>CM017324.1:8923736-9086297 GCA_006937295.1 Carpinus fangiana
GTACCAAAAATAATACTCGCAAGTGTACGAATCGTGTGCAGTAAAGTGCGCGTAAAAATGCGAGGTCGAACCACAGAGAACGGCGTTTTGTAATTAAAAACTAATACAACTCTCAAATTAAACGTATCTTAACCTAGTCCCAAAGAGGATTGATTTCGAACAATTAAAAGTGCAGAAATAAAATTAAACTGAAAATGTAGGGATAAAAGTAACTAAGGTTAAAGATGAACCTCACCCAATAAAGATAAACTTAATACATTAAACACTTATTCTCCGTTTATAAACTTTAAACCCTTCAACACACTCTATTGTGGTAATTGACACAAGTCAAACCGAATAATGTGTTTACCGTTAAGGAGCGACAATGAGTATTGATTATGGATAAAATCATCCATTGTATCCTTGGATCACAGTGGATATTGAATCACAACCAAACACTCGTTGTGCACCCGGCTTGGAACACATCACCGGATGACTATCAATGTATCAACTACACACAACCATTCAATTATTTGTCACAGAAATTAAATGACGAATGCGGAATTAAATAACGGAAAATAAGCATAAAATGTAAAAGCAAGAAATATAAACTAAGGGTGAGGCTTCATCTTCAACCTAAGTTGAAGATTTTAGCCACCCATTGAATAATAAAGCATAAATGAATTAAAATAATGCATTAAAATTAAATTAAAGTAGAAGCTTACAAATAAAAGGGGCGGAGCAAGCCAAACAGAAGCAAAATGCTCTCCAAAAACGCCCCAAAAGAATGTGTGTTCGACCAAATGGCCTTGGGTCCTATTTATAGGCTACAAAATCCTACGAGTGCATTCGAATGCATAAGGTGCGTTCGAACGTACTCCTGAGTTGTGCGTTCGATCGCACAATGTGCGTTCGACCGCAGAAAATCATAACGGCGCATGCTGAAGCGATGGACTCCTAGGGCACCCGGGCGAGATGCGGGCTGACGGGGACTGCGATCGACCGTGTCCCTGCGTTCGACCGTGAGTGCATTCGAACGCACCAAGTGCGATCGAACGCACTTGGCAGGGGTCCAATTCTTCACTTAGTGTCTTTTTGCTCTCTTGTGGCCAACTTTTGTTGTAAAGACCTGCATAACTCAAAACACTAAAAACACCAAAAATAATTAGAAATTAACAAAACTAAAGGCCTAACAAATATAAGTTAAAGGGGTCAAATATACACAATTTGACATTGATCAGGTGGTTTACAAAGATGGTCATGGGTGCTAAGTCCCACATTGCCTAGTTACTAGGTGAAACTGAGCTTTATAATGAATTCTAAGAAAGCTTCAAATTGACTAGTCCTTTTGGGGTGATAGCGCAGATGTGACTAGCGCTTTTTCCTGGGTCGTTACAAATGGTATCAGAGCCACCTAGTAACGCCAGGTTATGTGGTATTGGAGCACTACTACATGATGTAGCCCTGACGAGGACGTCAGTAATTTAAGAGGGGGAGTTTGTAACACCCCGATCCCATATTGGGAAGATAAGAAGCCCACATAGAGTGGGTGGTTTACAAAGATGGTCATGGGTGCTAAGTCCCACATTGCCTAGTTACTAGGTGAAACTGGGCTTTATAATGAATTCTAGGGAAGCTTCAAATTGACTAGTCCTTTTGGGGTGATAGCGCAGTCAAATTAGAACTCAAGGAACTAAAAGATCAGTTACAAGAACTTCTTGACAAGGGTTTTATCCGCCCTAGTGTTTCTCCATGGGGAGCACCAATTTTATTCGTGAAGAAGAAGGATGGGTCGATGAGGTTATGTATCGACTATCGAGAACTAAATAAGGTGACAATCAAGAATAGATACCCACTGCCGAGGATTGATGACCTCTTCGACCAACTCCAAGGGTCACGGGAAGCCAAAAGCGGACAATATTGTATGTCATTGGGGTGGGATGTTACAAATGGTATCAGAGCCACTTAGTAATGCCAGGTCATGTGGTATTGGAGGACTGCATGACGTGGCCCTGACGAAAACGTCAAAAATTTAAGAGGGGGAGTTTGTAACACCCCGATCCCATATTGTGAAGATAAGAAGCCCACATAGAGTGGGTGGTTTACAAAGATGGTCATGGGTACTAAGTCCCACATTGCCTAGTTACTAGGTGAAACTGAGCTTTATAATGAATTCTACGGAAGCTTCAAATTGACTAGTCCTTTTGGAGTGATAGCGCAGATGTGGCTAGCGCAGATGTGGCTAGCGCTTTTCCCTGGGTCGTTACATGAAGCATCCTTCTAGAGGGGTATTAAATCCTAAAGAAGAAAGGATGGAAAGGATTGGTTGGACACCCATGTCATCGGGGAAAGTGCGGTAATTTTTCTTTTGTTATTCCTCTGCACTTTATTTTTGAGTCTTTTTCCTTTTTGTCATTTTATTTTATTTTTGTTTCTAACAGCAATTAACCTTTTGATGTTTGTTCCTGTGAGAAAATATTGTTGTTAGTTTTTGACAGGTGTTTTGGTGTTCAAGTTTGGGGGATGCCCTGGCCTTTGCACACTCCGGTTTCCTCATCCCACGGTATTGTATCTCTTGACACATTGGGGACAATATGTCATTTAAATTTGGGGGTGTAAAAAAACACACTGTCTTTTTGTTTGTTTTGTTTGTTTTTGTCTATAAAAAAAAAAAAATCGTGTTATGTTGTTGTTAAGCATGAGTTACATTGTAACTATGGTTGCATTTCATGGGTTTGTTTAACATCTTGAACACATCATGTCAGTTGGACTAATTTATGTTGGCTTAAAGAGACTTCACATGTTTTGAGTTGATTATCACATGCACATTAGCATAGAGTCTGTGAGGTATGAAATTTGAACTGAATTGTGTGGTATCTTGAGATTTGTTGGATGACTTGTTAAGGAAAAGACCTTGGCATGAAAATATATATATATCACTGAGTAACGGAACCTCTTGCCTTATTAAGTATTGAGTGTTCACGTAAAAATGTGTGAAATTTAGTTTGGTTGATTGTATGGCTAGTTTGGCTTCATAGCCTTTTGACTTGAGTCATTAAGCCCTTAAGGATGTTTTCACATCTAGTGCCCTAAAACCATCTGGTTTGGGAGTCACTGGCCCAAAACTCATTACATAAGTCAATTAGAAAGCTTAAGAGAGCCGAGCATTGCACAGCCTACACAAAAAAAAAAAAAAAAAACTTAAGCCTTGGTTGTCTTCATCTGATAGAACTCCTATGAATTTAGAGATACATAAACTTTGAGTAAATTGAAGCCTCACGATTATATGTTAATCTCACTTTGCACTTCATGAAACATGTGTTGTCTCGATTGCCACTTATTCTCTTGGATGTCCTGATGATGTGATTGTGGTGTTCAATTTGTTAAATCTGCTTGTGAGGTAAAGATCATATGTTTGTATGAAAGTTCATGTTTGCCGATAACATAGTGCTAAAAAATGTTTGTGGGTGTCATTACTGGTAAACCCTCACGAGACTTCACTCGTCCACTAGGGATGTCTAGGGGTTTAAAAGGCTTATTGCATACACTAAATGCAATCGTTTTTCCCACAACAGTGAACTTATGTTTATTGTTTTTTGTTGTGTTTTTCATTTTGTTTTACTAAGGGACTAACAAAATGTAAGTTTGGGGGTATTTGATTAGTGTCAAATATCGCATATTTGGACCCCTTAACTTGTATTTATTAAACCCTTATTTTTGTTATTTTCTAATGTTTTTGGTTAGTTTTGGTGTTTTTGTGTTTTTGTGTTTTGTAGGTTGTTAAGGTACATCTGGGATTCTATTAATTCTGGGGCTTAAGACAGTTCGGGGAGCATTGACAGCAAATTTGAGTCGAGCGATGATTCACACCCGATGAGTCCCACCAAAACGGCCATATCTAGAGTTATAGAACTCCGATTGGAGCGATCTTGGTGTCATTGGAAATCTGACTCAAAGATCTACAAATTTATATTTCACAAGATTAAGCCAATTCTGAAGCATGTGCGCTCGAGCGCACATATAGTGCAATTGAGCACACTTATGACCATCGCAACAGTAAAATATGCTCAAGTGCTATCGAGCGCACCTTAGTGCGATCGAGCACACTCGGCCAACCTGACAGCACTAAAACCCTAAAATTAGCTTATAAATATCATCTTTATTCATTGTAAAAGGAGAGAGATGCGCCGGGGGCACCGTTCTTGGTCGTTTTCGAGTTTTTCTTCGTTTTTGGAGCGTTGAACTCCAATTCTATCGTCAGTTTACGTTTCTTTATGATTTCAATGGATATTTTCATGTCTTTTGTTTCATGAGAAGCTAAAACTTCAACTAATGTTGAAGATGAAGCCTCGTCGTTAATTTATATTAACATTCTCGTCGTTTATGCTACATTCAATGTTTAATAAATTGGTTGTTCAAAGTCCTTTCCATTGCTTTATCTACTTTATGTGATTAAGCACCTTTTTGATTTCATGCATATTTTAATATTTGGTGTGTTTTGTATGGGGATACATCGAGTGATTGGATTGAGACTAATATCCATCGTGATCTACGGATACAGTGGATGATTTGATCTCAATTAAATACTCGTTGTGATTCTTTAACGGATGGATTCATCGAATGATTTTACATGCACGTTCACGACTGTTGAAATTTGTTAAAATGCTTTCGATTATTGATTGTATGAGTAAACGCAAGAGTGTAGTGTGAATTTGGCGAGGTAGATTCGAAAACCTTAGTATTTTATTTTAATTGTTATTTTAATTATCATTTGATTTAGTTTCTGTTACCATTGCACGACCAACTTCAAAACTGCAGAACTAGGTTAAGATAGAGTCAGTTTAAATAGAAAAATTGATTTTTACAAAACACGATTCCCTATGGATTGACCTCGCACTTGCATAAAACTTTACTGCAAACGACTCATACTATTGCGAGTACTTTTATTTTTGTACATCATTTGGCTAGATGCTCTGGTTGTATGATTCAATGATTATAGAACTTAATTACTTTCGCTGCTTAGTATCCTCTATTTTCGAAGAGTAGAGGTACATGAGTCATGTTCGAAATGGAATAAGGCTGGAAGATGAACCGCAAAATTAATTATTAGCTAATTAATTCTCAGGACGTTACACAAGGGTCCCTGCGAGTTCACCTCTCGCATCCGCTCTTGAGCAAGGAACCTTACCAATCTTCCATTCCTGACAAAGTTCTCAATTTCCCGTCGTAGAACCATGCAATCTTCTGTTGAATGTCCATGATCCCCATGGTATTCATAGAACTTGTTGCGATCACACTTGTATGGATCCAACTTCATCTTCGCTGTCCATCTGAAAGCTGGATCCCCTTTAATTGCCATGAACACCTCAGTGAAGCTAGCATTCAAGGGGGTGAACCTTTCAGGTGGAAACTTCTGACCTTCCGACTTTCGAGGCTCATTTTTAGTAAATAATGGGCCAGTTGGATCTTCTTGCCGTCCTGCTTGCTTTGGTCTTCTTCCATCTAAGCCTTCAGTAGCGTTCCAACCAATTCCTCTTAGTTGATATACTCTTTAGCTTTATTCATAAACTAGCCAGCGTAATCGACCGTAAGCTTTTGGCTATCTCAGCCATTAACGGACAGTCGGCCTTCACTCCCTGTATTAATGAATTGAGCATTGAGCATTGTCTTCTCGTTTAGGCTATCCACCTCAAGCTTCTCTTTGTTAAAGCAAAGCATGAAGTCCATCAAGCTTTCCTCCTTCCCTTGACGCATGGTCAATAGGGAGGTAGCATTCTTCTTCCGTTTATGCCTTACAAGGAATTGAGCTAGGAATTGACATCCTAGCTCTTTAAAATTGTCCACCAACTTCGGGAGAAGTCCAGTGAACCAATCCTTCGCCACTCTCGTCAGAGTCAACAAAAAGGCTCTGCATGCAATCTCATATGAGGTGCCATGCAGGATGAGGTGCTCTTGAAAGGCCTTCAAATGGACTTTTGGATCTCTACTCCCGTCGTACTTCTTGACACGAGGCATCTTGAACTTGTCGGGCGTAGTGTATGCCCTCACTCGCTTCAAAAATGGGAGGTTCTTATCATCCAGCATCTCCCACGCTGTCAACTTCAGGTCTTCCCCCGCAACTGCCAAGCGATAAAAGCATACTTCCTCTTCAGATCTTCCAACTCCTCATCACAGTGGTTGTTATGGGATTCACCATGGTGAGACTTCTCTCAGTGTCGCCTTTCCCGATGAGATTTCTCTCTGTGAGACCTCTCACGACAAGTTCCCCCATGAGTAGACTTATCATGACGAGACCTTTCTCGGCGTGATTTGCCATTCGGAGATTCCACACGACGAGACTTTTCACGATGCTCTTCATTCTAGACCGTGCAACAGCTTCCTTGGACGGTACTTTCATTGTCCTGTTGATCAGGAACAACTGGCTGCTTCTCTCTACGAACCTTGTCTCGCCTTTCCTTCTCGCGCTCTCTTTCCTTCTGGCTGCTTCGGGCCTCGGCAATAGTGAACCGAGTGTTGAGATCCTCATTTTGTTTCCTCAGAACCTCCATGGATTCTGCCATTTGTCTCACAAACTCCATCATCTCCTGATTGTTGAACGCTTTAGAAGCGCCAGTGGGAGGAATCAGAGGGTGCGATGAGTGTGTTCTCACCATGTCGAATTTGGAATGAATGAGAATTGATTGAAAAATCGGATTCCCACAGACGGCGCCAAACTGTTTATGCATAGTTTCCAATTGATGATGTGACACACCTATCAACTCCTGGTCGAATGCTTGATGAATGAGCTTATTTGCACAATGAATAAAAACAATAGGATTGAAAAGACTAGGGATGAGCCAGCGGGGATACTCCGATGCCTAAGTTAGTATTTGAGAGATGAAGTATGATAAGCAACAAAAGCATGGAGTTCAAGAGTTGCCGTTACCCAAATGTGAAGCAGTGACTTGTATTATATGGGTATGGAATAGCAGCCCCTAACCATTCACTGACTATTCCCTGATTTTCTGCTGGGCAGTTGTTATCGAGGGATTTGAGTGGTTATCCATTTGAAGATCTTGAGAGATCAAGATAGGATTTGGTTGTTACAGTGTTTGTATTTTGAATACTTGCAGATATTGTATTTGATCCATGTTTGCATGTTGATGGTCATTTAAATTTAATGGATAGGATTAGATCAAATACCATTTTAGATGATAATTGAATTTGAATCCTCGATCCCTAAATTCCGGGGTCTCTGATACAATGGACTCGAATTCGAAGGTCTCAAACCCAGAGGTCTCAATCCCATAGGTCTCGAATTCGAGTCCTTGGTCTCGGATCCTTCCGTCTCGAATTCGAGGCATGGTCTTAGAGGCTTGGAGCCTGAGACCTTCCTAGGCTTTGACTTGGGCTGGAGAACTATTGGGCCTTTCAAAGGTTGATCCATGACCCAACAGTGATAGTTAAATGATGAGGACCATCCAATTAAGTCTACATCATGGCCGGTTGTGATCCTCGTTGGAGATAACATTGGATTTCTTATGTTCTAGATGCTAGCAAGACTCACCATGAAAGAGTTGTGAAAAGTCTCCTCTTATATTTTTTCCTTTCTTGTTTTTGTTTCTTATATATGCTTTTTGTGGAAGAGACGCCCTAGTGAACCATCAAGAAGACGGCAATTTGACTTGTATATTTGTGCTAATTAAAAGCAATAACCCCCTCTTATGCTAGGGTTTGTTCTCTCCAAAGAGAGAGAAAACAATGATAGCCCTCCTTCCCAACTCTTTTCTTTTTCTGGAAAACATAGTGGTGATCTAGTGACACATGTGTTATTATAGTGTTTATTGTTTGTCTTCTCTCTAAATTTGTTTTTTGCAACAATTTACTGGATGAAGTTTTGTCTGCTATTTGGAATTTCGATTACACTCAGAGTAACGATCTTAGATCTCCGATTTGTCTTTCATTTTTCTCTCTAGTTCATTTTTTGGAGCAAATAACTGACAATTGACAAAGGAATTATCAGACATGTGGACGAATTTTTCATTGACGGTAGTAGAAGTGAAGGGGATTGTGATTGGGAATGCTTTTTGTAGCAAAGATGGAAAGAGAGGCAATCATTGTCTAGCTAGTTGGAAAAGTTCAAATGGATCAGCAAGTGGATTGCAGGGACATGATTTGTAAGAATATGTTGCAGATTTGAAAACTAATTGAGACAATGACATTCAAAGAGTTAGATATATATGAACTTGTAGTTAGATATATTAGGTCTAGCTAATTCCATTATCTTCTCGTGGCTTCTATGACCCATGATGTAGGATCTAGCAAAAAAGGCTCTTAAAGCATAGATCAGGTTTAGATCGAAGAAAACGATGACCGATACATTTTCTACAAAACACATGCAATTGTGCTGAAAAATGGTCCTTTTTCATTTTATAGGCCATATACGAAAGAAATAAAATAAAATAAAATCCTAATTAAAATGGCAAACAAAGGAGATCAACGGTGGCTAATTTAATTTGGGTGTAACCATAGTAATACTTATTCACTGGGAGCCACACAGTAGGGGGTTTGGACGATAGGGACCGCAAGCACTTCCTCATGTCTAGCTATGCCATATCTTGACCCAACTCCACAAGGCCATATATAGAGATTAATTTGAAGCTCAAGTTGCCAAATAATATCTCATATGCACTACGAAGTACACATTAGTTTCATTAGATATTGTACGTAGACGCATTCAAAGGCATATGAAGGCCTTAATTTTGCAAATGTGATGCAGCGCGACTTAGTGGGCTGCAGCGTAGATCAACAATAAGCAGCGGATATGTAATTCTAGATCGGAGTTTATCGACGATCTAAGAACTCTTCTCAAAATCTAGAGTCTATCTACGATTTCAAGGAAAGATAAAAAGAAAACTCAACTCTGAGATTCTAATTCAACAAAATAATAATAATCAACAACTCCCTTGTTTGGAGGCTATAAGCATATATTTATAGCCACAAACCCTAAACACATTAAAATATTACATAAATACCCTAAATAACCCTAAACCTAATAAAATAACGAAATAAAGACTCCTAAAGCCCTAAGACTACCAAAACAATTAAATAACATCGGTTTAATAATAGAAAAATGCGAAAATATAACATAGGCCCCGTGAGCGAACGATCGCAACACGGGGGGCAATCGTTCGCAGCTGGGCGAATGATCAGGCACACGATCCCTCCTCATCGGTTGCTGGCTCAGTAGCTTCTGGGCGTTTGGGCGTAGTTCTACGAACAATCGCTGGCTTGGTGCGATCGTTCGCTGTTTTAGCAGATTGGGTCCGAACTAGATCTGATCTGCATCATCCTCCCTAGGTTGGAGAGAATTCATCCTCGAATTCAACCGATCTTTTTCACAGTCCTTCAGATGTCCGGTCAACTCATTCCAATCGCCCTTCCTGAAGATTAAAACAAGGCAACACCCCAAAATAAGTGTAGCGCTTCTCATCATCGGAATATCTTGATATCTGTCGTGAGCGCCCCACACACCACTTGTAAATTCTTCGGATTTGCCATATTTTTCTTGTTCCTTTTCTCTCCCACGTGCCATGAAAATGCTCATGAACGGATCAGATGTTACTTCCCTTACGAACATATAATTCTCCTCATCCGTATAAAATTCATCAACATCATGATTAGGAGAATCTAAAAAATCTTCAATGCCAAGGAAATCAACATACTCAACATCTTCTTCATTATAATTAAACACTTCACCTGTAAGGCTTTCATCAACCTTTTCATAATCGGCGATGTCATAAGTAGGCTCTTCTTCTTCCAATTGGTCATCTTCGTTGGGGTAGGGGACGCCAAATATGGGATGCAACCCATATTCTTCGTACTCTTCCTCTAGGTCAGATGCCACAGGTTCTTCAATTGAATCTTCTTCATTGACGTCTTCATCATAGGTTGGTAGAGAATCCCAATCTACAAACCCTTGTGAAGTATCTTCATCTTCAACGCATTCATGTTCGAACTCCTCATCAATGATTTCAGATTCATGAAACTCTCCATCCACAGATTCTTTTTCCTCCTCCATATAATATGGATTCGGTGTATGGATTTGTGGTTGGCAGATATGAGCCCAATTGGCCTGTTGTGGACTCCTGGCATCACTCCGTGTTTCCCAAAATACCTTCTTTTTGTCGAACTTTTCATATTTTATCGTCACAACCATAGACACTTGTCTCCAATTTTGGGGTTGTTGGCCCATGGTATCATCTTGGGAAACGAAAGCGTCTATCATCTTTTTCAATAGTTGCTCCCAACTATTGATCTTCAATTTTCCTTGTCGCCTCCTACGTTGCTTCAAATGTTGCCACCACGAAGCAACTACTCCCCGGAATGTGAGTGCTACCAAAGGGACTCGTTGTGCGTTGGCCACTCCGTTGACTTCAAAGAACTCTTCAACAGCCAACATCCAATACCAAAATTCTGAAGGTTGTAACACCCCTGGGAATTCTGAAATCTTGAGTTTGAACCCGTCCACCCACCAAGTGGCATGAGCTTGCGCATGGTACTGACTTCCGTGCGTTCGGTGCTCCGCAGAAGGGTTTCTGGATCCATTCCCGTTGTGACGATACAAGTTGGATATTTGGGTAGGCGAGGCTTCACGTCGATCCTCCAATGCCCGAAATTGATCCTCCTTGTATTGCCGAGTTTCAACTTTAATTTTGCCTTCCGCCACCGCGAATGGCGGCTTGGTTGGCGACGACAACCGTTCGGCCCAAGATCCATGTGCCGCAAACGAATTGCCGGTTGCTCCTTACGTGCTATCTCTGTGTGTGCGTACACCTCGTACATGTCTACAAAGCGGTTGCTCCTCCCCATTCATGGAAAGTGACTGAGTTCTGATACCAACTGATGCAGCGCGACTTAGTGGGCTGCAACGTAGATCAACAATAAGCAACGGATATGTAATTCTAAATCGGAGTCTATCGACAATCTAAGAACTCTTCTCAAAATCTAGAGTCTATCTACGATTTCAAGGAAAGATAAAAAGAAAACTCAACTCTGAGATTCTTATTCAATAAAATAATAATAATCAACAACTCCCTTGTTTGGAGGCTATAAGCATATATTTATAGCCACAAACCCTAAACATATTAAAATATTACATAAATACCCTAAATAACCCTAAACCTAATAAAATAACGAAATAAAGACTCCTAAAGCTCTAAGACTACCAAAACAATTAAATAACATCGGTTTAATAATAGAAAAATGTGAAAATATAACATAGGCCCCGTGAGCGAACGATTGCAACATGGGGGGTGATCGTTCGCAGCTGGGTGAACGATCAGGCGCACGATCCCTCCTCATCGGTCGCTGTCTCAATAGCTTCTGGGCGTTTGAGCGTAGTTCTGCGAACGATCGCTGGCTTGGTGCGATCATTCGTTGTTTTAGCAGATTGGGTCCGAACTATATCTGATCTGCATCAAAATGTTTATTTCCTCTACCATCTCTAGATCTGACGAGACTTTAATTTATTATTTCTTGAAAGCGAGAAGATCAGTGTAGTACTTGGTGATCCATCCTTTGATTATCTTAACCTCCTCCTTTCTCTGCATCACCAACCACTCTGGATCACTTTGCTTTGCCGGACGCAAATCCAAGCAATGGGATCCTGCAATATCAAAATTCATCCTCCTATGATTTCTTTTCTTTTCTAATTAATACCTTTTTTCTGAAAAATGAGTTGAGCATACTGCATACACACCGTTAACTGTATAGACTGCAACAACACTACGTGATATGTTTTCAAGCACCCTGGAATCAGAAATAGAAAATCTATTAATTAAACTTAATTAACAAGTTATTTGTTTTGGTAATTAATTTATGTTTATCTGGTTAATTAATTAATTACCCGCCGCTACCGTAAGGATCTCTGAGCCCATTTGAGAATATAATGTTACTTCCAAATCTGTGGAGAATCAACTTTATATCCTGCAATTTTTCATTAAAACAGAAGTTTCAAAATATTTGTTTTATTAATTTTTCGAATTTTTTTTTCTGAAAAAAAATGTGAAAATACATACATGGCCCCCGTAGTAAGTAGTGACCCAATGATGGCGAGGGGGCACGCCATACAAGCTCCTGCACATCTCAATGTAGCTGCTCAGGACAAAAGGATCCGGTGGGAACATAGAATCGTTGCCAATTCCTATGGGCATCACCATCTCACTACATGTCTAAAATGCAGTGATAAAGGACAATAAGGATTTCAAATATAAATCAAGTGTCATAGATATATAATAATTAATGTACCTGCCATCTCCATCCATCAGTTGTTTCAGATATATTTTTGGGTTCATTAACATAGCAGGATTGATTTCCACTATAAGCAACCACACCTGCAAATATTTTGGTGAGAATATCGGTTCCAAAAGGAGCTCCATCAATGCCACCACAGACAATGGTGACCAGATAATTTGGAGGAAGATCATATTGGGCTGCACTTGCATATATCGTCTCCAAGAAATCCTTCAGCTCAAAAGAGTTGCTTAGGGGACAGAAACAGAAACAATATATTGGATCTTATTATTATTATTTTCCTTTTGTTGATAATTGCAAAGGCTATGTTTATATATGTACTTGCAAGTCTTGAATGTCTTGCTAAGGATTGAAAGATCACCGGGCTTGGATGCAACTTCATCGATTTCGGACCACGATTTTTTTATGGTTTGATAGCAACTCTGACTGGCTTCCTGCGCTCACGGGATCCATGTTATATATATATATATATATATATATATACCATGCTAATGTATTAAAATGAGAAGAGTAATGTTATTTAGTAACTATTGTTATACAACTTGATGTGACAATAAAACTTAACTTTTGTTTTTTTTTCTTCTAATAATAGTTGATTTTTACTACCACATTATCGAGTTGTATAACAATTGTATCCTAGTATATTAAAAAGCCAGCATTACTCAAGTAAAAGAAAAAGGAAGAAGAAGAATTGGAGCTGAAGAGGCCAAAGCTCCAATGGCAACATAAGGATACTTTAGCCGAAACCAAGCAGCTAGCTCTGAACCACCAATGAATATATACATTAATTTAGATGCTATCAAATTAAAGAATATATATAGCATTAATATGTCACGTACGTACTTCCCCTATATGATCCTCCAATAACAACTACTGGAGAATATTCTGCATATAATATTTTCTTTAAATGAATGATGATTTCTGCATAATCTGCTATCGCTTGGGTTGAGTTGAAGTACCCCAGAGTGCTTGCGTTTCTAAATGCTTCTTCCCTTGATCCAAATGGTATTGATTTCCCATAATATCGGTGCTGATATGATGAAAATAATCACAGATTTTGAATAAATCATTTCAGTAAGACAAGAATATTGTAAAAGGATTAATTGTGTGTTCATTAACTAATACCTCTATATATAGTACGAGAGCCTTAAACTGCACGGCATTATCAATAAGAAATCCGACAAAACCCCTATCACCATCCAACGGTCCTTCTGCACCTAAATAAGCAAAAATTGGGGCGCCACAATTTGCACCACCCCAGTTCTTGGAGTTGATAAAATATTTTTGCTGAAAAGTGGCGTAGCTTTCATGCCTGTAGTTGAAGTGATCGAGTGTTTGATCAAAGTAAAATGTTTGGAAGTCATTTGAAACGTTAGCCGATGCAGATGGTGTTTCAAGATCTTGTAGAATTGTTCCTCCAAATGGACTCAGCCTGGGAATGTTAGAGGATAGCAATGTGGGACAATCTCACATTGCTCAACTACAAGAAACTCCTTTCCCTTTTTTTTTTCTTTTTTTTTTTTTCTAATTGAATAAGGAAATGGTTACAGAGAAGGAATCTTTTCCATTTCTGATCCGAATGGAAGAGATAATAGGAGATCATGTGGGAATACTTCCCAAAACAAAATGAGAAGCGGCCTATTTACCTAAAGCATGTACCCGAAAATTGGCACTACGAGACACTTTTAAAGTATTCCAACTTTGAAAGGAAGATAAAACCAAACTAATGTCAGCTATACAATTGGAAAAAGTCCAAGAAGAAAATAAAGCAGGACAATTAATTGCTAAAACCACTAATAAAGCATCCCCTTCCAAGACAAGCAACTTAGCTTGTACCCCAAAGAAGCAGCTAAACGTGAAGTCAGCAAAGCTGCCAAGGCTTCACCTTGAATGGCATCAGTGCAAAGGAGCTTCTAAGTGGCAACACCAACTATATTCCCCCTTTCATCACTAATAACAGCAGCTGCAACAGAAAAGGAATCCTTCACTACAACATCAAAATTTCCTTTAACCCAACCAGCAGCTGGAGGCAACTACAAAACAGGAAGAGCAAAATCATTCCAAGCCTTAAGATGGAAATTAAAGCTGCTGGAAAGTTGATAACTTGCTTTAATAGGAGAAGGCTGCACCCCTTCATGAATAAGAATGTTCCTGCATCTCCAAATAAGGTCCAATGTTAAAGCCACAAATAATTGAAATTTCCTTACTTCAGATTTAGGAATACTAACTGCTGCCACTGGAGATAGAATATCAACAACCCAAACCGAAATAGACCTGGTGGAATAAGCCAAAAAAGAAATAGGCCATGGGGAAGACCTCCATAAAAATCTAGCCAAATCACACTCCAAAAAGATATGAGTTAAGGTCTCCAAATGACCTTTGCAAAAAGGACACAGCCAAGCATCAGGATCCTCATTGACAACAAACCTACCAATCTTAGTCCTAGTAGGAAGAATATCCCAAGCCACCTTCCAAAGCAAGTGTTTCAATCTAGCTTGAATTTTTAACCCCCAAAGGGAAATCCAAACTTCATTAGTAAGAGGAGAAGCACAGCCCCCCAAAGACAAGATATATCATGAGCAGACTTCACAGAAAAAACCCTTGCAGGAGATGGAGCCCAAACCCACTTATCAAAGGAACCACGAACAGGCAAATGAATACACAAAATACATTGCACCGTAAAAGGATCAAACAGATCCTGCAATAAATCAGAGTTCCAAACCCTCCTAAAAGGGCAAATAAGCTCTTCAACCGAGTAAGAAGGGAGCCCCACCAAGTGAGCATTCGGAATATGCTTAAAAGAAGGCATCAAGGGAATCTAAGGTGAGTTCCAAATATCAACATTCAAACCAGAAGAAATAGAAATACAAGCTCCTTGCTCCACTACTTTCCTGTTTCTTAACAACCCTTTCCAAAGCCAAGAAGAAGGAACATTGGAAGGAGCATTCAAGAAAGAGGTCCCGTGCTTCAAATACTTGCCTCTAGGAGAATCAACCCAAAGATGGGGCTGATTAGAAACCATCTTCCAACTAATTCTAGCAAGAAGAGAATTGTTAATAACCTCCATAGTACGAATTCCCAAACCACCCAAAGCCTTCGGTTTACAAATATCTTCCCAAGAAAGAAGGGATAAACAATGTTTTTTATCCTGCAGATAACCCCACCAAGATCTCCTAATGCTGGAATTGATAGTAACACATAAAGACTTAGGAAGAAGAAACATGGACATAAGATAAGTCGGAATAGCATTAACCACTGATTTCACCAAAGTAGTTCTAGCAGCTTGAGATAAGAGCTTAGTTTTCCAACCAGAAATTTTAGCCAAAATTCTATCCTTAAGTTCAATAAAGGAATCCTTCTTCCTTCTATGCATCAAAAGAGGAATGCCAAGATACTTAGCCCTAGAGGGAAGCAAGGCCAAATGAAGAATTCCATTAACAGCATCTTTAGAACTAGAACTACAATTCCTACTAAAGAAAATGGCAGATTTAGAAGCATTAATATTCTGCCCTGACCAAGAAGAATAAGTTTTGAGACACTTTAAAATCACTCCAGCTTCACTAGCCTTAGCCCTAGCAAAAATAATCACATCATTAGCAAAAAAAAGATGTGTGATAGAAGGACGCATCCTAGCCATCTTAATACCCTGCAGCAGCCCCAAATTTTATTCTCTTACTATCAACTGAGACAAGATCTCTGAACCCAAAATAAACAAGAAAGGAGAAAGAGGATCTCCCTGCCTTAAACCCCGAGAAGGTAAGAATTTTCCAAACGAAGCACCATCAAGAAGAATAGAAAAAGAAGAAGTGGGTCTTTTCCCACATTGCTAATATTATAAGAAGCTTCTCTCCTTTGACCTCTATATAATGAAGTCCCCTATGTACAATCAATTCACTCAATAAAACAAGATGTAGCCAATAGGGCTTTAGTATGTGGATGTAGGTCTTAAACCGAACCACCTTAAATCTTGTGTCTCTTGTTTATTTCTCTCTTACTCTTTTATATTTCTACATTTATACTCTCTTGCTTTTTTATATTTCTTCATTTATATTTCCGCATTATGTTTTCTAATAGGGAATATTGTATTGTGTTGCAGAGACAAAGGTTGAGAATATAAGAAAGAGGAAAGGAATAATTAGCCATTGCAATGAAAATGTTGGAGAGTGCTCTTCATGGCAATAGGCCAGGTTTCTGAGATTACATAGCATGTCTTTGACTCTTTATATATAGAGTATTTAAATTGCTTATCTGATCCCTGAGGTTTGTAGTTATTTCAACAAAATCAAGGCTTGAACAGTTACTCATAAATTAAACCATATGTAATTATGGATACTTTCACCCATTATTTTTAATACTTTTCATTTCTCTCATAAATCATAATTTATGGTGACTTTATTAACTATACCATCTTTAACCACCAAGGGTGGTGGTTCAATGGTCTCAAAGGAATCCTCATGAGGTTGGACATGAATTAGGGCCTGGGTTCGACTCCCACAATGAAAATCCCTTAGCCTATTAGTGTTAGCAACCTTGAGTCTCATTGATACCTTGGTGGGGCAGGTATTAAGTTATAACTCAGTCAGTCTTGAAGGAGCATCTATGGTTCCCACCATCTAAGCATCGGCCCTCCTGAGCGGTGTCTCACGGGTTAGTACTAATATGGTCACACCCAATTAAGATAGATTCTAGGAAACATTCAACACCACATACAATATTAATTCAAACAAATGTGTTCATGGCCCCGATGTGACCCACGCTAATACAAATCTAAATAATTAAGGCCTGACATGAAGAATATATAATAAGAACAAAACAGCCAACATATTAGTCAAATTCATGGAGGAGAAGATTAAAACAAAAACAAACAAAAACGTATATAGGCAAACAGACAAATTAATGATGAGGACCCTGCAATTAATTAAGTCTACATGTTGTACGTGATCCTCGTTGGTTGGGTTGTGAAAATTCTGCTCTTATATTCTTTACTTTTTTTTCTTTTTCTTATAAATGCTTTTTGTGGAAGAGATCGATGCCCTTTTGATCCATTAAGAAGACGGCAATTTGTCTTGTACATTTGTGTTAATTAAAAGCAGTAAACGCCTGTCGTTAATTTTTTTTTTTTTTTTTTTTTGGTTTTTTTTTTTTTTTTTATAGTTCTAAGATGCTAGTGGTTGCTGAAATGGACGGCCACTTCGGCGTTGTAATACTCGGGAAAAAAAATGAATATAATAGATTAAGATAATCAAATATGATAGAAAATACAAGAGGAAAGAGATAGGGAAAAAAGAATCTTAGTCGAGCCAAAAAGAATGAATATGATTACTTAAAATGGAGTTTTGGAGGTGAAAACGATATATTTTGAGCCTAAAAATGCAGTCAAGTGTAGTATGGTAACCACGGCATGATCCTCAAAAAGAGCTTTTTCGATTTGGATTTGATAAAATTTAATGGAAGAGGCTAATTGAAATAAATTGAAAGTCTAATACTCTTAACTGAGAGTCTAAACGAGTGAAAATTCATAAAGACTTTGTGAAGTTTCTCCTAACAAATAATAATTTAAAAAAATTAAGAAAAAAACTAGCTTTTGGTGGCTGTTGCGCTGAACCTCTTAAAATGGGTGGGCTCGGACATCCAAAAAGGGGGTGGTTCGGCCACCCAACCCAACAGCCAACCCCTTCTTTATCAATCACTTTAAATGAAAAGTCCAAAAACAAAAAATGCCATTCCACCGGATCTGAACCCATTTTGAGCTCAAAAGCACTTTATACGTAGTTTAGTTTTATTCAGTTTATTCTATATTACGGAGACGTCTAGGTCAAAATACTGGATGATCTCACTATAGTTCAAAGTTCACATACCCATAAGCGGACGAAGTAAATAAAAGAATGAAACAAAGAATATCCAAATATCTCCCAACAACCGCTCACCCTCTGTACCTCTACTTAATCAAGTCAACATATGTATTAAGACAACCCTTTAAATTGTAATCACGGCCATGGACAAAACAAACTGGTGTTTTGAAGGCAACACTAGTTAAACTAGCCGAAGAAAAAATTACTCTTTCCATGGTAAATATATAACTAAAATACAAGAATTGACAAGNTTTTTTTTTTTTTTTTTCAGTTCTAAGATGCTAGTTGTTGCTGAAAGGGACGGCCACTTCGACGTTGTAATACTCGGGAAATGAAGATAATAGATTAAGATAGTCAAATATGATAGGGAGTACAAGACGAATAAAGAGATAGGGAAAAAAGAATAGTCTTATATTAATCGCACCAAAAAGAATGAATATTTCGTAACAATAGAAAGGTGTCGATTACTTAAAAATGGAGTTTTGGAGGTGAAAATGATATATTTTGAGCCTAAAAATGCAGTCAAGTGTAGTATGGTAACCACGGCATGCGCCTCAAAAAGAGCTTTTTGGATTTTGATTTAATAAAATTTAACCGAAAAGGCTAATTGAAGTCTAATACTTTTAATTGAGAGTTTTTAAACTTGAAAATAGTGTTAAAACAAGTGAAAATTCATAAAAATTTTGTAAAATTTCTCCTAACAAATAATAATTTAAAAAAAAATAAAGAAGAAACTAGCTTTTGGTGGCTGTTGCTAATCCAAACCTCTTAAAATAGGTGGGATCGGACATCCAAAAAGGGGTGGTTCAACCACCCAACCCAACAGCCAACCCCTTCTTTATCAATCACTTTAACTGAAGAGTCCAAAAAAAAATGCTATTCCACCGGATCTGAATCCATTTTGAGCTCAAAAGCACTTTATACATAGTTTAGTTTTATTCAGTTTATTCTATATTACGGAGACGTCTAGGTCAAAATACTGGATGATCTCACTATAGTTCAAAGTTGACATAACCATAAGTAGACGAAGTAAATAAAAGAATGAAACAAAGAATATCCAAATATCTCCCAACAACCGCCCACCCTCTGTACCTCTACTTAATCAAGTCAACATATGTATTAAGACAACCCTATAAATTGTAATCACTGCCATGGACAAAACAAACCGGTGTTTTGAAGGCAACACTAGTTAAACTAGCCGAAGAAAAAATTACTCTTTCCATGGTAAATATATAACTAAAATACAAGAATTGACAAGTGAAGCACGAGAAAGAAAAATGATTGCACTCACTTGCACTATATGCACAAATAAATAAATGACAAATAACATAACACGCACACGGACACACAGACGCGGATGCACAAGCTCACACACACTAGTAAACTCAACCGGCAGCTGTAGTACACAAGATACAACGCATATGATACGCACTCGACTGGGAATCATCGTCGCTGTCGTCGTCTAGATCACCATTACCATACTCATACTCTACTACAGGCTCTCGGGAAGTGGCTCCAGACCCTTTCTTGCCACTAATATTATAGGTAGAATCCATAAGACAAGTCTTGTGATACGCATGACAGCAAAAGAAAACGATGACCGATACATTTTGTATGGAAAACGGATCAAAACACATGCAACACCTTGCACCCCCACTGGTTTTAGACTTAACCCCCATGGTTCTCACACTAGATGATTTCTCAATCGCCTGAGAAGCCCCACTGTCGTTCCTTTTTGTTCGTGCTTCATCTTCTTCATTGCTCAAGTATATCCCATGCCTTGCCTCTTTGTAGTATTTAACCAAGAGGTTGACACAATCAGCCTGTTTCACAATCACAAGAAAATGTCAAGCATTTCGTATGGTGTCCCATTAAAAAGAACTGCAACAACAGGATGTTGCGTGGGAATACCTTGAGGATATCATTGCAACCATGTCTAAGAGATGTTTCAGTCCTGTAATCGGTAATTATCTTGACCAGACGATCCCTAAGCCTGCAAGAAGGAAAGGAAAAAAGAGAGAAATTACATAAAGATTACCATCAGTAAAGAACTTAATGCTTCGACATCTGTCTGCCTCATGTTTATGGAAGTTACCAGTGAAAAGCAACCCATTCCAGATTGTTTGAGTGTGTATCAAGTGTAAACATTATTTAACCATCTTAGCCTTCAAGAAGAACAATTGAAGAGCATTTTTTACTCGTGACAAAATATAAGTTCTCAAATGCTGCTCCTTTTTTTTTTCTTCCTTTTTTATTTCAGCTTCTTTTGGATGGGGAGAGGGGCAGGTTGCAGGATGATTTTCATCTAAGGTTGGTGCTCACACAGAGTCGATGGATTAAAACAACACTAAGGCTCCTGAAAAACTTGAACCAAGGTCTGGGCATGTACGAAATCACAGAATACACCAACAGAACTGACAGAATCTTCACAATATTGAGCTTCTACTAACAATACATGTATTTATTATTCACTTCTCCCAACAAAATTGTAACTTTAAAAATGAAGACTGCAAAATGAGATTTCTTTTAATATGGAAGACAAAAGAAAGAAGGAACTACTACAAGAAATTCAGCATAATTTTGATTATACTAACCGAGGTATCTCCAAACCATTGGGAACAATATTTACAATATAGAGAGGATCAAGATTTCCAACTGTGTGCTCCAACAACAAACCCACCTAGTAATTAGGAAGGAAATATTAGAAGAGCTTGCAAAAGAGACACAAAGAAATATACAACTACCATGCCCCTACACACTTTGAATCAAAGTCTTTGCTACATACCATTTCAGGTTTGTCAAGACATTGCCTTATTAACTCTTCCCAGAGATCATCATCATGCTGCATAGTCACAAACTCTACAGCCTGCACACATGACAATGCTTGCCTCATCACACCACCAAACTTCACAGTTAACCAAATACCAAGAATCCCAAAGTAGATGAAAAGTACCTCCTCTATATCCCCCAAGTTATTTATAATGACAGACAGGGCTTGTTTAGAATTTCCCATTCTTCCAAGGATGAAGACTTGCTCCCTTAGAAGATCTCTTCTGACGCAAATTTCATATGCCTGCGATTTAAATTTAAGAGGTTAATGTATGTACTCAGATATAAAATCATTGAAATTTACCATTTGTTGATGGTTTTAAACCTTTTCAAGCGTATAATGTTGACTACTACGAAGAAAAGTAAGTAGCATCTTTGGATCATAGTCTGCATAAAGCTCCACCTATCACAGTAAAACAAGGGACAAGAAATCTTCAGATAACATGTGTTCCACAAATCACTTTAACTGCACAAAGTGTTGCAACAACCAGATACAAGTTCTTGCAGAAGTACGAAAAGAAAAGGATCCAATCCAATACCATAGTAACAAGATCTGCCAAATAAATTTCAGAGCAATAACAAAGGATTACAAAATTAGTGCAACTCTTGATTGCAATAAAATTATGAATGCCTCAAAACTTTGTTTTGATAAGTAAAAAAGTTTGCAAATAGATTTCAGAGCAATACCAAAGGATTACAAAATTAGTGCAACTCATTTGATTGCAATAAAATCATAAATGCCACAACTTTTTTTTGATAAACAATTCAAATTCAACAAAAGCGCAGAAGAACGCATCCCTAGTACACAGAAATAATTCAAGATAACCTCTGACATATAGAAAAATAACAGAACTCCAAAAACTCAGAAACTAAAAACAGGCAAGCTATTGAACGTTACTATCCATGTATAAAGGGATTGAAACAGTATCTTCTCCAACTCTAAACATCACAGTCTCACAATATTCAAAGCTCCTTGTGTTCCGCTCTCTCCAAATACACCACATTAAACATAAATAAGCCAACCTCCACATTTCCAAAGCAGTACGGTCTCTCAATTGTCCCCTCCAACTCACCAACAACTCTCCCACCCTTTGAGGCATAACCCATGCAACACCAAACAACTGGAAAAGTGAACTCCATAATTCTCTTGCAACCTCCTAGTTGCCACAAAACTAAAGATTAAACATTTCTTGCAGTTGAGAAGTCCATGTGAAGTTAAGAAACCCATACTGTAGAATTAATAACCCATATTGGAGGTAAATTCAACAACCTCAACTTCCATGGAAGATTCATGTTAAACATCCAAAAGAGCCCACAAGGAATCGTTCTTTGTCAAAAATCCTAGTGTTCAAATATCTGCTTTGGCTGTTGTCAGGCAAACTTGTAGAACAGATAGGTAACAACTCTAGACAATAATTGGTTGCAGCAACTTTGGGCAACTAACAATAAGCAAAATTGCTTTGTGCTTTCTTCTTGATCTAGTTACGCAAATATGGAATAATGCAAGGGCTTATCCATAAAGATTTTGCAACACAATCTCATTAGGAACTCCTCCTTTTTTTCTTTTTGTTTTACTTTTTCCAAAGTTTGTTTGGTTTCAAGGCAATTCCCTGGGACAGCTTACTTGACCACACAATCCCTTGACTGGAATGACTCAGTGCTAGTATCAATTTGAAGAGAGGCCAATTTGATGGTTCAATTGCTTCACCAAACATGTCTGGACTCATGGTCATTGAAAACACTACTTTCTTTAAGACCATAACTCGGTGAAAAGGAAAATCATAAACAGTTCATCGTTACTTTCAAGTATTTCTTAATTACTTTAATGAAAGCAAAAGTCCAAGCTGCAAAATTAATTTTCCTATACCGTACACAAAGAAATCTGCAAAATTATTTTTTAACCAAAAAAGTGATAGCACCCACCAACCAATATGCCAAAATATGCTTTCTTGAAAGCATCTGTCATTTAAACTTTCCCACAGGCTGCAAGAGTTTCCAAATGTTCATAAATAAGAACCGTGGTAAAATACTGCATATTCTAGTTCAATGTCCATGCATCATTTCACTCACAAGCATAAATTAAGATGATTTGATGGTCAACACATCTTTAATCTATCTGATAAGTATGCAATTGTGTTTATTTGTTCACAATTTTCATCCGGTGAACAATCAGATTTAAAGAATCCAAAACACTTAAAAGACAGCAACCATCATAATGTGAACATATTATTTATAACTAAATTAAATATTGCTATACTCACTGAGAAACACAGAGTTCAAACCAAAATGAGGTTTGAGTGTCTCTCACTACCTGCACATCATGAAAATCCTTTCCAGCGTCTGGATTCACTTCGAATAATGAATGGAGATATAGATGCAGGAAATATCTGTGATCACACTTATTGCTGGCATTTTGAAGCTGTGAAACAACTTCAGATGGAGTAATCAAGTCCTTATTTTGGATCAATAATGGAACTGCATGCTTGCAATCTATCATCATCAGCTGCACAACCTACATAGGCATAGGTAACATAAAAAGTAGTCAGGAATTTTAATAATGACATACGAATGAGAAGAACACAACTTAAGATGAAAATGAGGCTCAATTGAGTTGAATTGTATTGCAAGTTATGTCTATTATATGATGAAAACGACAACCTGATTAATGATTTATAGCAGAACCTGCTATATTTTTTTTTTTTTCCAGAAAATCTATAGGTTGCTTTCTTCAGAAACATTTATGCAAAACATACGTCAAATAATTATCAAACTGACATGAATTTACTTAGAAAACAGCAATAACAGCAAATGAAAAAACCTATGGACAGACTAGTAACGCCAGAAGTATTTCATCCAATTTGGCATTGACATACCTTTTCACGAATTGCATCATGCAAGTTATATTTTTCGATGAAGTCGAATACTTCTGGCTTCGTAAGCTGAAAAATTATGCCCAAAACAAAAAATAATAAAGGGTAGCCAAATTGGTCTTAGTACACAAAATAGAGAGGTGAAACCATGATTTTCTGAAGCATTAACATAAACATTGTATATAATATATGAAATTCTAGTGTTGGCTTGTGAATGAATCTTTTCATGTGCATCAGTAACACTTACATCAGCATAGATCGAAAAAGCTTTCTCATATTGCCCATTTATTACATACAACTGTGCTAGTGCCTGACAGAGAAAAGGAATGCATAAATAAAATCATATGTAGAGATCATGAAATATGGAAAGCATATGTATCAAGAGATTTAGAAGTATGTGAATGTGTGCATCTTTGTCTGACAAACCTCTTTGAGCGCATCAGTCATGGATGAAGTATTAAGCTGAGGTTCTATGGCTGAAATAACAGGCAATGCAGAATACATCACATGTGGCCAAGATTTGACAGTTGACAAGAGGGCCTCATGGAAAGAAGGATTTGTAGCCAACGCTACAAGAGCAACCTGTAGCACAAAAGGCAACAAGAGGCCTTGAATCCCAAGTTTGCACATTAGAACGAAAATAAAAAGATATTATACGAAATTTAGGCGTACTGTTTTAACAAACCTCATAAGCAGTATCACGCAGTCTTGGGTTTTCTGTTGGTATGTATGGGACCAACACTGGAAGTTGACGGAGATGAGCAAAGTGGAAAACCCATCTGTGGAAAGCAGCCCACTGCCAGTTATTAAGATGAATTGTACAAAGAGTAATAAATAAAGGCAGATAGTACCTTTCCCATGCTGAAGCAGATCCCCGCAACAATTTAGGACACAGAGATGCAGCTTGAGCATACTTCCTTTCCACAATCAAATGATCAAGGTATCCAGATCCCACCTACACATATAGTAGCCATATTGATCAAACTATGCCATGAAGTATATATGGAAAGCGAAAATTGGAAATGTTGAGACTATAGTAGTCATCTAGAAAACAATATCCTATCATATTTCGCAATAATGTAAAATAATCACATACAAGCACAGCAGGATCACTGAATAGCCATTTTCTGAAGTGCTTAGCTGATGTACACTTATCTTTAATAATTAAATTAATACTTGTAATGAATTTTGGCCTGAATTTTTTAACCAAAACCAGTAGCTTGTGACTCAATATGGGCATCATCAAATCATTTTAATTCAGAGAGGGGAAGTAAGGAGGAAAAAGTGGGAAGAAAAAGATTTGCCACTTTTCATCAAGGTTAAGGGAAATAACCATCAAAATGCACGGTTACATCATGTACAAAAAGAGGGGAAAAGTAATCAAGCCACTCCCCCAAAACAAAAAATTCCCAAAAACAGACACACCCCTCCCTCACCACCAGTACTATGTTTTTAGTCCACTTGTTTGCACTGCCAATCTGAAGGGGTTGCATTTAGTGAACCACTAAGATAAAAACTCTCATTAACCTTAGTAAGAAGAGCAGCATGGAAAGCCGTTGATCATCTATTGCTCCATTGCGAGATAGCTAATGACTCATGAAACTATATTTTCAGTCTTTTTGGGATAGAGTGGGTCATGCCTCTACGAGTGGTGGATCTTTTGGCTTGTTGGAGAGGGCAATTTGGTAGATATCATAGTATCTCAGTGTGGAAGATGATTCTGTTTAGCTTAATGTGGTGTATTTGAAGAAAACGCAATGATCAAAGTTTTGAAGATTGTGAGAGGATGGTGGCAGAATTACAATCCTTTTTCTTCAAAACCCTATTCCACTAGATGGTTGTCTATAATTGTTTCATATTTCTAATTTTCTTGATCCTTTAATTTTTTCTTGACAGGTCCCTTGTATCCCGCAAATTCTCTGTACTGGTGTGTTGGATTTCTTTGTTCTTTAGCTTCTTTGGTTATTGGGTTGGTTACTAGGGGGTCATGGCTTCTTTTTTACTGTAAGAAAGGTCCATGAAGAGATTTCTTTCACATAATTGAAATCCTTTGAGTTCATTCTCGAGCCAGGAGGAAACTCCTTCAGGTTAAGAATAGTGGAAAGAGGGTATGATTATCTAGGTATTTTTGGGAGAGATGGAGCTTTTATGTTACTCTTGGCGGTCGACACAATGGCTAGAGTGGACAACAGTGCAGACTTTATTCGAAAGTTCAGGGATCCTCAAAGCGCCTTCTTAGATCAGCAGTGCAGTAATTCCCACGGGAGCTACATGGCCATTGAAGAGTTCAACGGCTTTGAGCGAATTCTCATTCCCGAAGGCAAGAAGAAGTGGGTTGGTGTGGGTTTGTGGAGGTGCTATAGAATTTGTTGTCTCCTTTTACCTCTATGACTCATGCACCTCCAATCATCATTTTACCACTACCGAGTCTCAGAGTGTTCCCATGAATCGCTCTTTTGCTCAGGTGGTACCCGTATAGGGTAGCCCAACCATTTCTAACAATAGGGGTGCCGAAGGGAATTCTGTCATGGCTCACTAAAAAGCTCATCCCCTAAGACATGCTCAGGGGGCAGCAGTGCAGCTGTCTAGTGTCACCAACACTGTTGTTCCTCCCAACGTCTAAATATTTCCAAAACAAGACGTTAGGAGCAATAAGGTGGGTGCATTGCCCCTCCCTTTATGTAAGCACAAAAATACAAAAAAGGGTACCTTTCCAGACTTTAAAAGACGGTCAGGCACTGGTAGAGGACCTCATTTAAGTGTATACGTGGACGAGAAAGGAAAGCGCCACGTAAATTGGATTAAAGCTCGAATGGCTCTCGCCTGGGTACACACATCAATAAGCTCCACAAAACCCCCCAAGATGAATGAGCCTATGGGAATAGCATGCAATAATTATATTGACGTGATGGCCCAATGAACTTTGTAGGCCCATGTCATTTAAAGCCTTCCTGTTCTAAGGAGATGATAGTAGCAACAGGCTTTCCTTTAGACTCTCACAGCCCACTTCAGCCTGCTTGAAGCCAATAGGCTCCACTCCAGAAATTTATTTTTGAATGGGCATCATATTTGTGCCACCCAAAGACCCAAATAGTAGTGACCAATAGCCCGTGTTTGATAACAGGCTTGTGGCTTGAGTTGCGACCCTCGGGTAAACTATCATTCTCAAGCGAGTGGTCCATTCATATCATTCATGGGTCAAAGCTGCTCTCCTTGTCAAGTTGTCATTGCACTAGCATTGATGGAACCCAATTCAAGGTTGGTGATAGAGTGCTAGAAAACGATAGCAAGCATGGCTAGTCTTTTCAATGGCTAGGTCCTCTCCACCGGCAATGGACTCCGAGGCTGGTTCTCTTCGCCATAGCTTCCCCTATCACCTTGCCCTGATATGTTCTCTACCCCGAATGACGACAGTGGGATTCTCCCAGTAGTTGCACTTTCAATTGGGGACCCCAGCTCATCTAAGAGGAGTGGAAGTTTACCTTTGCTAGACCGCATGGCTTTGAGTATGGGTCCAGTAGGGATGAGCTCTGTTTTCATGAGGGTATTATCTTAGCAGACCCTGTGCCCACCAGCCGAATTACTATGGGTCCCTTTTCATGCAAAGAGGGTGCCCTTTGTATTGCTCCTGAGTTATCCTCTCTCAACTCCTCAATCCCTCGTGCGCGAAAATGTGAGAGCTCAGAATGGGTCAAAAGACATGTGGTGTCTTTTGATCTTCTAAACAAATAAATATATTATATAGTGTCTAAAAAAAATTATAGACCAAGATAGAAAAAAGACAAATAGAGAAAACAATCACTGGCATCCCAAGTAGTGAAACGTCCACATGAGCAAACACATGTTCCATCCACACAATCATGTGTTTCATGTTAAATGATATGGAACTGAATATAATTGAACAAAAACAAATTGGAAATACCTCATCAAGGAGTTCACTCCGCCCTTGACCGGCTTCCACAGCTGCCAAAGCTTTTTCATGCCACCCATGTTGCAGAAGCCAAGCAATATGATCTTCGGCATCCCTAATAATTGTAAATGCATTAACTTTTTAACATATAAATATATATTTGAAAAAGCATATATCATACAAAACATTTTATACACCATGAAAAAGCAAATAATTCAAAATTTTCCATCAGAATGATCAAAAAGATCTCCATTTCTAAGAAACCAAATGAAAACAAGGTTGAATTGTAACTTTGTAGCTTCATCGAAAACTCAGTAAAACCCATCAAATTCCATAAAGATTTTAGCACAATAATGTGAAATTTATGACATTTATTTTAATCTGGATTTATAAATAATTTCAATGCACTTTCTGTTGTGCTTCAAGATACTCATATGCCAGTATGGACATATATGACACCTATAGAAGTGTGAATAGGATTTCATAATAACCAATCTATTACATATTACTGTTTCTTTAATTCGCCAGGACCACGAACTATAAAGAAGCAGCAAAATTAAATAAAAACTAACAACCATACTAACCTAGGCTTTGCAATAACTACATCCTTTGGGGATACAATATAGTACAGTGGTTCATCACCTGCTGCCCACTGACCGCCAGCATAACTGCTACCTACATTGACACAAAAAAGTATTACAGCTATTTAGATATTAATAATCGGATCTATATAGACCATGAACTTCACTAACAAATACATTAACCTGAGAAAGGAGCATGAGCAAGGGAATAGTCCTTTGCCTTGTAATGCTCAAAGCCATGAACAGGAAGGGCATCTGTTGAAAGTTCATCATTACTCCATGATACTATACGTACTTCTGGCCTCTGTGCATTTCCCTGCTTATAATTAGATTTTCCCATGTCAGAACTTCGAGTCTTTGCGGCTTGAACTTCGAGTATACAAGGCACAAGTCAGGAATGGGATACCAATGTATTTCCCAAAAAGGAAAGGGAGAAAGTACCTGCCGTGATGGAATGGTGCTACTAAATTCCTTCTCCCCATCTTCTTCCCCAGGAATATATGCTAAAACAACCAAAGAATCACCAAATGGAGCAACTCCTGAAATGAAATAGCTGGTTTGGAAAGATGCCACAATATCCACCTTGTTCATACTTGACATTGGAACATGTCTATATGTCCCGTTAGTTGCTCCATTCTGATTTGATCTTATTGATGCAATTTTTACAGATGTTCCCCAGCCAATCACCAAAAGAGTGTCATCCTGAATGAGATGAGAAGTAAGCAAATGCAAAAAAAAAAAAAATTGGAAAGAACACAACACTGGTGTTGAGATCTTCATACAAAGGAACACAAATTTGAAGATGGGCATATAAACATATCATATGTATGTATAATGTATGTATACATGTAAGCATGTATATAGTATCTATACAAATGAAAATTTGCACATATACATATATGTGTATGTGTGGTTTGTCGTAGCTGCTAAGGCTATTGCTGTTAGCCTGAAACAATTGCACTGGAACTTGCATAATCCATAAACATGTACCAATGCAGAGGCCAGTTAATCATTGACTGACCTGCCAAACTAAGTGAGGAACTAAAAGCTCAGGACGTGGGATTCCTCTTGGTCTTTCAATAAATGTTATACGCTGATCATTGGCAGTGTCATAAACTTTCACACCTGCATCATTAGCCCAAGCAATGAGACTTGTTCTCCACTTCACTGCATGAATTGGACCTTCACCGGAATGCAAGACCTAGAAAACAGGCTAAATTTTTTTAATTTCAAGAAATCAAAAGGTATTAGGCATTTTATGCATGCCATTAGTCAGTAGACAAGTACAAACCTGGTCACGATAGCCAAGCCATTTCTTGGTATTATAATATAAATGACCTGCTAAACCACCAGCTACAAATCTTCTTGACATTTTTCTTGCATACTCTGGGTCCAGAGCAATAGCCTTCATTGGGCGATGATACTCAAACTTCATTTTCTCGTCAGTGAAAAGGCTGTTTATAACAACAGACCCATCATCAGAACAGCTTCCTACATATTCACCTTCTAGATCAAAGCTAAGATCATTGACAGCAGCAGTATGAGCAAGGAATTCCTTCACCTGTAAAGAAGAAAATCAACCAAATATTTCAACCCTAAAAACATGTTATTGTGAGTACAAAAAGTGTGGTTGGTGCAACCCACTGGCCCCAAATTTATGATGACAGTCTTGGATCCCATATAATTCGCTGGAAGAACAGGTTTGATCTGATAATTAGTAATGTCATATGCTTTGGACAGCCCAATGCCAGTGTATTATACACCGTTACATAATTGGTTATGATATCATGAATTTAAGAAACAAATGCATTTGAGATCACATAATGCACTTGGTTTCTGGGAAAATTTTATTTCTTAAGAAATCGAAAAGAAACAAAAAAATATATATATTTGTAAATAGAAAATGAGTATAGATAGATCACAAATTGATCTTATTGTTTCCAAGGCTTTTATAGATTTTAAAAAGTGGCAGTTATCAATACACATGCTGTGTAACACAATCATCTAATCAACGACAAATTCGCAAATGGACTGAGACTCTGACCATGGCAATGGAAGCAGTGATAACTAACACCACACTAGCTCCATTTCAGTTGTAAAAGGGCCAGTCAGAGCACGTTGCCACCAAGGGCATTTTTTTTCTCCGATAACTAAATTGCCACCAAAGGCCATGTGGAAGTCTTATTAGATACCAATAAGAAACTCTAGCTAAACCAGTAAGATAGTTCTTCTCAAACCATTAACATTTAACAAGGACATTGCCATACTACGTGGGTTGTTGACATGGTGAGAAATGACGCAAAGAATGGTTATCCAAGAGACGAAAAATATCTTTTGGTTTAGTTTGCACTGTGAGCAAGCTCCATCCTAAAAAAACAATAGAATTAAAACTCATGGTGTCGATGTTCAGGCGAATTTCAACAACTCTACTATGTAAAATCAAAGAGTACCAACTACAATTTTCAATGTGGAATTGGAATTTGATGCTTTACCAACTGCTCTCTTTTTTTTTTTTGTCTTTTTTTCTTTTTTTGCGTCAGCTCAATGCTGAAAAATATTTTCAAACTCATGCCAATTAGCTCATCCAACATTCCTTCAATCTATAATCTCCAAAACCAGCTCATTTACCACCTCATTTCTCAATTCCAGCACCCAGTATCATATAGAAACCAAAATTAAAGAAAAAGACAGATCTAACAAGCTCTAAATTTCATCCACAACGATTCAAAATTTCCTAAACTCCAAACATCGAATCTAATCTCGCTTCCATTAAGTCAAAAATAAACACGATTTCCAATCTCATCATCCCTCACCTGGTTCCCAAGAAAATCGAGGATGTGGACGGTGCCGCCCTGGGTCCCGAGCGCGATCATGCGCTCCGCGACAGCGATACACGACGCCGCATCGCTCGCCAGCAGCGCAGGTATGCTGCCCCCCATTCTCTGGTACTTGAGCCTCGGCTCCTCTTCCTCCTCCTCCTCCCCCTCCTCCGCCTCTTCTTCATCCTCCTCCTCTTCTTCTTCTTCTTCTTCTTCGTCCTCCTCTTCTCTCTCGTCGTCTCCCTCGACGCCGTTCTCTGAGGGAATCGGAGCCATTTGTATAGTTCGTCCTGGTGGCCTCGTCTTCGGTAGGAAAGGTAGAGATAGAGAGAGAGAGAGAGAGAGATCTGTTTGGGTTGTTTCGTTGAAAACGGTTGTTTCTCCTACTTTGGACCGTCCTCGTCTCTCGTATTTATTTGCAAGAGAACAAGGGAGTGCTGACGAATAAAGAAAGTGCTGGATGCCACGTACACTGTTTCTTTTTCACTTACCTTGTATTATATTTTCCTCAGTGTCATAATGCAGGTTCCTATTTGCTATCAATGTATATCTTTTATAAATTATATATATATATTTGAAACTTTTATAAATTATATATAATGGTGGGAGGAAGCTTGTAATTGAAAACCCACCCCTTCTTTTCAAACAAAAAAAAAGCCACCCCTCGTGAACTTTTCAAAGACTCCTTGGCAAGTCAACAACTTAGGCTTTTTTTTATATGAGTCAACAACTTAGGCTTTACTCAAATGAAGGTGAATCTTATGGTTAAAAATAACTAGAAATTGAATATATATTAAAAAAAAAAAAATTGGTATTTAAAGATATTTTCATTCCAAAAAAAAAAAAAGAGGAAACAAAGGGTGGTATTTGCCTTTTTGTGGGGCTGATTGGTTGAACATTATTTACAACTTTTTAAGCAATAGTTGTTGTTCTATGTCTAAAAGGGACATGGACAGACTATATGCTATAAGAGAAGTTCAAATCCGAAGAGATTATTAACTTGGAATAGGATAGAAAGAGATGTCACAATTTGCAGGCTGACATGCACAGTCACATATATATGGTCATGTTGCTTCGAGTAGAGTTCAGTGCAATGACAAGAGAATGACAAGAAGACAAATTAATGCAAATGCATAGGGTCCTCCTCACCAAGCCTCTTCCTCTTCTCTTCTTCCGTATCTTATGTCTCCGTCTTTGGGTTCTTTTGGACTGGAGTTTTCTTCTTGTTTCTTCTACCTCGTTTGAGGTTTTATCCGTCATCTTGTACGAATTTTGCTGCCCTAATTTTCAACTTCTGCGTTGTGGCTCCTCTTCTATGCTGGTCTTCTTTTTCATCAAGCTCTCCTCCTCATCTACGTCGGTTTTGTCAAGGATTTCAGATCGAATTTTTTTGATTTCCGATCTCCTCTCCTTCGATGGATCCAAACCCCAATGCGTCCCTCCACTGCTCCTGCCGCCAGTAGACACCGGTCGTTCATCTCCCCGTCATTTTCACGCTGCACTGCTCCGCCTCACTTGTCACCGAAGTTGCTGATTTTTGGGTTTTATTGTTGTTTTTATTGCTTTATGTTATTTTGGTTTTTGTTGTGGTATTCTTTGATTCGTGTCCTATTGTTGTGTGTTTTTGTGGTTATGAGAGGTCTCTCATTTAAAGTTGTGGTTATTAGGTTCACTAACAGTAAAATTTTCCATGTTGCCATCAAGTGTCTTTCGTCTGCTGGTGAAGCCCCTACTGCATGCCAAGCTGCTCAAGATTGTACTATTGATTTTCTGTTATGGTTTGTTATTTGCCTTTGCAGTGCACATTATATAGTTCGATGGGCTGCATTCTACCTTTAGGTTTGGAAGCTTTCTCAACTGGTCTCTCATTCTTTGATCCTTTCGGGTCTTGAATGGGAATTATCCTCCCTATGTTTCCTTTCCTTTATTTGCTTAAAAAAAATATATACAAATGCATTGGGTGCAAATCAAATAAAAGAAAATGAACAGACATGGGGCATTTCTATTGGGTGATAACCAAAAGAAGAGAGATCTAATATCAAAAGACTACCTACAAATATTTTGAGGTTGTCTCAATTATATATCTGAATATTACACAAACATTATGTAAGATCAACTCTCCCAGATTGTTAAAGAAATTATTAAAAAAAAACAATGTCAAACATCATCTTTGTTGGTGTGGATATAAATGACGACCACTGTCCCACTCAAGCACTCGACCATAGGATCCCATCCGAGCCAACTCGATTATTTCAAAAAAAAATTTATAAATAAAAGTTGAAAGGCTCTAATCCAATTTCGGTTTAAAAAAATCAACCAACTAAGTCATTATCAGGTAACTTGACCCGCCCTTGACTTGTTTTTTTTTTTTTAATTAAAAAATATATATATATTTTACAGGTTCAAAATTGATAAATTAAGTTCAAAAAGTATAATTTATTCATAGAAATAATAATTTGAAAACAATTTTTTAAAAAATGCAATTACAAATAAAATATAAATAAATAACTTAACATAAATGATTAAAATACAAATGAAAACAATGTAATCTTCAGTAAACAACACCTCGCCAACTAGACACACAGAAAGAAGAAGAAAAAAATGTTAATTGTTTTTACTATGTTGTACTGTTTACTTAAAAGCTCTTTAACCTTTATAAACATGTCAATAAAGGTTTAATAACTTACACAAATTTTTTGTTAAAAAGCCATAATAGGTAACAAAGTGCGTCACCTCAACCTCTTAACCTCTTGATTAATTGTCCAAATAGATTGTCCGGCAAAAAGCCCAAAAAAAATTAATATGACAAGGGTCGCTAATTATTTGATTTAGCATGGATATGGTCACAGTATATTCTTTTTTGGCAAGAGGCCGGATCTGCACTATAGCATGGATATGGTCTCGGTACTAGAAATACTAGCTCCGTTTGGCAAGAGGCCGGATCCGCACTATAGCTAGACCCGCATTGTAGCTACAGTGCGGGTCGTACACTTCACAGATTGTAGACTGCAAGCTATGATTCTCAAAAAAAAAAATAATTACACCTGCAGGAGGCCACACTTCTCAATAAAACATATTCTCACACTTTCCCCTACTATTAACCCAACCATCACCTAACTATACTCCTTTGAACGACAAAAAAAAAAAAAATTGGCCTTCTTTAGGTGACACACACACAAAACACCGTCTTTCACAAAATCTCAGATTAACAAACCCCACAACCACAGATTCACAAAGCCTTAAATTTCAAAGCATTAGAGAGACGGGTCTATAGAGAAGAGAGTGAAACTCATGATGTTCACTTCTGCTCGTGGAGCGTGGACGGCGGGCCGAAGACGTCGGTGAATGTACGACCAATCGCAACAATGCTTCTCTTGCCTTTGGTATTTCTTCAGCCACAAAAAGTCCATCTTTTTTCTGTGGGTTTGTGTTGGGTGAGAATGTGAAATTGAGGGGAATGGATGAAGAAGAAGGCTTTTGTGGGTGTGGCTAAACAAAAATATGGAACAAGTTTGAAAAGAAGAAGGCTAGTTTTCATTTTCGTTTTTTTTTTTTTTTTGTCATTCAAAAGGAGTATAATTAGGTGATGGTTGGGTTAGGCTAGGTTAATAGTAGGAGAAAGCGTGGGAATATGTTTTATGGAGAAGTGTGGCCTCCTGCAGGTGTAAATTTTTTTTTTTTTTTTTTAGAATCGTAGCTTGCAATCTGCAACCTGTGAAGTGTACGACCTGCATTGTAGCTACAGTGCGGGACCGGCCTCTTGCCAAATGGAGCTACTAGGCTCAAAAAGATTATCTAGATTAGTATCCAAGATAGGGCTAAAAGAGCTAAAAAAGATTATGAAAATATGATACCAAATGGGAATCAATATCATTACAATTGTAAAGAAAAGAACCATAGTCAAGCTTAATGCAATTGATAGAATTATACCTTCTCCGAACCACAGTTGAGGCATGAAAGAATTTAATGTTTAAATTTCTACATGAGAGCTAGAGCTCCCTAGACTTGAGCTTCCAAAGGATCTGATCTTTGTTGAGTTCTTCCTGAATAGCTAACTGAAGTCCTTCTTCTCAAGCATCTCCTACGAAGGATTTCTTGGAATATCCTTCCCACCAAAACAAATATTTTCAGGTTCTCTCTTCATACTGATCCTAAATATGTTGCTTGTCCTACGTGTAATGGCCCTTCTGAAGATTTGCGGCATTTACTTCTTGATTGTCCTTTTGCTAGAGCCATTTGGAGAAACACTATTTGTCCCTTCAATGCCTCAATTTTTTCCAATATGCATATTGCAAAATGGTCTAAAGCTATCATTAATCATGGCTCACACCTTAGTATTCTTTCGGATAAGGTATGGGAGGTTCATATCTCAGCTTTAGTTATTATGGACACAATTTGGCTAGCTAGAAATAAGCTTATTCACAAGCGCTTAGTTCTGAATCCAGTTTTTTGTTTGAAGTCCATTAGCTCTATGGTTAGAGCTCATCTTAAAGCCTTGCTTGACTCATCTTCTGTCCCTGAAGCTTGGGACCGTTCGCCTCAAGGCCTCTTGAAAGCTAATTTTGATGTTGTCATTCGCTCCATGTTTAGTGTTGCAGCTGTGGTCCTTAGTGATCACATTGGTCTAATCTAGGCTACTTGTACCAAGAAGTTACCCCATATGGATGCCACAGCAAGGGAAGCCAATGTTGCCTTCTTGGCAGTTAGTTTCGCTGCAAATTTTGGATGTTCGTTTATTCTCCTTGGAGGGGATTCTCAGCTCTGCATCCTTTCCATCAATAAAGATCATCTCTTCTTGGATTGGCTGTGTGCCCCAATGACAGCTAATATTCTATAATACCCCGATAAAAGCCAACATTTTTATTAGCCCAAAACCCTTCCCTTAGGAGTAATCGATAGAGATTTTCAAAGAAGGGATTTAACGAGACTTAAAGCCCTTAGCTTTAACCTAATCATGTTTGGAACCTTTAGAAATAGAAGCCAAACACTGACCCACAGAGGATGGACGTACGCTAGGTCTAACGGACGTACGCTAGGTCTAACGGACGTACGCCTCTGTCTGTAGTACGGACGTACGGTGGGGGACCACTGGACGTACGCTCTGTAAATAGTACACTGGACGTACATAAGACCACCGAACATACGCTACTTTTTGGAATACCCTTTGAATAATACTTAGACGTACGAGACACCTTCTAGACTGATGTACAAAGACCACCAAACGTACGCTAGGGTTGCTGGACGTCCGCTGCTCTGTCAGGGAGTTGGTGGCAAACTTTTTCAATAAATAGCTCGCCCCTCCTCTTTATTTCTCACGCCTTCTTCTTCCTCTGGTGTGCCCATAGGCTGTCAGAACCCTTCCTTAGTGTTTTGAGTAAGAATCCTGTGGAAGAGAGCTTCAACGGAGAGTTTTCGAGGAGAGGAGACCATGTCCGTGCTTAGCTTCTAGGTAAGCTCTATTCCCTTTGTAATTATCACCTTGTTATCTTATGTTTTTGTTTTAATGAGAACTCCAAGTGTTCATTAAGCTTTCTTTTAAAGATAACGATGTTTTCAAAGAGTTTTCTCAAAAGATCATGGTTCTGCAATTTCTTGCGTTGCATGTCTTGTTTTACTAGCTTAGAAGAGGTCTAGAAGTCTGTGATTTCTATTGGAAATGTGCACTGTCCGAATCTTGCAACAATGTGCTTAACACACTGAGCGGACGTATGCCATCAAGGGCGGACGTACGGTCAGTAGGCAGAGCACCTGTTCTTAAGTTTCGCACGTGTACACCTTAGCTTAGCCATAACCCTAGGTTTCATAAGGCTTAGAATAACGGTGTCCTGTATCCGTTATGACAGGAGATAGCTTGGTCGGAGGATTTGCTTGAATGTGCGAGGTAAGTAAACACTTACACCATTTTTACGTAAATCGTGGGACATGTCAGTTGACTGACCACGCATATTATATGAGCATGCCTATTTCCCGTAATCACTTGGTAACTGCATTATTCAATAAACTACTAAGATGTATCGTAAGACATGGTACGCCGGTACGTGCGGTATGAACGGCCATGGGCTTACTATATAAATTGTATATTATGGTCAAATGTGTGCGTTATGTGAGGGCTGTGGATCCATTGGTTTCGTGACCTTGATGCAATCATTTCCAATGGTTCGGTCACTACAGGACGAACGTCATTAGTTGGTGTGAGCCACTCGGAGTCGGACCCGATCGTGCCACTGATGTTACGTACGGTATGTTGTACAATAGCTAAGGCAATGGCATTGTATTATAGGTCCCTCGGGACAACATCAATCCTACTGAGAATGGGTAATATCTCGGGTAGACCATATATGGGAGTTATGACCTATAAAGCATTATTCTTTTTTGCATCAAAACAATTAGGCACTTATTGCCGGTTCTACACCATGGAGCTTTAAAAACCCTAAAACCTATGGAATGGTGTATTAGCGGAGGTAATGCCCTATTTTGACTATTACTCGAATTACACGTTTACTTTTATTAATTGTGCCCATGTCATACCTAAGTCTGGGGTTTACTTACTAAGTCGTTAGACTTACGCGGTTATTATTCCTTAAGAAATCTGATTCACCGCTATGGAAGTGGCTAGATTTGCTATTGCCGGACTGGCTATGTCTTGTTTGTAGTTACGGGTTTGTCTTCATTATTTAGTAGCTCCATATTCTTACTTGATGAATTGTAGTACTCTTAGATTTATTCACCTTTCTTGCATTTACTCTGACAGTTTTTATAAGGGTGATTACCTGTTGGATCACAAGTTGGCTCAACTGGGTAGATTGCCAGTCACTCCACCGGATTAGGCAAGGCTAATTTTGGGGGCGTTATAGTATGGTATCAGAGCATACGGTCTTGCCGACCGTAGCTATAAATCTGAGCATATGATGTAGTACTTAGGATTGATCTTACTGAACTGGAGCATAGGGTAGGTTTAGTTCCCTTGTTTGTGGGTGCAGGCCACTGTAACGGCCTATTTGATTGTTTGACTTGGGATGAACGAGATCGTCTATTCTGCATTACAGGCACTTGATCCTACTTCATACTTAGATGCACGATGATTGTAGACGCCTACCGGCTGTTTGCGAATGGCCAGTTAAGTTCGGACCTTACGCACCCGAATATCAACCTCGCTCTGGTAAGCGCAGGGTTTCCACCCAAGCAGACCAGGAGTCGAAGTCTTCACCGGCCCTTAATTCAGTTGAAGGAATACGCATAGCTACTAAGAGGAGAATAGATGTCCCTAAGCGTCGCAATATCTCAGCGATACAAGATTTCCCACCTATCCCTGGAAGGTTTAACCCCTATCTCAATGATGAGCAAAAGCGAGCCCTGCATGCCCAACTAACCCAGATTTCGGACAAGTACGCCCAGTTGGAACAAAAAGAAATTCGACTGCTGAAAACGGGAGCATTACTAGAGGGATCTGATCGTCAAAGGACCACATTTCTATCTAGTATCAATAAGGACTACGAGGCACTGATTAAGGATTAAGAAGACCCGTTCAAAGACTCATCTGAGGAATGATAGGTCTTGGGATAGTAACCTATAGATGTTAGATAGTTAGGTTTCCCCTCACCCTTAGCAATGGTGAGTTTTGGTGTTTGGACAACTGGGAATGACTGTAGTACATAAAAGTATTTTCACTGTACCCCGAATTTCAAAAATAAAATCATTTTGACTTACCTAGTTGTTTCCAACTTTTCTGTGCCTTGGAAATTTTCTAAGAAGCTTTCAAAAAAAAAAAAAAAAAAATTTAGGGTTACGCGGACGTACGCCCCTCGATGCCGAACGTACGCCATTAACCCAGCATTTTATAAAATGGCCGAACGTCCTCAAACTCTATTCATTTGGTTTTTCTCTCGTTTTCTCTCCACCCAAACACTTTCAAGGAGATTTTCGGCCAAGTCTCTCAAGGTTTTAAAGATTTTCCACCTCATTTTCAAGATTTAATCAAGGTATAAAGATTTCTTTCAAATTTTTCAAGTTTTCGCAATTTTAGGATTTTGTTTAAATCTTGATTTTTCCTTGCACATTTTGCATTTAGTTGTCTTGGTTGTGAACTAGGATGATGTTGTGAACCTTATGTCCATGCATTTTGTGCATTTTTCATTTTGAAATCACACCCATTCGGATTGGGGGGATTTTTGCCCTAAATCCGAAATTCTTGAGTTCGTTGATCTCTTTATGCAATTGATGCATAAAGCAAAGCCTAAACCCTTCCATGATGGCCTAGGAACAAAACCCAATCACCATCTTGCCCGAATTTGACCAAAAAGTTTTGGGTCAAAATCCTAGTTTTAGAAATTGGGGGTTTCGAATTTTTGCCAATTTTGTGAATTATTAGGGTCATTTGGACCACTTGAAGCCTAAAACTTGTATTTTGGAACTTGATCTATGATTTGGACCGTTTGGATTTGAATTTTTAGTCCAAGTCCAAAATTACTAAAACGCCCTTCATACACAAAGGATAGGGTTTTTTCCCTAAATCCAAGCAAACCTTTTACAAATCCTTGGAACCCAGCGATGACGTGTTCAATGGCTTCTCTTATTGCTTTTGAGAATGAGCCAAAACCCATAGACCGATTTCGACCGACCCAAAACCATGGTTCTTGAATTTATGGATATTTGCCTAAATTTGGGATTTTGCAATTTTCTGATTATCGTGGGTCATTTGGACCAGTTGAGACCTAATGGTTGAAATAGGGACACCGATTTATGATTTCCACCCTTGAACCAAAATTTCGCCCAATTTTGTGAATTTACCAAAATACCCTTTACCCCCCAAGGAATAGGGATCTTACCCTAATTCGATCTTGTAAACCTAAAAGCGTGAGTTTACGTGATTGTAGGACACGAATCTCTTCCAAGGACTCAAGGCTGTCAATCTAGTCCTTGAAAATCCCGTCCCAATTTCATAAATTTCTAAATTGCCCTTCTTCTCTTAGAAGGGCCATTCTCATCTTTTACCACATAACCAAATCAATTAAATGATCACCATGGGATCCAATATCACCTAGAAAATCGCAACCCTTGCTATTTTCAACTTACCTCAACCTAACACGTCCTTCTTCTCCTAGGAGGAACGGTATTGATTCTTCCAACTTATCCAACCCTAATCCTTGAAAGATGCTTGATAGCTACTTAAGTCTCGGATATTTTGACAATCCTGAGATACCTTAATTTTTCAACGAAGCCATCTGATTCGGATCCACCAATATGATTCTGTTCTTCTGTGCTTGCATTTTAGGGTATATAGAATTAGGACCTTTTGCACGGGTAGGGTTTTGCATGGGGATTCCAAGAGTCATTATTGATAGGAATTTTTCGTGCAGGACGATGGTACGCACCCGCGCCAGCGAGGCTGCTTCTTTTTCGGCCACACTCCAGCGACCACGTCGAGCACCCTTACAGGAGGCTCAAGACCCTGATTCTGACCCAGAGGTTGTGATGATGGACGCAGAGAGTGATGACATGGTCGGAGACGGGCCAGTTATTGGTGAGTCGATCAGAGAGGCCAGCACCGCCACGGACGAAGAGGATGCTGAGTTGGTGTATGACCACACCCGATTCTGGAGGGATAAGGTCAGGCGTCGATACGTTCGCTACTATCACGGGCGTAGGATCATCATTGAGAGGGGAGCCGCCATAGAGGAGTTCGATGAGCGCGCGCCGAGGGTACGGGCAGTGTTGGATGCCCAGGGGTGGACTGACATGGTAGAGGATCACCACCCGACGATAAAGGCTATTATGTGGGAGTTCTATGCGAACCTCCACCAGAGACGCGGCGATTCGTTCCATACTGGCTTAGGGGGAGAGCAATAGAGGTGAACCCCACGCTCATCAGCACGATCACCAGAGCACCCCGTGTACATGACTCGGTTTACCCTTATCCGGTCGATCATCCTCCCGCGCGTGCCGACTTGGTGGCATGCTTTGTCGAGGGACGCCCTCACCAAATGGAGCTAGAGGGAGAGGGTAGCTTTCAGATGAGTGACTTCAGCAACGACGTCTGTTGCATCTATCATATCCTTGCTAGCCGAGTACTCCTAGTCATCAGCCATACGATGATCACGATAGAGAGGGCACGTTGCCTTTATGCCCTGTTGACTGAGACTCCTATCGACTACGGTTCCGTGGTCACTTCCACCATGATGTATGTCTGGCTCTTGGACAAGGGCTTCTCATTGCTATACGGGGCCCTGATCACTCGGATTGTGGAGCACTTGAGGGTGGACATGACAGGGCTAAGGGAGATCTAGCCAGAGAAGGGGGCCATAGGCGTACACTTCCTCAATGCAAGTCAGGCTCACTTGCGGGATGCGAAGCTAGAGCCGAGAGTGCGGCGATAGTGGAGAGCAGCCCGAGCTGGTGGAGCACCAGCTAGGTTGGAGGAGCGTATGGATCGTCTCAAGGACACAGTTTGACAGACGCAAGAGGAGCTATAGCAGGCCCTCCAGGCGCTACAGCGGGCTAGAGCTGAGGATCGTACTGTCCTAGACCGGCTGTGCGAGCACCTCATGGGGCCGTTGGACATCAGAGATTATGGCATCCTTAGCTCCAGTTTTAGCAGAGGATGAGGGAGCCCTGGTGCGAGGAGGAGTCCTAGTGCTCGTGGGAGCCCGAGTACGAGGGGGAGCCCGAGTGCGAGAGGGATGTTGGTGCGAGAGTCCGCTGAGCCGACTCCGAGGAGATGATCTCACCCGTAGTTTAATAGTAGGCTTTTGTTTTATTTTTATCTTTCAACACTTATTATCCGACTAAGCCCATTGTAGTGGTGGCAATTTTAGGGATGTATCTTGCTACAACTTAAGTCCACCACTTTTAGGGTGGCAATTTTGTCTTGTGCATATTTATGACTACGTGTGTTTGATAGTTGATGTGATACTTGTAGATTGCTAGTGACTCCACCGGATTAGCCAAGGCTAATTTTGGGGGCGTTACATATTCGCTTACATCTTATGCGGTTTGCTAGTTGGATTGTGTCAAAAGTTTTAAGATGTGCTAACTCGAGAGCACATTCGGTTGTTAAATAAGCCACTTCCAACAATATGTTTGGAAGCATTCTCGCTTTTTTCCCTTTTATCTCCTCACTTAGGTTTAAGAGTGGGGGAGACCCTCCTTTATAATCCTTCCCCCTTTGATAATAATAATAATAATAATAATAATGTAAACTTTATTCACAAGTGTCGATCCACTTGAAATGAGCATTCTTCCTTGTGAGGCTGGACATAGGACTTAACAACTTAGAAGGAAGTTACTTGCTGTGATATCCTATAAATTTTATAGATTTAAAATAGAATTATAGAGCATTTCTTTTGATGTGTATTTTAATTGCTTTTATATATATATATATAAATATATATATATTAAGTAATTATTATTATTATTATTATTATATTATTGATGATCATGCATGCAATGACGTATGTAGTGTAAAAGAAAATATATATAATTATAGATATATATCTACTACATTAATGAGGATGCCTGCTTTTTCATTTATGACTCTGACAGCTTTTGTAATCATGCATTAAATTTGTTTTCCTCAGCCTAATAATTGCACCATGCAGTGAATTTGTTTCTCTTTTAATTAACAGCTTCACACTTGTCTTGCCCACAGTTAATGGCTAGTTATCAAGCTTTTAAGCGTTCAGTTTTTTTTAACACCTGTCGTATTTGTGTTGTTATGTTCACATCCTTTCTCCATTATAAAAGAGTAGGTAGCCATTGTTTTTTTCACACACCGCAGAAAAATTGTCTGCCAGTAGTAGTTAAGTGGAAGGTATGAACTTCCATAAATCTTCTTCAACTCTGTACTCATGCTTTTTTTTTTAAGATTGGAAAAAAATTAGTTACTTTAATATTGTTGATTTCTAAATTTTAGTTTAATGTATAAATTATTTATTATTTTGGGACTAGTCTAATTTGCATCTAGAAACATTGTTCTTAGTTTAATTTTATTAAGAAATCTTTGTATATGTGTCTATAGTAGTAATAAGTGTGATTCCTAGAGTCCAGTTCATATTTTTATTNATTCGCTTACATCTTATGCGGTTTGCTAGTTGGATTGTGTCAAAAGTTTTAAGATGTGCTAACTCGAGAGCACATTCGGTTGTTAAATAAGCCACTTCCAACAATATGTTTGGAAGCATTCTCGCTTTTTCCCTTTTTATCTCCTCACTTAGGTTTAAGAGTGGGGGAGACCCTTCTTTATAATCATTCCCCCTTTGATAATAATAATAATAATAATAATAATGTAAACTTTATTCACAAGTGTCGATCCACTTGAAATGAGCGTTCTTCCTTGTGAGGCTGGACATAGGACTTAACAACTTAGAAGGAAGTTACTTGCTGTGATATCCTATAAATTTTATAGATTTAAAATAGAATTATAGAGCATTTCTTTTGATGTGTATTTTAATTGCTTATATATATATATAAAGTAATTATTATTATATTATTGATGATCATGCATGCAATGACGTATGTAGTGTAAAAGAAAATATATATATAATTATAGATATATATATCTACTACATTAATGAGGATGCCTGCTTTTTCATTTATGACTCTGCCAGCTTTTGTAATCATGCATTAAATTTGTTTTCCTCAGCCAAATAACCGCACCATGCAGTGAATTTGTTTCTCTTTTAATTAACAGCTTCACACTTGTCTTGCCCACAGTTAATGGCCGGTTATCAAGCTTTTAAGCGTTCAGTTTTTTTTAACACCTGTCGTATTTGTGTTGTTATGCTCGCATCCTTTCTCCATTATAAAAGAGTAGGTAGCCATTGTTTTTTTCACACACCGCAAAAAAATTGTCTGGCAGTAGTAGTTAAGTGGAAGCTATGAACTTCCATAAATCTTCTTCAACTCTGTACTCATGTTTTTTTTTTTAAGATTGGAAAAAAATTAGTTACTTTAATATTGTTGATTTCTAAATTTTAGTTTAATGTATAAATGATTTATTATTTTGGGACTAGTTTAATTTGCATCTAGAAACATTGTTCTTAGTTTAATTTTATTAAGAAATCTTTTTATATGTGTTTATAGTAGTAATAAGTGTGATTCCTAGAGTCCAGTTCATATTTTTATTTTTTTTATAGGTTTAAGGCTTAAATTTCATTATTAGGTTTGTGTTTTGCTTTCTGCCAAATAGGAGGTTGAACTGTTGAGATTGTTCTTGTTCTTTTAATTCTAATTCTTTATGAGATTAAGTTATATCTATATATATTTATATTTTACAGTGAGATTAAGTATATATATATATAGAATTAATTTGTATGTAGATATTTATATATTTATGGGGAAAGGTGTTGATAGGTTCTATATATGTGTATATATATACTTATATATCTATATATATATATACACATATGAGGTTCTTTATTTTAAAATTTTTATTAAAATCTCAAATTTCTCTCTAAGTTATTTTTCTAATTTACTTAGGAAGAAGGACGACTCATTGCAACCCTTCGTCCAGTTCAGGTAAGGAGACACAATACCAAAAATCCCCAATAGATTTTATTATGAATCTTAGAAAGTAAAATGTTGGGGATTTTACAAATTGCTCATTACAAAATGCACTTCCTAAATTTTATTTTTATTCTTGTTTAATGATGCATTACAATTACTTTAATTTTTACACAACTGTTATTATAAATGGAATTAGCTCCCAATGCTTCATGATATATTACAAACGAGCTTATGAAATGATACAATAAATATACGTATACTTCCATAATAATAAATGTTTAACCCCGAGGCACTGAAGCAACGGTTGGTAACGGATCGCAAGGGTAGCATGGCAAGCACACCGAAGGATGGTTACGAGAAGGTGTGTGCTACCGACTAGGTGGTCTCCACCTAGGGGGAATTCCGAACCTGGTAGCTCTCTCCTGTGACGACAGGATGAGCCAAGGAGTCCTACGGGACAAGCCAAACGTGCGCTGCTCACGGTAAACCTGCGGCGATGGGTCAAAGAGTAAAAACATTAAGAAAAGAGAATAAAAAGGAAGTGTTAGCTTATAAAATTGCTTTTATTGCATTAATTAATAACTACTTATTATTCTTGTTGTATCAAGTTATTTGCATAGCATATTCTATTACATTTTGGTATTGTGACTTCTTACTGAGTTGTCGAACTCACCCATCTTCCCTTTAATCTTTTTCAGATGGCACTTCTTATCATAATTCTGAGGGCAGGGGTCCCAATAGCAGTCTTTGAGATTATGCACCCTGTCATATGGCCCTATGACTAGGACTCTTTCACTTATTGCTTCGTTGACCCTTAGTAGCTGCTGAACCTAGGATTTCCTTATGGATAGATGGATTAAGCCCTGAATGTGCAGTTCTTTTGTTGTAAACTGTACATGTGTAAATTTTGTAGGAGGGTTCTGACTTGAGATAGTTGCAATCTCTTGTAAAAGTCACTTTTGTTTTTTTTTTTTTTGTTTTACCTCTTTGTTGGGTTTAAATCTTTTGTATGGGAATCGCAGGTTGTGGGTATCAAACGTTAATAGTTATATATTAAAGGTTTATTCCAGTTATCCCCTTTACTTTAGCAGTAATGTGTTCGTGTGTATTTAAACATTTTTCTTATTTATTTATGGTTCTTTAAGTTCGCGTTTCCCCTTTTTTTGTTTTTCTTTAGGGGCATGACACTTGCTATCCAACGAAGGTAAACTCCTCACCTCCTAGTGGTCTAAAAGTCATTTAGTTCCATTTACAATCTATACTAGCATAATGGTTTGCTAGCCAATTCATCCCTAATATCACATCAAATCCTTGCATTTCAAAACATGACTAAATTAGCTAGAAGTGACATTCCCTACTTGTCATCACCTTTGATATGGTCTCCACATCTGCATAAACTTGGGCTGGAATCATCAGTTGTGGAACATTCCTCTTCAATTGAGTAGTGTTGTTGGTGGCGGGTGAAGTGCAATCTTTAATAAAGTGTCTCATCTGCCCACAACGAAACAAGCCTTAATGCTTGTTCTACAAGGTTCACATTGCAACTTGCTGCATTGTCTGTAGTCTTAGGGTGGAAAATGGGGTTGACGGATCGACATGATTACCACCCATAATGACTCGCTACATGATTAACCTAAACACGAACACGACCCGTTTAAATAAACGGGTTGAACTCTCAAACATGAACATGACATGAAAACAAGCGGGTAAGAGCATTTCTAGCAGTTGATGGCTATTTTAACCACTCAAAATCAACTTTTTTAGTTTAGCTACTATTTTTTCACAATGAACTCCAGCAGACTGTCTATTTTAAAATTTACTTTATTTAAATATTTTTTTAATCTATTTTTTATTATTTTTTCCCACTTCTCTCTCTCTCACTCTCCCTCAACACATACAACAACCCCTCCCTGTATTCAATTTCCAGCCCAAATCCCCTTTCCCCTCTCTCACTCTTGCTCACCACCATAGAACCAGGATTGCTCTTTCCCCTTTCCCCTCTTTCACTCTCGCTCACCAACTTTTTGGGTGTAATTTTTTTATGGGTGTCGATTTGGTTGGATGGTTAAGGATTTCGAGGTGTGCTTTTTCAGATGGTTGGATGGGTGTTGATTTGGTTTGATGGGTAAGGATTTTGGGGTGTGATTTTCAGATTTAATTGAAGGAGAGTGAACCAGTGATTTCATGTGTTGTGGAGGAAGATGAGTGGGAGAGAGAGAGAAGAGAGAAGAATCTGTGATGAGAAATCCGCGATAAGAGAGAAGAAGAGAAAGTGGGAGAGAAAGAGAAGAAGATGAAAAAAATGTTGGATGTGTTTATGGCAAGATGAGCCAGAGAAAGAAAAAGAGGGAGAAAGAACGAGGAATAAAATAAGAAAATAAGACATTGGAAATCATATTATATTACTTACATGTGTTACAATAAACTTTCAAATATGATTAGGGAAAACTTTCATTTTATAGTATCTACTAGAGCACGAAAATGGAACATAATAGCTAGATTTAGCTAAAGAGCTAATTTAGAAACACTGCTAAAGATGCTCTAACCTGACACGACTTGGTTACTTAAAAGGTAACCCGACCCGACACATTTGAATTAAAAATAGGAAAAATAATGTAATAATACTAATGCTATTGAGATTCAATATAAATTACAAGTTACAATTTGATAAAAACGTAATAAGTTTAATTGCTAACACATTGTCATTCAATAAAAACATTGACAATGATTAACAATTTTCAATTCTATAGTCCATCATTGCAAATAACAAATTTCAAAATATAAAGTTTACATGGCAAATGACTTGAGAATTGTCCCCTAATAGGTTTAATTGTCAATTCAAATAACAATTCCATCTATTGGAATTAAACCCATAAAACAACAAATCACTTACCAAGTAAGGTAAAATCATATTAAGAAAAGATAATAAAAAAAGCTAGCAAAAACAAAATATTAAAGAAAAAAGAAATAACTCCATCATCATTAGATTCATTACAAATTAGGTTCCCATGGGCTATTATGCCAGTGATACACGTTAGGGTTATGCTTTACTCTTTAGTTTATGGGTTTTTTTATTTTTTATAATAATAATTATTATTATTTGACGGGTCAACCTGCTTAACCCACGGGTTGACCCACTAGACACAAAAATAATTGGGTCATAAACGGGTTTATTCAATTATGACCTAAACCCATTTAGATCAAACCCAAACCTGATAACTTCGTGTTGTGTTTATATCGGGTTCACGAGTCATGTCAAAATTGCCAACCTTAGTCTATACTATGGCGGTTGGTGGTTTTGATGATGCTGTTGAGGCTAATATGGGCATCAAGGGCCTATGGGTTGGTCTCTAAGTTGGTGTGGCTAACCTCTTAACCACTCTTGGTCCTCTTGAGGGTGGTTCTTGAACAAAGTTCTCTTCCTTAGCTTTGCCATGGCTACCTTAATCTCTTTCAAGATTTCTTCAAACAAGGAAGTATTGATCTCAAGGCAGCTCATATCGGTCCTAATGCAAGGATTTCGTCATCTCTCAAACTTATTCACCTTATTCTCCTCATATGGGATGAAGTATGCAACAAATCATGATAATTAGGTGAACTAGGTGGCATATTCATCACTGTAATACCACCTTATACCAATCCCCTGAAAAACTTCTTCACTCCCCTAAGGGCTCATGAGGTGGTTGCAGCATCCCTCAAAGCTGAGATTTTTGGCGTCAATACACAATCGTATGAAAGGGCATGTGGTTTCTTGTTGAAAGAAAAAAAGAAAAAAGGGCTTATGATTTAAATTTTTTAATTTTGACACATTTAAAAACTTGAAATTTTGAAAGTTGTCGTGTTTCAGGCCGTTTGTCGCAACGAACAACCTAAGCTCTTCAATTTCATAAAGAATTGTGGGAGATCCTAATCCAATACGTCCTCCAAATAAAGGTGCACAACAATTAAGTGTCCAAATTATTGGACTGATTATGTAAAAAACTTTTAGGGAAAACTTCACTTAACCCAATGAATTTACGCGCCTTTTGCCAACACCCTATAATCTTCAAAGTCTCTCACTTTGGTGTATCGAACTTTTGTTTCNATCCCTCAAAGCTGAGATTTTTGGCGTCAATACACAATCGTATGAAAGGGCATGTGGTTTCTTGTTGAAAGAAAAAAAGAAAAAAGGGCTTATGATTTAAATTTTTTAATTTTGACACATTTAAAAACTTGAAATTTTGAAAGTTGTCGTGTTTCAGGCCGTTTGTCGCAACGAACAACCTAAGCTCTTCAATTTCATAAAGAATTGTGGGAGATCCTAATCCAATACGTCCTCCAAATAAAGGTGCACAACAATTAAGTGTCCAAATTATTGGACTAATTATGTAAAAAACTTTTAGGGAAAACTTCACTTAACCCAATAAATTTACGCGCCTTTTGCCAACACCCTATAATCTTCAAAGTCTCTCACTTTGGTGTATCGAACTTTTGTTTTATTTAAAATACCTTTTTGCCTTTAGATTTTTCAATTAAATCAAACGGTAGAATGAGTAAAAGACTTTTATACCCCTAAATTTTTTAAAAATTCCAAATTTACCCTTATTTATAAATAAAAAAATATTATTACAATTATTATATTATAAGGGTATTTTAGAAATTTCACACCCCTCCATTATGATTTAATAGAAAATCCTAATAGAAATGGAATGAGGTAGCTGAAGCGAAACGAAAGTTCGATATACCAAAGTGAAAGATTTTAAAAATTGGGGGGTATTTGCAAAAGGTGTGTAAGGAGTAAGCTAGTGAAGTTTTCCCAAACTTGAATAAAGTTATAAGTGTCGATAAAATTAAGGGAAATTATATCAAAACACTTTGGATAAGCAAGTCAAAATTTTTTAGTCCCTAAGTTTCTTTTTTCGACAATTTACTCCTTGAGTCAATCGAAATTACAATAGAATTCCTACTGTCAAAATTTTTTAACAGCCATTAATCCCAATCAAAATGTACCGTTTCATTTCATTAAAATATTTAAATTTTATTAATTTAATTTAAAAATTAAATCTAAAATTAAAAAAATAATAAAAATAAAAAACTTCAAAAAAGTATGGAGTGGCCGACCAGGCCGGAGACAGAGACATGGGGGTCCCCATGGCCCCGAAGCCACCCCCATATCTCAGTTGGGGTGGCTAGCCAACCCCTCTGGCTGGCCGTCCACCCCATACTTTTTTTTTTGAAGTTTTATTTATTTAATTTGTTAATTTTAGATTTAATTTTTAAATTAAATTAATATTTTATTGAGGTAAAACGGTGCGTTTTGATTGGGACTAAGAGCACCTACTGCAGGCTCTTCAAACACATTTTTTTGTTAGTTTGAAGAGTCCATTTAACAAAAAGAGCAAAAAATACCCCTTTTCAACTTCTTTATTTTAACAAAAAACTTAACAATATGAATAGTGTTTCTTCAAACTTAACAATTACTATTTACTCTCTACTCTTTAAACAATTATATTTTATCTCTCCTCCTTTTTCCTTTTCAACTTCTCTCTCATCTTTTCAACTTCTTTACTTTATTTTAATGAAAAATAAAGTAGAGAAGGAAAATGAAAAATAATATTTTAATAAAATAGTGATAGAGAATTGTTAAAGTAGAGAGGATAAAAAGTGTGCTATGAAAAGGTGGGCTGTCAAAATAACCAAAAGTTATTTTGAAGAGAAAAATTTGAAGAGACTGCTGTGAATGCTCTAACGGCTGTTAAAAAATTTTGACGATATGAATTTTATTTTATTATAATTTCAATTGACTTAAGGAATATATTATCGAAAAAAACAATTTAGAGACTAAAAAATTTTGGCGTGCGTGTTATAATATAATTTTCGTAAAATTAATCATAGCGAATCACTTAAAAAAAAGAAAAAAAGAAAATCCTTTTAGCAACCGCAACGGCATGCTGAGGAGAGGTCGAGTGTGAGACAGGGACTGCTCCAAAGTCTTTAGAAAGCAATAAGTATTCCAAAACGAAAATTCCACCAAGGAGACCAGACCGCATTTCCGCTCATCACCACTGCCATCTCAAATCTCACTCCCAAACTCCCTCTCATCCTCCGATCTCAAACAAAGAACACGACGACAAAAGAAAGCACTTCAATTAGATCTCCTGCAAGGCTCGAAATCCAGAGACAAAAGCCTGCCCTTGTTTTTTTCTGAAATGGGATTTGAGCGGCTGGATCTTGATCTCGGGGATTCGAGTTGAAATGCAGCCGAATCTGTTCCCGTTCGGCACCGTTTTGGGTAATCCGCTCTTGTTCAATGGGGATTTGAGCGAGGGGTTCGAGAGCTCTAGGGTTTTCTTCTTGGTCCCGTTCTTGTTGTTCCAAGGAGGCGGAATGGATTTGTCGAAGGTCGGCGAGAAGATTCTCAGTTCGGTCAGGTCCGCCAGATCGCTTGGACTTCTTCCTTCTACTTCTGATCGCCCCGAGGTAAAATGCTCGACTTCAATGATTTGGAAAAAAAAAGAAGTAGGTTTTGTTTACTTGCTGAGAAAATGCTGCGGGAAATTAGAAGAATCCTGGTATTGTTCTTACTTTCTAGGTGTGGACCAATGTACAATTCTTACTTGGTTGAACCCAACTTCGACCGTCTGGCTTGAGTTTTTGGTATTAGTTCCAGTGTTATGGCACAGAGGAGGGTTAGTGTCAAATGGGAAAATTCTATGTGCGTTAACAAGAAATGGAACGTGTATGATGAACTGAGAGCAGCTAATAATTGGATGACCCATTTTACGAAAATGAAAAGCTTGACTGGATACCTCTTCTTCGTTGTCTTTGATGATTAGGAAGTCAGCTGTTTTATGGTTTCATTGAGTGTGAGAATTTAGGTGCACTCAAGAAGACAATGTCGCCTGAAGTTGTTTGGGGTTGACATTTAAGGTATATTTTAGGAGAAAATGAGTAATAAATTATTGATCCAATGAAAACAAGCATTTAAATAGTTGGCTACTTAATTATCCATTCACTGATGTAAAGGTTTGTGTACGAGTCTTTTTCTCCTCCATCATCAAAGAGTCATGCTCCATGTTAAGATTCTTTGAACCAGGGTACACAGCTTCCATGGGTTCTTCAGGGACACAAACAACTTGGCTTTTATAGCCATATGCTAACTCTCAGGGTTAGAGTATCAAAAGATTACTCACTCTTAAATTAATGACCCGTTCCATTTTTGGGCAGTGTTCAATGAGAGCTTCCCTTAAAATCAGTTTTATTCAGCCTAAGAGAGAGGCTAACAAATGACACTAATCTTATTTCTACTAATATAGCAGGAAGAAGGTACTCTCATAGTCTATTAGGATAAGGACCAATAGCATTCTGTTTACTTTCTGGGAGACCATCGCATAAAGAGAAGGAAGAAAGGGGTTCTATGGGTAAGGGGTTTATTTACTCGACTTCCCAAGAACATGGTGTTTACCTTGATAAGCAACCCACTTTATCGCCAGGAAAGCTCTGCTCCTCAGTCCTTGGAAGAGTTTCATTGCCTATTAAGGCTGCTTTTTTTGATATGTTGTATTTGGAAAAGACATTTGGTGTTGAAAATGATGGGATTTGGATGATGTTATTGAAGGGTCGAAAGTTTAAAGTCAAATCCTTTAATATGTGGTAGGGGGTTCTGGAGTTTAGTTCCTTAATGTTGCATTTGATGTGATTGAATTCCTTCAAAAGTGGCCTAGAAAAAAAAAAAAAAAGAACTCCTTCAAAAGTTGATTTTCTTTTTCTGTTTTTCCCTGTCTCTCCTACACAGTTGTCTTTAGGAAAGATGTGAATCCTACATCTCTTGTTTAGTATGGAGTTCATTTTTGAGTTTTATTACAGGCATACTTAGACATCCTCTTTTTTTATTTTTCTTCTTCCCCTTTTGGCTAACTGGTGTGCTTTAACACGGTTTACACAATTTTTGGAAGTTTGGAGGGAGAGAAGAGAAGAGGATAAGGGAAAGAGGGAGAAGAGCGGATATAAGTTGTCTCTTTTTTCTTGCTTCTTTGGATGTTGAAAAACAAAGAGGATGGAGAGGGGAGTAGATATCCCTCCTTTTCTTTGGTTGCAGAGTGGAAAGGAGAGGAAAGAAGAGGGAATCATATAAATTGACTATAGAGAGAGATAAGCAATAGGAGTTTGTTTGGACCTTATTAAGGGTAAAGGGTAATTGGAGAAAAATTCAGTATGGAAGTATCCTCTCAAATTCCTTCAATTTAACGGAATAAAAAAAAGTTTTTAAAGGGGTATGGTAGCCCCTCCAAATCCTTTCTCTTTACCCCTAAGAATAGCTCCGACCATGGGGAAGGAGAACCCCCACCTGTTCTGATCTCTTTTCCTCTTCTTTACTTCCATGTAAACATACTTAAGCTTGAAGCTCAATGAGGATCATATGTAGAGTGTCTTGCATGAATTACCGTCAATGAGGTGCAGCTTAAGCAAAAAACTGTGCACTTTTGATGAAGCTCAAATTGCAAAAAAAAAAGATAAAAAAAAGATAAAAAAGAAGATAAAAAAGGCAGTGCTTGTTTTGAGTTTTGTAATCATTGATATGCGTATATATTTTTAAAGTTTTTATTACTGTTATTATTATTTTGATTCAAAAGGTTACAGCTTATCCCGTTACACTGGCATGTATTGCATATGTAAGCTTTATTTTATTTCAAGATGTCATTTTTTTTTTTTTGACTTTTTGTTGACAACTTTGGAGTTTAGAAGCTTAGGGACTTTTTTATTTTTATTTTTAATAATTCTGCTCCTGTTTTTCTAGTTGTATTTTCTTACAATGTCGGATGCATTTTGAGCCAATGAATTCTGGTTAAAATGGCCTGTTCTCCTGCGTAAAAATGGGGTTGAGAGTAAGGTCGTGGGGTTCAAGACCCCAAAAAGAATGTATGATGCATTTTGATTTTGGACATTTTTTGTTAAGTCATGTGCTTTTGTTGTTGAATTTGACATGATGTTCAATCTCCTGACTCAAAGAATACTGGATTCCAAAATTTTCAAGCTAGACCATGTTCCTTGACTTGATGACTATTTTTGATAACAATGCTTCCTAATCCAATATTTTTCTAATTGTACTGCGGAAATTAGGAATGCAAAATCTATATCAAAATCAAAGAAAGGTCTAACTATTGGATATGAATAAAATGCAAAGAAAAATTGTGCTTGGTGACTATTTTTGAAAACCATATGTCCTAATCCAATATTTTTCTAATTGTACTGCAGAAATTAGGAATAAAGAATCTATATCAAAATCAAAGAAAGGTCTTAACTGTGGGATGTGAATAAATGAAGAGAGAAGATTGTGCTTGATGCAGTCCCTTGAGCCAGGTTGCTTGGTGTAACCAGGGTGGTTCACATGTATATCAACTGTTATTGTTTTGGTGTAAATATATTGATGGCTTTTGAAAGTGACTTATCCCTTTGATGTATCAAAGGAAATGTGCATTCACATCACTATTAACATTCATAACACTCTTTTCAAAGTGCATTATTGGTATTACTTGCCATGTTCTTTTTTCCACTGTGTATGTGCTTGATTACTTATGCTGATACATATTGAAACTTTGAGCCATCATGTGTGAGAGCTTAATTCATATGCTCTCTATGACCTTGCACAGGTTCCTGCTCGAGCAGCAGCAGCAGCAGCTGTTGCTCGTGCTCTTGCAGGACTGCCTCCGCATCAGAGGTTTAATCTGCCATCAAGTTCTGAAGGGCTGAGATCGATATATGGAAGCATACCTCATGGTCAAATTGTTGATGAGTTAGAGGAAGACTTCTATGAAGAGGTGCTACTTGCTTATATCATTCTAGTACCAATTTGGGAGTGCTTATGTTTGTACTGTCTTTCCATTGTAAATACTTTATGCATTTTATATGGCATTGGTATTTCACTGGCATTGTTCAAGTAGTGGAAAGGTTGCTAATGTGGGCTTATATACTTTGATCGAATCCTTTTATTACTGTTTAACAAGAATTGTTAAGAGGCAACTGTGAGTAAACTGCTTCTGAAAGTTTCAGAGTTTGCAAAAGAATGCTGTTAATGTTTATAAATTTTTTGAGCATGAGACTAGCCCCTTCTGAATTGTATTTTGCTCGGCACTGCAAAGCTGTAATTTGATTGGCACTAGATTTACTTTGTATTTTGAGTCTAAATATTCCACGTCTTTAGTGCTGTAATTTGATTGGCCTATGAAGCTGTTTGAAGTATTTTGTGGTATTGGAAGTGCCCAAAAAATGCTCAAGGATATTAATTGTACATTTACTGTGTGTATCTTCTCTTTTGTGAAGGAAAGTATAACTATGATCTTTCAGCATGTCTGGTACTAGGGAGGTGGGATAATCATTCCATCAGTGGCTGATCTTTTCTTCTGGGCAACACAAGATGTTATTTCATACTTTTACATTAGTGGAATTCAGTTTTTTTTTGTTGTATTCCAAGCTGTACTGAATAATGAAGAGCCACTCAATATATATGTGCTTTATATCGATGTTCTGTAAAAAGAGTGCAAAGATCTTGTATTTAAGCAGCCCCTCCATTTACTTTGGTATTAGAAGGATATTTCCATCACTGCTGGCATATGTAGGAGGTTGGTGGCCAATTTTTTTGGTATGCTTGGTAGGAGCAGTTGAAAGTAACTTCTGTGTTTTGAACTCACGCATGACAAATACATTATTGATGTATTCTATCCATTTTTCAGCTTGTATTTGACTGTTCCAATCCCTTTGTACATGGATAGTATCATTTATTAGATTGTCTGTTTCTAATTTCTCTGAGTTCTTGGAGTTTTGTTCTTCTTTTTCTATACTTTAAGGGTTCTCTTGCATACTTCATGTGTACTTTGGTTATGCCCATATGCCCATTTAATGAGTTTGAATTGCCTATCAAAAATAAAATTATGACAAGATTTTTGCTTGTGAAAATTGTTTCCCCTGGCATGCACCATGCCCCCTTTTATTTGAGCTCTTGTAAAGGTCTTTCTTGGAAATAGTGAATACTTTCTGTTTTGAGAAGCTGGGAAAGCCATCTAGTTCAGTTAAAAGATTAAGATTGATTTACTTATAAAAAAAGATTAAGAAATAGGTTTTACGTTCTGCTCTGTCTATATTCGGATGCATGACTTATGGCGTGTTGCATGAAATCATATACTTTAGACTACTTTTGTTAAAGTTGCCACCAAGTTCATTAATGGGGTTTAAAATAACTAAAATAAAGTCCCTAATAGGAGGTCTTTCTTGTATACTTCCTATGCACTCGGTTGCCCCCCTTTGCGCTTTCTAATGAGATTAAATCACTTATAATTAAAAAATAAAGATAAAGTAATGAGTTGGCTGGAACTTTAGCAGCATAATTTGGCAGCTGCCTGAAATCTTTATGTAAAGACCATACCATAATTTGCTAATGGCTTGATGGGAGTGAGCAAAGTATCTCTTCATGATATTCTTGGGAAGTTGCATTACAGATATCTTTTAGGATTCTGAATGTTGGACTTGTAAGCTTTCCTCCCCCATCTCTGAACGGATTATAAAGTTAGGGATAAGGATTTATTATTTTTTCTCTCTTTCTTTTGCCTCATTTTTAAATTTATTTTTCCTCTTTCTTCACCACTGCTTCTCTTTCTGTCAAACCTGGAAATCATTAACCTTCCTTTGTGCTACAAAATCATGTAATGGAACTTCTATTTTTTGATCTGCATGCTAGTTTTTAGAAACCTTTTCTACTTCGTAGTCTAGTGAATATCAAATATCAAATATCACATCGGCTTTGTTGCCAACTATGATAAATCTCCTAATTGTTATTGTCTTTGTGTCTTTGTGAGGACTAAATTTTGAGCTTTTTTTCTGAAGAGCTGTTTTAAATGCGTCTGCAGGACTTTGATCCGGTTAGGCATGTTTTAGAACATATTCCATCTGATGAAAATGATCTAGCGTATTTTGAGAAAGAGGTATTGTTCCTTTTCTTGATCTTTTCTTCTAGTGGATGTATTTTACATTCTGCATCTTGTTCAGAATGTATGTGCTAGGATATGTTTCTGCATAGACTTGATTGTAATGAATTGCCATTACTTCATCTGATTCCTTCAAAGATTGGTTAAAAAGGACATGTATTGTACAGTTTTTGCACTTTGAAGTAAGATCTGAGAGTTCTACTGAATTTGTTAACTACAACTCAATAAGAATTCATCTCTTTTGTAGGCAGCTCTTAGATTAGCACAACTGGATAAAGTAGCCGAAAGTTTATCCCGCCATGTTATGGAGCATCATGAAGTAATGGGTAAGTTTTTCAATGAGACTTCTGTCAACCTCTTCTGCATTTGTAATGAAATTATAATTGCATATATGTATCTATGGATATTTACATATCAATGGTCATACAAACAAGTCTCATATTTCTATGTACCATGTAGTTGATTTTTGTTTCAATTGTGATATGCCCCAAAGTATGTCAGTGTGATGTCTCATATTCTATGTACCATGTAGTTGATTTTTGTTTCAATTGTGATATGTCCCAAAGTAGGTCAGTGTGATGCTATTGTACATCTTGTATAATATCACTAGGAAGAAGTTTGTTTTTTAAAGGTTTTCATTACAAACTAATAGACATGCCTTGAGACGGTTAAAAAGAGGAATCACATTCATGGAGATGGAGTGATATCTGTTTTAATAGCTGAGCGGTAATTTCACTCAATGTTACTACCAATCTCTAAAAATATCCGAGTACCCAAGATTAAACACCTCTCTCTCATATGTTTCTTTTGCATCTTCTCATTAACCTCAATTTATTTTTGTGACTTTCTGTGAATTTGATTGATGAAATTTTTCATTTTCTCAACCTTGCATCTTGTTCAGGTTTAATTCTCTATTTTAATGGCAATCTCCACTTGAGACCCTGGAATTTACCTTAAAGCAGCCAACACCGGTGCTGTGGGTGTTGCTGTGGTCTCAAGGGCCAAGGCACCCCCCCTCCCCTTGTGCCAAAAGAATAAGTTTTAGTTATTTGAAGAATAGAAGCACTCCATCCATGTAACTCCTCTTTTCCATAGGAAGACAATATTACGCATATTGAAGGATATAAGAATTCCATACACTAGAAATCAAAGCATGCCAAACGTCTCATACCAATTTAAACTTAGCCATCATATTACAGTTATTATAATTCATCCCGTTAAAACTTAACCTTTAAACTCTTAGTCTTAACATTGAAAGTATGCTGGAACAAAGCAACCTAATGTGCTAGGTGCACTTATTCAATTCCTCTATTATGTGAGGGCGTCTTTCTCTAGATTCCTTGGCTTGTAGAACCATCCACAATATCATCTGGGTTGTTTTATAAGACAAAAACAATGGGTGAGTTGAATACTTAGTAAGTAGATACAACATATGGTAAATAAAGTTGGAAACAGTGTTAGTTTTCAAAACATCCAAAAAGTACAAATAAAAATTCACATACATCATAAATCTTCTCTTTCATTTCAACTCTTTAGTGGCCGACATACAATTACGCCCTGTCCAATAACTAGGATCTTGACTCCGTTCTCGTGGCCACAGGTGGAGTTGCGTTTAGGATATGGGCATCACTTGATAAACCATGGTGCACTCGAGTGAGAAATTCTTGGCAGACCATACAAGATGGTTGCTCCTGCCCATTAGTTCTGATACCAATGCACATCATTTCATATGGCCAAGAAAATATTTTAAAACGTTTCATGCATTCATACATTCACTTTCTTCTTCTTTCCTTTCTTTCTTTTCATTCATTTTCATCAAGTATCATAACCTTTTTTATTTTATTTTATAAGTAATCAAATATCATTAAAAGCGTAAAGCGCCCCCAAGCATGTACGAAGTATATTGGACAAAACACCTAGTTAGGAGTAAACAGAACAAGAAATCATGATAATTGATAACCAAAGGATAAGCAAGAGTTGCTGTCCGAAGATACAGAGTTTGAAGAATGAAGACTAAATCTCCTCCAAAATCCTTTCACAGTCCTCAAAACTTTTGTCCTTTTTTTCCCTCCATAGACACCACCAAAGACACAAAGACACCATCTTCCACATAGTAGCACTTTGAGAGCTGCCAGCAGTCCCCCAAGGGGTTGGGCCAAGTGGTGGAGGCCTTGGTCTTAAGGTTTACTCCCTTTAAGGTCCAAGATTCAACACCTCATGGGTGCAAACAATCTCTTGGGGCCACAACCCTGGTGAAAAGCCAGCGATTTAACCAGTTTTGTGTAAGGAAACTTCCGAGGATACGGTGCACGGGACTCGGGTTTACTCTGTAGGGGTGGGTCTGAAGGGCCCTGCCTTGGAGAGGTTCCTTGACATAAAAAATAAAATAAAAAAACTTAGGAAACCACTCCTGAAAAATAGGGTGGAGTTGGTGTATAATTAGGACTTGTTTTAATGAAGGAAACTTTCCTATTTGGTGGGAGAAAAAAAAAACAGCTGGCCAGATTATCTTAGGATTTAGACTTCAAATTATTGGCTTTCTTGTCCTTTACAAGTCTTTTTAGCCCTCTCACATACCCCTCTATTAAACCCACGAATTTATAAGAGATTATTAAACAAACAACTACCATGCAACAAATTAAAGAAAAATAAAACAACTTAATATTAAAGAAAAATAAAATAACTGACGAAAATTACCCTATGGGTCTAGGGTGTTACAATCCATCCGCTGAAAGTATGATTTCTGGTCTTTGGTATGGGTGCTGTTTTAGAAAGGTTGGTTACCATGTATGAAGAGTGGCTCCTCTGTGCTTGATTTGGTGTTTGTGGTAGATAGTAAAGTTACATTTTGTGTTATTTGTTGATGTGGATAGCAGATTCTCACTCTTCTATTTATTTTATTTTATTTTGATTTTATAATTCTCTGTATTTTCCATTCCCACCTTTCAAAGTGGCTCACTTTTGTATGCTTCTTGAGTACTTGAGTTGTGTGCCCTGGTATTAAGGAATTTCTCCGCCCCTTTCCCCCAAATATAAAGTGAATAATGATTATTAGGCTTTGTAGCTACCTAATATTTCTTTATTAAATTACCACTTATTCCAAAAGTTTAAGCTGATTGGAAGAGATGAATTTAAACACTTAATTTATATTCTAACACTCCCCCTCATGTATGGGTCCAAACTTTCCTTTAGTAGGTGAAAGCCAACACATAAAATATTTAATTGGAATGAGAAATAAATGATGAGGACAAGGTTCAAACTCAAAACCTTTACTTTGATACTATCAAATAGCCCTTGGATTTATTTATTTATTTTGTTTTTTAACAAGGGCTAATTCAGAGACCGATTGACAGTATCACATCAACAAAGTGAGATAAAAGTGTGGTTTCTAGCATTTCTATTTTTAAATATGATTACCTGTTTCATATTGGTTAGGCATTACTTTGTTGTTTCATATTGATGCTTTTAATTGCTTGAATGACCATCATAAAGTTCTAATTCTAGTCTAATACATAGACTAATTAGAATATATGTTGTATACTTTCTATGTGCTTGGGTGCACATTTGTTTTTTAATGAATTTTGATTACTTATAAAAAAATGTATTCTTACCTCATGGTAAGACCTTGTTTTAGCTGCTGTTCGTAGCTAAGCCTTATTTTACTCATAAGTTTACATTGCAAGTTGTGTTAGTTGTAATAAGATGTTGATCTTTGCTTTTGGCCAGTGAAGGGGATGAATCTTGTCAGGGAACTGGAGAAAGACTTGAAGATTGCAAATGTCATCTGCATGGTAAGCATTTATAATGGAATGTTAGCTGCATGAAATGAATGTTACCTTTTCCTGTGCCTTTTGTGATTATTTGAAGCTATTATGATTACGTCCTTGATGGATGTGGCTTTTATTACAGTTTTTCTTGTGGTATTTGCAGAATGGAAGAAGGCACCTAACCTCATCTTTGAATGAGGTTTCAAGGGACCTCATTGTAAATTCAAATTCGAAAAAGAAACAGGCTCTTCTGGTATTCCTTGCTCTTTACACCTTGGCAACACTGATCTTTATCTATGACTTTATCTTTCTAATTTTTGCTCTAGAAGATCACTGAATCTTACATATTATTTGGGACAATTATAGTGACTTGTTTCAAAATAGCTGCTATCTTCCTGTTAGCGAATTTTGTTAGGGAGTTTATTAGAGTAGAGGTTGATATATTTGGCTGAATGTTCTTTATGCAGTGGACTTGAAAAATATACATATATCATTATTTGTAATTTCAGGACATGCTTCCAGTTTTAACTGAACTTCGTCATGCACTTGACATGCAATCGGCACTTGAATCACTTGTTGAGGAAGGAAATTACTGCAAGGTGGGTTCATACATCTGGTTGGTATATGACATACAATTCTTGATTTTTTTTTTACTTGTTCATCATTATAATCTTATTGCTCATTTATTGCTCTCATTTGGTTAATGGTCACTTTTGTAAAGGCGTTCCAAGTTCTATCAGAGTATTTGCAGCTCTTAGATAGTTTTTCAGAGCTTTCAGCAGTACAAGAGATGAGTCGTGGTGTGGAGGTATGCATTAACGTTACAATTAGGAAGCATTTATTGTAACAATGAATGACTGTTACCTACAATTTGAATGCCCCACCCTCCAAAATAATAATGCAGGTTTGGCTGGGGAAAACTCTTCAGAAGCTGGATTCACTTTTACTAGGAGTTTGCCAGGAGTTCAAAGAGGAGGGCTATCTAACTGTGAGTATATTAATCTTTTGCTTTGAACTGAATTATTATTTTCCTACAAGTACTGCATCTATGTAGTCAAATTAGAAAATCTTTACATGATTTTATGTTCTTACAAGGTTGATATGTTTTCTTGTCTGCATGCAATTGTTGTTCCTTAATAATGCAATTATGTTCATATAGAGTTGATATATTCCTGCAAGCAGATGTGTCTTTTATTTTTATTTATTCTTGGATTTATTGAGACATTTTATAAGTATAAATTGATGACTATTCCATTTTCATATTTTTATTTAGCTGCTTATATGAGACTGGTAGATTCTAATATTCTATGACAAGTTGGTAACTATGATTATTTTATTTTTAGGGTAAAATAGTATTTTCTATTCTTTGTCTACTTCCTGTTTCCCTAACTCAAAATTTTGTGTGTGTGATGGTTTCTTGGGCTTAACAACCTGATTTGAATTTTTGTAATTGTTATTTTATCTTTGGCATCCAACTTGTCCATCATTTGCATCTCAATCTTTTTTATCTTCTTGTATCTCAACTCCTTCACTTCATAAAGTCCATAGTCCTTTTATTCTTCATTATTTCCAAAGTAACTTTTTGTTTTTTATTTTTTATTTTTGGGATAAGTAATTGAATTCATTAAAAACCAAAAGACATATGCAAGAGAAACACTTGACCAGAAAAAGAAAAAAGATAAAAAAAGTCTTGAAAACTAGAAATATGCAAACAATCATAGGCACCCATCCTATAGAAAAGGGAGTTGAAGAAGGCGTCCTTTAACCTCGCCACCGTCGTCTCTATCTTCAAAGCTTTTTTCATTTCTTTCTCTCTAAATAAACCACATCAAGCATAGCAAAACCATCTTTCAGACAACTTTATTTTGAGGGCTACCAAACTTACCTGTCCAACAACCGACAATATCTTTCACTTGACGAGGCATGACTCACGCTAAGCCGAACAAGCCCAAGATAGAGTTTCATAATACATTATCTAACTTGGAAGGAGGGAGTTGAAGAACTTAGAGACTTCTATCAATTATTAGGGTTCCAATCATGGTAAAGGCAAGAGGGTGTAAGTCTTCTTTGGTGGGGCTTTGGGTTTATTTTATGGGTACTTGGAGAGTTCTTTGGGTTTTTGGGTTGGAATTTGGGTTTCATGTTTGTTTATGTGTTGCTTTGTGGGTTTTGGATCTTCTTTTGTTTTTCTTTCTTTTGTTCTTTTGCTTGGTGTCCTTGTGTGTACTTCAAGTGTACTTAGAGGTGCCTTACGCCTTTTTATAAAATGCATTTGATTATCTATAAAAATAATAATACACTATCTAACTTGCAATGGAGTAAAAGATGATCAAAGGTTTCCCAACTCTTCTTACACAATTAACACCAATCAACCATCCGCTTCTTTAAGTTATACAAAGTGAGGATCTTACTTAAAGCTGTCGGTTTAAGTGAAGGAAGCCACTCTCAAAGGGGCCTTACTCCAAATTAACCTGGAAGGGAAATGAGTACTATCATGGGGATTAGACATTATAGAACGAACTAACCTCAAACTGCCTCTCTTGGAGGGGATCCAATAAAGTTTGTCTACACCATCCTATCTCAATATGATGGAATATAGTTGATTGAATAATGAAGTGAAGAATTCAATTGTCAATCATGCGCCGCTCTAACAAAATTAACATTCCACTAAGGAGAACCACTAGAGAACTGAAGATGATCTTCCACCGATGCATCCCTAAGGCAGACAATGCTAAACAATTCCAAATGCACTCCCTTAAAGGGAAACTCCCCACACCATACGTCATGCCAAAAACTAACCTTGAATCGGTCCCCCACCTCAAATCTAATAAAACTAGAAAATTCCTCCCAACGTTTCCTAATGAATTTCTAGAGCCCCACCTCATATGACCCATTGACTCCATTGAGTATCACCCACCCCATTGACTACGATATTTAAGATTTGCTACCAATCTCCACAGGGCCTCACTCTCAGAAGGTTAACACCATAACCACTTCCCCAAAAGAGCACGGCTGAACACGAACAAATTTAGAATCCCCAAACCCCCTAAAAAGTTGGATAACACACCTTGGACCAGATACTAAGGCCCCGAGTCCTGGCGACTACTCTACGGCTTTCTTCCGCTATTCATAGCTTTCACAACCTCCCTAACCTCCCCTTCCTCCAATGCTTTCTCCAACCAATTGGCCTCAACCTTATCAACAATCCGACTTAGGCCGCTTACTTAACTGCTTATTATACAAGTTATTATAAAATAGCACAATGTAATCATTGAACTCGCCTAGTTGGTAGAAACTATGCCATCAAGTAGCAAGGATTTGATGAAGTTATTTCTTATATTAGAATTGGCCATTCGGTAGAAAAATTTTGTGCATTGGTCGCCGGTATCACCTCACCCCTAATAACAAACAATATTGTCCGCTTTTGGCTCCTCCAGACCAGACTTCCCAGTAAGTCACCTATCTTGGTATTACTCTCGCAGAAACATACTTAATTGTTGAATTCTGATGGGATCATGACTATCACGACTTTGAAACGCGTTGTTTTCATTAAGAGTGTAAGTATACATATAAGCACATCTCTATTTTCATATCCAGGTGATGTGGGATGCCACAATCACCCTCTCTTGGGACTCAGCGTCTTTGCTAGCGACTTTTGTTGGATCATCCCATTCTTGGCGTCCCAGCGAGTATCCTTTGGCAACCCCATGGGCTTGTGAATGCTCCCCCCATCTTGGGCTAGGTAATGACTCTGATATTATTTGTAACGCTCTACCCCCAATGACAAACAATATTATCCGCTTTTGGCTCCTCTGGACTTGACTTCCTAGTAGGTTACCCATCCGTGGTACTACTCTTATAGATGCACGCTTAATTGTGGAGTTATGACGGGATCATGACCATCACGGTTTTAAAACGCATAGTTGTCATTAAGGGTGTAAATATACATATAAGCACATCTCCATCTTCATACCCAGGCGATGTAGGATGCCACATCACCCACCCTTAACCACAAGGCCCTAGATTTTAGCTTCTAACTCACATCTTCCATGAGAGTGGACTTCTCCATTTTCAATAGTCATTGCAACTGCATCTTCATCAGATATTCAGATCACCTGCTTCATCATGTGGTTATGACAAATGAAATACATAGTGAGTACTTTGCAATCAGCATTATCATTCTGATTGTATTCAAGGAACACTGGAAGGACTAAATAGTATTATTCTACAGTTCTGTGCAAATTTTTGTGTTAGGTTGACAGATTATTACAATGCTCCGCAGGTGGTTGATGCTTATGCACTAATAGGGGATGTATCTGGTCTTGCTGAAAAGTTACAGAGCTTCTTTATGCAGGAGGTTCTGTCAGAAACACACTCTGTATTGAAGAATATTGTGCAAGAGGTATGCTGACATACTTAAGATATAACATTCCATGGACTGTGTTGCTGTAAGTACCGGCAAAGAGAAGAAATGAGAGATACCTCTGCATTATTGTTAATTTTTTTTTTTTTGGATAAGTACCTCTGCGTTATTGTTAATTAATGGCTACATAATTTACATTTTTTTTTAAAAAAAAAAATTTCTCTCTCTTGGCTTGGTAGATGTTACAGCCTGCATGATGTCCTTGGTGACTAATTAAAGATTGTTATATCCTACTATATCTTGATGCCCCCTGGCCATGTTTCATGTTGTAATTCTCTACATAAGGAACCTCTTTATATGAACATTTGGGAAAAGCTGCATCCTTAGGGTGTTCTCGCCCCTGCTTTAGTTATATGTATATAATTTAACTGAGATAATCATTTTCTTTGAATATGTGCGCCGGAGGCTATAACTTGGATATGTGAAAAAATAAAAGGAGTACTTTTACATGTCATTGCTTTCTTTTATTACACTTTGGCATTATTTCCCTTGCTGTTTTATTAAAGGAAATATTTGTCTTGATGATTAATTGTCCTTCACAGGATCAGGAAGTACACATGCAAAATACTAGGTATGCATTTACACATTTAAAGCCCTTTATTACTGTTGTTACATCATCTCATACTTTTCATACGCTTCCTAATTTTTTTATTTGTATTTCAGACTTACCTATAGTGATCTATGCCTGCGGATACCTGAATCTAAGTTTAGGCAGTGTTTGTTAACTACACTAGCCGTCCTTTTTCGGTTGATGTGTTCTTACTATGAAATTATGGGCTTTCAACTGGATGATAAGGTAAACTCCAATTCCTATTACTTGATTCAGTATATAATTTAGTTATTTCTTGTTTAATTTCTTTCCTGTTTTGGTTTCTATTCTTTGTTCTTCCTCTTTATACATAAAACTAGGTTAATGCTTGCCTACTCTCAGCTGGTTAACTTAAGTACTTCTGAACCAGTTTTCCCCCTTATTTGAGATCTTGTTCCAAAAAGTTATGCAATGTGATAAGATTATACTTGTCTAATTACTTTGAATTTGCCTTCACAAATATGACATAAAACAATCTGGCATATTTTTTGTGTGGATAAATTTGTTCTCAAGGCAATGAAGCCTTATGTTAAACAATGCCCGGTTGGCTACTTGAAATGTTGCTGGCTATTGAGCTTTATTGCAGCCATATTTTCCCACATTCATTTTGGCATTTTTCTTGTCCTTGCAGCACTTTCAACATGAATGAGAATACTTTTCCTTGGTTGAAAAATTATTGGTCTTCAGATGCTTCCTTTAGCTGCTTATGAATTACATAGATGCTTGTATGCCATTGTTACTGATAGTTAAAATTATTAACATATGTGGTCTTTTCTGGGATCCTCCATTTTCTTTCTACTTTAGTTGACACTGTTACATCTCTGTTTCAGGATTCAGCAAGCCAAGATTCAAATACTAAGCTGAGAGAAAAAGACATCCCTTGGAGTTCAGGAGAGGTTCAACATATTGATTCTGATACAAGATATTCTTTCAATTCCCTAGGAGAGAATGGCTCTCTCTGTGAATCTGCATCTGCAGACAGAATGCCTGGTTCATCTAGGGAGGAATCTACAACCACCAGCTGTACAGTTGAGACCACTGGAACTACTGATTTGGCTAGTTTAGAATCTCGAAATACAGCTGAGTCTAGGAAGGATGATGGTGTGACATCTAGTAGTGGATCTCCGTGGTATCAACTGCGGAAAGATGCTACAGAATTTGTTTCACAAACTCTTCAAAGAGGACGCAAGAATCTTTGGCAGCTGACAACTAGTCGTATATCTGTATTGCTTTCTTCTGCTGCTGTTTGTTCAACTAGCATTCACCAATTTTTGAAAAATTATGAAGATCTGAATGTCTTCATCTTGGCTGGGGAAGCCTTCTGTGGAGTTGAGGCGGTTGAGTTCAGGCAGAAGTTGAAGGTCGTATGTGAAAACTATTTTGTATCATTTCATCGGCAAAATATTTATGTAAGTTTCCTTTGCTAGCTCTTGTTCTCTGCATTGTTTCATATCATACTGCTAGATTTGTTTGTTTGGCACTGCATGCTAAACACAGTAAATGTCATGCCTTGTGAGATAGGATACAAACTTTATCCATACAATGCACACAATACATTTGATTCCTTAAGTTTGAATCTTCTGATAATTCATTCTTAATCCACAAAAGTTAATTTCACTTAATAGTGAATGCGTCAAATTAATACTCTTTTAGCATTTTGGGATTTCAAGAATATCAAGAGAGGTTTTCTCTGTAATGAGCTTCTTAGTGACAGTGAAACAGCTTTTTGAGAACTAGATTTTTGGACATTTGTCTGGTGCCAGTATGTTATGGATAAACAATGCTTTGGAATCTGTCTGCATTGACTTGGTGAGAAACTGTTAACAGAAGGTGATAAGATTAAAATAATGGTAAATACGTACCTGCTTCAGTTAAGAATAAATTTTCATGTTTGTCTTTCTTTTTTGGGTGAAGTAACAAAGTTGTCTTCCTTTCTATGGCACCAACTCTTTGCTAATTGTTGCTCATTTATTATTTAGTTCTGATTCTGGCCCAAATTCAGCCTTAGAACACAACCCATATGGTAACATTTATTGTTTTGTTTGTCTTCCAGGCACTTAAAATGGTTTTGGAAAAGGAAAACTGGCTTCAATTGCCACCAGATACGGTACAAGTAATTAGTTTTCCTGGGCTTCTTGGTGATGGAGCTCCCCTAATAATTCCATCTATTGGCAACTCTGGTAATGCCAGGATGTCTCCTTCTGATAAATCAGCAAGCTTAGTTGATACCAGTGTGAAGAAGAGTGGATTTTTACATTGGCTTAAAAGTGGGAACCCATTTTTGCTAAAAATTACTTACACTTCCAAAGAAGGTCATACTTCTTCCCTACTTAATGGGGCCACCTACAGTGAATTTGATGGAAATATTAGGGACAATTATCATGGTGACAAGTTCTCTCCACGAAAGAGTGATGTAAATCATAAGAACAGCTCTAATTCTATTTCCGAAGATGAAAACGAAGACCTTCTTGCAGACTTTATTGATGAGGACAGTCAACTTCCTAGTCGAATTTCCAAACCCAATCTTCCAAAAAGTAACCCTTCAAATTGGAAAGATGATGAAATTACAGCCCAAACGGGATCCTCGATTTGTCTTCTTAGGTGAAATACTCTATTGATACTGAAAAAAAAAGGGAACACTTCCTCAGGCATTATAGCATTTATTTTGCTTTTCTGTATGGTTGCATTAAGTTATATGTAAATTTTTACCTATTAGGTCGATGGATAAATATGCAAGGCTTATGCAGAAATTAGAAATAGTCAATATAGAGTTTTTCAAGGTATGATCTTCTTTCTGACATTTACCTTTTTTGCTTCATTGCCTGTATTTGTTAAGCTTATTGATGAAAAGCTTGATAATGCTTGCAATTTTTCTCTAAATTGTTTTTCCTGATTTGGTACATTGTTGCAGGGGATATGCCAGTTGTTTGGGGTTTTTTTCTATTTTGTATTTGAAACATTTGGTCAGCAAAACCCCAGTTCAAATGGAAAAGGCTTAACTGATTCTCTTAATTGTAAGTAATTAGTTCTATCAATTTCTACCATCCTATCATAAATTATTTTATCTGTTCATTCTTTAATTCATCATCTTTATTTTCTGGTTTGGTTTTGTGATCAAATATCAGTATGACTGAAGTAGATCTATTTCCAGTTTCAACTGAAACATGCTTAAAGACCTAATATCGTCTGTGATGCTCAGATCGACTAAAAACAGCCTTATCCAGAATTGCACAAGATTGTGACCAGTGGATAAAACCCCAGTCCTCTTCAAGCGCATCCTTGAATACATCATTTACACATGCGGATGTTACACCTTCAAGTCCTCCCAGTACAAGTCATGGTCACTTTCCAGGAACATCTTCTGGTCTCAAGGTATTCATTAAAATGTCTAAAATAACAATCTACTCATTTCAGGAGAATGATCATGTACTTTGTAAGAATTACTCATTCACCTAATTATCTTCATGTTATTGAGAATTACCAAAGCACTTTGGAATATGGTTTCTCAGAGTTACACCCTTTAGGGGAGCTTTGCTCATCTTTCTGCTCAAGGGAACTTGTGGAGAAATGTAATCTCTTCATAAAGAGATTATGGGAGAAATTGGGTCATTTCAATGTTGACATTCCACAGATGCAAATAGTTACAAAAAGTAATTGAGTGAATGCACAATTTTGAATCCTAGAATTCTTAGGTAGATGGAGCATGAGTAAGCTTCTGTCCGAAATTTTCACAAGGTTCCTGGTTCATCTCTGGTTTGTGTGTATGCCTGTCTAAGTGCATTACAGTAGTATGTTTTAGTCAAAATTACCACTCCAGTACATTGGTGAACTGCTGCTGCTTCTATTGTTAACAAAGGTGACTGAAGAGGTAGGTAGTCACAAAAAATGGTCACGATGGAAAAATGTATCTGGTTTTCAAGTGCAAACCATGCTGTGAAAAAAATTCAAAATGACCAGTTTGTAATATGTTTAGTTGACCTCAAATTGTTCTCAAATTCAAAAGGTTTGTTTTTCTCAAGTGGTTAAACTGCTTATAGTGCTTCCTCATCCATATGCTTGGCACAGTGTATTTGGGTACGTAAAATATGACTGAAACCATTTGTGATGCATGTCTGCCTACAAATAATATGACCATTATTTGACAGGAAAGAAGTGCTTATAATGCTTCCTCATCCATATGCTTGGTAGTGTATTTGGTTACTTAAATTACAACTGAAGCCATTTGTAATACATGTCTGCCTACAAATAATATGACCATTATGTTACAGGAAAGATGTGCAGGCGCTGATACTTTATCTCTTGTTGCTCGAATATTGCATAGATCTAAAGCTCATCTCCAGTTGATGCTTCTGCAAAATAATGCAACTGTAGTTGAAGATTTTTATGTTCACCTGGTATGTTCCTCCCGTGAAGATCTCTTGGTGCATTCGGTATTTGTTATGGTGGTTTGTGAAATTACAAAAATTGATGTGAATTTCAGTTCTTGTTAAATATAATTAAATACTCGATGAAATTTTGGGCTAGTAAGACTATTGGAATATTTTAAATCATAAAACTCTCTGCTAAACTCCGTGCCTCCATCTCATAACTTATTCAACAGTACCAGTTAGATGAAGTTCTGTCTGTTTGGAGAGTCCCCTATACATGTATGCACATGCATATGCACACACAATATATACACTAAAGTGGGCATGCTATTCTGTTTATTTGTGTCTTTCATGTTGAGGTTCATTTATATTTAGGTTGTACAGTTTTAGTTCAAGACAAAGCCTCTTAGGTAACACGCATGCTTTGGCGCATTGATTTTTGGAATGATGATAAATAGTCTTCGCAATCGTTATGTAGCCTGAATTTTTGTTCATATAACCTGTTTTTGGAAAATCTGTTCTACAACATATGGCAATCCTTGGCTCCGTTCTCTCTCCTAAGCTTCTTTTCAAAATTCAAATTTTTTCAAAATTCCTTTGGAGATCGCAACTTCCAGTGCTGATGTGAGTCCCTTCTTCCTCCTTCTTCTCTCTCCGGTGAGGTCATAGCTGTGTTCACACTCTCTTGGGTAAAGATATGGTTTTTTCATCTAGCGGTGGCGCGTTTGGACGAGTCCCGCTAGAAGTTTTGTGCTCTGGTTTGGGGGAAGAGTTTTGTAAAGTTGAGATGGAGTGCCAGTTTTCTGTGGAAGCAAAAACCTTCTCCTTTTTGGTGATCTCCGGAAGCGAAAACGATTTGGTGGGTTTATTTTGTTGGGGGGTAAAGGTTCGGTCTAGTTAGCAAACATGGTGGAAGAGGTGCTTGGGGTTCCGAAGAAGGGGGAGTTTGCCAGATCTTTCAGTGACGAGGTAAGGGTCTTGAAGATTCGGATGGGCAGCAATAGAGCTGGCTGTTTCTTAGAGGTGGCGGTTTTTGTTGAAGGTGGTCGGAAAGGGGTAATCAGGCTCCCTAAGGGCCGTGGAGGTTGGGGTCTGGCGGAGATTCGTGGAGGAGCTTCGTCCCCAGTCAGCGCATCTCGTCGCGAAGGTCTTGCTGGCGGTTGGTAACGTCGGGGTGGGTGGTAGCCCACCTTCCTATGCTGAGGTGCTTGCTGCGCCCTTAGGTGGTTTGAAGCCGGCTTGCAGGGAAGCTCTGGTTTCTGATTTGGGGAGGTGGTTTTTGACGGGTGGCGCAACATGCTTGACGGAAAAGTTGAGAAGCTTGGCGATGGAGTTCCTAGCCAAGATGAGGGCGGAAGTGGATCAGATTCTTTTCTTCGGTTTGGGCCTGAAAATCAATGCGTCGAGGGATGTAAGGAAGAGATTGGGCCGAGTCTTATCTCGTTTGGGCCTGAAGCACAAGTTGACTTTTGGGAGGCGCAAGTCTAAGCGTAAGGCCTGTGGGATGGTCTTGAGGCCCAAATCTCTGGTCTTGAATTCCTGGGTTAAGCTTGTCGAAAGGCTTCAGGAACTTTCGGGGCAGGGGGAGCCCTCATTGAAGAAGATGCCGGAGGGGAGTGTGATTGAGCCTGTAGCAGCTCCGTTGGGTAAGACGTCTCCAGCGAAGAGTTGGTTTCGGTGAGGGTTTCTTAGGCCGGGGTTTTCGTCGTCGCCTGAGGAGGTAGCGATGCTGTCGCTGAGACCTGCTGGGTCAAGTTCCACTGGGGAGAGTTCATCGGAGGAGCGACTGCCTTCCTTTGTCGTCGCGGGGAGAAGGCCTAGGTCGTCGCCGGAGTTCGCCTTGGCGTCGTTGGAGATGAGCTTGACTTTGATGGAGACGATTGCCTTGGCGTCGCCGATCGTGCCTTCTATGATTCTAGTGGCACTGAAGGCCACCCAAAGTTTGCCGACGATGATTGATGCGGGCTCTGTCTTGTTGGGTTGCACTCAGATAGTGCTGGAGACGAGCTTGACTCCGGTCCCGATGGGTTCCACTCAGATCGTGCCGGAGACGATCTTTTCATCGATGGAGGCTGCTTCAGCTAATCTATCGTCGTTGGAGCTCGCCCAGACAATTTCGGTGGGGTCGTCGATTTAGTCGGAGCCTTCTGGTCTCGTTGATTTCAGCGAAGGGTCCGAGTCTGCTCTTGATTTGGCCGTTTCCGAGACTCAGCTTTTGGTCAATGGTCTGACTGAAGCTCAGGCTTGGTATCTTGGGTGGTTGAGGGATGGTACTCGGAGCCATGAGTTGCTCGCTGGCATTGATTGTTTTGAGGTGCAAACGCGGAGGAAGAACAAGGTTGCTCTTCCTCCGATCTGTTCTATGGAGCTCCCGAAGTTGAAGGCGGTGCTGAAGGCAGGGATACGGGACGTTAACAGGGAGACTATGGTTCAAAGTTTTGTGCTTTTTGTTGCGGCAAGCTTTGAGGATGGTTTTTCGGAGGCGGCGGCTGGGGTTCCTGCGGTTCCTCTGACGGCCTTTACTGGGGCTGGTTGTATCACTCCCTCGGATGCCCCTGTTGGGCGAGGGAAATTTTTTCTTTTCCCTCCGGTTTTAGAGGATGCTTCCACGTTCGCTGGTCTTGCTAAAAGGTCTTTTGGATCCAAGACCACTTCAAGGAGGGAAGCTATTCAATTGTACAGGATCACTCGTAGACAGCTAGAGCATAGGATTTCGACTGCTTGTTCCGTCTATTTTGGGGACAAGGACTGGGGTTAGGGTTGCAAGGTGTTTGGTTAGGGTTGTTGTGGTTTTGTTGGGATTGATTATGTGGGGTTTGTTGGGGTTTTGTTGTTGGGTTTGCAGGGGTTGTATGGTTTGATTATGTGGGTTGTTTGTAGGGTGTTGCTTTGGGTTGTTGTTCTTGGTTCGTGTGGGTGCTCTTAGTGAGCTTGGGTCTTCTTTGGATGCACTTAAGCGCTCTTAGTTATACTCTTTGTATAATTGGGTGGCGTCCCCTTTAAATTTGTGCTTTTTGATATAAATTCTACTGACTTATCAAAAAAAAATGTGGTCTCTCTCTCTCTCCTCCTCCCCGTGTTCTATTTTTTCTGCTGATTATTATTTTTTTCCTTCTGCTGATTGCTCTTCACGTTTTCTCATTAGTGAGTAAAGTTGCTCAGGAGGACCAATATTGAACTTATGGTTTTGTTTTAGAATAGTAATTCATGTTGTTTCCCTCATTTATATTGTTTTCATCTACTTGTGTGAGATGTTTTTGGCTTTCATTGCTTTTATAGCAAAAAATAATAATAATAATAATAAAATTGCATATACTATTACTGAAAATGGTCTTAAATATGTCCTTTTATCAGGTGGATGCTGTGCCGGTTCTTGTAGAGCACATTCATAGGACAACAGCTAAACTACTTCTCCACATTAATGGGTAAGAAGAAAATATATTGCTGTTCACATTGTATTTAAGTTGAAGAGATCTCTGTACAGCCTTATAGATTTGCCATCTACATCTGTATTTTGCATCTGCTGTTCATGGGTTGCATTTTGCATCTAAAATGGTTGATTTTTGTGGTTTCGATACTGTTTCCTGTGATTTTGAGTATTGGGATATTTTCAAACATAGTAGGAGGCTAATATTTGATCATTTCATGCTGTTCATTTTCTACCTGGAGTTGGCCTTCTGAATGGTAGCCTTGGCTCCTTCACTCCGCAAAGCCGTAATCCAAATAATGGTTTCAATGTATTCTCGAACTGAAGAGTCTTCTCCAGGGTTTGTTTATTTCTAGGTTGGGATGGTGCTAAGATTTGGTTGTGGGAAACATTTGGTGTACTGAGGCTTCTTTGAAAATAGGTTTCTGGACGTATTTCTAATTGCAGATGATTTGGAAGGATCTTTTGTTTGGGAAGTCGCAACTAGGAATGACCAGAGTGGAAGTTCAACACCTGGAATATTACACTCGTTTGATCTTTTCAGGATGGGGAGTGGGATCAGTTTTGGTTTTTGTTTGAATTGTTCTAACTCTCCTTTGATTTGAGTTGGAAAAATACTAGGGATACTAACTCTTTTACTAATAGAGGCTTACTAAACTGATGTGTAACTTATTCATTGGTACTTGTTATATTTCTCTTAATTAATTGTTTTGTTTTTCTCTAATTAATGAGTTACACATCAGTTTAGTAAGCTTCTGTTAGTAAAAGAGTTGGTACCCCTAACATTTTTCTTTGAGTTGACCATAGGATTTAATGGGAGCTTTCTACAGATGGGGAGTATGGGAGTAATTCTTTCTATGAGGGACTTTGAGGGAGGCTGTAGCTTGGAAAAATCATTTTGGCGTGTGAAGGTTCCACGAAAAATAGCTTAATCGTTTTTGTGTGGACAGCTGCTTTCTGTAAGATTTTGACAGTTGGCAACCTTAGGATGCGAGGAAAAATTATAGTTGCTTAGTGGTGTATGTCTAGGAGTAGTGTTGAGACAGTTGATCATCTCCTGCTACATTGTACACTGGCAAGCAAGTTGTGGTCTTTGTTTGGATTGCTTTAGGTGACACCTGAGACTGTTATGGAGGTTTATTCTTATCAGATCGTCATGAGAGTGGTGCAGCTTTTTGTTATCTGCTTTGGCATGATAGGACGATGTGTGTTAAATGGTGTGGAGCTCAGTGGGAAGTTGGTTAAAGCTATGTTTCTTAGAACTTCATGGGATATATGCTCTAGGAAATTTCCCGGGTCATTCACCTTTAGATTTTTTATCGTTCTTTTGAAGTTTCAATGGAAACTGCTCCCGAGGAAAAAAAAGTACATCCACATTACTTGTTTTATTTATTTAATAAGTACTCTTTTATGAAGAAAAAAAAGATTGGTAAGTAACATGTGTTGCATACTAAAAAAAATGTAAAACTGACAAAAAACTTTGAAATTGCTTGGAACTAGGAAAACAAGGCACATAAGAGGAAATCCAAACCTGAGATAACTGGGACCTTGCAGCGTGCACAAGGTTGAGTCTTTTTAAAAAGTGAGTGGAAATAATGAGATGCAGAATCATCTGCATTAGCATACCTACAGGGCATGCAGCTGCTGAATTTGGTGATCAGAGATGGTTGGGTGCTGCAACTAATCAGGGCTCTAAGATGCATCCAGATTTTGAGTTATGGCCAGCAACTGAAAGTTGAAGGACAATCGGTTTTTGAAGATGGATTATAGCCTGATCACCAAGGCAGTTTTGGTGATCAATGCTCCACCTATTGTTCTTTTGGGTTTTGGCCTGAGCTCGCTCTCTCCACCATCTGTTAAGATCATGTCCCATACCTTGTCGGAGGTTACCCATGGCCCGACGATCGCGTGTTGTTGTCCAGAAAACCCTCTGGTGACAAGTATTCTCCTGAGGGGGTTTCTCAGGTCGAGTTCCTTTGTTGGGGCTCGTGGTTGCTCGACTGAGCCTGTCCATTCTCAGCCCTCACCGGAAGTGATGGATAAGGGAGGTGTTGTCAGTCGACAGTGCTGGTTTTGTTGTTAGCCCTGGTTGTGAGGGATGATGGGGATTTCCCCTCCCCTCTGAAGACTTTCCCGCTGTCCCTCCTTTGGACTGGGCTCTATTTTGTGTTGAGAATATTTGTCATGTGGTGGGATTTCGTGTGAGGGGAATAAGGATTAGACTGTGGCTCTCTTCTCAGGAGGTTTAGGGTGCTTGCTCTAATTTTAGAGGTAGAAGAGAGCTTCTGAACCTAGAATGCTCCATAAATTATGATACTACAGGCGCCTCCTCTACGCATGGGAAAGGCAAGGTTCACGTTTTTTAGCTTTGATTCCTTCGTGTGGGTTTTGGGTTTAGGGACCATTGGTGTTTGTGGGTTTCGGGTTTGAGAGCTTTTGGTGTTTAGTGGGATTTTCTTGGGTGGTTTTTGTTTGCTTTGGGTCTTTCTTGTGCTCACTTTAGTTGGGTGCTTCCTGTTGTATATTGCCTATGTACTTGGTGGCGCCTTACACTTTTAATTAAATTTCTCTTTACTTGTAAAAAAAACCCTATAAAGATTTCTTATAAAGCTCCAACCTGACTGACCTAATTCTTAGGCAAATCCTCTGTTTAAGATGAAAAATGGAAGTTCCAATCAAAAGTAAAAGGTTGTGAAGAACGATGATGAATCTTTGTTGCGTAATACTGGTAGGCTGAATGCAAATGTTATCTCTCTCTCATCTTAGCCTCTACTTTCTCCTCTCACCATTGTGGCTGTGATTTCAAAATGATGTTGATACAGTCCCATTGGATTTGTGGTATTGCCCTTTTCTTGCCATTAAAGAGGCTGTTTTTGTAAACTAGCACACCCTTTTTTAGGTTATTATGAGCAATTCTTTAATGGATAACTACTTGGTGCAGGTATGTTGATCGGATTGCTAATGCTAAATGGGAAGTGAAAGAGCTAGGACTAGAGCATAATGGGTTTGTTTTCTTGTTTTATTTTTTGTCCTTTTATGCATACATACATATTTTTTTCACACTTTTGATTTTCATCAAACACTGACATTAATAACATTAAGCTGTATATATATATTTGTTACTTATGTATGCAATGCTCTTTTTGGGATACACCCAAGAAATTAGTGATTGACATAATTGGATCCGCTCTTCACACACAAACTTGCAATTGCAAAATAATGATAGATATGATTGTTTGTGATCATGGGATCCTTTTCTTTGATAGACTGATTTGCCGTAATAATTAGAATCAATGGTGACTCCACTATGGGTAGAACTACTTTGTTCTTGCTTGGGGGGGGGGGGTGGTGTTCCCACTCACCGCTCTTGCAAGGGTGCCTAACGCTTTGGATTCCTATGGCCCATGAAATCCAAAGAGAAACTTTAGTGAAGGAATGCGACAAAATATAGTGGTGTGGATGTTGTGAAAAAACTAGAATAAGAACCAATTTCCTATTGTGGGTAACTGTCTGCAAATTGGGACATTAGGATGTAAAGGTTCTGGTGCTTACATAGGTGTATCCTTCGTTATATTGCCTTAGTTTTATAAAAAAATTCAGGGTGGAAACATAACTCAGATTAGTTTTATGTGGCGGATAGGAATTATGAGCCCAAAGAGACATAAGGGTCAAAACCCATAGGAGAAGAGGAGCAACCAGCATGTTCCAGTCAGGCTAAGATGATGGTAAGCTTTGAAGACAAATCCCAGTTGATGTGAGAAAAAAGGGGTTGATCCATTATGTGGGGCAGTGTATCAAAGGCGGTTTCAATGGTAGAAAGAAAGTGCTCCAGCAGATGCTAGAACAGTAGATGTGAGTGGTGAAGTAGCAGAGGAAGGGGTTATTGGGGGACCGGCGAGAGCTCCGAAGGCAATGATAATAGTTGTTGGAGCAAGTGGGTCTTGCTCAGAAAAGACCGACAAGCTATTATTTGGTAGCGGAAAGGAAGGAATTGATAATGAAGTTTTGCCAAGCTTGGAAATTGTTTAGAAGTCAAAAGAACTGTTTCAATGTTTGGGTGTTACACAGACATGAATGAAAAACTGTTTGGTATCGATAGGAAGGGATGTGATGCCAAAGAGCAAGCGAAGCTGCAAACAAAGACCCCCAAAAGGTACAGCAAGTTACAGCCCCCTAGGAAGAGGGTAAGGCCGCTCAAATGGAGGCTTGGCTTGAAAGGTTTCTTTACTTTGAGAAATAAGCGCCAACTATTAATATTATTAGTCAAAGTAAAGGTGCGCAGGTTTGGAACCCGTTTTCGGAGCTGGCTGCAAAGCCCTTACGTCATAGGGGTAGCGGCATATTGTACTAGATCCGTAACCTATAGCATCATTAGTAGAGCTAGCGGCAGATTCTTTAGCACTCGTACCTTCATTATGGATTAACTAGCACGAGTAGCGGCTTCAGTAGCTTATCCAGGGTATCTCCAGTAGTGGAGGAGGCAAAGCACCAGTGGTAGCATCAGTACCGGCATAGCCTTTTTTTTACAATAAAGATTATGATTAGCTTGGGAGTTGTTGGAAAGTGTTCGAAAGGTAAAACTGAACATAACAAAGTTATGTTTGAGGTGGGTGGGGAGTTAAACCGCAGGAGGAGTCTGGGTGCACAGACAGGAACAAAATTATGCTTGAACAAAGTTATGTTTAAAAATACAAAGTTTTAAAGAAAAAAGATTTAGTCTCCTCCAAAGTCGTCTCACGGCCCTCAAAGCATGTCATTCCTTTCCCTCTATAAACACCATAAAAGGCACACAAACACAATTTTCTATGTAGCAACACTCCGCGTACTGCCGGTAGTTAACCAACAAGCATATAGGCCAACTACGTGTCTAGGAATAATCCAAGACAATCCAAAATGAATGAAAAAGGCAATCCAAATGACATAAGCCACGTCACAATAAAGAAGAAGATAATTCAGAGACTTCCCATTCCTATGAGACATGCAACATTTGTCCTCCACAATGACATGTTGCTTCTTGAGGTTATCCATGGCAAGGAACTTACCTAGAGCCACCGATCAATCAAAAAAGGCCGCCCTCAAGGAAGCCTTAGTTCATCAAACACTCTTCCAAGGGAATGCTAGCCTTCACTACAAACCAAGGAACAATAGAAATATTTAACCTTAAACAACCCTCTTTTGGTGTTGTTGCTGTTACTGTTTACAATTTTTGAAGATAATGCATATTATCTTTATTATTTTGTTTTTATTATCATAATTATTTCTAGTATTGACACTAATAGATCTTAAATATTTTTCTTCTCGCCTTGTTTATATGAAAACCACTACCACTTGACTAGCATTCTGAATTGAGTTGTATCAACAGGTATGTTGATCTATTGTTGGGTGAATTCAAGCACTATAAAACAAGACTTGCTCATGGGGAAATCAACAAAGAGGTAATGGTTGGCAGTGAATTTTGGAAGGCACCACCATTAATTTCAAAAAATCAGAAATTTGCACCTTAAAATTTGTCTTTGTTGATAGGAATCGCTAATGAATTATCCAACCTGTTATTTTCTTTCTTCTCATGTGCCATGTTTATACTCTTATGCTATTCCAGCCTCTAGAGTTTCCTTGTTTATTTCCCAAGAAAGTTGCTCCAATATAAGATCAGTCTTCCAACCAAATGGCATGTCCTCTCTCCGTAAGCAAGGAGTGGAGTGGGTTGAATTGTAAAGTTTAAAAGAGAGGGAAGAAGAAGAAGAGAAGAGAGAATGTTTAGAAAAGGTATAGGACTGTACATTCAAGTCCTCACCGCTGCACGTATTTATTTTAGGATAAATATAATATGATTACAAGAATACCCTTACCCTAAGGGGTTGGTTCAAGTGATAAAAGCCTTGGTCTTTGTGGTAGTCCATAAGGTCTAAGGTTCGAATCCCCTTGGGTGCAAACAATTCCTTAGGACCAGCCCACCGACGACATCGGGGTGCTTTACACGGGAGGTTTACCTAATAGGGTACACAAAGTGGTCATAAAAAAAAAAAAAAAAAGACCTTAAAACTAAATGCTAACACTCCCCCCTCAAGCTGGAGCATACAAATCTAACAAGAACAGATTCAACAGAACCACCAAAAAATTCCAAAAACCAATAAAAGAGTAAACCTTGCCGCAAACTTTCAAAAAACCAGCCCTCCCAGGAAAGGCTGAAAGTACCAAATTCATAGAAAAATTCAAAACAACCCTATGCATCAACAAACCAGACTTCCTGCACCCTATTCGGCCCCAATGGAAGGAGACACATGCAGCAAAAACTCCCAAACAGCTCTAGGTCTACTGATGAAAGAAAAAATTTATGCATCTTTTTGCCATCTCTCACCATCTTATGGTCCCTGGTTTCACTGGAAAAATGGAAGGCACCCTCTACAGTTGCTAATGTGAAACAATGCTAAAGGAGGACCCCTTGACTATGAAAATAACTTGCCTAGTAGCGCTAGGCTGTCTTCTCTTTGTAGTTGTGAGAGCTGGATGGCGCAAGGAGTCTATTGGGAGATTAAAGCGATTATGGAGTTTATACCAAGAGCACATTAATATACATAATTGACCACAACTCTAGCCCAAAGGCCTAAGTTAATGGGCTAAGGTCCACTTAGGTATATTAAACACTCTTTTCTTTTATATTTTCTCAATGTGAGACATAACACTCACAAGTGCACTCACATCAATCCCCCCCCTCACTTGTGAGTCTCTTTACATTGACCAAACTCCCCCTCGCTTGTGAGTCTTTTTACATTTCAAGAGTATCTCATGTCAAGAGTTGCGGAGCGGGACAGAACTCTAAACCCGACGCATCCAGACACCCATCCCAGGAAAGTTATCATGGCTTTGATACTATTTGTTGGGAGATTAAAGCGATTATGAAGTATATATCAAGAGCACATTAATATACATAATTGAACACAACTTTAGTCAAAAAGCCTAAGGTAATGGGCTAAGGTCCACTTAGGTATATTAAAAACTTTTTTATTTTTTATATTTTTTATATTTTCTCAATGTGGGACATAACACTCACAATAGTCTTTCTTTAGGAATTCTTAAACTGTTTTGTTGGAATGTGAGGGGTCTGATGGAGCATAAAAATGTTTGAAATTCCAGAAAACTATTGAAAATAGAAAACTCAGATCAGATGGCTTCAAAAAAATTCCGGAAAAATCTCCATAATTACCATAAGGCTCCGGAGTTCGAGTGATGATATCAGCGATGACTTCAGTGTATGGATGCTGACGTCAGCATGCCTGTCAGCTGACAAAGACCTTCTGTTTCTGACACCTTTATGAGTGGATTGGTTCTTGGATACCAAGTTGAATTGTAAAGTTTAAAAGAGGGAGGAAGAGGAGTGTTTAGAAAAGGTTTAGGACTGTACATTCAAGTCCCTTCTCCATAGCACATATTTATATTAGGGTAAACATAACATGATTACAAGAACTCCCTGAAGCTATAAGAATAACATGCTAATATAAAATGTAACAATTCTAACACACTGAGCTCATTAAGTTTTTGGCGTTGATGACATCTAATGTGGTGTCAGAATTTGGTGAGGTTCTTGTTTTCAAATCTCGGAAACCCTCATCTATTTAGTTTCTGCTTTGGTGCTTGTTTATGTTTTGTTTCCACTTCCACTGCCAGATAGTATAAGTTTTTGGGACTGAGTTTCTAACACCTACCAAAAAGATTACTAGATATTAGTATATAATTGCGTTTTACCTCCCCTTGTTTGCACTAGGGCTCTGATGAGGTGATTTTAGCTGCCTATGAATTTGTGTTTAGGGCCCCTAGCAGAAAAGGTGACAGTTTTAATGCTTAGTTGTTGAATGTAATGAAACCCTGAATATGATTGACGAACTTGAATATTATATTTCTATATGCCTAGGTTCAAGACCTCCTCTTAGAATATGGACTTGAGATTGTTGCGGAAACTCTCATTGAAGGTCTATCACGAGTGAAGCGGTGTACTGATGAAGGACGAGCTCTTATGTCATTGGATCTTCAGGTTTCTTTCTAACCATGATAAGAATCTGTACATTGCGACATTTCCTTTGCTTTTTGCTCGCTTTCTTTAAAGCTGGGTATATTTAAGGAGGTTTTTTTTTTTTTTTTTTAAATTTTTTTTTAATTTTTCAGGTTTTAATTAATGGTTTAGGACATTTTGTCTCTGTAAATGTGAAGCCCAAATTACAGATGGTAGAAACCTTCATTAAGGTAAGCATAATCAAAGATATACTTCAAAAATGATGAGCAAGTGATGACGAGAAAATTTTGGAGTGGTGTGGAATTGGTGGGGGGTTGCAGCTTGACCTCTTTGGCATGGATGCCATACTCATTTGTAACTCTGGCTATTGCTAACTGCCCCTCTCTCTTAATGCAGGCTTACTACCTACCTGAAACTGAATTTGTACACTGGGCATGGGCTCACCCAGTAAGAAGATCCATCCCTATTAAAAAAATGAGAGCTTTCTGTGACGTTTTTTAATTGTTTGATTTACATCTTGTAAAAATACATTTTTCCTTGCAGGAATACAGTAAAAGTCAAATTGTTGGGCTTATCAACCTTGTTGCCTCAATGAAAGGTTGGAAGAGAAAAAACAGGTTGGATGTACTGGAAAAGATTGAGTGAGCAGGGATGGAATTTTAGTGAACTCCATTCTTTTGTCTCTTCTTTTCTGTTTTTTTAATGGTTCTTTGTACGAGTAATGTATTTTTGGATGGTATTCTGATCTCAATCCCTTCATTATTTAGAGTGTGTTTTGAGGTTGTATATCTTCAGATGTCCTAGTATATATCTGAGCTTGTAATATATGATCATCCCTTTTAAGGGAACTTCAAATGTAATTTTGGATCACAAAATAGGCAAAATAATGAGTTTATATGGAAATAATCAAGTTCCGATTCCATTTTCACTTGCAAAAGGCCTTGTTTTTTTGTTCTTAATCTAAGTACTAACAAATATCTTCTTTTTTCCCCTGCTTTAAGTTATGATGTATTGCAATAATTCTTCAAAAATTTAAGAGTGTAAAATAGAATAACCTTGAAATAGCCATTCTCACCGCCCATATGGAAATGACTATTTATAGTGTCAAAAGTATATGTATACATTCACGCTAAAACTTTTATTTTTCTTTCTTTCATTCTTAATAAAGGCGTATTTGCTTTTAATGGAATAGTTATTCTGCTTATCAAATGTAGTTTTAAGTCCAAAAATATACAATTCACGGATCAAGTGAGTACACAACATTTAATCCGAGCAGAGCAGCCATGATCGATGTACTAGCAGTCATGGAGGAGCTTTCTGAACTTGGTGCATGGATAGAAATTTCCATGTCATGGATAGAAGAAATTCACAAGAAGAGAAGAAGAAGAAGAAGAAGAAGAAGAAAGCAAGTAAAAGAAAAAGATGGAAATTTCTGTTATTCAATAAAAGAAATAAGTTATGTACTTTGGTGTAAGATAGAAGTCGCTTGAAATAACAAGGGTGGGTGAAGGATATTAATGGGGACAATGAATCAAACTGTGACATAAATATATAATCTAAGTCCTCTCAGTCTCTCCACCGTTGGCTTGCTTGCTTGTTGACTTCGTCCAAGCCCGCTTTCTTGTTTCCTTCCTTCTACTATTTGGCTGGCTTTCCTTCTTCACTCTTTACTTGGTGATTTAGAAGTTCTTCTATGTCTCTTAAAAAATGAAATGACTTTTAAAATCACAATTTAATCAAAATTTTAAATTTAATAATGATTTTAAGAATTACATTATTATTAAAAAAACACAAAATTGACTTATAACATTACTCCCTTACAAGGCTAGAAGCCGCTGGTGACTGCGTTATGGCTCCCACCATTTTTAATGCAACGCATGGCTGTTCAGCAGGGACCTGCAATTATCATCGGTCAACAGTCTTTTTAGAAAAAAAATCAAACTTCTCAGTCACCCACTAGCCACTAGCTCAGCCCAGATCTGCCACTCATTTTTGTTTTTTTTACTTTTTTAAAATAAAATATTCATCTCAATTTCAACAACTTACTCTTTCTGCAATTCTCTGCAAGTTGTAATATTTCTCAAATTATAGTAATTTTTGGTAAGTAATTCATATAAAATTCATTTGCTTTAAATTTTTCACCCGACAATCACCGAGGTCCCTCACCACCCATAAGAAAGAAAGAAAGGGCAGGGAGAAAGGATCACTGGTCAAGCCTGCTATCTCTGCCTTCTGATTTTCCGACTCCGTGCTGACACCATATCTATTCTGTCGTACTTTTGCCGTAAGTGCCTGGACTGTCAGTTTTACCCTACTAACAACTCACGTAATTGTCATGCAACTGTACAAGTCAAACGCCAATCTCACACTTCCTCCTAGCGCGTGGCCTCACTAAACTCTCTCATTCTTCTCTGATCACTTACATTAACCTACTATATATATATATTCTGTCTTTTCACTTTCTTTAATTATGAGGTCCAGTTGGGGCCACGCGCACACGAGGTACGTCGGTGGGATGGGATAGGTGAAAAAATGTCGGTCCATTTGTGAACCCCATGTGTTGTGTTTCACAGCTTGATCCCATGTTTATATATTACTCGTAAAGTCAGCAATCATGTGATTCATGCATGCAGGCAGGTTTACAGAGCTGCTGAGGGGGGTGGGTGTTTCTTTTTCTTTTTGAAAATGGGGAGGAATTTTGTCTGATAGTTACTGTGTTTGGACTTTGAAGGAGAGTGGCATGATTTACTAAGAAAGTAGCACAGTCAATTTCATCATGAGGGGTAATTTGTTTCTTTGTTTTTCAAATGTTTGACTATTTGTGAGTTTCTGATGGTCGAGGGCCAGGATTAATTGAAACTACCATGATTGTGACATCTCAACTACTGAGACAAACTACAGAAGCAAAAGCATGTTGTTTGGGCTATTGCCGAGAGAGAAAGAAAGTGTCACTTGTTTTGCTTTGCTTTGGGGGGAAAGCGGGAAAGTTAAGATATGTTGTATGAGGTTAGAAAAGATTTCTTTTTTTCTTTTTTTTTATACTCTCACGTGTATAACTTTCTAATAAGAGATTAGAAAAGGGAGCAGTGAAAAACTGTCATATCTTGAAGTAAGAACGTAAAAGAGAGAGTTTGAGTAGTGTTTTTTGAGTTGAAAAAAGGGTAATGATTAGGAGAGTTAAAAATGGTTTTGTTTGACTTACAAAGTGGCCTGCTCCAAGTATCCAATACATGTGTAGGTTTTCGGACGACTTGGTAAAACCTTGGGTGCCTCTTTTATCCCCACAATAGAGATTGGTTCTGTCTGTGCTCAAGAAATTATGTAGCCCTTCCCACCTGACAACACAAACCCCCTTCAACATATATATATATATATATATATATAGCACAGGCCAAAAAAAAAGAAAAAAAAGAGAGGGAGAGTTACTTGAGCTTCTCAATCCATGCTTCTGTCCCCTTGGTTGCACATATAAGATCAAGCTACAATTGATCATGAAATAACAATCAGAAAATTAAGAGTAGGCTTTTAAAAAATTTGTGTTTTCAAATCGCACGTTTTGAAATGATCACAAATCAGAACGGACCCTAAATGATTCCCCTTAAGCCAACATTAGTTTCCAAAGAAAGCCAGAGAGATGGGTTGTCCAGATGGGAAACCCACCACATGTCAAATCCTATGAGGGTATTGTTTGAGAAATCTTACTTGCCCGTTGTACACAGTCACATTCACCCCTTTAGCAAGGAGCTCATCGACCTGTAAAAGAATAAGATAACATCTTTTATGGCAATAACTGTAACCACCATCTCCATCGATGGAGTTAAAAATAAACAAATAATAAATAATAAATTAATACACCTATATATGCTCCCATCCCATGTGAACCAAAATGATGCCAGATAGGTAAGGATGATGGAAATTTGGTCCATCTATAAAATATCAGTTGTATGACAGCAAAAGAGAAATCTTAATTTCTGTGGCTACCAAACAACTGATTGCTTGTTAAGCTGGAAATGGGAATAACATGCAGAAAAAAGCACTTGCATATATGTTAGGGTTAAGTATTTTTTTAGTATTTCAGTTGGCATTTTTTTATTTTTTCTGCCCTAGGTTTTCAAAATAGTCAAATCTGGTACCTTACCTATGAGAAAATACAAAATCAATACCTTATTAGTTTCCGTCAGTCCTAATTAATGAAATTCCACGTCATTGTCATGTAAATGAGCTGTAAGGCCGGCATTTGTCCTTGGTTCCACGTTAGCACATGTAACTGGCCACATTATCTAACCGGATTTCTCTTAAACCCTAGGCACATCATCTAAACCTGAATCGAGTTTGGGTTTGAAGAGGGAGGAATCCAGTTAGATGATGTGGCTAGTTACATGTGACAACATGGAACTAAGGACAGATGCAGCTTTACAGCTCATTTACGTGGCGATGGTATGAAATTCTGTTAATTGGGACTGACGAAAACTAACAAAGTATTAATTTTGTATTTTCTCATTGGGGTAAAAATTAAAAAAAGGCAAACCGAATTACTAAAAAAGTACTTAACCATATACGTGAAGATGAAGTACAAGCAAGTTCATCATATTTTGATTGGACTCAAGGAAGCCAAAGGAGAAGTGTACGATATATTACATTATTATGTTTTCTATCCCTCGCATTTCTTCTTCCAAATAAGCTTAAATGCCATTGATTCATGCTCAGTAAGAGTTGATGTGTATGAATAATGCAAAACCCCTTTAACCTTTTAACTTCTTCAATGCCAAACTTTTTACCTCATTAATCCTAGGCTTCATGAAATCGCCTTCCAGCTCTGCAAACACATTATCTGACTGCCCTCCCCACCTGGAAAGAAAACATTCATACTTCTTTGATGGATTCATGGATTATACAATTTCAGCAATTTTTCTTGTAGTACTTTTGGAGAGCAGAAAGAAAACTCACGTCACATTTTCCGGAATCTTAAGCTTCTCTTTAATGGGGCCATTCATCAAGCTATCCAAATCACCACCACCACCACCACGAGGAGAAGACCTTGACCTTAAGGAACTTAAATATCTTGAATATCTTTTTAGTGCAATCCCTTTTGATAATTCTATGGCTGTGAAGGATGCCACGCCCGATCCTGAATCCAATAGAAAATTGTAGAAGTCCTGCAAACCAAAACAAAAAAAGAAAGAAAGAAAGCAATATCATACATTCTAGGCTATAATTGGATTTTAGGTACGTAATATTAGTAATTTTTGACATGAAAAAAGAAAGCAATATCATACATTCTAGGCTATAATTGGATTTTAGGTACGTAATATTGGTAATTTTTGACATGATCTGCGAACCCAACACGAAATTAGCGGATTATGATTGAAAAGTATGACCCGTTTAACATTCGATACGCGAACACGAATTGCTACCCCTACAGGTAATTAGTCAATATGGGGTCGAGGTGTACTGTACCACATTATTGCTGCTCCTGCTAATCAGTGACTCAAGCTGCATCCATGATTTGGTTGCATCAACATATTGACCTTGCTCAATTTGCTGCTTAATCTTCTGAGCTACACTGTTTTCTGAAATGGGTTTGTTAGTCAACTGAAAAATTTCCAATACTAAGAGAATTTTCTTCTACATTTTAGTTTTGAGTGGATAAACTAGACCTGTTTGAGTAATGCAGCCCATTGTAGTCAAGCCGCGAGACATCTTTGAGAAGAGGACCCCATGAAAACTGCATATCAAAATTGAAATCTGAACATCTGAATATAAGGGTTCCATACAACATACTGTAATTTGTCAGAATCAATAGTCAAGCTAAAGCAAGTGAATTGGACAAATCAACAACTATGTACCACAAAATCTTCTGGGGAGATCCAGCTGTCTCCTAATACAACTCCTACACATGGAAGAAACATGAAAGTAGCAGAATTAATGATAGATTGAGCACATGAAAGTGGCCCATGTCTTCCCTTTTTTTTTTCTTTCCCCTCTCCTTTTCTTATTCAAGTTCTTGATATTGATAATTGGAGAAATGTTGCTTGAGAAGAGATTACCTCCCAGTTTAAGCTTCAATTTCCCGGCTTCTATGGCTCTTAGTGCTGACAGTGCAAGAGTGACTGCATATTTCCCACCATAAGACTCTGCCACAATGAACAGGGGACTCTTCTGGAGGCTCTCATTTTTATTGAATATCTTCTCCAACAACGTGGTTAAATCGTTTCCTGCCTCTTCATCGGTTTTTACATACAGTTTTTCATCCTCCACAAAACTATATCCGGTTCCAACTGGATTATCCTGCATTACACCGATTCATTTGATTAGAAGAACCAACAAAATTCAAAATCGTTTACTTCATAACAGAGTTGTACTCATGGCTGACTTACCACAAACAGAAGATCAGCTATTTGCAACCATGTCGAATTCCTCGGCTTCAAATCGGTGTCTAATGGCCCAACCTCTTCAAAATTCCCTATCCCAACTCCTGAAGCGCCCTGATTTTGCAGAGAGAGAGAAAAAAAAAAAAAATGCAGATGAGGAGAGTGAGTATGAATATGAAAATGAAAATCTGGGAATTCACATATGAAGCATGAAGAAACGAGCACATATGTTTTAGACAATTGTAAAAGCCCCTGAGTTTTTTGCATTCATTCATTTTTAAATTTCTAAACCAGTACAAAAAATACTCACAGGGCCACCCTGCAACCAAAGGATGATAGGCCATGGCTTGGAGGCATCCTCAACTCTGTAGGGACTTCTGTAAAGCCACCAGAACATGTGGGCTTCTGTGTAAATATCAACACCCCGTTTAAGAAAAGAAAAAAGAAGTTAAATTTATACAATTATGAACCGTTTGACTTACTGGGTCTGACTTCAACATATCCCCATTCCTCTGATCCATCTGTTCTTGAAGCTTCTGCTACTTTTCCAAGAAACAGAGGAGAAAAGAACAGAAGAGAGAAAATAACACCACCCCAGTTTCCCATTTACAAAGCAACGATGTCAGAGATCGACCTCTCCAATTGATCGAGCAAAAATGCTGTAAAGGGAGAGAATATACGTGCAGATGAATTGAAGCTTATTTTGTCTGTGTCTTGAACATGAAACCAAAATACAGGTACATACAGAAGGGGGAGACTTACGCAGACAATTTGAGATAAGGTTCTTCTATCAATAGCTTAAAAACAACCCACTCAACAGCTTCTAATTGCTTTAATGCAACCCATTCAATCGGCTAATTAAAGAAGGAAATGACAGACAAAATATGGAATTCAGTGGGATGAAAACAATGACAGCTAAAAATAATATATCCTTCAAAATATTTTTCAGGATTTCTTTCCTTCTGTCTCCTTATTGAATCTAGATGGTGCTCAATCTAAATTGACAGATATTATAACACAACTACAAGCCTACAAGGCAAGACCAAAAACAAAAACAAAAAAGTACAATATATAAACATTCATAATTAATGAAGTTATGTTTTGGTTTCACAGAGGGACTGTCTGCTTCTCCAAGGTTGTTTTTTATTTTTATTTTTTTTTAATCTCATCTATTAAAGAAAAGAAAAGAAAAAGAAAGGAGATTGATTGCTTGCTTGCAGGAATGTAGTTTTGTTTGGCAGTGAAGATTGAAATACCAACTGTATCTCAGATTCTTAATGTGTGGTTGGATTTTGTTTTGTTAAGAGAATATCCCACAAAGTAAGGGGTTTGAATATCTTATCACCTTTTCAAGAGGAAAGGAATGTGGAAGGTTGAAATATGTATTTTGACGGATTGAGATTCCTAGAATTTTTTGTTAAATTTGAGATTCTCAAATTTATAAATCTTAACCGTTCATCTCGTTTAAGCATCTATAATAAGTCATGTTTCAGAATTTAATGAAAAAACTACTAAGTGAAAGAAATTTAATAAGGTAGCTTTTTCTTTAAATTATGAAACATAGTTTATTTTAAATGCTCAGATGAGATATACGGTTGAGATCTATAAATTTGAAAATTCAACATAACTTCAAAAATAAAAAAGAAAAAGAAAAAAAGAGACTAGATTCATTCTCTTCTCATGGACCAATCACAGTGGCTCCCTTGAACTGGTGAACTCCCAATGATTCATCTTCCATAAATGCAAGTCATTTACTATGCACACACATAATAGTATTCTATGTGTGTGTGATTACTACGTTTCATTAAATATTTAAGATCTTGGCCTCTTCAACAAACTGTGGATATTTGCTGGCGAGTGGCGATTTTGCCAAAAGTGGCCGCCCGGCCAAGAACGATTTATTGATCAATCCAACACAACAAGGTCAGAATTATAATAATAAGCATAATATTAATTCAAAACTCATTAACATTGAGATCTCTGAAAATACCAATTTAATAGAAATTAAACAATGATGAAATAATAATAATAATAATAATAATAATAATATCAGTCTAATTAATAAAACCTTGAGCATTGAACCTTAAAACTGAGAATGATTCGAGATTGTAAAAGTCCGCAGAAAACATGGAAATCATTTGAGGTTTTTGATTCTCTCATCACTCATGCATGTGGACTTAAGTTGAAGTGCACATTAATTTGCACCATGGATCACCATCATAAAGGCAGCACACATTTATGGTCCACATGTGTATTTAAATTTTCATTAAGTGTAACAACAGTAACTAATAGTGAGTGTTTCATGTTATTTTGGCTTAAGTACAATTTTAACCGTGTATATAAGTTTTGGGCACCTCCTCCTCTTATAAGCCGGGTTTTTAGGGTGAGTTCTACCTAAAACTTGTATAATTTGATATCAAAGCTAAGCATCACATCATGGTTTTGAATTAAGGAGGGGTAAGGTGGAACTACATGGCTCCTTGGGGGCCCAAATTTTTTTAAAAAGTCCTTAAAATTTTACCCCTAAATTTTTTAATTTTACCACCCCCCAAACTTCAAATGCTGGCTCCGCCCCTAAGAATAGGGCGACCTATGTGATAGAGTGAGTTATCGTGAACTTTAGTTGTGGAGTGTGGTGATATGTTAGTGATTCTAAGGATCCCATATGGCAACTTATGTACAATCTTAACCAGTTGTACATTGTTAGTTCCTTTGCACCCTTCCTTTACAAACCAATTTCTAAGAGTGAGTTTTATTTAAAAGTTAGAGAAACTTCACTTAAGACCCTTGAATTATAATATATTTTGAGAAAATTCTCAAAATTTCAAAAAACTCTCAATTTTACCTCTTAAACTTTCAATTTAATGCAATTTAGCCCCCTCTATCAGTTTTTAAACATTAAAAGTGATTAAATGACCTTCTATATCTCTGATTTAAAAAAAAAATAAAAATTTACCATTAATTAAAAAGTAAAAATAAAAGTTATTATAAAAAAAGTGACCCACCCCTTTTTTTTTCATTTTGTTTCATTTTTTTCAAAAAGAAAAACGAAATATTAAAGGTAATTTAGTCTTTTTAGGGGTTTCCATTTCAGTTTAACAGCAAAAATTGATGAATGAGGTAAATTGTATCAAATTGAAAGTTCAATGGATGAAATTGAGAATTTTTAAAATTTGGCAAGTCTTCTCAAAATGCATAGTAATTAAGGTTAAGGGATCCTTTGCGAAAAAATCCCTTAAAAGTTTATATCATTTATTCAATTAACATTGATGGCAACTTGGGGCAGTTGTAAGGCTTCAATTAAATTAAAATAGTGGATATAATGGTTGTGTTTGCATCTTCCTGATTTAGAGTTGCCAACTACTTTTCCCTAGAAAAAAAAAAAAAAAAGTTTGGTACAACCTTAATATTTAAGGTTGTTCGAATTTGCAAACCCCATTGAAATAATCCCAGAAAGAGCAAGGCCTCTGCATGGCAGCCTTCATTAGTAGACTCTAGTAATTTAATGGAGATTAATATGATTAAGTCCTATGTCGTTTAGTGGTGACAAGATCGCCACAAATGATCCTTCAAAAAAGGACTATGATGATAAAGTTCTGTTGGGAGTACTGTGTACTACTCATATTATGATACACTCACACGTGAAAGGGACAATGGATAGTTCATAGTTGTAGCTTTTAAGCAAAGGATTTGTAGAAAATAAATAAATAAATAAATTGTCTGTGAAGGCTATATATACTACTGCTAATGAAGATATCTATATCCAAAAATAAAATAATAATAATAATAATAAAACATTTTGGGTTCACTCAAATTTCTGAATTGTTGGTTTCAAAATTTTTGGGACACACAATAAAAATAAAATAAATCCAATTTTATTAGTTTTGCTTAGCTTCACAACTATCTTCAGCGGCCGATGGAAGTCATATTTATATATAATGCTATACATCACATAATCAACCCTATCGTCTTTTCATTTTTTAATTCTATGTGGCGTGGTTCTCATAATATTTGGTGCATGAGAATTCGTTTTTGAGTTGTGGGAACCACGCTCTATATTGAGGCTAAGTTACAACCTGACATTAGGCAAGAAATCAATTTCTTTACCCCCACAAGGTCAACTCTCAAATCTTTAGGCTCCACTATCATAATGTGCAATGACGGAGATAGGGGGGGACCAGGGTGGGCCATGGTCCCCCCCAAAATAAGGAAAAAAATAATTAGAAATAAAAATTTTTTTTTAAAAAAAATGTATAATTTGGTTATAATTTTAGTTATATGGCCCCCTCTCAAAAAAATTTTGGCCTATTTTTAGATTTTATGGCCATATCCAATAAAATTTTTTGTCCTTATTCTTAATTTTTTGGGCTATATCCATTAAGTTTTTATTTTTATTTTTGGCTCATACTTTCAAATGTTCACTTTTTTGGCCCTTAGGTAGTTTTTAGTTTAAAAAACAACAAAAATAATTTTATTTAATAAAAAAATTCTAAGGAACCGAAATTTTTTTTGGCCGGCCCCCTCCCATAAAATTTTCTGACTCCGTCCTTGATAATGTGACACTATTATGTACATATTTACAATTGGAATCTAACATGGAAATAAATTATAAGATTTAGGGGCTAATGATGATAATGAAGATGATGATGTGCATTTATAAACCCCCTTTTACCACAAAGTGAACACTTCTTTACATGTGAGAAATTCCCATCATCTTTCTAACACGGAGGTTGCCTTAATTTGTCAGGATAATGTAATAAATACTATCTATTTCATTTGAAACGGAAAGAATGAAAGGGCGGTGAAATTTATAAAGGAGATCATTCATGAAGGGTAATGGCATTTTGAGCATATATTGTTCCATTAATGCTCAAATAATGAGAAAAAGTGTTATGGTATTAGTGTTGTCCTAAGGAATCAAACAAATTAAGCTCACGCGTAAACAAGCTTGTAGGGTCACATTAATGCTGTAACCCAGCTGTGCTAAGTACCAATTACAAACATTTTTGCCTACAATTAGCTGTCACTTTGAAGCTTTGTACGTAGGTTGTTGGACCTACTCGCTCCCAAGAATTTATAGCCTCCTGCTGCCCCCACGCTTTGTCAATAAATAAATCATATCTTTTTTTTTTTTGAGAAAAAATAAATCATATCTTATTGTTTTATAAATACATTATGATATGGTTCATTTATACTTGAAGGAAGGGGAACTAACCCTCTCCGGTTCAAATGAATTGAAGAATATTCAATTAGTTATAGTAGATGTGTAAATTTGTTTTTTCACTTTTAGGAAGGGGAACTAATCCTCTTCGGTTCAAATAAATTGAAGAATATTCAATTAGTTATAGTAGATGTGTAAATTTATCTTTTTCACTTTTTGAGAGGACAAAAATACTCATCCACTGTAACTATCATAATACTCTCCAGTTCTAATGAAACGGAGAGAATCCTAATTGGAAGGAAGGAACGCTTCTAGTTTTCACTGTATAATCTTTTCTGTGTAGTTTCCAGCAAACATATGCTACTATTATAATAATGTCCATATATAATGATTACAGTTGGCCTCTTGGCCCTCCTTTGCTTTTTTCTCAAATAATAATAATAATAATATTGGGTTAACCATTTTGTTTTCTTGAGAAATGATTGGTGTTAATATTTTTTTTCATATTTTTCTCGTCTTATATTACAAATCAACTATTAAACTTGTAGATTAATATAGACCCCACATAATTCAATGGTAGACCTCACAAATCTAATGGTTGATCTATTAAATTTGAAAAAAAAATATGAACAAATTATTAACACCAATAATTTTTCTTTTTTATTTGCCTTTAAGCTATCAACCATCTAATGTGTTAGTGATTAATGATTATAACGTATCGTCGTGTCGTCTTCAAGGGGTAGCTTAATCGGCTGTGTACCACACCTCATGAAGCGGATGTCACTAGTTTGAATATTTTTTCCCTTGTGTGGACATGTCAATATATATATATATTATGATGTGCCTGCCGACTATATATATGGAACTTGGAAAACCAACTTTTAGAAACTTGGGCTTGATCCATGGGCCTGGTGATGGAGTATTCAATCTGGGTTCACTGCATGGAGGGCTTGATTTGGCCATATGGCCCAATTATCTGACTCGGCCCGTAGGGCAAGTCTAGAATCAATAGATAGATAAATGATTAAAGAAAAGAGGATTATATTACTCATATAGTTCCAATCAAAGAGACTGATGAACTTAATAGGATTATACTGTACACGTCTTTTAAAAAATTTAAATAATGTAATATCATAGACATTATTAAATGCACAAATTTTAAATCATAATTGACCATAAAATAAAAAACAAATGAAACGAAGAGAATTTTGATCCTTTAGTTTTAGGGGTTTATTTATGCAATCAGCATGAAAGGAGCTTCAGAGATGGCCCGACAACCCTGTGGTTTTGTTGGAGTGTTCGACCACTCCTTTGTTGGTCGGCCATCAAATTCTTCTTCTTTTTCTAGTCTTTTATATTAAATTTTGAGAGCTCTTACTATCAGGTCCATCCTAATAACACCCATTTTGCAACCTCCGATTACCATATGACACATCATCAATTTAAAAAAAAATGTAAAAAAAAAAGTGAGAACAATCATACAAAATTAGAGGAAAAAAAACCCCTAGCCTGGCAAGACTCGCTTCAAAACCCATTTTTAATACCTCAAAACCTGTTTCTATTGCCTCAAAACCCGTTTCTAATGCTTTATAACTCATTTTTAATGCTTCAAAACTCGTTTTTTGGATTCAAAACTAAAACATAGAGGTGGAAAGTTAACCCTTTAGGGATTTTATCGTCCTAAAATCTAGTGTATTTTGGTTCAAGTTATTTTTGTGCACTTTATATGTTTTTACTTATGTGTTGGTTATTGAATGGGGGCTGTAAAATGGGTGTTATCAACATGGTCCTGATAAAAGATTTTCTCTTAAACTTTGGGTATATTAATAATTTTGATTCAATTTTAGTGAGAGAATATGTACTGTTACTTTATTTATTTATTTAGGGTGTAAACGAGCCGAGCCTGAGTGAACTTCCCTTGTTTGGGCTCAGCTCGTTTAAATTTTACTCGAGCCTGAGATCGAGCTCATAATAAGTCAAGCTGACTCTTATATTTAATTTAATTTATTTAGTTATTAGTTATAAATTTAAATTTCAAGTACTTCTAAATGGCTCAAGAAACCAGCTTGCATATGAGCATTTGCTTAGTCTGGCTAGCCGAGTATGAAGTTTGAGTCAATACAGTAAGGCACTTGATGTCGAAGAGAAATGATATGCATCATTTTATAATAAAAGGATGCTATTAGGAAAAAAAAAATCAAATTTTAATATTAATATGAGCAACTATGTGAACAACTACCAATTCGAGCATTATATGAGCTGCTCATGATTCTAATCGAGTCGAGCTGAACTTGTCTCGTTTAATATTTGAGCCGGTATTTGTGTTCACGAAACACCTTATTCAATAATCGAATCGAGCACGAGCCGAGCTTATACGAGCTGAGCCCAGCTAAGATCAATGCGAGGGCTTCACTCACTTAAATGGGTCAAATCTAGCTGCCTTTGTTAGGCAATTAACTAAATTTCCTTCCTAAAATGTGAAAATTCAAATTATATTTTTGCAAAAACCCTCATAGAGTGTCATGTCAAGCTCTCTAACATAATTATCGAGATCCATGTGATCTCTAAAATAATTTTATGGATTGCAAATATAAATTAATTGATGTTTATGGTCGTTGCATGCACCCATGAATTTTAATTAATCCATCATGCCATTTTGAATTCTTAAATGCATGATATACAACCTATTAACTCATTTTAGAGGCCACCTGGAACTGAAAGACAACCATTGAGCCCTTCCCACGTGGAGATACCTTCCACATGGCATACACGTCATCATGCATGGTTTGTTTTGGCTTTCATAAAAGGCTTCCCGGCCCGAACGCATCCTGGTTTTAGCCCTTTTCTTTATATGTTCTTGTCCTTTTGTTAACCATTGTTTTGTTGATGAATCTTATGTTACTCTTTCTGGTTCTTTAAACCCTCTCTCTCTCTCTCTCTGGATTTGTCAAGAAATCAACCTCGATAATGGTAATTAATACACAATTATCAGGCTTCATTCTATGCTTAACATTATGTTTCATGGCTTATACTTCTTGGTTTGTTTTTTCTTTTTGGTCTGAGTTCGTTCAAATAAAATGCAGGAGGCAATGTTGGTACCGCCATGGCTTGAATCCTTATTAGCTAACGAATTCTTCTCCGTTTGCTCCACCCACAAAAATGCACCCCGTAGCGAGTGCAACATGTTCTGCCTTGATTGCCATAATCATGCATTCTGCTTCTATTGTGCATCAACCTTCCATAAAGATCACCAAGTTATTCAAGTGGGTAATACTTTTATTTTTTTCTTAATTTTTTTAGTTCATTTTCTTAAATTAATTGGGGTAATTATTGTATAAATGTATAATGCAGATTAGGCGATCATCGTATCATGATGTTGTTAGGGTGGCTGAGATTGAGAAGTTTTTGGACATTAATGGAGTTCAGACTTATGTGATAAACAGTGCCAGAGTTCTCTTCCTCAATAAGAGACCTCAGCCTAAGAATAGTACTGGAAAAGGAAGCTCTCATTATTTATGTGAAATATGCACGAGAGCTCTCTTGGAACCCTTTCGTTTTTGTTCATTGGGATGTAAGGTTAGTTTCAATACTTAAAAGACGATTACTTTGTCATGTCCCAGAATTCACCCGCTTCAACGGATCGATTTCGCTTAGGTGTTGTAGTTTTTTCAACGGTTCAGATATAGTTTTGTGATGATTATTTTCTTAATTATTGATTACTTATAGAACCTTTTTTTTTTTTCTTCTTTTTCAAATCTTATAGCTTGTGGGGATAAAGAAAAATGGGGATTCTAGCTTTTTCTTAAGCATGAAGAATGAAGAAATGACGGAAAGAAGGGAAGGAATATTTCAAGGAAGATTGGCACCAAAGGAAGAAGAAAAATTGCGTGAAGGCATCCAACAAGACATGTACCAAAGCACGCCTCCTCCATCTCATTCCAATTCAAGAAGAAAGGGAATCCCTCGTAGGGCACCTTTAGGGCCCTAATGTTTCTACAATTTGCACATCCACAGCTCATTTCTCACAACCCACATGTGGGTTTATTATTTATTGTCCTAAACAAATGGGGGAGGTTGTCCTAATGGGTTAGGTTTAGTTTAATTTTAATTAAGGATGGGCTGCAAGTTATGAATTGTTTTGTGCACATGTATTGTTTTTATCGATTGGGACATATAAAGTTGGACCCGACTGGCTTATAGGAAGTTGAAATTAATTTCATTAAGTTTGATTGCCCATAAGATGCTCATTTAGGGAATATTGTACATTAATTGTAATAATAGAAGGGAAGGCTCAATATTATATAATAGTTTTGTTTTGCTTATGTGAGTGAGAGAATTCCATGAATAAGTTGGAATAAATAAAGTTATGGCCATATTGAAGTACCTAATACAATTAAAAAATTAATAATATTAATGTGTTCAGAGGGACAAGTAGGAGAATATAAGAAATTTAATGTTTCAAGAGGTAGCTCAATCGGTTGGGACCACGCTTAATGAAGCGGAGGTCATTAGTTCAAATCTCTCTCCCCCTCTCATGTGTACATGTAAAAAAATAAATAAATAAGGAGGTTCTGATATAGTTAATCTTCTCTCTAGCGGCTCTCTCTGAAAACCCTAGAGGTGAAGCAGGTCATCGCCATCTTTCTCTAGATTGGACAAGGATCTCTTTGTTGGACTCTTGCGTAGGCCGAACAAGGAGTTTTTTCGGCTGGTTTTTTTCTTTCACAAGGAAACATGGCTGAGGAGTTAACAGCACGATAGGGCAATTTGACGCTAATGGAAGAGGAAGACACGAAGTTGGGGATTACTGAGCATGGGATGGCACCATTGGTGGAGCGAGGACATGCTTGTGTGGTCGGGAAATTACTGGCGGACCGAATGGTTGGAAAAGACGTGGTGAGAGTACCGCTGATTAATGCATGGCAACCTACAGGCAGGGTCTCTTTCAAAACCTTAGGGCCTAATTTATTTCTCATTGATTTTGAGCATGAGTGGGACAAATCCAGAATCATGGAGGGTCGGCCATGGACTTTTGATGGGCATTTAGTATCTCTTTTGGAGTTTGATGGGACTACTCCACCTTCTCAACTTAATTTTGAGAAGGCGGCGTTTTGGATTCGAATGTATGAATTACCGTTGGCATGCATGGGGTTGGAGATTGGGCGACAGATTGGATCTTCAGTGGGAGAAGTGGAAGAGGTGGATGTGGATGATGAGGGAATGGGATGGGGTGAGTACCTCAGAGTGCGGGTAGTTCTTGATCTTACAAAACCACTATCCCGAGGAAGAACAATAACACTTCGAAACAAAACAATGTGGGTGCCTTTCAAGTATGAAAAAATCCCAAAATATTGTTTCAGGTGTGGTGTAATTCGGCATGGTACACGAGGGTGTGTCAGGGTTGGTGTTTAAAAGGCAAACGGTAGAGATGGGGAGCCGGAATTTGGACCATGGCTAAGGGTCCCATCTCCAAACAGAAGAAGGGGTATGGGTGGAGGTTGGCATCAAGGGGGACGGTGGGGTCAAAACCAGCCGGAAAAGACTTATGGAGGTGATCGGCACAACCAGGAGTGGAGGCGTCACGAGGAAGCAGGAGGTGGTGCTTCTGCTGGGCATGGCGGCGTTTTAGCAGGGAATTCTACAGCACCGGCAAGGGAGGGTTGCAATTATGATTCCTGTAATTCCAGCCCTATTCTTTCCAAAAGTGTCAGCGGGAATAAAGGAGCTGCTATGGAGAACACATTGGCATTTTTAGGAGGAGAAGATACGGCTCAAACAAGTATGGGAAGGATTTATGGTGATCGTAGCAGTTTTAATTCTGGAGGGCCAGCTAGTGAAAATTCGAATAAGGAAAAGGTGATGACTGAGGCGAGTCCCAATAATGGCAAGAATATTTATGTGGGGCAGTGAGATACTATTAAAGAAAAAATAGTGTGGAACAAGGTCAATGATGCGCATGCAATAAAGGAGATATCAGAGGGTGTTGTGAGACCAAGTAAAGAAAAAGGTGCTGAGATTGAGGTTCCGGATGTGGTGGGGAAAGAACTATTTATTTTTGGTAGTTCTCTGACGCGTGCAAATAAGAAAAAAGCTGAGGTGTCTATTGATAGCCCAAGTGCAACGAAACGGACTATCAATAAAATAATAGGGAAGGCACGTGCTGGTGGAGGGCACAAAACAGGAAAGAGGAAAAATTGGGAGAAGGACGTAGAGGATAGTTTGCCGGGAAAGCAAAACAGAAAGGTGGTCTCGATTGGAGTAGGTGACAATGATGTGGCGGTGGCTGCTTTGCAGCCCCGCCAACAATGATGAGTTTCTTAAGCTGGAACTACCGAGGGCTTGGGAACCCTCGAGCAATTCGTGACCTTCATCAGATGGTGAAGGAGAAGAAACCCACTGTGGTTTTCATTATGGAAACCAAGTTGCACGATAAAAATTTAGATTTTTTGAGAATCAAGCTAGGGATGCAGAATATGTTCGTAGTGGATAGTGTTGGAAAAAGCGAAGGCTTGATTCTATTATGGCGTGATAACTTTAAGGTGGAGATTCAAAATTTTAGCCGATGCCATACAAATGTAATTATTCGTATGCCAAGGAATAATGTGAAGTGGAAGTTTACCGGGTTTTATGGGCACCCCGAAGTGTCTAGAAGAAGGGAAGCATGGGGACTTTTACGACATCTCTCATCTTTATCTCCTATCCCGTGGCTTTGCATGGGAGATTTTAATGAAATTGTCTCCTTGGAGGAGCAAAGGGGTGCTGTTTCAAAAACTAGAAGGAAAATGGAAGACTTTCAAGAGGTATTAGAAAAATGCTCTCTCAGTGATTTGGGCTTTAAGGGACCGAAGTTCACTTGGGATAATGGTAGGATGGATGAAGGGTTTACACAAGAACGACTTGATAGAGTTGTAGCAAATCTTGAGTGGTGTTCAATGTTTGCGGGAGCAGAAGTGAGGGTTTTAGCACGACGAAACTCGGACCACAATCCCCTGTTGCTAAGTGCTGCACTTGATAATGTTAGATGGGGCAGGGGTCAACAATTTCGAGTGGAAGCCAGTTGGGATTTACACCCAACATTCAAAGATGAGGTGGGCCAGTGCTGGAAGCAAAAAACGAGGAGAGTAAACCCACTTCAGAATGTCCATGAAAAGCTCAAATTTTGTCAACATGCTATCAAACGGTGGGTCAAAAAAAGGGTGTTGGCGTCAGATGAGAGGATTCGTGTAAAAACAAGAGAGCTTGAAGCCATGCAAGAGGCGGATGGAAATAATAACAGGGAGGCCAAAAATGCTCTTAAGGAGGAAGTGAATGGGCTTTTAGAACAAGAAGAAACCAAGTGGCGACAACGGGCCAAGGAGGACTGGCTTCGGTTTGGGGATCGTAATACCAAGTTTTTTCATGCTAGTGCCACTCAAAGGAGAAGCTGGAATATGATCTCAAAAATTGCTGATGTCCATGGAAGAGAGTGTAGTACTCCAGAAGATATCGAGAAGGCTTTAGTGGACTATTACAAATCACTTTTCACTTCAGCCAGACCAAAAAATATACAGGAGTGTACGGGAGCTGTGGAGAGGAAGGTGACTCATGATATGGCCTCAAAATTGTTAAAGACATATACTATGGAGGAAGTGGTGGCAGCAGTGAACCAAATGGGGCCTCTAAAAGCACCGGGACCAGATGGTTATACGGCTGGTTTTTATCAAAAGCATTGGGCTACCTTAGGCCCGGAGGTTTGTGAAGCGGTACTCCACTTTTTTAATTTTTCTGTCACGGATCCTGTTTTAAATAAGACTCATGTAGCTTTAATTCCAAAAAATAATAATCCCTCAAGTGTTTTGGATTACAGGCCTATTAGTTTATGCAATGTTATGTATAAGATTATTTCTAAAGTGCTGGCTAACAGGCTTAAGGAAGTACTCCCCCATGTAATTTCTCCTTTTCAAAGTGCTTTCCTTCCAGGGCGGTTGATCACTGACAATATCTTAGCGGCGTATGAAACGCTCCATACCATGCATACTCGTATATGGAGCAAGGTGGGCTATATAGGGATCAAATTGGATATGAGTAAGGCCTACGACAGAGTTGAGTGGGCTTTTTTGGAGGCGGTCATGTGCAAGATGGGCTTTCCTGATAGATGGATCAATTTGATAATGGAATGTGTCAGAACTGTTTCCTATGCGATTATTGTAAATGGACAGCCGGTGGGTCATATAGTTCCGGAGAGAGGTTTGAGACAAGGCGATCCCCTATCTCCATACCTTTTTTTGATTTGTGCAGAATCTTTAAGTGCTATGCTCAGTAAAGCGGAGAGGAATGGGATTTTAACAGGGGTCCCCACATCAAAGAATGGTCCGAGAATTAATCATCTCTTTTTTGCGGATGATAGCCTTCTCTTTTGCAAGGCTAATTCGGTGGAATGGCGAAGACTCACGAAAATTCTAGATAAGTATGAAGAGGCCTCAAGACAGAAATTAAATAAGGAGAAGACCTCCATTTTTTTCAGTCGGAATACTAGTGGGGATAAAAGAGAGGAAATTTCTCGTTTGTCCGGCCTTCAAGCCACTCAAAAATATGAGAAATATTTGGGTCTCCCTACACTTGTTGGAAAGTCAAGATCCAAGGCTTTTAAAAATATAAAAGATCGGGTATGAGATCGGTTACAAAGTTGGAAAGTGAATTTTCTTTCTCAAGCCGGAAAAGAAGTGTTGTTAAAAGCCGTTATTCAAGCTATTCCAACGTATTTCATGTCGGTTTTTCTTCTACCGGTGACACTTTGTAAGGAGATTAATAGACTCATGCAAAGGTTTTGGTGGGGGCACAAGGAGAATAATTCAAAAATCCACTAGATGAGTTGAAAAAAAATGGGGGTTTCAAAATCACGAGGAGGCCTAGGTTTCTGTGACTTGGTGTTGTTCAATAAGGCCCTCTTGACAAAACAAATTTGGCGTCTTTATAAAAATCCGGAATCTTTGGTGGCCCGAATTTATCAAGCAAAATATTATTCCTCAACAAATGTCCTGGAAGCAAAAATTGGGAAGAAGCCTTTGCTTGCATGGAGGAGCTTACTTTCGGCAAAATGCATTATAAAAAAGGGGACTATTTGGAGGGTAGGGGATGGCAAGGACATCCGGGTGTGGGGTGACTGCTGGATTCCAACACCTACCACCTATTTGGTCCAGTCTCCTCGGGGGTTGATGGCTGCAACCACAAGGGTGTGTGATCTTATGGATAGAGACTTGGGCGGTTGGAATAACTCATTGATCTCCACAATTTTCTCTGAAGAAGAGGCTGCGGTAATACAAAAAATTCCACTTAGTCCTTTACTTCCTAGAGACAAGCTAATTTGGCGGTGTACAGCTAATGGGGTATTTTTGGTGCGGAGTGCTTACCACTTAGCAGTTGAATCACAAGCCGAAGAAAAGGGGGGAGTGTCAAGGCCGAGGAAAGGGGAGGAGATATGGAGGACGTGTTGGAAGTTGAATGTTCCTAATAATGTCAAGATGTTTATATGGAGGGCTTGCCATAATCTCTTACCTACAAAATTAAATTTATTCAAGAGAAGAGTGATTGATTCTCCACTGTGCCCTAACTGTAATCGGGTCGAAGAAAGTGTGGAGCATATTGTGTGGCTGTGTCCATCAGCAGTTGACGTGTGGAGCTGTGGTTCTAGCAAAATACAGAAGAGTACTTGCTCCAACATGACTTTCGCCAATCTGTTTGAAGAGTTGGTGGAGCGGTATGATCAGCAACAACTGGAAGTTTTTGTGGTTGTAGCAAGGCGTATATGGCTGAGGCGCAATGAGATAGTTCATGGACAAAATTTCACTGATCCCATTCAGCTCTATGTGAAGGCAATCACGGGGTTAGAGGATTTTCACAAATCAAATACCCGCTCGGATGATAGGCGAGATGTTGAACAATCAAATCCAGTGGTGTCATGGATACCTCCACCGAGAAATATGGTAAAAATTAATTTTGATGTAGCTTTAGATTCAAAGAACCGGTGTGTGGGCCTGGGTATTCTTGCATGAGATGAACATGGTCATTTTTTGGTAGCTTGTGGCTTGCATCAGACAATTGTGGTGGATCCGATTATGGCTGAAGCTTTAGCAGCCCTTTATGCGGTGTTTTTTGCAAAAGAGTTGGGCTTCTCAAATATCATTTTTGAAGGAGACGCTCTAACAATCGTGAAGGCGGTAAATTCCATGGCGGTATGTGAGAGTAGTTATGGTCACTTTGTGGAGGATGTTAAACAATTTATGAGTGATCTACCAACATCAAGCTTTGTTCATGTTGTACGGGGAGCAAATTCGGTTGCCCATGTTTTAGCAAAAGAAGCTTGTACCCATGTCATCGATAAACATTGGTGGCATTCTACCCCATCTTGTATTGGTGGTATTATTAGAAAGGAGGAACTTTCTCCCCTTTCTTGATTTGCTCTTTATGAGCTTAATAAGATTTGTCATAATTTTCATCCAAAAAAATAAATAAATAAATAAATAAATAAGAAATTCCCTAATAAATTAATGTGTGGCCCACATAACATTGTTTAATTAAACCCAAATGAAACAGTTTTTGCTAATTATTAAAAATAATAAATTATTTGTTGAACCCCTAGTTGGAGTCCAATTCCAATCTCCTTGAAAAGAAACCTCTCGATCTAAAATTTTCTTTAGTGTTTTATTTGTTGGGATTGATCTGCACAAATCGAAAGCATGCTTGAACAATATATATATATATATTCTTACATTAATTCTTTACTTGCATCACTATTATTTATTAACGACATGATGTTATTAATTTATGAACCCTTAAAAAAGAAAAAAAAAAAAAGAAAAAAAAAAAAGGATGCATGGTTATAAAAGCATATATATTGAAGACCTTATTATGTTTATTATGATCAGAAATTGTTTTTATGACCCGATATTTCATTTTAAGAAGATAGTTTTTGGGAATTAGGATCAGGACTGTTAAGTGAGCTCGCGAGCAAGCTCGGGCTCGGCTCATGCTCGACTCGAATATTAAACAAAGTAAGCTCGGCTTGACTCGACTAAGCTCGTGAATCAGCTCGTACAAGATCGTGTATATATATATATTAAGAATTGCAATAATTAATTGATTATATGTTAAACCATTTGATAGCCCAGCCCAAACACTTAATTGGGTTTGCTTTTATACTTAACACTTCCCTCTAATTGAATTAAAAATGTTCAACTTGTTTGATAACCCAGCCCATAATTTTATTCATTTAAAAATGGTGGACTTACTAAAATTATATTGTTTTGTTAGTTGTGAATGAAAAATGTCCAATTAGTTAAGCCTACTAAGTAGTCTGAATAAGACTTAAGGCAAATCCTTAGTTTAAGTGCCTCTAAGGCTAAGGCCCAATTTAGCTTCCAGCATTAAAAAAAAAAAAAGAAAAAAAAAAAAAAAAAAGGTGCAAATCCTTGTCCCACATCGAGAAGACTAAGCTAATTCCCGCACATCCTTGTCTATAAATAGGATACACATCTCGATGGCAAAGAAACATCAAACAAGCGACCCTCCCCGCATCAATGAGCAAGGCTCTAGCCAATACTTGGCTAAGTGCAACTCAAGTGCAAGTCGGCTAATTTAACTGTTTTATATTATTTAAATTTTATTTAAAGCTTCATGAGTAGGCTCGGCTCAGTTAATATACGAGCCGAGCTTGAACACAATTTTGGGGCTCAGTCTTGAGCTTGGCTCAAGCTTGGGCTCGAGTAAAAGTTTAACGAGCCGAGCTTGAATAAGCAAAGCTTGCCAAAGCTCGGCTTGTTACACCCCTAATTAGGATCTTCTTCATTTCAAAATCTCTCAATTTCCTTCATTTGAAGAGGATCCTTTTCTAGTTTTTGGATTCTATGGCCATAAAAGAACTGGATTTCGGAGGAGATTTCCAATTGTGGAAAAAAAAAAATTGTATTTCAAAGCACGATATATAATGTTGGTGTACGGAACCAACGATGGTCTCAAGCCGCCTTTCAGAGAGGAGCTCCATATACAAAAGAGGTAGAGAAAGCTAGAAGCCCGCTTGCCCTAAAGGGTTGGAGGGACTCCAACATCCAAGTTAGTAAGGGGCGTGAATGAAAACTCCCTTTGGTGAGGAGAGTGTAGAATATAATAGAAATTTGTTTACCTTAAGCCATATATACCGGCATATATATAGAACCTTTTAGAGTCATCTAGAGTTAGTTGGAGAAGTCATGGTGTCTTCGATCGGGTCTAGATGAGTAGTCTTCGGGTTGTTGGCTACTTGGGTCGCCTAGTGTCTTAAACCCGTTGGGTCACCTAGTGGCTTAAACCCGTTGGGTCACAGACTGGTTGAGCTTTATTTGGGGTGCGTGCCTTCTTTCTTAAGTGGGTATTTTTTGCGTCCTCCCAGAGTCTTCCAATTATCTTAGATGATTAGTAAATCCATCCATGAAAATTTTGAGATTTGTGTCATTGGGCCCTTGGTTGAGCTTTCCATGAATTTTCTAGTGGCAAGGTATTGGGGTCTCCATATAGCAAAATGTTTATTGATTATCGTGGGTGAGGTTTTGTATAAAGCAAATAGCTGTGGAATTACCATCTACTGAGTGAGGTTTTTGGTATCTTTCACAAATCTTATGTTACAATATGTAAAAGTCTTGAAAAATGAATAAATATTGAAATTATAATATTGCAAGGTTAACATCGATCATTTCGAAAAGTTCATAAACATTGGACTTGATAAAAAAGAGAAGTGAGCAAGTGAAGCCAATCTATCAGCCTATATATTGTTTATCAATAGAGGACATACCACTGAGTTGACGACTAATAAATTAAAACTCATTTCAAAACCTTAATCTATGATAAATAGTGAATTTAAAGTTCCATTCAAACTCCCTTCAAACACCACTTCTAACACACTTCAAAGAAATGCCTTTGTTCAAAGATTGCTAGAATACACTTCCAACAAAACAAATTTGGGACCCCCTTCGATCATTCCAACAATGCTTTCACTGCAAGCATCCGGCTCATTAGTGTTAAGATTATTAGCAATGATCGACAATAAAGTCGCCGCTAGGGGCGAAACCAAGATTTCTGGTGTGGGGGGATTTTTTTTTATTTTATTTTAATACGTTAGGTCATAAAGAAGAATTCATTGATTTAATACCATTAAGAGGATTTTATTTTATTTTATTATGGAAAAGTGGAAATCATTGCCATCAAAGTGAAAAAGCTCACATCAATAAAGTGGGTGTGGGACGACTATTGGAGATAACTCCTACAGGCTACAACTGCAATTGATCCTCATTCACAAGTCAAATTCAAAGCCATCACATATCATGACATAAACAAGGATTCAAATGGAATATAACATTTATGTTTGGAATGTTCTGTTGTAACAAATGTTGTGTACATTGATAAGTCAGTTATGTAAATAGTTCAAATCCCACTATTTCAAATTAGAATTTTGTTTAAGCGGTAATTTTAAAAATTACAAAAATATTTTAAGAACACAAAAAAGACTTGGAGAATTACTCATTTATGAATGACGCACTTATAAAGAAAGTTTCTCATTTTGGATAAAAAGAGAGCTAAATCGGCTGCACATCGGCCTATATCCAATCTGTCATATATGGTGAATAGCGAGCCACTCCAGATTAATGGAGATTTAACCTATACAAAGAGACACTGCCGGTGGGGATTGAAGCTTCATGCATGGGAATTAGACACGTATGTTTTAGCAACATCAAATGTACGGATTCTGGAACAAGGTATGTCAGAAAAATAAGATTTTTAGGGAATAAAAGTGTCATTGGATTCTCTGCATATAAATGTACATTATATTGCTATGTTCCTTCTTGTTGCATATTGTTATTGTTGTGTGTATGTATGGCACCTATGGCTTCAGTGTGTTGTCGTCAGACTCCGATGTGACCTTTTTCTACCGTGAGGACCCTGAGAATGTGTTGAGGTGTCGGATCATGATTTGTCTTTATCATTATTATTGTAGCACCAAATATCCATGCATTCAGAGAAAATAATTAATGACTTCGTTGGTGGCCAGAATGGTGAATTTTATGTACGTTGTAGTTTAAGTAATGGTTAAAATTGAATTTCTTAAAATGTTTCTTCAATTTTTTCTCTTTTACTAAAAGTTTCTTAAAATAAGATAATTTTGAGATTCAATTTTGAACGTTGTTTAAACTATAGTATACATGTTATTTTAAAAACATTATGTAAGTCCGATCCATAAATATTTATGCATTGGCTTGCCCAACATCCCAACATTTGTGTTTTTACGTGAGTTTATGGTCTATATGAATTTTAGTATGCTTGAAACATCATGTCGGCAAAAAAAAAAAAAAAAAAAAAAAATGTATAAAGTATAAACTATAAATTGTTGAATCATGTGATTTCATGAATATATCCAAAAACATCATGTGTAGTGTTCGCACAAAGCCGAAAAGCAGGGACAGGGGAAGGGGATGGCTCATATAGGCCATGGCTACCCCACAACTCATAAACAGGGAAAAAAAATATGAAGGTTACCTATAGACCCTTAGCAACACAATTTATTGGCCCTTGGCCCTGCTCATAGGCATGCATGGTCAAGTCACATAGTGCATATTTTTATTTTTATTTTTATTTTTTTTTACATGTTCACACAAGAGAAGATGCAGAAAAGATCCAAACTAATGGCATCCACTTCATGATGTGTGATCCACAATCAATTGAACTACCATTTAGGATTATACACATAAATTTTATTTCAAGCGAACCAATTGTAGTTAATGTTAAAAACAAAAAAAAAAAAAAAAAAAAAAAACCCGAAAAGTCTTTCTCAAAAACTGATTTATAGGACTTAATCTCGGTGTGGAGTGTGGACTGAAACTCCAATGGCTTAAATTTTTCATAAAAGGTACACATTTACTACATGTTAAGGGGAGAAATCGGGTTCATATTAAATTAATTTTTTTAAGAAAATTGATGTAAAGTTGCTGATTTTATTTAGTTATACGTATAGAAATTTTATGAAAAATAGCTTAGAACATTTGCTTGATTCATTTTGTTTAGGTTAATTATGGGCCCCGAGAGACGTTTTAGCTAATTGGCCCAAACTAGTTAAGTGTGTCTTTATTGATCATGCATGTTAGAAAATGTTTATGTTTCACGTGTTATGTTTTTATTTAAAGAATCACTCGAATATCAACACATGGTACCCTATGATTCTAGGGAAAGAAAATAATATAGACTTTTGAAGAGAATAAAATAAAATAAAATAAAATAAAATAAAAAAAACCCTCTCATAAAGGGAAGAAAAAAAGTTAAATGCATATGAAAAGGTGGTTATTTTATATATATATGTTTGACCTAAGAGATCAGAGAAGACACAACACGGTACTAAACTTAGGATGGAGTACAACCCACCAAAGTAGGTGTTGTTTTTCATCATGTTTGTCAAGTTCAGTGAACTCAGAAATTAATCAGTTGGCTAAAAGACACGTCCATAGCCATATATGGGTGATGCCATGATCCCAAAGGTAAGATCGTACAACCCAAAAGCATGCTGGGCATAATAGTATATATGCATAAGCCATAATAAGAAAATAAGAACAAAGAATTTTTCTCAGTTCAATTTTATGAAGAGAGACTACGTACCTTTTCTTATCATATAAATAATGATTTTCGAGAAAATGATTTAAATAAAAAATGGTTTTTCCTAACCGATTTTAAATTGGTTGAGAGTACTTCTTACTAAGCTTTTTCACTCATTTGTTTGTATTTTTTAGGTCAGGATAAAACTTAGTCAGATGAAAATTAGGTGTGGTATTTCATTTCATGTCAAATAGAACCTAAGAGCTCCCCAAGTGGTAGCTCAATCGATTGAGATCACGCTTAATGAAGCAAATGTCACTAGTTCGAATCTCCTCTCCCCTCTTATGTGGACATGTCAAAAAAAAAAAAAAAATGGAACCTAGGTTAAGAGCATCTTCAACAGTAAGAGATATTCTACCTATTCAAAAAGTATAATTTTTTATTTTAGGTATTTTTAATGCCAACTCCTATATATTCTATATTTCATTAGCTACTTGTTTTAAAATATTATTTCTTATTCTTTTTTTATTATATTATTGCCAAAACTTAACTAAAGGGAAAAATAATCACATATATAGAAATAATTTAAAAAAACAAAAATAAACATATATGAGGAATATTCATCTTACATGCAGGTACTAATTCTTAAATTAATAACAAAAATAAATATATGCAATATAACTAATAATTCTTAATATTAATCATGCAATTCCCACATGTGTTCCACTAGGTTAGATTGTAGCTGGAAATGAATTTGACGGTCTCTAATGCTCAAATACCTTTGAATGAACTCAATAAATCTATGGGTATTCTCGTGAGAAACTTGTTCAAGAATGGGGAAGAGAAGAAATAAATTCAGAGGAAGAAAAAAATGGTTTGAGGGAAAAGGAGGAGATCGAATACCCAAAACAAAGAAAATGCAATATTGGAAATAATATTAGATTATATTAGAAATAATATTAAATTATATAATATTATATTCAATCTAGTGTGTTACAGTGAATAACTACAAATTGATATTCACTGTAGCAGTTAAAGTATAATAGCTAATATGAATCTATTCTATTGGAACAAAATATCTTCATTTTAGCTACATTGCTGGAGATGCTCGAAAGGCACAAACTAGTCGAAAAAAAAAAAGCTCCCTTCTCTCTCTTGTCTCAAGCTCAGCCGCAACTGCTTGAGGAGGAGGGCAAACCTTCTGGTTCCCTCCTCCTCCCATCCCCTTTTCATTTTTTTTCCCCTTCTTTTCCTTATGAGCTTCTCTCTTTGTAAGAGAACTCACTTTTCTTTAAAGATTTTTCTAGATCTATCTATTGTCTATGACGATTTATCATTGACCCTCAAGAAACAGCAGTCGTAATGGATCGTCTCCTCCTATTTCCTTTGCCATGGATCGTCTTATTCGTCGTTTCGCTAGCCAGATCTATGTAGGCTTTAAGATTGACTTTTTCAAAGTCCGATCTACTTCTCTCTATCAGTCCCAGCCAAAAACGTGCCTCTCATCCATCATCACCGGTGTTTCAACTTTCTCGCAAAGCTCTTTCGACTGCCAGGAGCCAGGGCGTGGACCACACACTCTTGCAAGTAAATCTAATGCGCCGGCGCATGGGTCCCACGGCCATGCAGCTTTTGTAAAAGCCTTTCTTCGTCGCAACTGCTGTGTTTTGAATTTTTTTTATTGTATCCAAATTTATCCTTCATTTCAAATTTAAAAAAAAAAAAGAAAAAAAGAAAAAAAAGAAAGGTAATTTGATCTTTTTAGATATTTTTGTTAGAAGTTAGCAGTAAAAACTAACGGAGGCCTATGTTTTTAACCTTCCACACATGTCAAAAACGCCACATCAAGAACGTTTTCTAATGTGTCAGACACCCTGACAAGTCAGAAAATGCAGGTCAAGAAAAAATATGTTTTTTTGTAGTGAGGGGATAAATTGATTGAAATTGAAAGTTCAAGAATGTAAATTAAGAGATTTTAAATTTTGAAAAGTCTTCTCAAAACATGTGATAGTTCAAGGATATAAAATGAAATTTCCCTAAATAATTAAGAATTTGGAACCTCTCCGGTCGATGAATCCCGTCTTTGTTAACATTGGATCCAAGAGTCATGCTATGCGGTTGCCAAAAGCGTCGGCCAAACCTTTTTTTTTTTTTTTTTTGCGCAGCTCAGCATCAATCAAATTTGTTTTTTGTTTTTTTGCAGCCAAGCGTCGTCGATCAATTCTTTTTTTTTTTTTTGAAAAAAAAAAAGAGTTTTTTGGGTTGTATTTTAAGATATTTGAGTGATATTAACTAAATTTTTATGAGCTAATATTTTGATTCTAATGCCTCAAAACGCATTTCTAGATTCAAAACTAAAACCTAAGGGTAAAAGATTAACCTTTAGGGATGATATTACTTTAAAGGGATTCGGTCATCCTAAATTTAGTGTTATTGCCTCCAAACTCGTTTTTGGATTCAAAACTAAGACTTAAGTGTGAAAAGTTAACCCTTTAGGGATGGTATCACCCTAAAGGGATTCGGTCATCTTAAATTTGATGATAATGCCTCAATACGTTATATTAGTTTTATATACTTTTGCTGATACAAATTTATGATCAGTAATTCATGGAGGCCAATAAATTTGATATATAATTTGATCAATTTTTATCAGTAATTCTCGATTTTAATTATTTTTTATAATTTAATTGTCCATGTGTCAATCTAAGTTTTGTAATTAATTTTTTTTAATAATAATAACCCAGATTTTGGGCAGACCGAAAATGTCTACTCAGGATCCAGTCGATCTATTAGAAGAGAAATTAAGGTTTTGTTTGAAGGCCGCCGAACGTGCACATGACAACATTATACTTACGAAACTTCGAAGTTGTACGTGTAACAATAGTATTATTGGGGCCCACCCACAGTAAATCTAAAACCACGTAATCTGTAAAATCTGTTTGTTCCTAAAAATGAAAAAGAAAAAGGAAACTCTCTTCCCTGCAGTCGGTACAATTTTCCTTCGTCCTGTTTCACCGGGCATGCAGCTTCATCTGTTGGAGTTTCTTGATTTATCATAACCTCCAAATTTTACGTTGTACTAACCAATCAATGGCCTTTTTTTTTTTCTTTTTTTTTTTTTTATTAAAAAAAACTCATTATATATTATATTATATTATATAATATAATATAATATTACGTGAATGCCCATCGCAGGAAAAGTTTGATTAGGTAGGTGGGAAAGAAGAAAATGTTGCATGGGATATGCGCTAGGGTCCAGGGAATTCTATGTATCTGTCAACTTGGAAATCATTTGTCAGTGTCCAAAAAGGTATCCAATGCCGCTAAAAGTCCGTTTTATAGATACATACAAGTAAGAAAGGAGGAGTTCAATTCTGATATGACAAAGCAGAGAGAGAGTGTGTGAGAGAGAGGATAAGGAAACATTGTATTCATGGGATGCTCTGGAGGTGGGTTAAAGAACATGGGGACAGCTACTGTTTTTGAACTCACATCAGAGTTATAATCAGATGCGGCGCCCTCTGATATAATCATAATCATATATATAATTCGGGATATGATTGAGCTAGGAAGAAGTTAATCCACGTGCTCAACTCGAGTTGATGTAACAGTGTTTATCAACCCTCAATAACGGAAGAAGGGGGGATCGGGGTGGGCCATGGTCCCCCCAAAATAAGGAAAAAAAAGTTTAAAAAAAAAAAATGTATAGTTTGGTTTTAATTTTAATCATTTGGTCCCCTCTCAAAAATATTTTGGCCATATTTTTAGATTTTACGGCCATGTCCAATAAAAAATTTTGGCCATGTTCTTAATTTTTTTGGGCTATATCCATTAAGTTTTTATTTTTATTTTTGGCCCTTAGGTAGTCTTTAGTTTAAAAAACAACAAAAATAACTCTTTTTAATAAAAAAATTCTAAAAAACCGAAATTTTATTTTTTGGCTGGTCCCCTCCTGTAAAATTTTCTGACTCCGTCCCTGTCAACCCTTGATACAGTATTTACTAAATAAAAGACAAGAGAAAAGTCTTAAAAATAGATGGTATAAAAAGGAGGAACACAAGAGAAAAGATGCGAACGGCAGTATAGTAAGAAGATTTAACAAGGTAAGAGCTATATGTATAATTATAGTGCAAAGACTATTAATTGTCAACCTCTCTCTCACAAACATATTTTCCGTCCCTTTCTTTAAACTTCTTGTACTTCTTTTCTTTTTTCCTCTCTAAAAGTTGCAACTTTCTGCATCTATATCTCTTCTCCATCATGTCCAACGACCAAAATCAACCAAAACTTCAAAGCCTTCAATTCCCAAATCCAAAGGAACAAGATCATGACGAGGACGAAGGGCGTCGGACTCCAACTTCCGGTGACTTCAAAACTCCGACGACCGTCCAGAAAAATCTACCAAAACTTCAAAGCCTTCAATTTCCAAATCCAAAGGATCATCAGCGAGATGACGATGACGACCAAGGGTGTCGGACACCCACTTCCGATGAATACAAGATTCCGACAGTCCAGAGCTGCCCACCCACCCCTCGGAAACGACCAGGAGTGTTTGTGAACAAGAGGAAATGGCCAGGTACAGAGTTGCACTTCTTTGAAACCACAAGGCGTGAAGAGTTGGAGTCCTTCTTTCAATCAAGCTTCCAATTTCCTAGGATCGTGTCTCATGCTGTTAAGAGGAGATGCACAAGTGTATGATATATATATCTTTCTCTAACCATATAGGTTAATTTCTTTCTTAATTCCTATAAATTATCCAAATTACAAGTTCTTCTTATGTAGTTTTCGTTTTCTTAATATTGTTCTTCTTCGATGTATCTAACACCTATATATATAGCATATATATATATGTGTGTGTAATCTTGATGGAATAAGGATAATGATCAGTAAGTTTAAAATAACTGTGGTCAGCAATTCCAGATGATATATATGTAACATGATAGCATGATGTTACATATCTATGTCGATATTGTTAGTTTTGCTGCAATTATGTTTGTATGAATTGCATTTTTTTTTTATTTTCATGAATTTTATGCCATAGTTTAAATTAACTTATTAATGCTTGCTGTAAGTTGCTGGATCTACCATAGAAGTTGGTGAGGCGGCAAAATCATGGAAAAATATACAAGTTACGTGATCTATATGTACCATATTTACCAAAACCTTCTCCTTGAACAGGCCAAATTATATATAAGCTGGTGGGTTTTTCATTTGATTTTTCCCTTTTTATCGCACACACGATATGAGATAAAACCACGTAAGAACCGAGTAATTCTATATGATACCACTAGGCTATTATTAATTTTTATTTATTTATTTATTTATTTCTATTAAAGATTCATCCCATCCCAATAATATAAGAGCGGGATATGAGATGAGTATCTAGCGTTACCATAAGAACCCGTTGTAAATATATAGACAGTGGATGCCCAAACAAATTAAACATGACCCTACAAAGATATGCAAGTGAAGATCATAAATAGTATAACTCCCTAGCCGACAGCAAATGGAGGCTCTACCTTCTTTTCTAGAAACCACTTCTTCCCTCTTTTTTCAGGCAACAAAATTAGTAAAAAGCCTTGAGGAGGAAAGATCTAGATTTAGATTTAGATTTTTCCTCTTCCCCCCTCTACGGCAGTAGTGTTCGGTGTTTTCTCCGGTCTTCGTTTCAGGCGGGTGTTTGTTTCAGATTTAAGTTGTATTTTTAGATCTTGCTCCAGATCTAGTTTTTTCTTTCTTAGATCTGCTTTTCTTCATCAGCCTTGGTGCGTCTTCCTAGGAATCTATTTAATGTCGGGTTCCTCCGCTGCTGCTTGTAGAGTTTTTTAGTTTTTTAAGTTTCGTTTTTTTGTTGTTGTGTTTGGACTACTCATGTTCTAGATCTTGGTTGTTTGATGTAGATCTGGCACATGAGTTAGCTTTAGTTGTTTTTCTTATAATAAGGTATCATGGCCTTTTGGGTTGTTGATGGTTTAGTCCCCTGGCCTTGGATTGTAGGGGTTTCGTTAGGGGCTACACCTATATTTTGTTGGTCTCTGCTTGTTGCAAATCTGTTTTAGTATTGAAAGTCACACATAGGTTAGCCGGTTGGTGAAGTCGCAGTTTTGGCTATAGTTTTGTATTGGCTATGGTTAAGATTTGTCAGAATTTTATTACTCTGCGTTGTATAAGTTTCTTGTTTTTGATTTCTACCTTAATGAGATTAGTATCTTTTTAAAAAAAAAAAAAAAAATCATATATAGTTTTCATATATAATTCAATATATATATGAATGGTTCCAAAACAAACAATATTCCTATGGGACTCAATTATATATATGGGATTAAATATGAAGGTGACCCCCATAAAGCTGCCATATACTGTAGGGATATATATTTAGAGCTAGTTAAAGTTTTTAACTCATCTCATTTATCCCATGAGCTTGGAGAAGAAAGAAGAAGGAATCTATGACGATGACCCAAACCAAAAAGCTTTGAGATTTTTTTAAAAATGTTTTTTTACTAGTTTGCCTCAAGAGGAAGGAGACCTAGCTAGCTATAGCTAGGCCATTAATTAACTAATTACAGGAGATTTAGAATCAATATGACCAAACACTCAATTAACTGTCCCCACCTGCTCTCCTCTCCTGCACGTTCGTCAATCTACTCCCTTGACATTTTGATCTTCTGATTTTACTTATTTTAAAAGTCAATAATTATGCTGAGCTTGTAGTTTTAGCCACCTCTTGGATGGACGGTGATGCCGTTGCCACCTCTCTGGCTTTATTCAATCCAAGGGCCAGCATGTGCAACGCGTGCGTGTGGGACATTTTGGATTATTGGATTCGGAATATACAAGAGAAGAGAAAGCGACACGTTAGACTTAGACAGAGAATTAAGTAGACGTTTAGGAAGGCAGGAAACCCGTGAGATTGTCTTTACTCTTTACTTCCTTTCTGCAGTGAAAGGCGGAAAATTCGGCTTTCATTAATTACTTGATTTTTTTTTTTTTTTTACCGTTGGATGAAAATTAAATTTTACCTTTTCCCCCTGCAAATTAAACAAAAAGGTAACTACTGCTGCTTTTTCTTGCTAATTAATTACTGCTAAATTTCAATCAACTATTGTATAAATCATTGTTAAACAAATTAAAAATTGATTAAGATAATTAAACCAGTAAATCATTTGTCAAAAATTGGATGAAAAATATGACTAAAGGATTTATTATGAAGAAGAGATTAAAGTGGTTCGTCTAATTAAGGGTACCTAATCACAGTGTTAAAAGTCTTCAAGAGATAGCCCAAATGGCTAGGAACTACGTTTTATGAAGCAGAGGTCACTAGTTCAAATCTCCTCTTCCTTTTTTGTGTGGACATGTAAAGAAAAAAAAAAAAAAAAAAAAAAAAAATCATTGTTAAACCACACGTTTATGAAATTATTGAACATACGGGATAAGTCCGTTTATGATCAATTTGTTCATGGAGTCCAAAGTTTTTTTATTTTTTATTGGTAAATTAATGAAGATTTTGGCAACTTTTGGATCTCGCCAGCTGATCACTATTCCTATCGGGGACATATATAGCTTTTGGGACTTGGGAGTGTTAGAATATATATATAGTATTTCTGTTTTTCTATATTAGTTTTATTTACTTTTTTATTAGAATATTTAAGGAAAATTCATTTAATCTCCTAATTTTTTTTTTAAAAAAAATTTGTAACCAAGTTCAAAAACTCTCGGTTTAAAATATTCAATTTAAAAAAATTTGTAACGTCACCTTTACCGTTAGCTTAAAATATATATATATATTTCATCACAATTTTTTTTGACGGAATTTTCTTCCAAACTATGTTGGAAAAATTTTTTTTAACCTAGTATATAAAAATGATATGTATTATTTTTTTAATAACATGTTAGATGCACATGAATTTTTAATAAAATTTGTTTTAACTGTGTCTTTCACATGTTTTAGGGATACATGTCACTTTTATAGATTAGTTTAAAAAAAAATTTTAATCCAATTTAAAGGAAAACTCAATCCATGACTCTATAATTTTTTATTTTTTATTTTCTTTCCTATTTCACATGCCCTCACAAAAATTAACTGGGAGAAGGGAACAAAGAGATGGGATGGAATAATAGGTCATGGTGGTTGACTGGTTGTTTCCTTTTTTGTTTTTTCTGGTCTGGGAATTGGTTCAATCAACGAAGAAATTAATTAGGTACAAAGTAGAAATTAATTAACTTCATCATGTCAGCAGTAGGAATTAACCACTTGATTTCCCATTTCCCAATATTTACTTTGACCCCCACGTGGCTTCTCAGTGAAAGAAGGTAATTGACACCTGCCCTCCACGTGTCTATCTGTCGTAACCCCGAACACATGCATGAGTTATCAATATCCATTCTAACCATGACCATGCTTCTTCTCCATTTTCAGAGGGAAAAATCCAGAAAACAGTAAGAAAGAATGGCTCCGAAGCGTTCGGATAAGGTACTGGCCGCGAAAACCACCAGAAAAGTTGTGCAGGAAGAAACTGTGCTCGTCGCAGTAGTTGCTGCAACCGACCAAATGCCGGCGGCAGTTCTAGGAGACGATGAAGATAAAGAAAATGAAGGAAAATCACAAGATGAAGCACGAGAGAAGGAGACGCCCGACGTCACCGCCTCCCACTCCCAGCAAGAAGGGGAGGAGAGGAAGAGGAAGAGGAGGAGAAAAGAACGGGGCGGGGGAGAGGGGTACAAGAGGTATGTTTTCAGGGTGTTGAAGCAGGTGCACCCGGGGATGGCGATATCGTCCAAGGCAATGACGGTATTGAACAATCTGATGAGAGACATGTTCGAGAGGGTGGCGGAGGAGGCGGCGAGGCTGTCCAAGTACACGGGGAGAGTGACGCTGACGTCGAGGGAGATCCAAGGTGCAGTGAGGCTGGTTTTGCCCGGAGAGCTTGGGAAGCATGCCGTTGCTGAGGGTTCTAAGGCTGTCACTACCTTCATCAACAACAATGCCAAAGGGCGCTCCATGTGATCTTTAATTAGCTTTTTTTTTTTTTTCTTTTTTTAAATTTTTTATTTCGATGTATTTACTGGGCATAAAAAAATAAAAATAAAATAAAAAGGTTTTACTTTTTAATTTCTTTTGCTATAGATAAGATAGCAATAAAATAAAATAAAATAAAAAAATTACATTATATGAGACTATATATGATGAGGCCGGGCAAAGAGTATCAGGAACAATTAACAAATACAAGTTATACAACCCCACAACGTTAACGTACACTAGAAGCTTAACAAATAAAACCAAACACTAATAAATCGTCACTGTTGACGGTATAATCTTAATTAAAAAATCATTTTAATAAATGGGAATGCTAGGTAGGGGGAAACATCAGGTGTCGTTCTGATCTTATTGTGAAAATTATTATATTAAAAAAAAAAAAATTGTTGCTCTTATTTTTCACTTGGTTTTAATAAAAATAATTTTGGACACGAGGAAAACAGGAAAGAGCATCTAGTATTTCTTCTCGAGGAAAACAGCAAAAAAAAAACAGCAAAGAGCATCTAGTATTTCTCAAATATATAATTTTAAATGCAAAATCGTAATTTTATTATTTAATTTAATTATTATTATTATTATTATTAAATCACATATTTTAAAACCACAAATCAACTATATATAAAATATAAATTCATATCTAGCCAGTGACGGAGCCACGTGAGGCTTTGTACCCCCTAAAAAATAAAAAACTTCTCTCCTTCTTACACAAATTACCACTTAGCACCCTTAAAAAAAAATTTAGCAGTACCTTCAATATAAATTATCTGACTCTGCCACACTCCAAAGAAAAAAAAAAATCTTCTCTCCTACCTACACAAATTACGAGTAATGCTACAAGTCTCTCTTGTGTCCATCTTAAGTCCATCTAAGAATGATGTGACTATTAAAATCACCATTGAATTTGTGATTGATTATTATTAAATTTTGATCAAATTGTAATTTTAATAGCCACATCATTCTTAGATAGACTTATGATAAACATAAGATAGGCTTCTATAATTACTCCACAAACTACCACTCAGCACTCTAAAAAAATTTTAACACCACCTCCAATATAAATTATCTAACTCCGCCACTGTATCAACAATTTGTAGATCATTGTTCATTGTGACCTGGACCAAGCCTGGAGCCCATTCAGTAATAGAAACACCCACGCCACCATTTTTTTTTTTAATTTTTTTATATTTTTATTTTTTAGGCTCTAGTACTCAAGTTTGAAAAACCCCAATATAAGCCTGTCCAGCTTGGACCAGTTTGATAATGTCTACGACCAGGTCCAACAATGTCCCAATATTAAACGTAATTATGAAATATACCGAAAAAAAAAAAATATATATATTAAGAATATATAAATATTCTAAAAGTCTCTATAAACTAGGAGATGTTCATCCTAAAGGTTATAACCACGTGGGCCTATGAGATGATCATCAAAATCCTTGATATAGTATTCCTTGATCAAATTGCTCTTAGCATAAGCTTGGGCAAATTCATAATTTACGTGCCAAGAATATTCTACGTAAACCATAGATAGATATATAGACAATTGTTTGTCCTTTTATTTTTAAGAAAAACAATCACCAACGTACCCGATGAATTCTTTTTACATTAAATTCAATATAAAATGGTAAATTAATTAATAGAACTGTATTCAAGAATCAAGATATATATATATACACTATCTTTTTATTTTTCTTTTATTCCCGTAATACTAATTTTAATAGTCAATAAAAAAAGTAGTGTACATATAATATTACTCGAAATTATTATAAATTTTTGGTTGGCTACCTGTCTGTATTTTTGAAAATTTCTGCTGTTGAGACATCATCCTCTAAAATAGTTGTCTTATACGTACGTTGTTGTATGCTTATATTAACATTTGAGCACGATTTAAATACTCATTGGAAACTAATAAAACCCAATAAATAAAACGGATAGCCAAAAATGTTTAAAACTCTTGAAGAAAATCCCTTTAAATGTTGAGATAATTGTAACTCTTGTTGACTGGGAAAATTCTCCAACATGAATCTAATTTACAAATTCACCATAATTTATTCTATATCATCACCAAGAAAATGACTTGGGCCAAATTAAATAAATAAAGGAATAGACGTGTACGTAGACCTGTAGAGAGAAGTAATTATACGTATAAAAGATAGTACTACTTGGATGCCAACCAAGTGTTGTAGTATTCTGATGAGAATTATTATATTTCTTTGTCATCAATTATATATATATGTGTGTGCCCATATAATTGGCGAAATTAGTATCCTAATCTCGATCTTGTTCTTAATTATCAGAGCAAAAAACAAAAAAACAATCAAATGATAATAATTATAATAATTGGAACTTGGAAGACCATTCACACTTGTTGGGTCATGGATCAACCTTTGACAGGCCTAATAGTTCACCAGCCCAAGTCGAAACCCAGGAAAATCAAAGCCCATAAACATCTCATACCCCGAGCCTCCAAGACTAGGTCTTTGATCCGAGACCAAGGACTCAAATTTGAGACCTCTGAATCCGAGGCCTCCGAGACCTCCGAATTCGAGGCCTTTGCATCCAAGACCCTAGAATTTAGGGATAAATGATTTGAATTCATTTGAATAACATGCGATCTAATCTTATCCATTAAATTCAAATAACGAGCCCCAGGAAACACGGATCAGATACAATATTTGCATGTATTCGAAATACAAACTCCATAACAACGAAACCCTATCTTGATCCCCTGAGATTAAGAGACGGATAACTACTCAAATCCCTCGATAACAAACTGCATCGTAGAAAATCAGGGAAGAGTCAGTCATTGGTTAGAGGACTACTGCTCCATGCCTATATAATACAAGTAACAACCTCACATTTGGGTAAGGCAACTCTTGCTCTCTCTACGCTCTTGTTGTTATTTCATACTCCATCTTTCAAACACTGACTTAGGCATCAGAGTGGCTCTGCCGGCTCACCCCTAGTCTCTTCGATCCTACTGTCTTTCTCCATTGTGCAGGCAAGTTCACACTTGGAACACTTGACCAGGAATCCAAAAGCGTGCCACGTCACCAATTGAAAACTGTGCATCAACAGTTTGGCGTCATCTGTGGGAACCTGATTTTTCAAATCAATTCTCATCCATCCTACAATCCAACATGGTGGGAACATGCTCATCACACCCATTGCATCCTTCCCTAGCGCTCCTGGAGCGTCCAATAATCAAGAGATGATGGAGTTCTTGAAATCTATGGTAGAATCTATGGAGGTTCTCAGGAAGCAGAATGAGGACCTCAACACCCGGCTCACTACGGCTGAGGCCCGAAGTAGCCAAAAGGAAAGAGAGCGCGAAGAAAGGCGCGAGAAGGAAAGGCGAGACAGAGTTCGCTGAGGGAAGCGGCTTGTTAATCCCGAGCAGCAAGATAACGAAAGTACAGTCCAAGGAGAGAATGAAGAAAACCGTGATAAGTCTCGCCGTGTGGAATCCCTAAATGGTGGATCACGCCGGGAAAGGTTTCGACGCGAGAGGTCTCCTCACGAGGGATCTCGTCGTGAGAGGCACCACAGAAAGAAGACTCATTGCGAAAGGCGACTCCAAGATAAGTTCCAGCACGATGAGTCTCGTCACAGCCAGCGTGATGAGGAGATGGAAGATCTAAAGAAGAAGTATGCTCATATCCTCCGTCGAATGGATGGGGAAGATCCAAAGACGACGGCGTGGGACATGCTAGATCATGAAAACCTCCCATTCTCTGAGCGTGTAAGGGCATACACTATGCCTGACAAATTCATGCCCCGTGTTGAGAAGTATGACGGAGGCGGAGATCCAAAGGCCCACATGGAAGCCTTTAGGGAGCACCTTATCCTGCATGGCACCACAGACGAGATTGCATGTAGAGCCTTCCCTTTGACCCTGACGGGAGTGGCAGAGGATTGGTTCACTAGACTTCCCTCGAAGTTGGTGAACAGTTTCAAGGAGCTGGGACACCTATTCCTAGCACAATTCCTTGCGACACGGAAGAAGAAGAAGAATGTCACCTACCTGTTGACCATGCGTCAGGGGAAGGAAGAAAGTTTGAAGGACTTCATGCTTTGCTTTCATAAAGAGAAGCTTGAGGTTGACAGTCCAAACAAGAAAACAATGCTCAATGCCCTGATGCAGGGAGTAAGGGCAGATGGGCTGCTAATGACTGATATAGCCAAGAGCACACGGGCGGTTACTCTGACTCAGTTTATGAAGAAAACTGAAGAGTTTATCAACTAGGAAGAATTGGTTGGGATGCTGCTGAAGGCTCAAATATGGAAAGATTAGGCCAGGCAGGAAGGCGAAAAGGCCTCGGTGGCTCCCAAGCAGAAGGAAGAGAAGGGTCCCCAAAAGGCGGGAAAGAAGCCGGGTCCACTGTTCACTAAAAGTGAGCCTCGGAAGCAGGAAGTTCTAAAGTTCCAACCCAAAAGGTTCACCCCCTTGAACGCCAGCTTCACTGAAGTGTTCATGGCAATTAAGGGGGATCCACCCTTTAGGTGGCCATCAAAGATGAAGTCAGATCCTTACAAGCAAAACCGTAATAAGTTCTGTGAATACCATGGGGAGCATGGGCATTTGACAGAAGATTGCATGGTTCTACGACGGGAGATTGAGAATTTTGTGAGGAATGGAAGACAGGTAAGGTTCTTGCTCAGGAACGGATTCGGTAAGCAAATCCGTAAGGACCCCTACCGTTGGAAGGAAATCGAGAAGGTCCCGGAGATGTGGAACTGAGACACCGAGACCCGACTTCAAAAGAGGGTCGGTATAGGGATCGAGAAGAAGAGCAGAGGAACGCTCAAGAGGTGTAGAGACCTCACTAAAATCAAGAGATAGTCAGAGAGATCCACACCATTTCCGATGGAATTGCCGGTGGAGGGGAATCTAACTCGACTATGAAAGCATATGCCAGACGCATGCAAGGCGAGGAGGTGTACTCTCTAAATAGGCCCATGAAGGCAGCAAAGACAGAATCAGTTATGCTGTCTTTTTTGGAGGAAGATGCCCGGGGGGTAGTTATGCCCCACGACAATGCCTTGGTGGTAACCGTGACTGTAGCCAATCATGCGATCCATCAGATCCTGGTTGACAAAGCTCGGCTGATATCTTGTATTGGTCAGCCTTCAAGCAAATGGAAATCGAATGAGACAGGATCAAACCGTTCGGTTCTCCTCTCGTAGGATTTGGTGGAGAACAGGTCCAACCTGTTGGAATCATTCAGATACCAATGACATCAAGAACCGCCCCCAGATTGTCCACCGTAATGGTAGACTTCTTAGTAGTCGATCGACAGTCCATTGCAATGCAATCATTAGTCGACTAGCATTAAATAAGTTGAGAGCTGCAACCTTGACTTACCACCTCATGATGAAGTTCCTAACAGAAGAATGAGTGGGAGAGGTGAAAGGCAATCAAGTCGCAGTGAGTAAGTGTTACAACATCTCCATGAAGAAGGTCTCTGATGTGGTATTTTGTTGACCAAAATATCAATAATAAAATTACCACTCGCAATAGGACGAATCCCGTAGGATAGGGCTATATTGAGGGTGTCGAACCTTAAGGACTATAGAGATTGCTATTAAATTCGAAGAATAAGGTTTAACCTAATTAAGAAACAAGATTGATTGTTGTGAACTAGAATGCATAAAATTAAACACAATATTAATTTGATGATATCAGAGAGAGAGAGAGTAGGGTACCAACTTCACCGCAATCCGTACACAATAGTAACCGTAATTCAATTCTAGCAGTTCATAATCACATATGTTATAAAGACACGAAAATTCATATTAAAGGATAATAATAATTTATCTTTGGTTGGCACGGATCGTCCACCTAACAACTATGATGCGGCACGACCCGTCTTCCCTAGGTATAAACTATAAAATCTCTTAATACGTTTTATATGATCAATGGAATAGCATAACCCATCTTCGGTTAGCACGGTTCGTCTACTCTAAACTAGGGCGTAGCACGACCCGTCTTCCCTAAGCATGGTCTATCTAATCCTATTAATCACATGCATATTAAACCATTGCATAACCATCGGTTTTATGATCACAGAAAATAAAATCGATTGAGTTCAATACATGCAAAATAAATTCTAAGACAAGATAAGAATTTTACAAGTATTGATTTTAGAATTAAATAACAATTGCATTATATTTAATAACAGAATTCAAGGATTGCAATCCTCACAGTTATGCAATCAACATACGTAATATAAACTGAATGAATCAAATACAATCACCATTGTGTGTTGGAGAGGGTTACATCGGTACCCCACAATGGGGGTTTAGCCGCTCGTGCTGATGAATCCAAGAAACTTGTATAAAATTCGCACTCAAGGAAAACCGGTCCTTTTTACATTGTATAAAGGCCTATTTATAGACACTAGGAAACCCTAGAAACCCTAAAACCCTAATCATGGCCGTAGGTTAGTTTCCTTCTTCAACTTGGAGACTTGAGGTTGCACTTTAAGATGTCCAACGCGCCTGCCGGGTTATGTGAAGCCCGAGTGCGCACGTTCGCAGGCCTGGGCGATCGTTCGCCCAGCGCACGTTCGTAGAGCTTTGGCGCACGTTCACCAGGCGCACGATCGCAAGCGTGCTACGATCGTTCGCCAGCACAGTGTGGTTCCTTCTTGCCCTTTTCAGTCCAATTTCCAACTAGGCTCACGTATTTGACCTGCAACACAAAATAAAACAAAATCAAATAAATAGCAACACTAAGGAATTAACAAATGCAAGTTAAAGGGCTTGAATGTGCAACATTCAGCGCTTATCAGTCTCGGATCTGACCACTCTCACAGTGGCCTTGGTGTCCGAGGCCAAAGGAGAACCTGCAGAACCACTTGAGGGAATGGTTGTAGGAGAAGGAAAAGTCCTGCAAATCAGGACTTGTCTCACCTATGAGATCCGAGAAGGCCTCGTGGACTTCCTCCTCGGAAATATGGAAGTGTTCGCTTGGTCGCATGAAGACATGCCAGGAATTAGCCTAGAAGAGATTGTCCATGTTCTAAATGTAGACTCTGCCATGAAGCCTGTGAAGTAGAAGAGAAAGATGTTCGCACCAGAAAGAGTCGATGCCATAGCTGAGGAGGTCGAGAAGCTCCTAAACGTACAGTTCATTCAGGAAGTCTTCTACCCCGACTGGTTGGCAAATGTAGTCCTGGTAAAGAAGTTCAATGGGAAATGGAGGATGTGCGTGGACTTCACCGACCTCAACAAGGCTTGTCCAAAAGACAGCTTCCCTCTCCCACACATCGATGCACTGGTCGACTCTACCTCCAGGTACGAGTTGCTCAGTTTCATGGATGCCTTTTCTGGTTATAACCAGATTCTTATGCATCTGGATGATAAAGAGAAGACCGCATTCATCACCGATTGAGGCATTTATTGTTACATGGTCATGCCCTTTGGTTTGAAGAATGCAGGGGTGACATACCAGCGGCTAGTGAAAAAGATGTTCCAAGGCCAGATTGGAAGGAACATGGAGGTTTATGTGGATGACATGCTAGTGAAGAGCACGGAGTCGTTGGACCATACGCATGACCTTCATGAGGCGTTCAAGACACTGAAGCAATACAGGATGAAGCTGAATCTCGTAAAGTGTGCTTTTGGAGTATCATCCAGAAAGTTCTTGGGTTACGTGGTTTCGAACAGAGGAATCGAGGCAAACCCCAAGAAAATCCAAGCCATATTGGAAATGCGGTCTTCGAAGACCACGAAGCAGCTCCAGTAGCTCACTGGAAGGCTAGCGGCATTGAATCGGTTCATCTCTCGATCCACTAACAAATGCCTCCCATTTTTCAAAATTTTGAGAAAGGCTTTTGAGTGATCGGATGAATGCCAGGAGACATTCACTCAGCTGAAGAAGTATTTGGCTAGCTCCCCCTATTAAGCATAACTGTTCCCGGAGAGGTATTATACCTGTACCTGGCAGTTTCTCTAACAACAATTAGTGCAGCTTTGATTCGAGAAGAGGAGGAAGGGGTACAGAAGCCAATGTATTTTTTCAGCAAAGCACTGCATGAAGTGGAGGAGATATATCCTCAAATCGAGAAGCTGGCATTTGCTCTCGTTATGGAATTGAGGAAGCTTCGGCCATACTTTCAAGCTCACACCATCTGAGTCATCACTGAGTACCCATTGAGGAAGGTGATGCAGAAGCTTGAATTATCGGGAAGACTAGCAAACTGGGCCATCGAGCTAGGAGAGTTCGACCTAAAGTTTGTTTCGCGGAATGCTATCAAAGGCCAAGCCCTTGCAGACTTTCTGGTTGAGTTCACGAACCTACTAGAAACTGAGGAAGCAGGAACGGGAAGGAAATAGGTCATCTATGTTAATGGCTCATCCACAAAGAAGAATGGAGGAGCTGGAATTTTGCTCATCACTCTAGACGGTGAAGAGTTGAGTAGTTCATTGAGGTTGGAATTCAAGACTACCAACAATGAAGCCGAGTATGAGGCTATCATAGTAGGCCTCAGAATGGCCCTGGAATTGGGAGCTGAATCCGTGGAAGTTCAGAGCGACTCTCAAGTAATTGTTGGTCATATTCGAGGGAAATTCGAAGCGAAAGGGGAAAAGATGAAGATGTACATGTTCAAGGTGCATGAAATACAGTGTATCACGAAGATCCCCAGGGAAGATAACGAGAAGGCAAATCGCTTAGCTCGAATGGCGTTTGCAGAGAACATGGAAACATAAGAAAGCAGGGAGCCTATCTGAGTCCTAGCTTACCCCTCCATATCTGACCAGGCCTCAGAATTGGCTACAATCGAGGAGGTCTCGGACTGAAGAAGGGAACTCATCGATTACTTGAAAAATGGAACTCTGCCATCAGAAAGGAAGTCTGTAATACATTTGAAAATGAAAGCTGGAAGATTCACAATGGTGAATGGAACCCTTTACAGGAGGGGTTTTACATTACCCCTCATAAAGTGCATCTCAGTTGAGGAAGGGGATTACATCCTCCGGGAAATCCATGAAGGAATTTGCGGGAGCCACTCAGAGGCAAGAGTGCTAGCACACAAGGCAGTAAGAGCAAGATTCTACTAGCCTAACATGAGCAAGGACTCGATGGTAATTGTTCAGAATTATGACTAGTGCCAACGATTCGCTAATGTAACCAAACAACCCCCCGAGGAGTTGAGCTCAATCTTTTCTTCTTGGCCATTCTCACAATGGGGGATAGATATAATAGGACCCTTACCTCGAGGAAAGGGAGGTGCTCGATTCGAGGTTGTAGTTGTGGATTACTTCACTAAGTGTGTGAAAGTGGAAGCCTTGGTGAACATTACAGCTAAGAGAGTCGAACGGTTTCTATGGAAGAATGTTGTCTGCCGCTATGGTATCCCACACGCATTCGTTACTGACAATGGAAAACAGTTCGACTGTGACTCATTCCGGAAGTGGTGTGCTGAGTTCCACATAAGGAATTACTTCTCAGCTCCTGGCCATCCTCAGACAAATGGGCAAGTAGAAGCTACCAACAAGACGATTTTCAAATATTTGAAGAAAAAGTTGGGTGACAAGAAAGGAGATTGGCAGATGATCTCCCCGAAGTTCTTTGGGTGTACCGAACTACGAAGAGAACTCCGACGGAAGAAACCCCGTATGCTCTAGCGTTCGGAACTGAGTCAATCATTCTAGCAGAGTTGGGGTCGGAAAGCTACAGGGTGAAAACTTTCAAGACAGAGGCCAACGATGAAGGACTCAAACTTCACTCGGACTTGCTGCAGGAAAAGCGTGATCGAGCTCAGATCACCATGTTGGCCTACCAGGAAAGGGTAGCTAGGTACTTCAATAGGAAGGTGAAGCCTCGGAGCTTCAAGGTTGGAGATCTGGTCTTGCGCAAAGTTACCCTCGCTACCAAGGATTCTACCAAAGGAAAGCTAGCCCCAAACTAGGAAGGTCCCTACAAAGTGGTCAGTTGTCAGAGACCCGGAGCATATTACTTAGAAGATCTAGAAGGGAAGGTCTTACAAAGGCCATGGAATACGGAACGTCTTAAAAGATATTTCTTTTAGATTATGTAACTTTATTTTTTAGATGCTTTGCATGAATTATTTCAATAAAGGAATTCTCGGAGTTTTAGTTATGTTCAACGTTTCATAAACTATTAGAACTAACTAGAACACACACTAAGTCATCGGGTAGATTAATCCGAGACCTGGTCTTCACCAAGTAGATTGATCTGAGACCCGACTCTTAAACAGGAAAATACTAAGTGATCGGATAGATCAATCTGAGACCTAGTTTTCATCAGATAGATTGAATGGAGACTTGGCACTGGAAATGGAATACACATATTAAGTCACCAAATAGATCAATCTGAGACCTGGTTTTCATCAGATAGATTAATTCGAGACCTGGCTCTTAAGCATGAATACATGTGTACAAGTGATTGGATAGACCAATCCGAGATCTGACAAGATCAGATAGATTGGTCAGAGACCCGACACTTAACAGGAATATGCAATTAAGTAGTCGAATAGATCAGTCCAAGACCTAGTCCTCATCAGGTAGACTGATCCGAGACCCAACACTTAACAGGAATACATGCATATTAAGTGGTTGGATAGGTCAAATCTAAGACTAACAATGTCAACTAGAATGACTTAAGACTCAACACTCAACTGGAAAAATTATACAAGAAGTGAGTAGGTTAGTCCAAGACATGGTCTTCACCAGGTAGGCTAATCCAAGACCCAACATTTAGTTGGAAGGAATGTTCAGAAAAATCGAGACCTAACACTTAAAAAATACATTTTTTCTAGGTGTTGGGTGAATCGAGACCTACTGCTCGAGCTCAAGGAATCCAGGTTCGAGAGCTAATGCTAGCTCTCGGAATTGATAGCATGAATGTTAGGCTTGAGCTAGTTTGCAAAGTAAAAGATTATATTCATGATCTTAAAAGGAAAACAATTGGAAAGCATGAAAACAAGGAAACGAGGGAACATTTTAGTAAAGACTCTTCTTTCATTCAAAAAGTATGGAATATACAAGGAAAGGGTTCAAAAGACCCTAAAATCATACATAGGAAAAAATAAAAATAAATAAAAAAACTATCTAATGTCCCCCCTGGGCATCAATAGGGGATCTTGCACAGTAGGAGTGGCCTTGGCATCCTCAGTAGACGCCTCCTTGACCTCAACATCCTCTGCAGCCTCCTCAGCGTGGGGGTCATAGTTAAACCTATTAATCCCCGGAGCATCGGGCATTTCTTCTCGGCCCAGACTCATCAACCGTCGAATGGTCTCGCTTGTGCAGGGAATATCCTTGATGTGCACCATGTCGAGGTCGATCTTCCAGGTTGGATCCTTCAGCCAAGTCCTGAAGGTCTCATAGCCGAGGTGGAGCCCGTCGGCCTAGGCAGAGTATCGAATCATCAAGGCAAACGAAAGCTAGCGGAGGTAGTTGGTGGCCTTCACCTTGGCCTCCTTCAGTTCGAGCCTCATCTTCTTGTACTTGCCTTGAAAATGCTGATATTTCTCCTCGGCAACCACCTTGCCCTTCTCCACCTTGATCACCGAGGTTTGGCTCACCTTCAACTGCTCAAGCGTCTCGGAGTGTTGCTCCTCGAGCTGTCCCAGATCCTCTTTGATGATGGAATGATCTTCCTAGAGCTGGGCATGCTTGGCCTTTAAGCTGTCAAGCTCCTCCGAGAGCTTGGAAAGCTTGGACTCGGCTCGGTCCCTGGCCATGGAGGCCTTGGAAGCCTCACACTCCATTACTGCCGAATGCTGCCCAAGCGCAAGGAGGTCTTCGTTTTGCTTAGCCACGATCTCCTTGAGCTTGGCATTTTCCCTTTCAGCTTTGACAAGCTTCTTCTTCAGGCTCTCTGCTTCCGCTTCCGAGTCTAAAACCTTGCGGAAGTAGCTGCATATTAACAGTGATTTGATGAAGTCCTGCGAAAGAAAAATAACAGCGTCAAATCAAAGGAAATCACAAACAAAAAGAAAAAAAGCTCTAAGTGGAAGTACTTACACACATTTGGAAATACATCATGTTCTCTGCCATTCCTCGCGCAGAGATGTCACGCTTCATCTTCATGTCTCCATGGGGAATCAGATCCGCCATAGCTTTGAAGGGGTTGCCTTTCAGATCACCTCCGAGTCTGGCCAGCTTCCCTTTGACCGTCCAGTCGGTGCTCTCGATTTGTACCTCGGCCGAGCTCTCGGGCTCTGAAGCCTCGAAGATACAAGACCTCCTCGACCTCGAAGCTTGGTCAACTCCAGCAGAAGTTGGACTCTGAGGCCTCTTGGGGGTCAGCCCCCTCGAAGAGGCCCCTACCTCGAGGATCAGAGACATGGCTTAGTTGGGACCTTCGCGGCTTCCTCATTGGCAGCCGAATGCCCCATGTTGTCATCTTGCATCCCAACTAAGTCTTCTGACTCGAAGTCAAGTTCCTCCAGGATATGCTGGATGTTCGAGCCTGGGGGCTTGCCCAGGATCAATGTTGTTGGAATGGGGCCCCTTATTACTTGCAAGGGCTCCTTCAGAGCATGCTCTGCTGCATTCACTGGGCTAACTTCGATTGGCTCGTTGGCTAGGAAGGCCTCGATTTCAGCCATGCGATGGTGCAGGCATCCGCTTCCTCCGAGTGGCCAGGAAGTTGGCCAAATTCTGGGACTCGTCGACCCCCTTTATCAGCTTCCTCTTCTTCACAAGAGGGGCCTTTATCACTTCAATATTCGACTCCTCACCAGGAGCCGAAACAGGTCTCGGGGCGGCCTAGAGAGGTTGTTTAGCCTTCAGGTCTTCCTCCTCGTCTACTAGCTTAAATGTTCCAGCCACCCGAAGAGGTGTCTCGATCGCCTTCTTCTTCAGGACCGAACTCTTAATTTCCTGTTGAGCAGCGGGCGGAGATGGGGGAGCAGGAGCTTTAGGCTCGTATATCTTGAAAGCCCCGCCTGTCCTCAGTAGGATGAACCCAATTTTCTTGGGCTTCTTGGTCTCCACGACCTTAGCCTTTCCTTTGTCCAAAATCCTGGACTTGTCTTTATTCGCCACTTGGGCCTTGCCTTTATTCTTTCGGGGGGTGGCACCCCAGGTATTGGCAGTTGGAGGGCTTGGATCTACAGGGATCCTAGCGGACTTGCCCACTGGTCTACTTGGTGCCCTAAAGGCCCCGATATCGTATATAAATTCTGACAATTTCACAACCGTGACGAGTGAGCCGAAGTACATACAACTCTCGTGTGTCCGAGACCACTGTATAATGTCATTGACCCGTTTTATCTCCTCTTCGGCCAAGACAGGCTCCTTGTAAGCCCTATCGGAGGGCATATTCGTCTCTCGAGGAACCCTAGGTCCCTGTGCTTTCTCTTTAGGGGCAAATTCCCACTGTCCTAAGATGAAAAAATATTTATTCTTCCAGTACCGGTTGCTGGAATACTTGGAATCTAGCTGAATGAATTTTCCCCTCTTGCTCTAGAAGTTGTATACCCCAGAGCTCTCAGGATTCTTCTGAATCCTATACATGTGCATAAACTCCTTCACGGTCAGTTGGTGGTCCTTACCCAAGACCAACGGCCACAACACCAAGCAGCTGTAGAAGGTCCTCCAGGCTTTGGGCGATAACTGATGGGGGGCTAAGTCGAGATAGTGGAGTAGATCTCGAACCACGGGAATGAAAGGGAGTCAGAAGTCGGCCTTGAACATGGCCTCGTACAGATAGACCTTATGGATGTTTGAATGGACCATGACGCCCGACTTCTCCATGTCGAATCAAATCTTTATATAGCTCAGAATAAAGCACTTTGCTCTAATCCGGCCTTCATTGGCATTGGTAAGGTGGGCCTCCCATAAAGCAGGATAGGCCTCACCAACCCATCGAAGTCGTTACCATCCTTAGTCATTTTCAGAAAAGAAAAGAAGTTTGAGAAGAAGAAGTAAGGAAGAAAGTTCGGAAAGAAAAGGGAATTTGAGAAGAAAGCTAAAGGCAATGCTTGTGCAGAGAACGGAAAGTGAACGAATGAAAGGAGTCAAGGCAGGTTTATATAGGCTAAGGGGGAAAGACGAGGCGTCGACGTTGGAATAAAGAGGAGACATCTAAAAAGACGACTCTCGAAATCCTAAAAAACGCTTCAAAATTCAACACCTAGTCATAATGACCCGACAGCCGCTCGTATGACCACTTCGAGACTGACACGTGGTCGAACCTCGACCACTGAAATCAACGCATTGATTAATCGACAAGGCCTCGAGCAACCCAAGCGTCTCGGAAATTTTGGGCGGCAAAATTCGAAAATTTTACCGCCTAAAATATTTTTGAAATTCAAAATTTTCCCGCCTCAGCCAAGTCGAAAATTATTTTTTCGACTAGGCCTCGGAATCAATCAAGCCTCGAAAAGAAGCCGAGCCTCAGAATCAGGGTAGGCATCGAAAGCTTGATCCATTCTTTCGGGACACCTGAATTTCCATAGTCATCCAGACAAAGAAATTGGGGGGTAACTGTTGGGTCATGGATCAACCTTTGACAAGCCCAATAGTTCACCACCCCAAGTCGAAACCCAAGAAAATCAAAGCCCATGAACATCTCAGCCCCCAAGCCTCCAAGACTAGGTCTCGGATTCTAGATGGAAGGATCCGAGACCAAGGACTCGAATTCGAGGCCCTTGCATCCAAGACCCTGGAATTTAGGGATAAAGGATTTGAATTCATTTGAATAACATGCGATCTAATCTTATCCATTAAATTCAAATGAGGATCCCTAGGAAACACAAATCATATACAATATCTGCATGTATTCGAAATACAAACTACAGAACAACCAAACCCTATCTTGATCCTCTGAGATCAGGAGACGGATAACTACTCAAATCCCTCAATAACAAACTGTCTCGCAGGAAATCAGGAAAGAGTCAGTCATTGGTTAGGGGACTACTACTCTATGCCTATATAATACAAGCCACAGCCTCACATTTGGGTAAGGCAACTCTTGCTCTCTCTACGCTCTTGTTGCTATTTCATACTCCATCTTTCAAATACTGACTTAGGCATTGGAGTGGCCCTGCCGGCTTACCCCAGTCTCTTCGATCCTACTGTCTTTCTCCATTGTGCAGGCAAGTTCACGCTTGGATCACTTGACCAGGAATCCAAAACTAATCGGAAACTGTGCATCAACAACACCTATGGTAGTATCCAAATAAAACAAGCTAGATAATAATAGATCTCTTCACATGTAAATTCTAGACTTACTAACTCTAGATAATATAATAAGAAAAATATTGAAATACGTTCCAAAAAGTATACACCATTGTATAGTTCTATTATCAAATATTCAAATAGATTTAAATAAGGCGATCAAGGCAATTCGTATTCATATGTCGGGTTTGGGGTCGTGTTGATCATGTATATATATATAAGCTTATATACTCCAACTATAACTTGACATATTTAATTAATCAAACAGGTCAAACATTTTTAACCTTAACCTTCTAATTTTGTATTAAGTTCATGTTAGGTTCGAGAGTAACGTAAAAAATTACTTGTCATTATGTTGCGTGTCGGATTCGGCTTGTGTTAAAGCATAGATAATTGAATATAAGATTATATAAGTTAACATTAATATGACTTATTTAATTAAACAAATCAGACTATCAAAGTCATCAGACTCATCAAATCGAATCTTTTTAATTTTGTATTGAAAAAAAAAGTCTCCACCTTGATTGATGTTACAAGATGCATGAAAACATTCTCATTAACTTTTCCTTTCTTTCTTTCTTTCTTTCTTTTTGTTTTTTTGTTTTATTATTAATTCAAACGGTCCTCTTGTAGAGTAAATCCCACTCATCTTCCTTCACCACCTGATCACCCTTATCCAAAACCAAAATCTTATATAAACTGCCAACGCCATGCATCAAAAAACAAAAACCCTACACACAATTATATTCTTTACAAAAACCCACAGTACTCTGTCCAACAAAACCCTTTCCACAAACATTATCGATCAGTTTTTTCCGACAAGAGTATACATAATTAATCGGAATGAAACCCCACAACCGCAAGCTACTCACCCAGTCGTTGACGGCGGCGACGACAAATCCGTCGCCGCCGCCGGGACAAAGCGTGACGTCGGACTCGGATCCGAGCCCAGTGCCGTCCCAGCGCTCATTGGTTGCCGCGCTGGCAGTCGTCCTCGTTGCGCTTTTCATCATGGGCTTCCTCCAAATCTGCACGCGTTGTTTCTGCTCAAACTCCGCCGCCGAGACACCCAGTCGCCGGCGCCTCGCTGGCATGCTAAGAGCTACTACAACGTCTTCTCCGCCGCGCAAAGGAGTGGACCCGTTGACGATTCGCGCTCTGCCGGTGTACTCTTACTGCGGGGACTCCAACTCCAAGTACCAGATCGACTGCTCGATCTGTCTCAGCGAGTTCGAGGAGAAAGAGCTCGTGAAGGTGATACCCTTTTGTAAGCACGTGTTTCACCCCGACTGCATTGACACGTGGCTGTCGTCCAACGTTACGTGCCCTGTATGCCGGGCGACTCGGTTTTCCGATGACGCTGAGGAGGGGTCGTCAGCAGGAAGATCGGCGGTCAAAAACCATGACACGTGTATAGAGGTGAGGGTGGTGGGAGTTGGATCGTTTAGCTTTGGCATGAGGAGGAACAGTAGTTGTTCGAATTTAGGCGATCGAGCTGTGTTGCATAGAACCTCCAGTTTCTGATACACAAAATCACTCATAATTACCAATTCATCCTGCTTCCATAGGTGCCTGTATATATTCCTTCACCTACGTCTTCTTTCTACGCAATATGACGAAGCAATATGGAAAATATAGTTGTTTGTATATATTTCAGAGTTTCTTGCAATATTTCACCGAGTTTAATTAAATTTTATTTTCTTCAATAAATTGTTTGCACTTAAAGAGAAATCGAGCGTAATCCCGGTAAAAATTTTAATCACTTGAGCCGACCCTTTGTGGTTAATTTTAAATCATAATCTTGTTCTTGTTGAAGAACTTTGGCAATTTGTTAATTATTAATATAACGTCATAATTTGTTTGTATTATATAATTAACGAGAACAAATAATTAAAGTTGCTTAATTAATCGGTAATGACCCCTGATTATTGGACAGGACATTTACATGTACGTGTTTTCATAGAATATTCTGTGTTTCGTTGAATAAATCCCAATATTTTTGGGACAAATTTCACTCATTATATAATTTTTTAAAAAAAAAATCCTAGAAAACAAGTGTAATAGTGTTAGAGATCAGCAGCTGTTTTCCAGATTTTTTGGAGCTGTAATTTAAAAAATATCATTTATCTTAAAATAAAAAATAAATAAATAAATTGTAATAGGGCTAATTAGAAGATCATGTTGCATCACTTTGAAGTAGATTGGAGGCGTGTGATTTGAAATAATGCGTGGTTGATATCCAAAAGAAATGTAATTATCTATTAATCTTGCATTTTTTTTTTTTTTGACATGTCACAAGGGAAAGGAAATGAGGGATTCGAACTAGTGATTTTTATTTCATTAGGCGTGGTTCACAGCCGATTGAGCTAGCTTGGAGACTATTAATCTTGCATATATATTATAAAAGTTGTCAAATTAGAGCTTTACCTTTGCCCATTATGTAGGAGAAGTTTTTGCCTTACAGCCATTCACATATATTGATTTATAGCTAAATTACATTCATTGACTTAACAAATTTTATTACTATGATACTGACTTAAATGTAACTAAATTTCCGAATTTTATTAAGGGTTTATTTAAGATTGCGTTTAAGGGGCTTAAAAATGCTTTTAACAAATTAACAGTACTCAAAAAGTCTGTTTGAAAAAAAAAATATTCATTTAGTACAAAAAATTAAAAGCATTTTCAAGGGTCCAAAAGCCTATAAATGGTCAAAGCGCATTTTTAGCAAAAGCCTAAAAATGAATTTTTTGTCCAAAAAACTCTTTTTGACTTAAAAACTCAATTTATTTCTCAAACGCAACTACAAACATGCTCTAACTGATCAGACACATCACAATATCGAAATCTGTTAAGTCAGTAGACGGAATTTGACCATAGGAAGTAAATATTTGTACAACGGTCTTATGTTTTGAGGCCACCAAGATATAAAACACACACACACACACATATATATATATCATCTAGAAGGCTTTAAAAAAAAATTGTGTACTCTCAAATTTACTGTGGATTAGCTGTGTTTTTGAGTATAATTGAACCTTTTTTTCATTAAAAAACAAAAACGCGTTAACTAATTATTCTTTAATTAACTTATGCCCTTAAAACTTGTGTGTGAGCAAAAGTCATCTTTTATTTTAATTACTATTCCGGTCCATTTCTTTTCTTTTGGTATAATTAAAAAAAGATTGGAGTATTTTTGTTATTTTATATATATGCAAAATGAGACATAATCTCCTATTAATCCTTAACTTGTGTCCTTAAAAGCATGATCCTTTACTAATATGTGAGAGCAAAAGTCATCTTTTAATATACAATCTGGTCAATTTCCTTTTTTACCGCTGCTGGTGTATATATAAAAATATTAATCCAGCTCGATCTCACTTTCTAAATTAATTTGAACTTCAAATAATTCCCTTTGAGAATTGAGTCTCATTTTTGTTATTATTTATTTTCCTGGATAAGATTTGACATTACACTTAAATTAACAATTTTTGTTTTTTTTTTATAAATGGAAAAATTTAAAACAAACAAATAATTTAGACTTAAGCCCACCAAATTAATCACAGCTTTTCTATTTTCTTTTATTTTCTTGTCAAAGCCTAAGCTTAAACATTAGGCCAAGATTAGTATTAGAAACTAAGTAAAATAATTGTTAAGGGAAGAACTCATCAGCATCTATATATATCCGGGATTGAGATCCCCTAGAATTTCTTTTAAATTTAAAATTCACAAATTCATAAATTTCAGCCGTTCATCTTATCTAATCGTCTAAAATAAGCTATGTTTCAGGATTTAATGAGTAAACATGTCTTATTAATTCCTTTAAGGTAGCTTCCTCATTAAATGCTGAAACATGGTTTATTTCAAACGCTTAGACACAAATTATTTGTATCATAATTTTGTGACAATTAATTAATTAACTTCTTTAAAGATATATAACTATATCTTCCATAAATATTCCGATCGGTCCACATTTTAATATTATAGGCTCACAGTTTGTCCAATTATATGTTAAAGCGATTTAATTTATTATCTTATAAAAATAAAAAATTGAAGAGATTTAATTAAATTGTTTTTTTGCAGTTAAATGGCACTGATTTGGGATTAAATATATATATATATATTTCTGGTTGAGACGCATGCGTTTTATATATAATTGTTTTACTATTAATTTCTCAATATTCTTTCTGCTTCAAACAGGTAGTGGTCATTCGTGTACGTTCTTTAATATAATAAACTTAATTCGGTCCAGTGAGCTCAGCACGCGTGGCCATCCTAATATTCCTTTATGAGCTTTGAGACTGATTAGACTTTTCTAGTCAATTCAATAATAATTTCTAATACGTTTTACCATTTTTTTTTTTTACTTGGAAAATAAATTATTTTGACTTGGCCGTCTGTATATATAAAAAGAACATTAGAGTCTACATCTTATCAAAGTGAATATACTTAACTTAGCCCAGAAAAAAGAAAACGGATATACTCAACTTAAAAAATGAAAACAACAAATAGATCTCAATCTCCTCCTGATAAGATATAGAGGAGATTGAGATCTATTTGTTGTTTTTTTTTTTTAATTTCAGTATATTCCTTTTCTTTTTTCTGGGCTAAGTTGAGTACATTTACTTTGATATATGAATTGGAATTGTTCCACCAAAATACAAAGATTGAGACGACTTTACACTTCAATGAGTTTTCTTATGGCCAAACATAAGGATTTTTCTCTTCTTCCAACTTCATGTTTTTCGGACTTTTTTTTTCTTTATTTGTAATTTTTTACTTGAAAAAAAATGTTATGATATGACATAAAAATATAGATTAGGGGTAATTACCTTTTTTTTTTCTCATGAACTATCACATTATGTCAATATCCCTCATGAACTGTCAATCTTACTATCTAACCCTATCAGACTACCATTTTCTTCCCAAAATCCACATTCTATTGGATAGAGTTTTCCTCCAACCCAATTTAGAGGAATTTCTTTCAACCTAATTTATAAAAATAATATGTGTCCTTTTAACTTGTGAAAAACACATGTTTTTTTAATATCAGGGACAAAATTGAAATAAATTTGATTAAAAACTTATATGCATTTCACATGTTATTAAAAAATAGATACATGTCATTCTCATAGACACGTCGGGCTACTCCTAGATCTGGCTGAGAGTGGTCGTGCACCACCCCAAGCCACCTCATGGCCACCCTTATTGGTTGGGGGTGGCTCGTTGGCCATGCACCCCATCCTTTAATGGGGTGGCTGGCAATTTTATTTTACTTTTATTTTCATTTTAAAATACTTAGACGATTGCCAACCCAGCTGAAATAGGTAATATTTCGGGTAAACCATATATAATAGTTATTACCGATAAAACATTAGTTTTATGCATTAAAATACTTAAATGATTGCCGCCTTGAGTACACCATCATTTTATTAACCAAATGGTGTTTTCAATGTGTATTAACAAAAACAACACATCTTTGCAATATTTACAAAAAACTGTACGTTTATTTATGCTAAATAATAATAAACTTATGTCATACCTAATTATGAGGTTTACTTACTAAGTCGTTAGATTTATGCGAATATTATTATTATAGGAAGCGTGTTCCAAGAACCTAATAGTGGTATTGTTGCCACCTTAGACCTTTCTTTAAGATCTTCATGTTGTTATCAAGTTTGCTTTATATTATTGTTAGTCTTCATGTCTTTAATTTGAAGATTATTCTTGTCCCTGTAATGATTCATAGATTCTCAGATTTATTTCACCTTCTTATGCATTAACTCTGATAATGCTTAAAGGGGCGGTTCCTCATTTAGCCATCAGCTAGTTAAACTAAGATAATTGCCAGTAACCCTACTAGGCTGGCCAAGGTTAGTTCTAAAGGTGTTATATAAACAAGTTGACATGAATCCGGCACGCCAACACGTTTTGCCAACCCTAGGCGAAACTAAGATTTTCAACTTGGAGGGAAGAACTTAACTAAATACAAAATCACATAGAAATATATAATATGTCTGCATACATGCCGAGTGTGTTCCCTATATGAGGATAACTTCTAAAATTACACCAGCTCTTTTGTGCCCACCAATTAGAATTTGATAGCTAGGATTATCACACGAAATCAAATGAGGTGAAAAACACCCAATTAAAACACCAACTCCCATCATCCACAAAACCCTCATTTTTCTCCTCTCTCTCTCTTTCTCTCTCTCTCTCTCTCCAGCAGCGCCATACATTCCAGAAAAAATAATAATTTTTCTCCTCAAAGTTTGGACGAAGCCAGGAAATTTCATGGGAGGGGGCAGCCAAATTTTTTTTCTTCAATTCTTTAGAATTTTTTTATTAAGAAAATTATTTTGGTTGTTTTTTATGAACTAAAGACTACCGCAAAGGCAAAAAAAAAAGTGAGCATTTGAAAGTAATGGTAAAAAAAGTGGACATTTGAAAGTAAGGGCAAAAATAAAAATAAAAATAAAAACCTTAATGGGTATGACCCAAAAAAATTAAGAATAGGGCCAAAAAAATTTATTCGATACGGCCAAAAATTCTAAAAGTAGGGCCAAATCTTTTTTTGGGAGAGGGGCCAAATGACTAAAACTAAAATTAAAACTTTCTTTACTTTTTTTTTTTGTTTTTGTTTTTTTTGTTTTACTTATATATATTTTTTCTTATTTTGGGGGAGACCATGGCCTATCCCGGTCCCCCCTCCCTCCGTCTCTGCCTCAAACCCATCAGGTAAGAGCTGGATTTTTCTCCAAACACTGAATTTTGGTGGGTTTCTCTCCTCAAATTAGCTAAGAACTTCTCCCGGTGCTCTCTTTCTCTCTCTCCGGCGGCAGCAGAGATCTTGCTGGAGACAAGACTTCTATGGTGCCCAACCTGACGTCGGAACCCAACCTCTCTCTCTCTATCTAGATTTTAAATAATCTAGTTTTAGTGTCAAATAATTGCTTAAATGTCTGAATTTTTCTTACATTATAAATTGCTTCTTTAAACTAAGATCATTAGTGACCAAATAATTACAAGCTACTTTAAGGTTGTGTTGGCAGCACATTGTAATTCCTGCAATTGAAGCAGTGTACAAAAGAGACATTATAGTTGTGATTGTTTTCAAAATCTTTGGTTGATCTAAATGGCAAGGCATAAGCCTCCAAACAAGAATATATCAAACTAATCTTGTGGTGTCCAATATTGATGTTCAAAAACATTGATGTGGAGAAAGCACTGGGCAGCAGAGAAATTTTTTTTATCTGCTGTCAATGTGTGTATCTATGAGCAGGGACGGAACTAAACATTGATGTGTGGGGGGACATGACTGAAAAAAAATAAATAAATAAAATAAGATTTAAGGGTAATTTCAAAATTTTGGGGGGACTTATTACATAAAATGCATGAAATTTAGGGGCAATTTTAAAATTTTGGGGGGACTAATAAAGCTATACCTAGTTCCGCCCGTGTCTATGAGAGTGAGAGAGAGAGGGCAACAGAGAATTTTTTTTTCTTTGCTTCCAGTTAGAGAGGGGGAGGGGGGAAGCACTGGAGAGGTCTGGGTTAAGCTCTGGCAAAATTTGGGGTTGCATGATGCCGCTGGAGAGAGAGAAAGAGAAAGAGAGAGGGAGAGGGAGAGGGAGAGGAGAAAAATGGGGGTTTTGTGGATGATGGGAGTTGGTGTTGTAATCAGGTGTTTTTAAAGAAAAATTAGGTGGGGGTGGGGGGGTGACAAATATAGCATTTTGGAAGGACAATTTTTTAAAAATGACATATTCTAAGAAAAAATTTAAAAATTTTGGAGGGACATTCATCCACCAATAATATATGTGGGTCCGCCCCTGACAAACGGTGAGCGGGCTACGTGTGAGACGGAGGATGTCTATGATACTTAAGTTAGTAAATGATTGTTGGAAAAGATTAGAAGATAATGAGTTTTTAGAGGGCAATGCATCAATAGTAAGAGAATTGGTCTTTAGCTGCTATATCGGTTGCCTCATTTATACTAATAGTAGATTTCTCTCTCCATAATTGTCTTGTCACATGCCACCCTCTTATTGGGCATATTCTGATGGTACAGAAAATCTCGGGCCTCGGCAAATCAATGGCCTTGGGCTTTATTTATCCCGACAAGCCCATCTTGATTGGAGTGTCCAATAGGCCCTCAAATAAAGGGGCCCACCAAAATTATATCAATTAATAATATTTATTTATAAATTCCATCCAAAAAAAATAAAATCTTCTTTTGGCTCCACACAACCTAAACAGCGTCAAAAAGAAAATTGAGGAAGCATCATTCATCTACTTCAACAACATTTGGTTCAAAAACGACAACTTTTGAGTTAGCCAGAATTTGATTAAATTTGAGCTGTGATATTTGAGTAATTTTAGAAATTTCTTTGTGTTTCACTTAAATCATTCCAAAAATGATGTGGTTATTAAAATTATCATTTGATCAAAATTCAATAATAATCAATTACAAGATCAATGATGATTTCAATAGCCACATTATTCTTAGATGGACTCAAGAAAGACTTATAGCATTACTCGTGATATTCAACTACAACACATAAATCAGATCCAATATTGAGTAACGAGTTTGTTAAATGACGTATTTTATTAGTTTTGTTAAAAAAAAGTTAAAAATTTATTGTGAATGCTTTTAGTTTAGTTCCCACACAATTCCTAAGAGCACTATTTGTAGCCTAACTAAAACTATTTTTTGGTTATTTTATTTTTGGTGAGACAGTTTGGTAAAAGTAGATAAAAACTCTCAATTTCAACAACAGCATTTTAATATTTATTTTTTTTTTTTTTAAAAAATGATGAGTGAATTTATTGAATAAAAAAGTAATTTCTCCCTTTCTCTTTCTATTTTTCGTTACTCTCTCATCCTTTAACGGTTACAGGAAAAAAAAAATTGATAAATAATAATAGAAAAGTTGATTGTTAAAATAGAGAAAAGTATAATTTTAGTTAATTAGGTTGGTAAAATTTGATAAGGCCGCTAATAACGCTTTAATAGATAAGTGGGAAATTCAATTCTACCTTTTTTTCATTTTGCTTTTTTTTATTGGCACAAAAATTAATGAGAATAATTCTAAAAGTTCTTCTTGTGTCTTTCTAAAAATGATATTATTATTAAAATCATAATTTAATTAAAATTTAATAATAATTAATTACAAATTTAATAATAATTTTAATAATTACGTCATACATTCTTGAAGGAAGAAGATGATAATACAGATACAGGTAATAAATAGCCTTATCCAAATAAAAAAAGGACAAAGAAAAGTTACACGCAAACGTACACGTCAGACACAAGATTCACCGACCGGATAGGGCCCATCGATCCCACCTTATCCAAATTCCCTGGTAGTCGCCCCTCGGAAATTGCCGCCGCCATTGAAACCATAACCCGTAGAGCACACAGTAATCTTCTTCGCACAAAACAAAACAAAACCCACACTACTGTTTTGAATTTTCCTCTCTCCAGATAAATTACCCGCGCTCAAAGAATGAAGCCCCACAGTCGAAAACTAGCCACCCAATCAATCCCTCCTCCTCTCTCCTCTGCCACCCCATCAGCTCCATCGCCGCCGTCCGGCCCACCCTTCGGGTTGGAGCCCACCCCCATCCCTTTCCAGACCCCGGCGGTTCTTGTGGTGGTCGTGGTCGTCGTCGCGATTTTCGTAATTGGCTGCCTTTCAAACTGCTTGCGCCAAATCTCCGACTACCCCGCCGCCGGGTCATCTCATCGCCGACGCCAAATTAGCCGGCAAAGAACAGCGTCGAACCTGCGTAGAGGGGTGGACCCCATGACGATTCGGGCTCTGCCGGTGTACTCTTACCGTGGGGACGCGAAGTGCCAGATCGACTGCGCGATTTGTCTCAGCGAGTTCGAGGAGAGGGAGGCCGTGAAAATGATTCCGTTTTGCAAGCACGTGTTTCACCCCACGTGCATCGACACGTGGCTGTCGTCGCACGTGACGTGCCCGGTGTGCCGGTCGACTCGGTTTTTCGGCGAGGTGAAGGGTGGTGGTGGGGGTGTGAAGCAGGAGAGGTGCGATCAGGGTGTGAGCGAGTCGGGTGAAAGATCGACGGTTGGAAACTGTGACGCGTGTAACGAGGTGACGGTGGAGGTGGAGGGAACGTCAAGTTTTGGGGTGAGGAGGAACAGTAGTTGCTCGAGCTTGGGACATGGTGGTGTCTTGCAAAGAACAACGAGTTTCTAAAACTTGTACATAGAATTTACTTGTCTTTTTTGTTTCTCGTACGTTGTACAGTTGTCAAATCAATTCATAGGTGGCTTTTGTATGAGCACCGATATTTCATACTTCTACATCATCACTAGAATATAATTATTATTTATCTTAAAAATTTAAATTGATAAAAAGTATATATATTTAATTATTTATCAAGATGATGTAAACCAGACAAGTGAGAAATTGTTGGTTTGATCATAGAGGAGCCGATCCTGACATTATAAAGGCAAAAATTGTCCAAAATAAATTATAAAGTTTTATCTTTATAATGACAAGAATTAGCTTCTCTCTTGTCCATCCGTAAAATTAGAATTATCTTCAATTCATTTAAATTAAAAAATATTCAGTTAATTATAATAGAATGATATTTTTGCATCTCATAAATACTCCTCAAATATAACTAACTGAATATTCTTAATGAACTGGAGGGTATCATCTTCATCTTCTCCATCCGGAGAGGATTTCAATTCCATTCCTTATTATGCAGGGTGGGAATTTGAGTTTATATGTGGGTTCATATTACTTCGAACTTTCAAGAATGTAGCTGAGGACTTGACTATGGCAATGAACTCCTGTCGCTTGGGATAATATAGGGGTGCTGTGGTTATATGCCCAAGGTTTTTAAGAGTAAAACTGTAATAACATGTTTTATTAATCCTGTTAACTGAGTTGACCGATTTTGATCCGAACACTATTACATTATACCAGACCATGAACCTTTGATTTCATACCGCGTCAAATATGGTCAACTTTCACTCACTGTTTTCATTCATGTCTTCGAAAGCATAGATTTAGATTCTTTTTATAAATCTCCGGTTTAACAATGACAAAAATCCTTCTTTTTTTTTTTTTTTAACTTTCCACTTCTGTTTCTTATCAACTAAAAAGCTCCCATTAGTAAAGAATAATAGTGAGTGAGTTGCTTTTCAAATAAATTTATGAGAAGGGTTATTCATGCTTGGAAGAGTAGTCACAAAGGGAGTCCATAGAATTTCCTTTAAATTTGAGATTTTCAAATTCATAAATCTCATCCGTTCATCTCATCTATGCATTTAAAATAACATGACGTATTAAATTCCTTAATGATAGCTTTTTCATTAAATTTTCTCATTAAATACTGAAACATGACTTATTTTAGACACTTAGATGATATGAATAAGAATGAAATTTATGAATTTGAAAATATCAAATTTAAAGAAAATTATAAAGGATCTTAATACTACAAAGGATATTATTATTATATGCAATTTTTGCTGGCAGTTTCCATTTTAGACTCAAATTCAATCAAAATACTAATTGGCTACTACATGTTCATCCATAGATTTGTGTTTTGGCTAAAATTTTTTTTCTCAAATATAAAAGAATTGAAAATAAATTTTTTTTTTCACTACATGCATGAAAACAAATTCTGTGTTAGCTTTTCCTCTGGAAATTGATTCCAAACCTAGAACCTACTTATCAACAATTAAAAACCATTAAAAAAAGGGGGGTTAGTATAAACCAAACCTACATTTCAGTTGGAGAGGCCAATCTGTAAAACTTGTCAACTTCCATTTACTCTCTCCACATCAGACCAGAAAGAAAGTTCCTTTGTGGAAAATGAGAATTGAGCCTGGTGTACTTTATCCATCATCTCACCAGAACAGCCTGATACAACACAACTTCCACGGCTGCAATCTCGTCGGTCAAGTAGTACAACAGTTTAAAATTATTCCTACTATGCTTTTAGACAGAAACAAAGATTTATATTAAAAAAACCAGTTTGTATGAAATTTCTATTCAGCGTGACAGATTTATGGCAACAAGAAATATATCACCTTCGAAGAAATTTCGATAGTAGAATAATTTATCACTCAATAATTTTATTGAGGTCAGAATAATTAAATTAATCAAAGACCGCGATTGTTGTTTCCATCATACACTCAGATTCGTATGGCACAATCCACAAAGAAAACAGAAGAAAAAAAAATACCTGGAGTGGTCCAGGAGCAAGAACTGAAATTGAAACTCTATTTTGTTAATCCAACTTTTCTTTCTTAATTACTCCAGATCATGCAATGGAGTAAGCCCGGATCACCTCAACTATGGGTGCCCGACACATTGGACATTTTCCTCTACTTTGGACCAACTCATTTGCACATTTTGAACATGTGCACATGTGTCCACACCTGTGGCAAGAAAAATATTTAAAGAAAACAGCGTGAGGTTATATATGAGCAACAAATACAGGTATAATCCTGGCATTCTATGCTTCAAATCCACATCCAAATGGCAAACGAATTTACTAAAATTTACCTGTACAGTAAAGAATCTATATTGCTTTCACAACATATACAGCAGATTCCTTTCCTCACATGATCCCATTGAGGCTCATCTTTTGGTAAACCATCCCCAGAAATTCCTACAAGAAACCCATGGCACTTAAAAGGGTCAACTCACAAACATTCAAGATCGCCGCTGCAACCAGCTGCTAGCACTAAATGGTTCTTGGTAACTTAGCTAAAGAATCAAATAATAGGGGACTAAATGGAGATAAATGGACGTCCACAGAAGACTATATTCTGTAAAAAATAGATTTTTCTATTGTATCTTTTCTTGTAAATACACTTCGCACAGAAAAAAAAAAAAAAAAAGAAAAAAAAAAAAAGAAAAAGAAAAGAAACTTAGTTCTCTGGAATTTCTACATGAACCGTCACCCCCATTGAGCTGAATGAAAAAAAATGGCAGGAGGGCAAGGAGAATTGGAAAAAGAAAAGAAAAAATAAATAAATAAAGAGAAGCAAAAACTAATGGATCAAGATTCTACAGACCTAGCATAGACCGATTCAGGGCAGCAGACACTTCTTGTCTTATCGAGCGCTGCAACTCAAGTTGCATATCCATGCATGCCTCTAGCATCCTCTGCATGTTATTCATCCTCTGCTGTAGCCTAGCCATGTCAATTCGCAAATCGTTAATGATCTCCCACTCCTGCACGAAACGAGCGACACGGTTCAATTCAATCTTACAACTACACAGTGAATTAAGGTGGCAGTTTCAATCAAGCCCATGGTGGATAACTTGTTTCACTAGAATTAGTCAGATACACATCCATCCATTTACTTCTACACTTTCGACAATAACTCAAGGTGTTTACGGCAAAAATGGTGCTATCATAATAATTTCTTTTGAAAAGAAATGAAAAATTAAGAAACCGGTGGATTGATGTGTTTTTCACTTTTAAAAATATATTTAGAAAAAGGAATCAAGTTCAAAGAAACATCATGGAAAGATGAACGCACAAATCCTAGACGTTGATGCATGTCATGCTGCGGCCAGTTTTCATGGTGCAACTCAGGATAATAGAGTGACTGAGAAGGTGGTGGTGGTGAGGAAGGTAAAGCTTGTCGAGGACTCTCAACAGCCTCCCTCTGATCGTCATTCTGATTCCCACGCTGATGCCCAGGATCCTGTTCTTCTGACAAACGAGAAGGTGATGTTCCAGGCAGTTCCCAGTCAACAGGAGCATTACTTTCCCGTCTCTCCAGATATGATTGTATCAACTGGTTAAGATTCTCACGGAAACCACTGTGAAGAAGATTAGAAACTCTTCTCCTGCAAAATGAACAAGAAGTCCACGAATAAAAATCTTGATCATCTAATGGGACTTTAGTGCATAAGCCCTTCAGTGGAAAATCCCATACCTGTTTAGGAGTTCTCTGAGTTCCACATTGTAAACATTATCATCATCAGGAAAATAAAATGTATCAACCCCTCTAACTGGAACAGCTTCCTGATCAGAAGGACCTTCTAACCAATGTTCCACAGCCTCTTGAAAACCATTATCCTCGTGCCACACTTCTGGCACTTCTTGCAGATGAGCCTGTTCCATATCTTCATTCCCCAACTCTTGGTGGTTAGAAGTAATTCCCATCCGGTTTTCATCCATATGATCTCTAATTCCGTCATTCCATTCGTTATATTCAACATTCGCTAGTTGTGAGTCTCTTTCCCCAGTTTCCATAACTTGTTCTGCCTGAGCAGCAGATTCTAGCCAAATTACATCCACATGATCAGTATGATCAGATAAACCATCGATAGAATTTTCCTCAATAATTGGCTCAGATTGTCTATTAATTTCTGCACCAGCTTCTTGCATATTACTATGTTCTCCTGATTCATTGAGCAAAGCTTCTGACCTCTCACTAGCAGTAGTTTCCAGAGAGTTCCCATTCACACTTTGCCCAGTACCATCTCCCTTTTGAAGGGATATTTCATTCTCTGAAAGTTGTCCCTGCCACTCCTCTTCATGAGAACTAGACCCTTGCCATCGAATATCTTCAACAGCATCATCCCCTAAATCATTGCTACCATCTGATAACCTGTGGCTATTACTCTCCACATAATTAGGTTCAGATTGTTCACTAAGTTCATCTAGAGCATCCTGTGCATTGTTTGCTTGAGTTTGATCATTTCTATTGACATTAACTTCACTGTTAGATGAGGTATCAGAATGGTTGCTGCTTACTTGACCACATACAGAATTGTCCAATCTGGAGCAAAATCCTTCCCTACTTTCAAGAAAAGGGTTCCATAATTATTGCCAAAAAGTGAAAATAACAACCTTTACTTACACAAATAATTGAAAAAAAAAAAAAAAAAATCCAACAAGCAAGATATTTTCAGCACAATTTGACAAAAAGTCGCATAGGAGCAATATGAGCCAGAAAAGGCAACAGTGATAAGATATAATGAATGCAATGACTAGATAAGATAAATTTTAAAAACCCAAAATCAAAATGAACTATAAAACAAGAAATATTTAACATTGGAACAATGATCACAGTAATCCTCGACATTATTCATACAAGTGAAAACATCCCAAAACTATATGTTAATATAAAAATATGTGTCTGTGAAGCAAATATTAGATAGTTATTAGACGCATAGACAGGTACATGGCATCCAAAAACTGCATGCTATGTGCACACTGCTCTTATTATAAATCCCAAGAAATTCATTAAATACATGGATTGTAGTCGTCTACACCTCCATGCAAGAAAATCTTGTTATCAATCATGAGAGCATGACAGGAGTCCAACACAGAGCTAGAATTTGAATATATTCCAGAAAGAAAATTCTATCATACAAATGAGCTTCACTATCTGGAATGGTGCAAGCCCTAAAAGAAACCATCAGCTGACAGTGCACATGACAGCTCTTAACATAATTTTAGCACAACAATTTCCACTCATTATATCTGTGTACATACAGAAAATTGAGACACTAAGAACATGTCATGTGGTTGAATCATACCCATGTATATAAAATCTCTTTTTATGCATTCTAAGAAAATCCTGTCAACAAGGTGTAAAGCTGTTTCATGTTTGGGCTAAATGTTGGCAAGGACGTTGCTAATAATGTTATGAAAGTGGACAAAACTTAATCCTCCAATGCCCTATTTCACACAAACTCTAATATGGTGACTATCAGCTAAATGATCTACAATATTGAACTCAAGATATATGATACTGTAATCCTAAGATATTAGCATGAAAATGTTTTTTCTTCTGAGATTTCTAATAAATACTCAGTTGGTTGGCTGTGCATTATATTATTACTACTATGGCTGCTGCCCTAAAGAAGCTGAAGGAAACATCATCCTAACACCAAAAATACAGCTCACAGAAAAAATAAATAAATAAATAAATAGTAACGAGTACTTATTGATATGGACTAACAAGGTGCAGCATAAATTTGTAAAGAAGCTTCTAAAGTTTCTGCTCCCAAGAGCCTAGTCCAAGATTATTGAGATTATGAGTCATCCACTTCAAGGAGAATCAAGAGCTGTTATAAATCCCAGCTAGAGTTTTTTAATCACTTAAAAATCTCCCTTAAGCTGTAACTGTAAAAAGTCAGTAACTTGTATAGCATTCATTAATTTTAGGAGTTCCAGGGTAAAAGTGACAACTCATAAAAGTGTTAATTTGCAGACTGCTAATACAGAAGAGAGGTGAAGAAGGTGTGGCAACGGAGGTCACCTTTAAACTGTTCTCAGTTATCTGAATAAGGAATGCTCAATGAAATTTTTAAAATCAAAGCATTACCAGGAAACCAGTATGACTTACCTCATCCTGGCATATCAAATCATTCACTGGGGTTCTGTAATAATGCATGGCAGACTCATTAGAGAATGGAAGGAAATAAAATTCCCCATTCATCTACATCAATGATGCATCTGGTTAACTGTACCAGATTATTATGTAAAGAAAATCTGTGTTCCATAGAAATTTCAGATAAAGTGAAACATGATTTAACAGTTCATAAGGGAATGGGATGTGTCCTCCAAGAAGGTTGTAGTCAAGCATGTTCCTAATATGTGGCTAGTTCTCTTTAAGTTTCTTAATCAAATCTATTGTTACATGGAAATTTTCAAGTGATCTGAGAGAGAGAGAGATACTTTTCACTACTTCTCACTTTTAACTTGGCCCGACTTGACTTGACTACCACCCTAAGCATAATAAAGGAAAGAAGTCAGGTAAGTGGTTTTCTCCACACTTAGCATCATAAACTCATTGTTTGGCTTTAAAAGGTCGAAAGGAAAGAAGCTAGCATTGCTTCTGTTCCAGGGTCACAGAAAAGAAACAATATTGTGGTTTAGGTTCTCAAGGGAAGGAAGAGAGCACAGCTAGGAGGAAAATCTATAATCCAAAGTTAATTTTGACGTCCAATCAATAATGAGAATATCAACAACTTTCCAGTGCCAGTAATGGCATAACAAATATGCATCCTGGACTTTTATCCTCACAAACAATAATATAAAGAAATTAATCTTTGAGCGGTCTACAACCAACCTTCAAGTTTCCAATAGCATAGTTGTATCTAATCAATGATTTACATAGCAAGTTCATACTACAAATAAAAAAAATTCTAAAACAACCCTTGACAACAAAAGCCAATAAGAAAAAACCAGAAAAATAACATAACAGAATATATTAGAGAAAATAAACTACAAGCTCTACATATAAACATATTACCAAGATTTTGTTATGATTATGGTATAAATAAATAGTACCTCAGACCGGATACAGTATTCCTTTGCCTCAATAAGCCTAGTTCACTTTCTGCCAGGGAAGCAGATCTCTCATTGTCAACCGATCGGCCATTTCGCAGAAACCTGCCTCTAAGCAATGACTGCAAAAAAAAAAAAAAAAAAAAAAAAAGGACAAATATATTACATGGTCAGGTTATATCAAAATGCACAAAAGTTTTCCCATGCTTCATATGCAAACATAAGGCAAAATAAGAAAATAGCACTTCAACTAGCAAATAATCAGAATAAATACAACACATGCATATAATGAAGAAAAACCCTCAATGCGAACTAGCCTTTTGCAAGTATCAGCTCTCACATTTAGAGAAAAATGAAAACACCATATATTGGAACATCAAGTTTTGTTAAAAAATAGTCAAGTAATTTTTTTTTGGATAAGAAAATAAATTTGGTAAAAATTTAGCTGCTTAAAATTTGAAGAAAACCATGGAGTGCTGGCTCCCTCCAATCGTGATCAGTAGCTCTTTCTAGGCACCATGCAAAAGGTGGATTGTTATCAAGTTGATCAACAAACACCCGTGTCTGACTGAGTGCCATAAGACATCAAAACGATTGCGTTTTAAGAAGAATCAAGAAGAGACAACTAGACGAAAACAGCTACAAATATAGAAGGGGAAAAAAAGGCATGAAAATGTAACCAGATAATTGTGTCATGAAACAACGGTGAGTTTGTTTCGAGGATCTTCCTCCGGTGAGTTCATATGGACTCCAAGCGGCAGACGGGTCACCACCAATGGGCCCCCGCTGTTGACTCAGTTATGGAGTCCGATTCTCAAATCGGACTCGTCTCCCATTGCAAAATCATCCGTTTATCAATCAAAACATGCGAAAAAACACCAAATTCTACCCAAAATCCCAAAACAAACACGAACACAGACGCACACAATTAAGGAAAAATTTCTNGAAAACACCATATATTGGAACATCAAGTTTTGTTAAAAAATAGTCAAGTAATTAAATACACTATTTTCCATATACTTGGGTTTTAGAATAATTAGTAATGTTTTATGGTATCAAAGCATGTGATCCTAGTTTGAACTCTGACTACTGTTTCTAATGACAACAAAACATATGCCTTCAAGAAGACATTATATATTCTTGATTAGTAGAGAGGAAGATCTTCCTCCTGTTCAAGAAACAATATACAATTTTTAAGTTGTTATTAATGGAAGTTCAGAGATAAAATAAAAGTCTAGTAATGCAATAAATCAACAACTTCCATGTCTCTCACTGTTATTTATTTCAGGCTCCCGATTGATTTTTGCATCCAAGGTGGGCACTCTTATAACTGGAGCATGTTACAGGTTTATGTAGTCCATATTGATACCTTTACACTAAGTGTGGCTATCAACCCCAAGAACTTTCTGATATCATGTTAAAAAAGCATTTCCACCATTAGAACCTAGTCCTGACTGATTTTACATATAGTTCAAACTCGAATTTCATACCAATTTCACAGTACAACTAAGAAAATTATACTGAACAGGAACACTAAGTAGAACCAAAAGAAGATACAAAAATAAATTGCACAAACATAGAAACTTTGCAGCAATTAACCTGAATGCGGTTGCGATGAGCGAATTGTGATACTGCCCGATGCTCCAACAAACCTTGAAGCTCAGTCTGCCTTTCCCTCTCAGCCCTCTTTAGCATATCAAGCAAGGCCTGTCTGCCACATAATCGACGAATGCCCCTCCGGGCATGCTCATTTTGGCCTCCATTCTGGTTAACAAGCAATCCATCCCGAATTCGTTCAATTTGAGTACCAACGTCAGCAGCTTGTTCTTCTCTACTGTCAACAGAAGCATCTCTCTGCTGGCTACTATTCATTTGTACCCACTCCCTTATGATTCTCACCCTCTCCTGCTCAGTTTCACCAAGCCACTCTGCCCTGGGGCTGTTGCTCATATGGGGAACATTTGATGCACGTTCCCTCACACCACTGTTCATCCATTCCCGAAAAATCTGCCTCACCCTCTCCCTTTCAACTTCCCCAAAATCAGAAGATCGTTCGCGGTTAAAATTTCTAGAATCAACATGTTCATTCTGTGAGTCAATTTGAGTTTGAGACAGTGTTCCATACTCGCTCTCACTCATACTCATGACCTCCCAGTCACCCCTTTGTTCATTACTATCACTATCAGAAACAGTTCCCCTTGAGAGGTCAGTAATCAATCTATCACTCCTATGTTGGACCAGTCTTTCTTGTTGGGCACGACTCACCATATGCTCATCCTCAAGCTCACGCCACATCTGCAGGAGCGAGGATCCTTGGGTTCTGACCCTCCCTTCGTCACCTTGCTGGGCTGATGCTTGAGAATGAGAGTCCCTAAGGAAAGTAGAATCAAGCACAGAAACGTTGTGTAGACCAGCAATAGCCATTTGTCCAAACTAACAGTAAAATCAGTCAACCCATCTGCTTAAAATGCATATATAGCACATTTATTCAGAGAAAATGCAATCAGATGATGCCTTCTAAAATCGGATCACCACATCTGCATCACACTCATGGTCCTCATCTTCATCACCTTTATCATCACCATCGTCAATCTTAGCCACATGAAGGTAACGAATTACAAGCATGGTATCCACCCGGCATTAATCACAGGTGTAATTGATCCCGTCTGTACCAATTATAAATCATGTAAGTAACATAGTTTCTCAATTTAAGTACCTAACAAGTAAAGATCTACCACGCAACTAGCTGAATTTCAAAAATCCAACTAAAATTCTATTCATTTCTCAACGCTCTGTTTGGTTGCCAAGAAAATGAAATATAATAAAATAAAACAAAATCTGGCAAATCAGATTTTCCATAATTTTGAATCCAATATGGAAACAACCTCCGCTGAATTGAGCCTGACACAACTATTTACCCTACTCAACTGAGACATTCCAGTTTCCAGAATTCCATGAAAGAAAGTCAAACTCATATTTTCCAATATTTTCTCCAATTTTCCCCGCAACCACCCAAAGCGTTTCTAAAACACACTGAATCCATATCAAAGCTCATACAAATCACATAAAAAAAAAAAACACAAAATCAAATACAAAACACAAATCCAAACCCAAACATTCGCCTAAATACAGAAAACCGAAACATACGTTTTAAAGCATGATTCTGAAAAATTACAAGATCAAGAACAACGTACCGGTGAAGCCCTCTCTGCTTTTGGTTTTGAAGTAAAGGAAACGAAACCCTAACTGTGAATAAAGTTATAGCGAAAGAGAAAGAGAGGAGAGAGAGAGAGAGAAAGAGAACAGGAGGGAGGGAAGAGCGGCGATTTACGAATAATCAAAGCGGACCTTTCTTCTAATAAATACTGCCGTAACGCCAACGTCTAAAAATTTCGGTGATGAGAGGAGTTGCTGACACGTGTCAGGTGTCCCTGTCTTCTGGACACAACTGTGATTCATGTGACGTTTCCAAATCTTGAATCTAACGGGAAGTGGGGGAGAAGTTACGTGGTGCCGAAACGACGTCGCGGTGCTTGTACTTGTATCTTTTGATTCTTTTCGTTCCTCTCTGAAACGGAATTTCCTATGAAGGGAGTGTTAATGATGGGTCGTAATTTATGTTCCCATGGCGGTTTAGGTTGTGTTTAAATATGTATATAAAACTATATATATCAATATTATTCTCATCTATTTAATTAAATGAGTTGAACCTTTGATTTTAACTTTCTAAAAGTATTGGGTTGGTGTCGGATTTCGGATCATGTCAAAATTTTTTTGTCATTATCACATTTCAGATTCAGATTATTTTTCTTTTATATGTTCACGTAAGAGGAGGAGAAAAATTTGAATTAGTAACCTCCACTTCATTAAGCATGGTCATAACTGATTGAATTACCTCTTGAAGATAGATTCAGATCATGTTAAAGTATGAGTATAAGATTATATAAGTCAACATTAACCCAACTCATTTAATTAAACAGGTCAAACTTCATTGCCTTTTAATTTTGTATTGAGTTTGTAACAAATTTGCGAGTCATGTCAAAAATTATCAACCCTATATTAATTAACCATAGCAGATGAATTTCAGTCATTTTTTCTTTCTTTCTTTTCATTTTTAGTTTAGAGTCAAACAATTGAAATATATATTTTTTATTTAAGTCATTAAGATGTTCAACCATTCCTTTGATCTAAAAGTTGCAAATGGCATCTTTCATTTACATGGAACTTTTTTGAATTAAAAGAACATTTAAATGGATGGGCAATGAAATTTGAATGGGAGAGGGAGGTTAAAGATTCAAACTTACAACTATTAGGAGGTAAAATAAGCAATGATTTTTGTGTTACATAATAATGATAATTATGAATCTGAAAAACCCAGTTAGCATCTTTGCATCATGTCACAATCATGAAGAGGGCAAAGGAAAAGGAAATTTACTGTTTACTAACCAATGTCAAAAAAGGTTGATTACCTTAATTTACCTAATTTCCTTGCCTTATAATTGCTTAATTTTTAATTTATGTTAATCCAACAATTAAAGGAACCCAACAAATGGAATACATTTTACCTTTATTGTCCTTGAAGTTAGCAACATAAACTAATAAAGGTGGTGCGTGGTTCTTTTGGGAGGAAATGATCTAAATTGTATATTATAGTAATAAGTAAAGTTATTAAATAATTAATGGGTGTCTCCAAAGTCACTTCAACCTTATCATTGTTTCCTCACTATATAAGCATAAAAAAATACCTTATCTAAAATAAATAAATTAAAAAAAAAAAAACTTATAATGAGTTATTGAGTTACCTTTATAGAACTACCTTTGTTACTCCATATTTATGTCGAGTCTCTGGATCCTAAAGCAACCTCAAATCAAATGTGGTTGGCTTGAAGGTTGAAACCCTTTTCACCTACCCCTCCTCTCTCTCTCTCTCTAAAAAAAAATGTTTGGTATGATTCTTTAGTCTATTTTTTGTTCCTATATATATATATATATATATATATAAGTCTCCACCCAATTTACTACTATGCAAGATATAGCTAATGATTCTCGAAAAAATTAGAGTTTAATATACGAAATGATTATTTTATTATTAAAAATAATAATAACTTTTATCGGAAAAAAAAAATGTGGGATATAATAACTTTAGTATTAGGGTATTTCTTATCGTAAGCTTTAAAATGGCTATTTTAAAATTATTTTATTTCACTTTATTCTATTTCTAATAATTTTTTTTTAATAATAAATAGTCATTCTGCCTATCAAGCTATAGTGTTTGCTGGATATTACCCATATGTCCTCATATGAAATATATCCTTCAATCTTTTAATTGCAATGGTACTCTATCCCCACCATCAAGGGTGGTGGTTCAATAGTCTAAGGAAGTTCTCAAGTAGTAGGTATGTACTAGGGCATGGATTCGAATATCCGCAATAAAGAATCCTTATATATGTCTAATTAGTATTAACCACCTTAGATTTTTATTTATGCCCTGGTAGAGTTAGGTTAGGCTATAACTTAGTCAGACTTGATAAAACGTCTGCGATTCCCACCATATAGGCCCCTTTTGTATGGCTCTCAGCGGATAGGTATTACTATGATCACGCCCAAGTAGAATTGACGTCACAATTGGTCTCCTCGGCCTACCATTTTGCTTAGAAAAAAAAAATGGTACTCTATCCCCTTTTTTATTTCAATTTTATTTCCCCTTTTTCAGTTTTGTTTAGCAATGAGATCAAAACATTTTTAGTTAGATTATAGAGTTGTCATCATTCAGGGGTGATACTGTTTTCAAAACTATATAACCTACTGCTATAACTTTTTTTAAAATAATTAATTAAATTTGAAGGACATCCCTCAACTTGTGAAAGCAAATCATTGCATGATCAACTACTTTTAATTAAGTACAACTACAAAAATTTTAAATTTTTTTTTAAAAAAACTACTTTTTAAGTACAACTGATTAATTAACATGTGCAAGGCACTTTCATCACCTAATCCAACTACAAATTCAAAGAAGTGCGTGCTTTGACTCGATCAACCTTCTGCCAATTAACAATGTTTGTGGCACCCATATGCATCATAAACTAGTTTTATTAGAACGATTTATGTGGTATATGTAGTATTGTTATAAGTAGAGATGTTGGTTAAGACTCCGACATAAGTGTTAATCTGGTTTATTTAAAGGCCAACAGTAACCATCTAAGGTGATGGTCCAGTGATTTCACAAAATTTTTTAAAGTAGTCAAATACACGTTAGGGCATAGGTGGATTTAAAGCAGCGTTTGCTATTTTTATCGTCTAAGTCCTTCATGTGTAGTTTTAAACAAGCAGATATTACTATAGTCACGCTCAGATTAAGTGGTCACTTCGATATCTTCCTGATTACCTTTTTCCTTAGAAAGAAAAAGGGCGAGAAAAGTGTTGGCCAACAGGGATCCGCGATCGGGGAAGGTGTTGCCATGTGATTGTAGTCTTGTAGACCAGGAAGCAATAATGGACATGATCAGATAGGTAGTCGTTTCGACAAGTTAGATATTTTTCAAAGGAGAAAGGACAAGCACAGAAGCACCCGCGCGCAAATCATCTTCCATTGTGTCATTAGGGCCCTCAAACTGTCAAGGCCAACCCCGCTGGCCGCTGCTAGCTTTTGCCACTTCTTGTTTTTTTCTCATTGCCACATTTCTACATACACATTGCATGCATGGGTCCTATAAATGATACTCACGTTAAAGCTTCAATTCTAGCTAGCTAGCTGCAATATTTATACCATAAGTTGTTGTTAAGGCATTTTATATAGTGGTTTATCAAAATTAATTTCTACTTAAAATGGCTAATTAAATACCATTTTAAATTACTGAAAGGAGGGAGAAATCAAAAATCGAATGGAGGTGGACAGAGGAAGTGGGTAGAGCATGTGAAATGATCATGCCGCCATGCATATTTTCTCTTTGATCAGTAGCTCCCAGGTAGTCCCAGCACCAGTCGCAAGGGACATATATGCAGATAAATGGGAACTGCACAAGGGGCGAGGAGAGAAACAATAAAATAATTATGTGCTCATGAGCACATTTTGCATAATCGAATGTAGGCTCCTTCCTAATACACGTTCGATTCATGCAACAAATTGCTAAAAATTCAAATCGCCCGTGAAGTTAACATCTTAAACATATAGTACTATACGACCATAAATGCTAGCTGCCATGAACGTCAGATACAGAGCGTAGTTGTATGTTATGTCTAATCTTAATCATATGTATGTATAAGCTCTTACACTGTTACACACCTTTATCTTACGAGCCAATTTTGAAGGGGCTAAGCCGTAGGAAATGCTCTTATAGTTATAGCGTCTGTCACTGTCATGGTTATAATTAAGGAGACTCAATGGTTATTAGGAGACCCATTAATACCACCATATGCTAACATGCATCCGCCATAATTAATGGAGGCTTTTGCCGGATGAATCTAGGCCTCCNTCATTATGGATGCACTTAAGTCCCCTGCTCTAAACAACAATGCACATATTTCTCATGTTATTCAAGCTACCATTACTAGTTTTCCTCCCTCCTCCTATTGGGAGGCAAAATATATTTCCAGAAGTGAAAATTTCTGCGCCCTTTATGTGGCATATAGGGCCGCGGCAAGGGTTTACCCGGGCTGCATTCCCTCCTTATTTTCTTCCCCTAGCTCTATTCCCATCTGTAGCGGGAAAGATCCCCCCCATTTTAACCCCCCTTAGGTCTGGTTTTTTTGGCTGCTGGCTAGCTCCTTGTTGGTCCGTAGGTTGTTACTCTTTTTGGTTTATCTTGCTGACTAGCTGGCTTGTAGCTAGCAGCATTTGTCCTGGTTCTTTCTTGCTGTCTAGCTGGTTTGTAGCTAGCAGCTTGTTCTGGTTTGGTATATTACAAAAAAAAAAAAGGGTCCTCAAACTATCATTCTTTAGGTTGACGCTCTGCTTTTGCTACACATTGCACGCATGGGTCCTATAAATGACAACCACGTTATCTTCCTGATCATACTCGCGTTAAAGGTTCATCCTTGCCAAAATTAACATTATTTTCATTTTCTCATAATTAAATTTGTTATGATATCAACATCTGTCATGATTAGGAGACTCATTATTTAGACCCATTTACTCTATGCTTGCATCCATACTTAATTAGTTTAATTGGTTGGATTATGTGCTATATATAATAACTAATTTAATTAACACGTACATTTTCATTCAGGTATGCTTTATCTACCATGAATTAAAAAAATAAATATTAATAATAAATAAAACATGTCAATTCAACCAAAATATACGTGATATAAACATTAGACAAAATTACGACAGAAAAAGAGACATGAATGTATGCACCTTATTTTGAATTAGGCTTGTAAATGTTTCACGCATGTCGATTAAAGTAGTGTAAATGTTAGGTTACCTGTCTTTCAGTTCCTTCTTGTCATTAAAGTTTGGATCGGCTTCCTAGGCAAATAGAGCAGGAGATCACTGGTTGTCGCCATGGCCTTTAGGGCACAGGTCATACCAAATTTCACATCATATCTTTGCTGGTTTTCAGTGGCCTAAACCGCATGCCAATAAGGGCTCAACGTCTCACTTCACAGTCCACACTGTATGATAATATCAAACTTTTTGGCTAATGGATCATATCGAGCTAGGGTTGGTAATTTTTTGCATAACCTGCAAATTCAACATGAATTCAATACAAAATTAGAAGAGCACTGAAGGTTAAGGGTTTTGATCCCGCTTAATTAAATGGGTCGGGCTATAATATTTAACCTATATACTTTTATACCAATGTCTCAAAAAGCGACATTTAGGGTTGTGAATTTAATTTTTACACAACCCGCTAACTCGATATGAACCAAATTAACATGAAATTAGGGGGTTTATGATTAAGAAATATTACCCATTTAATTAAATTGGTCAGATTAAGATTAATAGTCTTCTACCGACCCTGCTCGACATGACCACAAATTATATACCAACCCTATATCTAGCCAGCCCCATTCCTAGTGAGCCCCTCAAATAAAAGTTAATTAAATTTGAGGAGAAAAATTCACTTTCTCAAATTTGAAGAGCCACTTTTAAAAGAAACCAAATTACGAATATCTTTCTCTACTTTAGTTAAATTTTATTTTTATTAGTTTTAGAGTGTGTTGCAGCAAGATTTTAGAGTTAGAAGAAAGAAGTGTGCTGCATCAAAGTGGAGAGATAGAGTGAGTGGAAATAACAAAAATAAAAAGAGTACTAGGAAGTGGATTTAATTTCGCTCTTCAAACGTGGAGATCGGGTTTTTGACAAAACTAAAAATCATAATTTTCTTGTAAATTAGCCAAAATTTGACTAAAAAGTAATATTTAGAGAGTTCATTGTAAATGCTTTAAGAGCCGACTAAACACACGAATAAACCGTATAAAAATCTTTCATAGCTAGTGTACTTGTTTTGTCAAATGAGGGGCATAACCACATTTGTGAAGGGTCATATTCGATCAAAAAAGCATGAAAGAGATGAGGAAAATCCATTGATATGATTGAACTTCCACGTTGTACTGTGTATGTACCCACAATTCATGACATTAATTAATGTAACACCTTGCATATATATATTATTAATTATTAATTATTAAATGGATGCATCTACTTTGGAAGTTTTTGAATGTTGACATTTGATGATCGATCTGAAGGAGTCACCATACATGCATCTATCTTTCCATTTTTGTAGGCTAAAAAGCCACCATTTCTTAAACGGGACCCAATCCAAAAGCTGCCTCCATACACAAGAGCATCACTCGAGCTGCTTTGTTGGTCAAGTAGGAAACCATGGAGGTCTCCTGACTTTCACAAGGCAGACAAACATAGTCCCTTTAAGGCTTTACCCAACCGGCCTATCACAAGGATGACAAAGACTAACAATCTTCTCTCTTCTCACTACAAAAAAAATGATGTTTAGTGATGATTTTTTTTATGATAGTTTAGGGTTAAAAACCGTCACTACAAAAGAGATATCGATGTCAGTTTAATAGTGTCGGTTCCAAAAGGAAGCGAACATAGGTAGGAAAATGAAAAAATGTGTTGATTTAGGCAAAACCGACACCAATTAGTGATGGTTTGTCCAAACCGACACCTATGGAAAGGTGTCAGTTTTGGTTGAACAATGGTACTGTTGAACTGACACTTTTCCAAAGGTGTGAGTTTTTAAAAAACCGTCACCTTTTAAAAGGTGTTGGTTATACAATACCATTGTTCAACCAACGCTTTTGGTTTTTTTTTAATATTTTTTTTTGATTTTTTTTTTTTCCAATTTTTTGCCAGCTTCTTGCACAATGTGACACTACAAAAAACCGGGTATTTTCTAACGTGTCTACTGTTCATCATTTTTTGCTATAAACCCACACGTTAGTAATGGAATTTTCTAACGTGTTACTATTCACACGTTAGTAATTTCTAACATGTGAATAGTGACACGTTAGTAAATGACAATATTTAAAAATAATTAAAAAATTAAAATAGCAATTACTAACGTGTTACTATTCACACGTTAGTAATTTCTAATATGTGAATAGTGACATGTTAGTAAATGACAATATTTAAAAATAATTAAAAAAATTAAAATAGCAATTACTAACGTGTTACTATTCACACGTTAGAAATTACTAACGTGTGAATAGTGACATGTTAGTAAATGACAATATTTTAAAATAATTAAAAAATTAAAATAGAAATTACTAACGTGTTACTATTCACACGTTAGAAATTACTAACGTGTGAATAGTCACACGTTAATAAATGACAATATTTAAAAATAATTAAAAAAATTAAAATAGCAATTACTAACGTGTTACTATTCACACGTTAGAAATTACTAACGTGTGAATAGTGACAAGTTAGTAAATAACAATATTTAAAAAAAATTAAAAAAAATAAAAATTATTTTAGTAACGTGTCATATGTGCCACGTTAGCAAATTCTAACGTGGCACATACGCCACGTTAGCAAATCGCATTTCCTTTTTATTTTTTATTTTTTTAAGTCGGGGAACCTTTCAAAGCCAGGGCCATCTGGACTCACCCCCGCAGAGTAAACCCTAGTCCCATGCACTGACCCTCTGAAGTTCCCATACACATAACTGGTAACCCTAGCTATATATGGTAACCCTACCATATATAGCTATTTATTTTTATTTTTTATTTTTTATGTCGGGGAACCCCTCCAAGGCAGGCCATTCGGACCCACCCCTGCAGAGTAAACCCCGGTCCCGTTCACCGCACCCTCGGAAGTTCCCAGGGTTTTGAATTGGTAACCCTAGCTATATATGGTAACCCTAGATAGGGTTACCATATATAGCTATTGTATTTATAATCTTTTATTTTCGTTTTTTTTTTTTATGTCGGCGTACCTCTCCAAGGCAGGGCTGTTCCGACCCACCCTTGCAGAGTAAACTCCTGTCCCGTTCACCGCACCCTCGAAAGTTCCCCTATATGGAATTGATTAAGTCGCTGCCTTTTCATGAGAGTGTAGTTAGTATTTATTTTTCTAATTTTTTTATTAAGAAAAAAAAAATTAAATGCATTTGCCACGTTGGAAAATTCCTATCGTGGCACATGTGCCAAGTTAGAAAACTGCATTTATTTATTTATTTTTTCTTAATAAAAAAATATAAATAATATGAAAAAATTATATTATTAATACAAATGTAAATTTTATTTTTATTTTTTTATTTTATGTCAGGGAACCCCTCCAACGCAGGCCATTCGGACCCACCCCTGCAGAGTATACCCCGGTCCCGTTCACCGTACCCTCGGAAGTCCTAGCTATATATGGTAACCCTAGATAGGGTTACCATATATAGCTATTGTATTTATAATATTTTATTTTCTATTTTTTTTATGTCGGCGTACCTCTCCAAGGCAGGGCCGTTCCAATCCACCCTTGCATATTAAACTCCGGTCCCATTCACCGCACTCTCAGAAGTTCCCCTACATGGAATTGATTAAGTCGCTAACTTTTCACGAAAGTGTAGTTAGTATTTATTTTTCTAATTTTTTGATTAAGAAAAAAAAAATGAAATGCATTTTTCTAACGTGGCAGATGTGTCACGTTGGAAAATTCCATGTGCCACGTTAGAAAACTGCATTTCTTTTTTTTTTTTTTTTTCCTTTTTCTTAATCAAAAAAATATAAATAATATGAAAAAATTATATTATTAATACAAATGTAAATTTTATTTTTATTTTTTTATTTTATGTCAGGGAACCCCTCCAACGCAGGCCATTCGGACCCACCCCTGCAGAGTATACCCCGGTCCCGTTCACCGTACCCTCGGAAGTCCTAGCTATATATGGTAACCCTAGATAGGGTTACCATATATAGCTATTGTATTTATAATATTTTATTTTCTATTTTTTTTATGTCGGCGTACCTCTCCAAGGCAGGGCCGTTCCAATCCACCCTTGCATATTAAACTCCGGTCCCATTCACCGCACTCTCAGAAGTTCCCCTACATGGAATTGATTAAGTCGCTAACTTTTCACGAAAGTGTAGTTAGTATTTATTTTTCTAATTTTTTGATTAAGAAAAAAAAAATGAAATGCATTTTTCTAACGTGGCAGATGTGTCACGTTGGAAAATTCCATGTGCCACGTTAGAAAACTGCATTTCTTTTTTTTTTTTTTTTTCCTTTTTCTTAATCAAAAAAATATAAATAATATGAAAAAATTATATTATTAATACAAATGTAATTTTTTTTTTTTTTTTTTTTTTTAAT
>CM017324.1:9087747-9099805 GCA_006937295.1 Carpinus fangiana
CTAGGTTAGTTAGTTGGATTAGCTAGGTTAGTTACTTAGGTTAGTTAATATGTTTAGGTGAATAAATTTAGGTTACTTGGATAAGCTACTTGGATTATCTAGGTTAGTTAGTTGGATTAGCTAGGTTAGTTACTTAGGTTAGTTAATATGTTTAGGTGAATAAATTTAAGTTACTTGGATAAGCTACTTGGATTATCTAGGTTAGTTAGTTGGATTAGCTAGGTTAGTTACTTAGGTTAGTTAATATGTTTAGGTGAATAAATTTAGGTTACTTAGTTACCTAGTTAGTTAGTTTCTTAGTTACTTACTTACTTACTTACTTAGGTTAGTTACTAATTTACTTAGGTTAGCTACTTAATTGGATTACCTAGGTTTAGCTAGGTTAGTTACTTGGATTAGCTAGGTTAGTTACTTAGGTTAGTTAATATGTTTAGGTGAATAAATTTAGGTTACTTAGTTACCTAGTTAGTTAGTTTCTTAGTTACTTACTTACTTACTTAGGTTAGTTACTAATTTACTTAGGTTAGCTACTTAATTGGATTACCTAGGTTAGTTAGCTGGATTAGCTAGGTTAGTTAATATGTGTAGGTGAATAAATTTAAGTTACCTAGTTACTTCTTCATAGTGAATAATTTCTTTCAGTTCCTTTTTGCACGACTATCTAGAATTTCGGTTTTAATTTTCAATTTGAATTAATTCTTCATATTCTATTCACACCCTATACGTATTTGGATTATTCAAAACATCGTAGATAACCTATAAAAACCTAAATACAGCTAGATTTATTACGTTCAAGGTCTCGACATATAGTGCATGTAATTTAATCAGTTCGTTTTTGTATGTACATAGTAACGCTATGGACAAGAGTTGGATGACGAAGCCTAGGATCTCGGATGAATACATAGACGGTTGTAGATCGTTCGTAGATTTCGCAATTCAAAATTGTAAGACTCTGGATGGACTCATTCATTGTCCGTGTAAGACATTAAGGCGACACCCTCCGGGATTGGTATACGACCACCTGACTGGTGGGAAAGGAATGTGGCCCCAATATAAAGACTGGATTTATCACGGCGAGCAACCTGTACGAGCTCCTGTTAAAGGATCTAATTTGACTCGACCGGTCGCAGATGCAAGTGCAAACACAAAGGATGTGGGTGGCAATATGCAAACAATGTTGCGTGATTTGTTTGGTGTGCATGATGTCAGGGAAGACCACCTTGAGCCTCAACCCGAGGCACAAGGTAGTGAAGAACAAATTTTGGATGATGCACCCGACACAGGCGACGCTCAAAAGTACGATGACTTGCTTAAAAAGGCAGACAAGCCACTTCACGGGCGGACCAGACACAGCAAACTCAGTGCCACCGTACACCTGTACAATTTGAAGTGTTTGGGTGGAGTTACTAACACGATTTTCTTGGCTCTCCTTGAGTTTGTCAATCAGTTGTTGCCTGATGATGGTGAGGCTTTGCCAGATAATACATATCAAGCCAAAAAATTCCTAAGGGACATAGGGCTCGGGTATGAGAAAATACCAGCATGTCGTAACGATTGTATGCTGTTTTGGAAGGACAATAAGGACTTAGACTCATGTATTAAATGTGGACAATCTAAGTGGAAGGATGAAGTTCATTTGGATGATGATGGCCACCCTATATCGGCGAGTAAGAAACGTCCGACCAAGGTATTGCGCTAGTTTCCATTAATTCCAAGGTTGCAGAGGTTGTTCATGTCGCAGCGTACCGTGCACAATATGAGATGACATGCAGAGGGCCGCACAAAAGACGGGGTATTAAGGCATCCGGCTGACAGAGAAGCATGGAAGTCGTTCGATAATTTACATCTGGACTTCTCATCGGACAGTAGGAACGTAAGGCTTGGCCTAACTTCGGATGGGTTTAATCCATTTGAAAATATGAGCACATCCCACAGTACTTGGTCTGTAATGCTTGTACCGTACAACTTGCCGCCTTGGATGTGCATGAAACAATCATCATTCATCTTAACCCTTGTTATCTCAGGCCCAAAATCACTTGGAATGGATATAGATGTGTACCTTCAACCCCTGATTGAGGAGTTACAGGAACTATGGAACGTAAGGGTGTGCACATTTGATGTCTCCAGGAAAAAATATTTTATGATGCGACCGCAGTTGATGTGGACGATTAATGACTTCCCGGTGTACGTAGATTTGTCAGGGTGGCCTACAAGGGGTGTAAAGGCATGTCCTTCCTGTATGTATTCAACAAAATCGACATGGCTAAAACACAGGAAAAAATATTGTTATATGGGTCATTGGAGATGGTTGCCCATGGATCATCCGTTAAGGTGGAACATGCGAGCATTTGATGGAAAGCAAGAATTGAAACGTGCCCCAGAAGTGCCTAGTGGAGACGAAATATTGAGACAGTTAGAAGGAATGGCTTTCGGTGATGAGAGTGCCGATAAGACACCTGATCCCACTGAATTGACAAAGAAGGACCGCAAGAAAAGAAAAAAAAAAAAAAAAAAAAGAAGAAGAAGAAGAAAAAAAAGAGGAAGAGGAAGAGGAATAAAAAGAAAGAAGAGCCAGTAGCCCCTGAGATATTGTGGAAGAAGAAAAGTATTTTTTTTAGGTTGCCGTATTGGAAAGATAATTTGTTGAGGCACAACCTTGATATGATGCACGTTGAAAAAAATGTGATGGATAACATACTTGGCACAATGCTGGACATTAACGAAAAAACCAAGGATAATGCTCAAGCACGTCAAGATTTGCAAGAATTGGGTTTGAGGCCTAAACTGCATCTGTACACAGGCAATGACGGGAAAACCTATTTGCCGCCAGCTTGCCACACTATGTCGAACGATGATAAAACTGCTTTCTTAGAAGTCCTTCAAGATGTAAGGGTGCCCGACGGTTATTCTTCAAACATTTTCCGATGTGTTCGATTGAATGACCGTACGATGTCAGGTCTCAAGAGTCATGATTGTCATATACTGATGCAATAACTTCTCCATATTGTATTGAGGGGATCGAAATTGCCAAGTAACGTGGTCAAGGTTTTGGTAGATATGTCTACATTCTTCAGGGGCATATGCGAGACGACATTGACGCCTGAGGCTTTGGATCGACTTCCGGACCACGTCTGTATTACCTTGTGCCATATGGAACAAATGTTCCCACCAAGATTTTTCACTAGCATGGTCCACGTTGTTGTCCATCTTGTACGTGAATGCCGACTCGGTGGACCAGTGCAGTACAGACGGATGTACCTGGGAGAGAGGTAAAATTCGACGTAAACATCTATTAAACCCATTAATTGTATTGTAATTGTAATTCGTAAAGTGTAATGATTGATTGAGTTCGATGTGTAGGAGCCTTGGGGGATTCAAATCCAATGTTCGTAACAAAGCGGCTCCTGATGGTTGCATTGTGGAGGGCTACATAGCAACTGAGCTGGTGACGTTCTGCTTGGCATATTTAAACAGTGGACCGACAGTTCACAATAGGCCACAAAGAAATGTTGATGGGTGTAAGGGGGCTGGAACACGATTCAACCTTGATCGAATCACAATGATACAGATTCACTGATATGTTATGTTCAACTCGGACGACTTCCACCAACTGCGGATGTAAGTCGTTTATCTAATATGTATATGGTAGGTATAGATGTATGTTACACTTTTACTTGTGCACTGAAACAGATGAACTTTCGCATTGTAGGGCTCACATGGAAACGCTTAGGTAAGATTCGAATATGGGACGAATGACAGACACTCAGTTAGAGACCCAACATTCTCAGCGGTTTTGTGCTTGGTACCGTGACTACGTAAGACACATGTCTAATAAAAAATTTAGAAAATATCAAATTTGTTTGTCATTCCTACTCCTTAACTGAATTAGTTAACTTGGACTCTATGTTTATATTTATTATGCCCGCAGGTCAATCATTCGGACAATCGACAGAGGATGGCAATGAGGGACAAACTGGTCATGCATTCTAGAGGGCCGATAGTCTCAGCGGTCCAATATAACAGATATGTAGTCAATGGGAAGTTGTTTCACACAGATGCGCACGATGTGGGAAAGAGGTCTCAGAACAGTGGCGTATGTGTGCCAACTGTTGACGGCGAAACGTACTATGGGAAGTTAATTCAAATAATTGAGGTAGAGTACTACGACTGGACGAAGTACGTATTGTTTAAGTGTGATTGGGCGGACAACACAAGAGACAGAGGATGGAAGCTGGACAAGCATGGCCTAACGCTAGTAAACTTCAAAAACCTTGTTCATAGAGGAGATCAAGTTACTGATAAGCCGTATGTGCTCACTTCCCAAGTCGAGCAAGTTTTTTACGTCGAAGATGGAAGGGACCCTGATTGGGCTTGCGCTGTGAGGACGAAACCTAGAAATGTGTATGACATTGGTCAGGGTCAAGGGCCTGATGATGAACAACCAAATTACCACGAGAGCATGCCTCTCCAGTTGGATCATAATCATCATTATGATCCACAGGAAGAGGACATAGATCACGTCAGAACTGACCTACCACCTATTGAAGCGTATGCGATTTCATAAAAATAGAATAATCTACTTTCATGATGTTTTTATGTATTTAATTCATACTACCCTTTTTTGATTGTATTTGTTTGTCTTACACAATTTCATCTCATGTCATTATTGCCAGCAGTTGATTTAGATTTTTTTGGTGAAAAAGGTTAATTACTTATGTTTTTTTTTTTACTGTTGTTGTATTCGTAGATGTCCATATCCTCAATTCATTCTACCTTTATAATTAATTTGGAATGTGATGTATTTTGCAGGTCACCATGAGTATTCGCGGTGGAAAGACGAGAGGGCAAAAGAGACCACTTACAAGTGACGACAATCAGGCCGATGGAGATATTCGTACCATGATTAGGCGATTGGTAGAGTCTCGTACTGTGTGTTTGCATGAGGATAGTCAGTACGAGTTGGACACACAGGACCTGCGTATCGTTAATATGCAGCCACACCCATCTACACTAGTACCTGAGACCCCAGGGGCAAATCCCTATAGTTGGCTGGGGAATATGGATCGAGGTACCACTTCTGATGATGCTGACATGGAGCGGCAGCTACCCCCACACGAGGCAGGCAACGATGTGGGCCATTCACAGGATTTACCACCATCGGATTCACAGGAGGTACCACTGTCGGATTCACATGAGGTACCACCGACCGAGTCGGAGGATATACCACATCCCGAGGACCCTGTTTTGCCGGTTCTGAAGGAGAACGAGCTTTGGACGATAGGTATGTTTGGACGTATATATTTATGCATGTTTATGTCTAACTTAAATACTATTTATTTTCATTAATTATTAATAGTTGCTTTATGTTCATATTACCAAATGCATGCAGATGAAAATGATAAAATTGAAGTGCTGGATGTCAGTGACTCCCGCAAGTTAAATAATATTCCAGAAGGAAAACGGGTTATAACGCAGTTCACAGGTTCGGCGCAACCCGTAGGTAGAAGCGGGTGTAGATAGAGGCGTACGACCGGGAAGATGGTCAGGAGTGGTTCGTTCGTTCGGATATCGGACGACTGGAAGAAGGTATCACAAGAACAGAAGGAGATCTTCTTTACTGCGTTGATGGTAAGTGTAATTTAGATGTTATATGTTTATTGTAAATATAATATATATTTATTACATATTGTGTTAAACTTATATCTGAAGCTAATTTCAATTACTTATTTGAGGTTATATTAATTTCTTAATTGTTAACTTATGCAGAAAAAGTTCTACATCCTGCCCAGCTCGAATATTGCCGAAATAAAAAAGGACTTGTGGAGAGATATGGGTGAGAAGTTAAAGTATTGGAGAGCCGAATTGAAGCACCCATTAAAAATTGGAGCTGATGACACTCCTAACACAGTGAAGGCAAGAGTAGGAGAAATTCTCAAGAAGTACGAGCAGGCGGATATAGACATCTTATTGGAGAAGTGGTGTGATAAGAAAAACAAGGTAGGTCAGTAATTATAATTATTTATATTTTTACATATTAATAACATAAGTTGTGTACACAGGAATATGCCGCACACATGAAGCAGATCAGAGATCTATATAACACACCACATTGTGCTGGCTCGAAGAGCTATGCCACGCACTCGCATGATAAGGAGATTCCTGCTAGAAAAAGAGATTCCTGCTACTTGGGGGTCCATTGTTTGAAAATGGTATTTTTAACCAATGTTTCTTCTTGCAATTGTATAACTCTTGTCTCACTTTATCCTTTTTTTTTTCTTATGTTTTTAATTAGTTTCCTATTATAAGTACCAAGCATGAGATATATAAACTTAAAATCATTGTATGTAACTCTCTTGCCATGGAACAGTACTTAGGAAGAAATAAATATCTTTTTATTATTTCTAATTTGCATAAGCGTACAATATATAATTGATTGCACTCACAAATTAATCGGCAGCAAAGCCATGAGTTATTATTTGGATTAAATAACCAAGTACAATATATTTACGAAAATATTTCTATTGTTGTGAATTTTTGCAGGCCATTAAAACAGGCAAAACCCCTATTCGAGCAGAAAATTACATCGCGACCCATAAGAAGAAAGGCGGGGGGTACCCAAATACATTGGTGGGGGAGAGAGTGGTATGCTTCTAATTACCCCTTACGTTGAAATACGTTTGTGTAATATTTGTATATTATGTTTAATATTTACACTAAAAAATAACCGTGTATATTCAACGTATAGGCAATGATGGAGCGGCTAGCGGAGTCTGACCCAATCGAGTCGGTAGAAGGGCCGTTAGGGACGCTCCGGTGGGCACCCAATGATGCATACGCCCAGGCTCACAGCAATAAGCTGGAGTATGCCGGTTGTGTGCATGGTGTGAGTAAAAATATTTTGCCGGTGCGGGACAACATTCATTCGTATTACACACCGTCCCAAGCGAGATCCCAAAATGCTCCTCCAGCAGCAGTGATATCTGAGATGATTGTAGAAGCGCTAAACCCATCAGAGAGAGCAGATGGAAGAGCAAGATGAGCAGCACAAGAAGGAGATGGAAGAGCGCTTGGCCCAGCAAAGAGAGCAGATGGAAAAGTGCTTCGATCAACAGAGGGAGGAGCACAGGCTGGATATGGATGCGATTACCAGGCGGTTTGCAGCGCAGATGGCGGCATACGACACCCGTTTTCGATCGCTTGAGGGGGGTACAGTCGTCAGCTCAGAGCCAGAGGTTACCATAGAGAGGACTATGCATGACTTAGGGTCACCTGCACGACCTATCGTCAGATCATCTACAGATAGCACACATGGTAACAACCAAGTTATTTTTTTATTATCATTTGGTATAATTATATGATATTATGTGTGTATTTCTTAACCAACATATACATATGTAACACTTAGTATATATTAATGCATGTAGATGACAATCAGAACGAAGCCTGACATTTGACCCCGGTTGGACAGAAGTCACGTCTATCGAAGATGACCATGGGCTGACATATATTACGGTACGTATAAGTGCATCATTTAAATCTAGCCAGACTATAAATAATTTTTATGGACGATGCAAGTATTTGTTCATCTCATATTAACTTGATGTGAGTCAATTGTTAATTTATTATGATATCATACATATCTTTCTATACAGCTATCTGTTTCTCTCCTATTAATTGTCCTGACATATTGTTCATTTATTGTTCTATCATACATATCTTTCTATGCAATTGTTCATCTGGTTGGGACGTCTTCACATTTCGAGTTTTTTGTTTCCACTATTTGTTTGGCATATTAATGATAAATCGTTTAATTAATCGTGTTTGGTGCAATTATAGTATGTTAAAAGTAAAGCTTCAGGTTTTCAGTTGGTTAATTATTTCCTTGTTTCATCATCTATCAAACGTTTATATTTTCAAGTAATTTGTGCAGCCAGATTTCTCCTCGTTATTATATTAATTAATGGATTATTTATGTGCAGTTGATATCATGCTTACGCGTTTGATATTTTCTGTCATGACTTTTATTTGTTAATGGTTTTTGTTATTATTTTCAGTTAGTGCGGAGAAGTCAGAGCTCTCTACTATTCCATCAACTCGATTTGACGGAGGAGGTGATTTTTACCTTCATACATGTATTTGCCATGACATTGAGACCATATTTTTTGGGATGTTTGTATATATTTGGATAACAACATTTATGTATGGAAACATTTGTATTGATTAGATTACTATTACTCGTTGATTGTTAGTTGGATATTATTAGTAGTTGTTTATATATATGATGAACGGATAGAATTGATATGATTATTGTTTATATGATGAATTGATGGAATTGGCAGGAAATAGAGAGGAGTCGGTTATGCCTTCTTTTAGGGGCAAAATGGACTGAAATTGATTGTTAGTTGGATATTATTAGTAGTTGTTTATATATATGATGAATGAATATGATTATTGTATGTATGATGAATGGATGGAATGGGCAAGAAATAGAGAAATCAGTCCATTTTGCCCCTAAAAGAAGGCATAACCGGCTCCTCTCTATTTCATGCTCGATGGATGGATTATAAATATTGTTTATCAGATTTGATTATGAATAATACCCACCAATTCGCAAGAAAATATGGAAAAATTAAAAAAAAAAAAACCAATAAATTCTAACGTGTCAAAATCTGACACGTTAGTAATTACTAACTTGTCAGATTTTGACACGTTAGTAAATAGCAAAAATATAAAAAAAAAAAATATTAATAGAAAAAAATTGTAAACACTAACGTGTGAATAGTGACACGTTAGTAATTTACTAACGTGTTAAAAGTTGACACGTTAGTAACTGGCAATTTCTAACGGACGGTTTAATAACGTGTGAAAAACGTTAGAAATGACATGTTAGTAACATTTACACTAACGTGTTAATGGCCTTAACACATTAGTAAATAACCGTTACTAAAAATCTGATTTTTTGTAGTGCGAGTTGCCTACTTCTTGCATTGTGCAAGAATTCTTGCACAATTTCTTGTTTTGTGCCATGGCGGGAAGAAATTCTTTACTGCATTGTAAAATAAATTCCTTCCAACTTATTGTACAAAACAAGAAAGATCATATTGTACAAAACCTGTAGCTTCTTGCACAAAACAATGATAAAATATATACTGGATTATATTATCACAACTTAACTCAATGTCACATCACAACTCAACATCACAACACAATACTCAAGTTTAAACTCATAAATAAAATCCAACTCAAGACTCAAGTTTAATGCATAAGTAATATCCAAAACAACACTTAAGTTAAACCCATAAATAATATCCAAAACAATATAGTAGAAGTATATTGTCATAATATATATCCAAAAAACAATACTCAAGTTTAATTAAAGGATTGAAATAGCTCAAACAAAGTATTACATGATCACCAAATCTATATGCACTTCCAACTTGCTAGCTGACTCCTTGTGACGCCCCAAAATTAGCCTCGGCTAACTCGGTAGAATTACTGGCAATTAGCCAATTAGGTCAACTTGTGACCAAATGGACAATCACCCCTCTACAAACATGAGAGTAAATGTAAGGGAATTTGAGTAAATCTGAGTTACTATGATTCATCAAATAAGAACATGGAGCTACTAAGTAATAAAGACAAACCTATAATCATAAGCAATCCTAACCACACAGGCAGTAGCAGCCATTGCCACTCCCAGAGTAATGAATCAGGTTACCTAGAAAATAATAACCGCGTAAGTCTAATGACTTAGTAAGTAAACCTTACAACATGGGTATGACATGAGCCCAATTAATGAAAGTAAACGTACAACTTGAGTATGAATAAAAAGAGGCATTAACCCGCTAATACACCCTTTTTGGTAAAGTTTAGGTTTTCGTAAATGGTTGTGGTGTACTACCGATGATAACTACCTAATATTTTAATGCAAGAAAAAGGCTAATGCTTTATAGGTCATAATTCTAATATATGGTCTACTTGAGATATTACCCATTCTCAGCAGGGTTGACGCTGTCCCGAGGAACCTGTAGTACAATGCCAATGCCCAAACCATTGCACACTACCGTACGTAACACTAACTGCACGACCGAGTCCAACCTCGAATGACCCACACCGCTAATGACGTCCATCCCATAGTAACCAAGCCATTGGGAATGGCTGCACCATGGTCACAAAACCAGTGGATCTAAAGCCCCCATATAACACACACAATTGACCATAATATGAAGTTTATATAATAAGCCCATAAATGTTCATACTGCACGTATCGGCGTACCATGTCATACGATGCATCTTAACAGTTAATTAATAGTACAATTACCAAGTATTACAGAAAATAGGCATACTCATATCATACTCGTGGTTAGTCAACTGACATATCCCACGTTTTAAGTAAAAAGGTTGTAAGTGTCTACTTACCTTGCGCACTCGAGCGAATCCTCCGACCATGTTAAGTCCTATTATAACGGATACAAGACACCGTTATTCTAAGCCTTACGAAATCTAGAAATAAGGCTAAGCTAAAGTGTATACGTGCGAAACTCAAAATTTGGTGCTCTGCTCACTGACTGTACGTTCGGCCCCGATGGCGTACGTCCACTCAGTGAGTTAAGCATACCTTTGAGTTTTCAAACAGCACTTGATCCCTACATATTTCTAGACCTCTATGCCTCTTCTAAGCTAACAAATAAGCACATGCAATCTAAGAAATCAAAACACAATGAAACTTTGAAGATCTTTTGAAAACATTGACATTTTTTAGGAAAACTTAATGAATGCTTTGGAAATCTTAACAAGGCATAAACTGGAAAGTTGAATAGTTCTGAAATGTAAAGGAAACGAAGCTTACCTTGAAGCTAAGCATTGACATGATTTCCCCTCCTCGGAAACTCCTCTTTGAAGCTCACCTTCACTAATTTTCACTCAACAAGCAGGGATTTAGGGTTCTGGCAGCCTAGGGGTGTGCTAGGAGATTGGAATGTGCGTGAAGAATGAAGGTGAGGATGGATATTTATAGGAAAAGATCACCACCAACTCCCTGACAAAGCAGCGGACATCCAGCTAACCCTAGCGTATGTTTGTTACTTTTGCATAGTGGTCCAAAGGGTGTCTCATACGTCCAGGTATTACCCATGGGTATTTTAAAAAGTAACGTATGTCTGTGTGGTCCCATGTACGTTCGTTGTACTATTTACAAAACGTATGTCCGGTGGTCCCCCCACGTATGTCCGCACTAGAGACATAGGCATACGTCCGTTTAACCTAGCGTACGTCCACCTCTAGAGGGTTAGTGTTTGGCTTCTATTTTCTAATGGATCAAGGTGTTGTTAGGTTAACATTAAGGGTTTTGGGCCTTGTTAAAACAATTTTATTGAAAACTTTTGTTGATCACTTTTATGGAAAAGATAAAAAGGTTTATTTTTATCGGGGTATTACACTCCTAGACTAACAGTTGTTAATGATTATCTGCAATACATTGAAAAAAAAAAAGAAAAAAAAAATCTTAAACTTCATAATAGTTTAGCTAATGAACTATGGAAAATGCATCTAATTTCATATATGTCAATAAGACGGATATATTCTATAGAGATGGGGATATATATATGTTCTTTATGATAAACCACGAGAAATGTGCGTAGCTCCAATCATCATAACGCCTACTACTCCATCATATGTAGTTGCAGCTCCATCACCTGCATCTATTACTTGATCCCTTAAGTAACAACTATTCAAAAAATGCAACCTATTTTTTAGGAAGATGAGAAATATGCTCCATCTTTAGTCTATTAAATTCAAGCACATGCACAATAAATAAGTCATTGTATTATTTGCATCATAGACAATATAATGGTCAGCCTTAGAGGCTCACCTACAAGCTCTAGTACTCATTAGAGACCCAGTTGAAAATCATAAACTGATCATCCCTCTGCCCTCCTTCCTTCTACTATATATATAATGCTTGGCTAAATGGAAAATATGCACTATTAGTTCGAGAGATGTCTACTTTTTTCTTTTTTCTTTTTTCCTTTTTTTTTTTTTTTTTTTTTTTTTTTTTTTT
>CM017324.1:9099815-9162418 GCA_006937295.1 Carpinus fangiana
TTTTTTTTTTTTTTTTTTTTTTTTTTTTTTTTTTTTTTTTTTTTTTTTTTTTTCGAGCTCATGGGAGAGATATACTCAATCAGAAGCAGAACACATGTACTGCTTTATGAATTAAGAAATATCTTAAGAAATATATATAGACTACTATAGTAGTAGTGAAAGAGATATGCGACAACCAAACCATACACTTGGCTAAATACTACCTATCATCTCTCTGCACCATTAATTAACTAGTGTATATGTTACCTTGTACTACTATTCATTTATCTCATAAGGGTGAAAGTAAAATTGTTACCTGAATGACGGGCCACTAATGATCTCGCATTGACTTGGCCGTGAGAGTACTCTGTGCCTGGCACTGAAAATTGGCTACTAGTTTCTGTATTAGCCATAATAACTTCAAGCATCTAAAGTTATTAGCCATAATAACTTCAAACTTCAAGCATCTGAAACATATCATCCAGACACATGTAGAACAATATGAGTCACAACAGCAACTCAATGCGGTTATGGCTAATAACTTTAGATGCTTGAAGTTTGAAGTTATGACTTGTACTATTCTACATGTGCTTGGAACCATTCCTATTGTGCCATCAATAATCCCTTCAATGTATTAATCTCACCTAGTAGAGCAGGAACTTATGAGTCTTGCGATGATGGCCTAGCCGAACGACAACTAGATTTGCGTGGTAGATCCTTAGGTACCCCTTGTACACGGCCGGAGTGTTCCGGCTTCCCCATAACAATCGCATACGCGTCATTCTCTGACCATCATATTGATCCTTCTGTCGAACTAGATGTTAATGCGGTGTCATTTGGCATCAATTCCTTCATCTTATCCTACACAATATACATTTGGGTTAAACACATGTCTACTACCAGCCTCATTAAAGACTTAACATATTTCTATAAGAATTAATAGCTAGCACAATATTTAATGATGTTAAATAAATATTTAGTTAATGCATATACAATTTTCTCCCTGGTATCTGCATTGACGGCGGTGCCATTCTTTCTGGTATGGGTTACTTTGAACATGACGGTGCGGGTTGATTTTTCACAACTGGCTATCTCCTACAACAAATACATGTAACAAAATAAAAATAAAAAATTGAGCGAATATTACAAATTTTATATTCATAAACTTATAAGGTATGCTTAGAACATACTATAGTGACCCAAATTATTAACTAGGCATAAGTAGCTTAGTTGGGGAGATTAATTTGGGCTTTGGGTCACTAAGGACGCCAAAAGGGTAATTTAGACTTTTGGACAGACGTACGCTGCTGTCTGTAGTGCGGACGTACGTGAGGGGACCACCGAACATACACTCTGCAAACCGTACAGAAGGACGTACGTGGGACCACCGGACGTATGCTACTTTTTGAATACCCTCTGGTTAATACCTAGACGTATGAGGCAGCCATGGAACTACTGGGCAAGAACCACCGGACGTACGCCCCTTGACTGGACGTTCGCTGCTTTTCTGAACCTATAAATAGAACCCTACCCCCTTCGTGTTTTTCATAACTTCAGAACGCCCCCAGGCTGCCAGAGTGTTCCCAGAGTGTTTCCAAGTGTTTGTTTTGGTGAGCGTGAGCATGTGTGTGTGACGTTTGCGAGTTTCAGAATGTTCATAAGGTAGAACTCTTGCGGTTTTGTTTCAAGGAGGTAACGTTCGATCTTTAGCTTTTAATTACGTCGTTATACTGCTCGTTTTATGTTTAGTTGTAGTTATTAGTTTAGTTGTGCTTTAAGACCTATTTGGATTAGCATTTTCGTTAGCTTAGCGTTGTTACTTTGCATGGAGGTTATTAACTAGACTAGAAGGCTTTAGGTTGTTCCTAGTAGCCCTAGGAGTCGGAGAATAGGTGAACAGTGAAAGAGAAAATGAGGTTTTCCCTGAGGACCCATATAGCGAACGTACGGTATCATGACCGGATGTACGGTTTGTCATTGCATGACGGACGTACGCTCTCGAGCTCGGACGTACGGTCACTGTGTGACAGAAAAACCCTATTTTCACCAACCGTCCCGTAGCTCCTGTTTTTCTTACTTTAGAGTTGTTTTAGTGGAATTATGACTAATAGAAGGTTTTCCACAGATTTGGAGAACCTAGATCTTTTGGAGTTTTTAGAGACGCGTATCGATCCAGATGAGTTTTAACTCACATAATGCGCATTGTTATTTTTCATGTACTGCACGTCTATTTTGTGTACTGAGCAAACATGCATATTTTACAACTCTCACGTTTTGTACGTATTACACATGAACTCTGTTTTTGGGAAAAACGTTGTGTTGAACATGTTAACAAAGTGAGACTTGTAAAATAACATACATGTAAAATACAGACAAGATAATTGCATCGTATAATATGGTACACCGGTACGTGCGGTAGTAATGGCCATGGGCTTATTATACATGTTAGCTTTATGGTCAAAGGTGTGCGTTATGTGAGGGCTGTGGATCCATTGGTTTCGTGACCTTGATACAACCATTCCCAATGGTTTGGTCACTACAGGACGGACGTCATTAGTTGGTGTGGGCTACTCGGGGTCGGACCCAATCGTGCCACTAATGTTACGTACGGTATGTTGTACAATGGCTAGGGCACTAGTATTGTATTATAGGTCCCTCGGGACAACATCAACCTTGCTGAGAAAGGGTAATATCTCGGGTAGACCATACTGTTGAACTATGATTGTTGTTTACATCATATGCATATATCATTACTATATATATATCACGTATAATTAAACTGTCATTATGGAACTACTTTTGCGTATTAAACACCTGAGTTCATTACTAAAACTGGCATGTGCATTATTTGCGTTAAAGGTCACTAAGTCTTAGACTTACCCCCTTTATTTTATGTCTTTCCCATCATTACGAACAATTGCGTGGTTTAGCTGCTTTAGACGAGGATGCCGTCGGAGCCTACTTGGGTGATTGCTTAGGACTTGATTTAGGTGATCTTTGAGGAGATGAACCCTGTGTGACTTAGGACAATGTGGAAGGATGGAGGGTCTGTTTGTGCAGACATGATAGAGATTTTGATCTCATTAGCTTTGTTGAAGCTTAAGTCTAGGCTTTGATCTGTTGATCTTTTGTGAACAATGTTGTAGTATCTTATTTTGGGAATGTACCTGTTTGACGGTCTGATGACCGATACATTTGGTGACTCTTTATTATATTATGGATGCAGTACTTTATCTCTGGTATCTTGTGTGATGTTTCGTTTACTATCGCTTGATCCCATAGTCTTGGTAAAGTCTTCCGCTGCAGTTTTCTTGTTACGACGAGGAAAGTGTTTTCCCAGAGGTCGTGTCTCGGAGTGACATGGCTGGGATGGCGCGCTGTGGAGTCAATTGCTAGTTAATTGATATTCCCATTGGGCGGGGCGTCACACATACCATCTCATTAGAAATTCTAACGTAGCTCTTTGACCCACAAACATGTGGATGCAAGCGTAACTTTCGTACTTTTGTGTTCTTCCTTTCTATCCTGCAAAAGTTACAGTAACAATATGTAACTATGTAGACTTGTTATTTTGTGGCATATAATTTGGAACGATGCAACAAGAAAATGGATGCGTTTTAGGAAGAACTTGATCTAAGTAAGACAATATTCATTACCTTCTATTCCAATTGGTCTTCCATCTTAGAGGGGACATACCTTATCCTCCTTGATCAACCATACATGGATGGTAATTTCGTAGTCCTAACTCCTCAGCATTGAACATATCGATGTTTGGTGTCGATGCCAAAATGCTCTATAGGGTATCATTATCCTCAAGCTTAAGGGATTTTTTGGTCTGATACTTGTAATCTTTTCTCTTTTTACTAAAATCCTGGAATGCTCGATGTCGAATAAGATCAATCAGGTGATCAGGCGGGATATGCAATTTCATCTACACACAATGAAGTAAAATATATATATACACACACACACAAAATTAAAATTGACTAGGTGACAAATTGCACCAGATTCATACTATCAAGGACTTCCAAATTTGTTCATTTCTATCATTCTCTATCCTCCTCCAATGCAGAGCAGATAAACCAACAAATTTTTTGGACCACACATACTTCCCACCAAGTCTGTGGAACTTTTTACCACTTGTGCCTAAGGGCATCCCAGATGAATTCAACTCAAGAACAATCTTTTCTTTAGTAGGAATTCCCCATATATCATTCACACTCACTGCATCCATCTCATGAAATCCACCTTTTCAATCTATTTATTATTGTTTAACACATAAAATGAATATAGCGTTAGTGGTTTTGTTCAATGCAAACAGATTTTGTATGTGAACTAATTAATCAACATACATACCAATTGTTTGGACCTTACTACTGTCTACGACACGTCGAACAAGCTCCTGTGTATTTTGAGTCCCAAAATCAATCGGCATATCAGGCGGTTGTGTCTCCGATTCATTATCATCACCATCCTGATCATGCTCCTCCGCACTACAATGCTTGGGTATGTCATGTGGAACATTGTGATTAAAGACGAATCCTGAGATTTCTAGCTTCGTTTGGACCTCTACTAGTAAATTTTGCCACTCGCTTCCATTAGCTACCGCATTATTTATAGACCGAAATTGTGGTTCATTGTTGATGATAAAATGTCGGACGATAAGCTTGCAGCTCCTGTGGCTCATCGTCGGCAAAAGATCCGGATGGTTGTGCAGGTTGTGTTCTATCCAGAACCTCACAAGTGGGAAGCCGCGTGGATGGTCTTCTTGTTGGAGACATAATATTAACCTACAAATTTCGCAATAAAAGTATTAGATCACATTCAAATCATAAATATCAAACAATTTTCAAATAATTTATTAATATTTAACATATATTAAATAAAAAATAGGGGAAACTTCACTTACCCCCACAAACTTACGCGCTTTTCGTAGACACCTTTCCATTGTTCAAAATCTCTCACTTTAGTGTATCAAACTTTGATTTTCTTCTACTTCCCATAAAAAATTTTAACGGAAAGGTGTGAAATTACTACAATACCCTTAGTCATTTTTCTCATTTTTCTGTTTAATTTAATTGCAATATTTAACGGTAAGGGGCGTATTTGAAATGAAAAGAAAGTTTGATACACTAAAGTGAGAGATTTTGAACAATGGGAGGTGTCTGTAAAAAGCATGTAAGTTCATGGGAAGTAAGTGAAGTTTCCCCTAAAAAATAAGTAGTCATACATGATACTTTTACTGGCCAACCTCTGCTTTGATTGAAGGTATGCCGTTTTGGGTAATTTCAATAACATCATCTACATCGGTATTTATGTTCAAGTTGAGCAGCTCACTCTTATGGTAGTTGACACATGTATCATCGTGCCCTTCGCCTTCACCTACGTCGTATACATTTCAAGGTTTAGTCCTTAACACACAATACCAATTTGGATGTCTTTCATCTTCGAATATAATATAGGAATATAAAGATGAAAGGCAAATTAATTAACCTAAAATCCATGGATGGTGGGTATTGAGGGGGAGGGGTGTGGCTGACATGCATGTAAAAATAAAATGGGGGAAGCTTTGCAAAAATGTTATGGTTATGTTTGGAAGTGGATTATATTGGGCCAGACTTGTTTTCAGACTCAAAATTGTAAAATCCAAAGCAAAAACACTATTTTTGGCCCATCCCAGCAAAAACGCTATTTTTGGCTTATCCAATCATTCTCCATTTTTTGGGTAAAAGTTGTAATTGGACTTTGTGTATGATATTCAGTTTTCACCATGAACAAACCGAAAATTGTATTCCACCAACTCTATTGAATCCTTTTGTTGTTGTTGTTGGTAGGCAAGAAATTGAAAATCACGTGCTGCCCTCACCAATTACTCTCTTAAGGCAGTGAGCATTGGCTTTATTTGAAAAAAAAAAAAAAAAAACCAACTTTAACTCGTGGCCTGATAGTGTGCATTTGATTTTGTTTAAAAAATAGCCATTTTTTAAACGCATGGCTTCAGCCTACGATAAAGGTGGCTTCGCATGGTTCCATGGTGACTTTGGGCTTGTGTGGTCTTCTAAGCATTTTCATATGCTGAGTTCGTCATCCAGACCACGATTTACCAAGGGGTGCTTTTGCTACATATAATGTTTACAAAGACGAAAATGGGTTTAACATTTGGGTAAAGTTATGCCACAGTTTCTTACAGTATTATGTCCTGCATTTATGCCATCTAATGGCCTTGATGCACGCACTCCACTATTTGACAAAAATACAGATTCTTTGTTTCTTTTTCTTGGACATGCCATCAAGCTTTTTTTGAGCTATTATTATATGAAATTTTTATTTGTAGGGAAAAATATAAAAAAGCCCCTCAAACTACCAGCGATTTACGATTTAGCTCCCTGAAGTTTCAAAAGTGATAAAATGGTCCCCCAAACTACCAAACAGTTGTATTTTGGCCCCCTCCATTAGTCAAGAGTGTCAAATTGGATGAAAAATACGAAACGATGTCGTTTTTTTGTGTTAAGTTACTAAAATGTCCTTTTGGAAAAAAAAAAATCAATTTAAAAAATACCCCCCAAATACGACATCGTTTTGAAAAAAAAAAGAAAAAGAAAAAGAAAGAAGAAGAAGAACGGCGTCACTCAGTCGGCATGACCAACTGAGTGACGCCGAAGCCCACATTGGCCCACCCGGCTGCCACACTGTTGGCGAGCTCAACATCACCACCGAAGCCTCCGTAGCCCAAAACCAGCTCCTCCACCCACACACACTGCCTCCAGGCCTCCGCGTGATCGACCTTTCACCTGCTGACATTTCCACCCTCGTCAGCGAAGAAACTCTAGTCCTCACTTGGCTCTGCTTCAACGTAGAGGAGAGCCTCAAGCCGTTAAAGTCGGTTCTCATGGAGCTGGGGAAGCTTCAAGCTCTCGTCATTGATTTCTCCTTGTACCCAAGCTTTTGAAATCTGCAATGAGCTTTCCATTCCCACCTACACCTTCTACACTGGACCGTGACGTCGACTATGAGTTCATTGACCTTCTTGGAGGAAATTAATCAAACAAAGCTCATTTGCTTCATGGATTCCACAAAGTTGCTCAAATTCTGTTTTGCATCTCGTACCCACCAAGCCATAGCTTCCCCACCAGTCCTCCATTCTTTGCAGATGTTGTATAATTTCCAGAGCAACCCCCTCCAATATTATCTTCCACCATCCCATTTTAACACAAAATTCCACCATTTGCCACATTGCCAAAGCTTCCACGGACGTTGGATCTCGAATATGAGGTCTTGTGTCACAATAAGTGGCCAGCACACTCCCTGCATGGTTACAAGCCACAACCCCCATCCCCATCCTACATCCCTTCGAATCAAGTGATGTGTCCCAATTCAACTTTACAAAATCTTTCAAAGGTTTTTTCCAATGCTTTGCTGGCTTGGTTGGACAAGGATTACTGTTGTCTTGCCTCTGTAGCTTTTGCGCTTGCTCACATTCATGAATCTGTTCCCGCGCCTTCTGAATGACCGTAGCAAGTGGTGTAATTGCCTCCCTACCCCTTCAAAAATACCATAGTAGTCCAGTGAAGCCATAAACGCTATTGGGTGGAGGAGCTGGTTTTAGGCTACGGAGGCTTCGGTGGTGATGTTGAGCTCGTCAACAGCGTGGCAGCCGGGTAGGCCAACGTGGGCTCCGGCGACTGAGTGACGCCATTCTTCTTCTTCTTATTTCTTTTTCTTTTTTTTTTTTTTCAAAACGATGTTGTAGGGGGTATTTTTTAAAATTGATTTTTTTTTTCCAAAAGAGCATTTTAGTAACTTAACACCAAAAAACGACGTCGTTTTGTNCTTCTACACTGGACCGTGACGTCGACTATGAGTTCATTGACCTTCTTGGAGGAAATTAATCAAACAAAGCTCATTTGCTTCATGGATTCCACAAAGTTGCTCAAATTCTGTTTTGCATCTCGTACCCACCAAGCCATAGCTTCCCCACCAGTCCTCCATTCTTTGCAGATGTTGTATAATTTCCAGAGCAACCCCCTCCAATATTATCTTCCACCATCCCATTTTAACACAAAATTCCACCATTTGCCACATTGCCAAAGCTTCCACGGACGTTGGATCTCGAATATGAGGTCTTGTGTCACAATAAGTGGCCAGCACACTCCCTGCATGGTTACAAGCCACAACCCCCATCCCCATCCTACACCCCTTCGAATCAAGTGATGTGTCCCAATTCAACTTTACAAAATATTTCGAAGGTTTTTTCCACTGCTTTGTTGGCTTGGTTGGACAAGGATTATTGTTGTCTTGCCTCTGTAGCTTTTGCGCCTGCTCACATTCATGAATCTGTTCCCGCGCCTTCTGAATGACCGTAGCAAGTGGTGTAATTGCCTCCCTACCCCTTCAAAAATACCATAGTAGTCCAGCGAAGCCATAAACGCTATTGGGTGGAGGAGCTGGTTTTAGGCTACGGAGGCTTCGGTGGTGATGTTGAGCTCGTCAATAGCGTGGCAGCCGGGTAGGCCAACGTGGGCTCCGGCGACTGAGTGACGCCATTCTTCTTCTTCTTATTTCTTTTTCTTTTTTTTTTTTTTTCAAAACGATGTCGTAGGGGGTATTTTTTAAAATTGATTTTTTTTTCCAAAAGAGCATTTTAGTAACTTAACACCAAAAAACGACGTCGTTTTGTATTTTCCATCCAATTTGACAGTCTTAACTAACAGAGTGAGCCAAAATGCAACTATTTGGTAGTTTGGGAGGCTATTTTATCACTTTTAAAACTTCAGGGGGCTAAATCGTAAATCGTTGGTAGTTTATAGGGCTTTTTTATATTTTTCCCTTATTTGTATCATTGACATTTTTATTTGCCTCGATCGGAGCAAAAGGACACGTCACATCTACTTTCTCTTACTCACCTAGCTGGGAAGTAAAGTTGCCCTTTATTTAACAAGCCATTTCGGTAGCATACTTTCCCACATTCTCAATATCTAAGAAAACATGAAACCAAAACCGCTCAACCCCTTCTCTCTTTCTCACCCCAACATGAAATTCGGGAAAAATGCTATAATTTCCATCTTAGGAATCGAAGGATTAGGAAAGAAAAACTTACAATTATATATATATTTATATTTATATTCCTAAAATGTATGCCTTGATTTTTTCATTTGTTTAATTTTAAATTCATATTATTTTTTTGCATTCCAGAGGTAGTTGTGCTTCAATGCGAAACAAATTCATTGTCCGATGACAGGTTGGGGTACCGTTGAAAAAAGTTGAAGATTTGTAAACAGTTGTTAGAGCTCCCTAAAGGATCACAAAATTGTAAAAGCATTTTGGATTTAGCTTTTCTTGAGCAAGTAATCTAGATAGAAGCCATTAAATTTTTGTTTTGTTGAAAGATGTAAAAAGTATGCCTTTCTTAAGCAAGTATGGCCCTGCCTTTTCCTTCCCCATTTTATTTTTACATGTTAGCCACGCCCCTCCCCCTCAATCCCCACCGTCCATGGATTTCAGGTTAATTAATTTGCCTTCCATCTTTAATTCCTATATTATATTTAGAAGTGGGCCCTTTGAAATGCCATAATAGCTTTTCGTCAAGTTCATTTCTCCTTGTCTCGTCTATTTGGTCGATCTAAGATTTGTTAGAAATACATAGTTAATAGGTATGACAATTTAATGTTTAATTAAATAGGAACCAACATGACATGATTCTTACGTAGTCACGGTACCAAACAAAAATTTGCTCCTTATGTAGTCTATCTAATTCATCTTCGATCTCCTATTGCTTGCTTGCTTAAGCGTATGTAGGTACATCCTTTATAAAAGAATTTAATTTGTTCAATTCACAACCAACATTATATTTAAGATAAAGGCAAAAGACTTTCTCATATATTAGAACTCACTCTCGCAATGGAAGGAAATAGTCTGAGTTAAACAAAATATATCAGTGAACTTAGAACAATGTGATCTCATCAAGGTTTACTCGTGTTACGAACCCTTTAGCCTTATCGGAGTTTTGTTGAGGCCTATTGTGGATTTTTGATGTATTTTCTAAATACATTGAACAAAATGTGACCAATTCGTTCGCTAGGTAACCTTCCGCAATAGACCCTTCAGGTGTCACCTTATTGCGAACCATAGATTTGAAAATGTTTAAGTGTCCTACATGCAGCAAATAACACGATCGATCATGTATGTCCTTTTAGGATGAGCTCATGTTCTCAAAAGGATTAAAACAATCTGCGACTAACCCAAGCCTTACATTTTGTGGGTCCAATGCAAAGTCTAGGTGTCTCTCATCGAAGGATTTTCATGCTTCACTATTTGCTGGATGCCTCAAAACACCATCTTTTGTGCAACCATTAACGTGCCACCTCATATGAGAAACGGTATGCTGTGACATAAATAACCGTTACAAAAGCACTTTTACTTCTATAGAAACCAAAAGCACTTTTGCAATCGCGGTATCAATAAAAACCACCACAACACCTTCACGAGCCTTTTTTAGGATTACAGTATTGCCCATCTTCATCCATAATTTCATCTTTTCACTTCAATTTACAACAAAATTTACAAAAATCTAATGCGGCATCATTCTTCTAGAATAACATATAGTTATTTATACACATCGGAATCTTCTCATATCCAAGGCCCAAGTCCTTCAAAAACATTTTCACCTTGTATGCATTTTTTGGTAGAGCTTCACCATATGTCGGTAGCAACTGGTTCATGAACTCAAGCTGCGATATGAAAATCTTGTTATTGATTCCACCAATACACTTCAAATGGTAACGATGTACAATTGCACCTAGCTTACTATGTTTAGAGTCTGTTTGAGATTGCATTTGAGAAATAGAGCTTTTAAGTCAAAAAGCGTTTTTGGGCAAAAGCTTCATTTTAAGCTTTTGTCAAAAGTGTTTTTGGCAATTTTAGGCTTTTTTGACCCATAAAAGTGCTTTTAATTTTTTTTACCAAACAAGTATTTTTTTTCTTTAAACGGACTTTGTTAGTATTAAAAGCACTTTTAAGCCCCTTAAACGTAATCCTAAACAGGCTCTTAGTGTTTTCATGAAGGGGCTTTTCTACTACTTTGAGCAAGCTCTAGAATTTCCTCACATTTTCCTCATTAACCTCTTCATGAATTGCAATTAGGTGCAGTTAGGACTGGGCAAGGACCCGCCTAACCCACTTCGGCCCTCCCCGACCCGCACCAATCCGGCCAGATTTTCAGTGTTTTTTGTGGATTCGGGTTGGATTTTATCCAACCCGTACGGGGCGCAGCGCGGCGCGGCGTGGGTTTTAGATGTTTTTTCATGCGGGTACCCGCCCCGCCCCACATTAGTATAAAAACTAAAAATCCCTAACCCTAATATCTATTTTCATTCTTCTGCCGTTCTGCGCCGTGTTTCTCTTATCTCTCTCCCTCTTTCTCTAGTCTCTCCGATGGGTAACGTGGGTTCTCTCTCTTCGCCTCTCGTCTGCTTCTCTCTCTCGTCTACGCCGCCACTCCACCTCCTCAGACCACAGGGGCTATTGCGCCGCTCACCGCTCTCACCTCCACAGACCACGATCTTGTCAATCCAGGTTGTTTTGTTTTTTTTTCGCATTGTTTATAGGTTTGATGTAGGGTTGTGTTTGTTTCTCGGGGTTCCGTGTTTATAGGTTTGTGTTTGTTTCTCGGAGCTCTTAGAGGATCAGCAAAAAAGACGAAAATGGAGGGGAGAAGAAAGAGGAAAAGATAGAAGAGAAGCTGGTGGAGGAAAAAGATGAGAGGATCTGGAAAAGAACCTGCAATACTCGAAAAACCTGCTCAAGCCGCACCTATTGAACCCGCCCCGCAGTCCTCGAGCCCGCACGGATATTGCTCGCTGTGCTCAGGTGACAGGTTGGAGTTTCCAAAACCCGCAAAGTGCGGGGCGGGTGAGAAAAATGTTGATACCCGCCCTGCCCCGACCTGTGCCCACCCCTAGATGTAGTTGTTTCCTCTAACTTCATGCATGCCGAAAATGTCAGCTAACATGACATGTATATGTCCCCAAGAGGTAACTCAATCGGCTGAAACCACGCCTAATAAAGCAAAGGTCATTAGTTTGAATCTCCCTCCCCCTCTTGTGCGGACATGCAAAAAAAAAAAAGGTTCTAAACTCGTCCTAAATGGGGGCTATATTTGCGACCAGCCGAGTCGAACTGGATCCTTGAATAGCAGAAAAACTACTGATACTTTTAGGAGTATAAGTGAAATTTTCCCTAAATTTTACTTATGTTTTATGTGAGAACACAATTTTTTTAATGGTTAAAATTGTAAAAAGAGTTCTCATAATTGACCCCATAAACTTTTTAAATGAGTGCAATAATAATAATAATCACTATCTTTATTAAAAAATTTAATATATCCTAACCGTTAATTTTAAATTTCCAGTGGGGGTTGCAAGGCTCCGCAGCTGCTGGCATTGGCTAGCAAACATCCGGACAGCATTGAATGAAACTTATCAAGATATTAGGAGTTATTAATTAAGGATTAAATAAACCTTATCAAGAGATTTGGAGTTATTAATTAAGGATTAAATAAACCTAATTCGCTCCCCCGACGTAGGGTTATTTTATCTTTTTTCTTTGTGGCTATTTTAGCCAATGGTACTAGAGGGAGAGATTCTAGTGGATCTTTATGAAGTAAACATGACCTTTTGACTTAATGGTATCCAATAAGCATGATAGATGATCCAAATTATAACATAGATTAATATTACAAGTTCAAAACTGCTTTTTCTACGATTTGACCTTTGGATTCATCAAAAAGTTAAATAATTAATTAATATGGCATTTGGGTTCTTCTAATGGTCAAGAAAAAAAAAAATTGTGAAGATATACACTTTTTCTTTGTTAGGTATGTTAAGATTTGAAGAGAGGGGTGATGATGTTTCATTAAACATAATTATTAACTCAACTTAATACGAGCATATTCTAAAGAGTAATGGTATATATTATACCACTATCTGCAATGCTCATATGGGATATTGTCAGTCTATACTACCCCATATAAGAGCTGATCCGAAGATGAATTGGCAGTGCCATGTCAGAATAGTAGGATAGTAGTGTGGTATATAACATTACTCTATTTTAAAACACTCTATCCATCTAAGAGCATCCATTGCAGTTTCTTCAAAGTCATTTTTTGATTATTTTGGAGAGGTAATTTAACAAAAATGGCTTAAAATGCCACTTTTCAGCCTCTTCATTTTAACAAAAAAAATAACAAGATGAACAGTAAATCTTCAAATATAAAATTTACAATTCACTCATCTATTCATTAAACAAATATATTTTCTCTCTTCCTTTTTACTTTTTTTTTTCTCTTTCTTTCCGCAGCTCTTCACCGCCCCCCTTTCTCTCTCTCTCTCTCTCTCTCTCTCTCAGCATTATTTTTTTCGGCAGCATTTGGCTTCAAAAATTTTGAAAAAATGACTGTTAGGATAAGACACAAATTAAAAAAATATGACCGTTAGAAAAATTACAAATTTTTAAAAAATATTACTGTTAGAATAAGACAAATATTTTTAAAATAGACCATTAGGAAAATATAAACATTAAAAAATATAAAAGTTAGAGAAAAAATAAACAAATCTTTGAAAAATAATATTTAAATGAAATAGTAAAAGTAAATTATTAAAGTAGTGAGACTGAAATGGGTACTTTAAAAATGTGAGTTGTTAATATAACCAAAACTTTTGATTATTTTAAAAAGTAAAATTTAAAGAGACTGCTGTGAATACTCTAATATGCTTTCATCTTAATCTTTAAATTAATTTTACACTGAAATGTTTTAAGTGTCTGACATGATAAATTGATAAGACACTTAAACAAACGGCTACATTAACGGGTGTAAAGTGAAAATAATAAATAAATGTAAATAATATCATTATTTTAATTATAGCAAACTCAAGACAGAAAATAGGATGAGTGAAACTGTGAAAGACATGTCACCTCCAACAACAGAAAGTTTCTCCTAAAAAAACAGGAAAAAAAGAGCAACTTTGGAAATAAAGTCGTACGTATTTATAATGTTGGGCCCAAAAAGTGGGGGGGAAAGGACTGTCGTCATCTAGCGTTTTTGCGGTCCAAGTGGGCTTCCAACAGTAGTTCACATGGGATGCGCAGATCTCATTATATTGCTTGAAAAACAAAAAGAACAAAAAACAAAAAATATTCATTATGGGAAAGGGAAAGGGAAATCTCATTATATTGCCTTTTTTTTTTTTTGGGTTCTAATCAATCTCATTGTATTGCTTACATAACCATTGTTGTGGTTTTGCTCCTTTTGTAATTCAACCCATTATTACTTCTTTTTCTTTTAGAAATTGCTTTCCCAAAGAAAAATGTTTTTTTTTTTTTTTTGGAATCTGAACGAAGAGGATAAGCTGGAGAGACCAATTGTGGCTATCATACCTAGGCGTGATCATAGTATCACCTACCCACTGGGAGTCGCACAGGAGGGGCCTAGACGGTAGGAACTACAAGTGCTCCATCAAGTCCGACTAAACCATAGTCTGACTCAGCCTCACCAGAGTATCAATAGGAATCCAAGGTGACTAATACTAATCAGGCATATGTGGGGATTAGATTCTCCATTGGAAAGATTTGAACCCACGTCCTAGTACATGCCTTAACCACTTGAAAACTTTCTTGGAGCATTGAACAATCACCCTTGATGGTAAAAATGTGTCTTTGCTCATAGAACATTTTTTTTCCTATCTATTAAAAAAAAAACAAAAAAAAAGAACGTTTTCCTATAGGTTAAAAAAAAAAAAAAAAAAAAAGCATAATTTTGGAGTTGATCATGCCTACAACCATAATCCAAACACAAATGAGCAATAAGACTTGGAGTTGTTATCCATCCAATTATCTAAGATGACGTGCACCAATCTGCAATGTCATCTTACTCATTCCGAAATCACCAATACAAACTTAACAAGTAAGACAAACATGGTGTATATAAATTATACAACAAGGGAAGTTGTGAGCAAGCTGTAATACGGTGAGAATTAATATATATATATATATATATATATATATATTACACATCATTCTCAAATGTCCATCTTTTAACATTCTCGTCTATTTGGCACATTTACATCCACGTTTTTTTTAATTAAAAAAAAACCAAATAAAAAGACAAAAGAACAAAGAAAATGGTAGGGGATGAATACTTGAGAATACTAAGTAGCATTTCTCTTAAAATAATGAAGAGCTGATTTTGAACCTTCTATTGATATCCTAAAAATGTATATAAATATATACTAAGTGTTCTTTTACAATGTATGAGAAAATTTATGTGCATATATTTATGAGAAAATATATACTAAGTGTTCTTTTTCATTAGAGCATCTAGAACAACATTTTTGTAAAGAGAAATTGATTTTTTTTTCTTTTTTTTTTTTTTTTTTGTTCTGGTAAAGAGAAATTGTTAAGGGTCAATATATTCCTCATATTTGGCTCATATTTTTCTACAATCAACCTTTAGATTTGTAAATTTATATAGGAAGTGTGATACAATCATACAATCACAACTTAAACCCAACTAAAACCCAACTTTTAGGCCTAATTTCTCTCTCTCTTCTAGTTTAAGACTCTCTCTCTTTCATAGACAATTTTTTTTCCCACTTAAGAGAAAAGTTGGGTCTTAGTTGGATTTAAGTTGTGACTTTATCATTTTTCTTTATATGGACCATATATAAGTCAATGATGGACCCCGCAAATATAATAATTGATTGTAAAAGAATATGGGCCAAATATGGAGAATTTATTAACCCATAACATTTCTCTTTTGTAAAATACTTAATTATCTATTATCTTCTCTACTTTCTTTTAAATATTATTTTTTATTTTTTTAATTATATTATTGTCAAGCACCCAAAAATTGTTCACAAAACACCATTACCTGAAAAATCCATACAAAAATCATTACCTGAAAATGGCCACAAAAAATCCTCCTCTCCTCTCTCCTCTACAATTCGATCACCAACAACATGTTTCCAGCTACCAACAACAACCATGCACCAACAGGAAAGATACCTAAAATTTTCACCACCCATTATCAATCATGGCCACTTTCAACCAAAGACGCATTCAGTGCAGTTCAAGAAGGCCACTAGAGGGCAGTTTCGGTTCGCTTGATGGCAGGGTCATTTATTTCAACAATATTTAACTTAAAATTTCCAAAAACCATTACCCACTGCTAAAGATCAAGGCAATAGAAAAGAAAAACAACCTAAAATCTTCTTTTAATCACCTTCTTCAGTCAAGACAAAGAACTCAAAAGGAAGAAAAACTCGGAGAATACTAGGTGCTCTTAGTCTTACATGAATATTATTTTTTAAAAATCAAGTAAAAAATAAGAGCAACTTTCTTTTTTGCTTTTTTAGAAAATAATATACACCTAATTAAGACTAGAAAATACACTAAGATAACACTAAAAACATGCCTAACATTTTCCAAAAAACTTGAACCATAAAATTTTGCTCATAGGAACTTTAAGTGTATTGGGTTTTGAAATAGGCAAGGAAAAAGAAGATGAGTGGAATCAGGAGAAAAATGGGTAGGATCATCGNGGTTGAGCTCCAGTGCTAGAGATCGCTCTGAATCTGAGCTGGAACCAACTCTCCGGGGAGATTCCGGCCGAGTTCGCAAGCTTCGAGCCTTCGAGTCTTCGACAACCTCGGGATCTTGGATCTCTCTCACAAGTCACAAGACTCACAACCAACTCTCCGGGGACCTCCGATACCTCGCGCTTGCGGATCTTCAACTCTGTGAAGGGCTGAAAGTGACACAGAGAGAGGGGTTGCCGATTGCCGAAGCCTCGAAGGTTCTCTTGGCAAGGGTTAGGTTTTCTCAAATCGGCAAGGGTTTTCGAATTTTGATTTTCGAATGAATGAGTCTGATGACTCTAAACTGAGGATATACATTTGTTACTCAAAACGGCGTCGTTTTTGTTACTCAAAACGACGCCGTTTTGAGTAAGAAATATATTAAAAAAATTAATTAAATTAAAAACGACGCCGTTTTGATATGTCAAAACGACGCCGTTTTGATGTCGGCCAAAGTCGGTAATGTCGGGGCAGTTTCGGTCGGAAAACCGACTTTGTCCAAGTCCTACCGCCTACCGACCGACAATTGTCGGAACTGAGATATCTCTACCGCCTACCGTCCGACGACTTGTCGGCGACGGTCGGTCACGGTCGGCCGACGGTCGGCAGGCGGCCGGTAAGCGGTAGGTGGTGAAAATACCCACCCCTAAATTATGAGGATAATCATTTTTATTATCATTAACATAAATTTTCTAATACATTTCATAGCCATAAGATATTAGCTCCTACGTACTCTATAAATTCTCTTTTTTGGACATCAAATAAAAATTTATTTACTCAGATTAATACTTTAATCACTCTCGCGATTGAATAGCATGAATGGTAGTACATTTATTTAATCTTAAAAGATTTTTTTTTTTTTTTAAAAAAAAAAAACTTAATTTAAGAATTGTAGCCTTTGGAAATACAATAATATTCTAGTTAAATAACTTTTCGTTTAAATAACGTCTTTGGCTAGGACCATAAAGTCTTACAAGAATTTTTTATGCAATTAATATGTGGCCCCTTGCAAAAGTAAAGTATATTGAAAAAAGTAATGTGAAATTATAAGCGAAGAGGTATCGTCTAATATTCACAGCGAAAAGGTCCCAAAGAGGTAGCTCAATCGGTTGAGACCACACCTAATGAAGCGGAGGTCACTAATTCACAACGCATTAAATCATAGGATATTTGATCTCCTTAAACTAACATTTCCTTTCAATTGCCACCATTCATTAGTGTTTAGCACTAAAATGGACAAAAAGTTGTGCACACGACTTACACGTGCAAATTTTATACTTGAAATGTCCAATTTATCCTCCAACCAAAGATTTTTTTTTTTTTTAAACAAAAACATGTGGGGTTGAAGGAATGGTTGGTCTACCCCCGAAGGCTATGGGAATGATTCGACTACATACCCCCAAAATCATTTTCTAAGGATAATTCGGTCATTTTTTGGGAGAGATCTTTGGGAGTGATCGAACTACCATCTTAGCATGAAATTAAAGGTGGTTCAACCACCCCCTTAGGAATTAACTTCAGTAGTACTGCTGGAAGCACCCTGTGGTATAGTCTCTCTCTAGTTTTTTTTATTTTTAAAAAAAAAAAAAAATTGATGTATTTTTATTTTTTATTTAGAAGGTCAAATATGACATTCTAATCCTAAAATCGAGATTTTTTTTTTTTTGTTTTTTTGCAAATAAGAATTTGGGGAAACTTCAGGGAACCCCCCTGAACTTCTATCCGATTTGAAATACCCCCCTCAAACTTCAAAAACTCTCAATTTACACCCTTGAACTCTCAATTGCTCTCAATTTGGACCCATCCGTACAAATTAGGGCACAAAATTTTTTAAAAAGACCAAAATACCCATGATTTTTATTTTTTAAAAAAATAAAAAAATATATCTAGAAGTTGAAATTTTATACAAAAGTCACTATTTAAAATTTCAACTTCCAAAATGTTTTTTTATTTTTTTAAAATGAAAATCAGGGAAATTTTGATCCTTTTTAAAATTTTGTGCCCTAATTTGTACGAATGGATCCAAATTGAGAGCAATTGAAAGTTCAGGGGTGTAAATTGAGAGTTTTTAAAATTTGAGGAGAGTATTTCAAATCAGACAAAAGTTCAGGGGGATTTTGTGAAGTTTTCCCTAATAATTTGGATGTATAATGGAATAATGCATATGCAAAAATTTTCGTTTTATTATAACATAAAATAATAGTTAAAGAGGGTCAAGTGTCACAAATAATTTTTTGGGGTGTGTGCATGCAAATAAGGCCTTAGTACGAGGAGAAAGTAAGTGTATTTTTCTCTAAAATTTGGTTTAAGATGCTTACAAAATTAAAATATTATTGATAAATATTCAATATAATATATGCTTTATAATTCCAATATATATAGTGGCATATTAAAGTATTAAAGTACGTATATTAAAAAAGAACGGCTATTTTGGAATTCAGATGGATAGTAAAGGACGGATGCATGTATCTTTTAGTGTTAAATTTAATTTGCTTAGAAAAAAAAAAAAAATCTAATTTGCAAGGGATAAATTGTTCAAATTGAAAGTGTAGGGCTTAAACTCACACCTATATCAAAGGATATTTGTTATATTTTCCCTACTCTATAAAATCTTTTAAACTTATATTAAATAGATGTTGAATATTTTATTATAATAATTTAAATTTCTTTTCCACAATTTGGTATGTCTAACCGTTTATGATCAAAAAGGACCTAAACGACGGAAACTGTAGGCGCTCACTCAAGACCAATTAAATCATAGTCTAACCTAATTCCACCAAAATATCAGTGGTTCCCAAAGTGGCTAATACTAATCAGGCTTTGTGAGAGTGATTTTATGTTGTAGAGAGTCGAATTCACACCCTATTACATGCCCGACCTCATGAAAATTTATTGGGATGTAATTTAAATTTGTTGCTCATATGCTATATTTGGTGAAATGGCTGAATAGAAACGGGGTTTTCCTTCCACTTATCCATTACAAGAGGCCATTTCATGGTGTATATATAGTATCTTTATTCATTGAATTACCTTATTTATAATCATCCAAAGATTGACAAAATAAGAGGAAAAAAGGAAGAAAAGAAACAGAATTTACTTATATATGTATGTTCAATGAGAAGAACTAATTCATTTTAATAGAAGTTAAGACATTGAAGTGGCATGGTGTGATTAATTAATGAAGGCATATAATTGGGCTACGATTAAAGGAATATGATCCTCTTTATTTCATGGTCAGGATAAAATAAGAAAAGTGCATAATTTGGCATGTGTTTGTTTGCAGCCAATTATTCTTTTTGAAACATGCCATGCCTTTATATATCTAGGTTTTCATATTTTTCTTTGCCCATATACATGTCATAAATTCTTCTAATATTGCTATGAAAACCAACCAAGAAAACAAACTAATAAGAGTAGAAGGTTGATAATAATATGCCCCAATTGCACCTAAAATTAATACAACCAAATAACCTAAAACAAACTCCTATTTATTAACCTAACCAAACATTATATCCATCGGAAAATATGGTATTTAGTAGACACACTGTTATAAAATTAAGATAAAATTGAGATGACATGACAATGAAAATCGGCCCTTAATTTTTTTTATTTTTTTATTTTATAAGAGCTTCATTGTCACATCATTCCAGTTGTATAACAGCCTACTAAATAACATTTCTCGTATCAAAAGAATGTACGAAAAAATTAAATGCAACAGAAATAACAATATATATAAGAAATGCTTATCTAGATTTCATATGAAGCTCTTGCTCTTGCACATCATGAATACCAACTTTTGGTACATCCATGAGTACTGCATGGAACAACAAATTAAACCACCAAAAAAAAAAAAAAAGAAGAAGGAGAAGAAGAAGAAGAAACCAACATCTGTAAATCTAGGTAGCAACAAGCTCTAATTATTTCATTTATTTCTAAGGGATCGAGCAAGAAAACAAGCAAGCAAAAGGAGTCGAACTTGTCATCATGCTGCAAAAACACTTTCGAACCTTGAAAATGTGAAAATGCCAAAGGATTGAATTGCCCTGTTGGAGAAACCGGCCACCGGAGAAAGGCTGAAGGATTTCCGACCACCCCAATTTCTCCCATAATATCATCAAACCACGATCAGTACTAGCTTATACTTCTCTCCGCCTGTGGCCACCTCCGGCCACCGCAACATGGCGGCCGGAGGTGGCACTAGTTGCAAGAAAAATTGACTAGCAATTCATGCAAGAATACTGATGAATGTGCAGGCCATGAATGAGATTATGATCATGAGCTAGAGAGGCCTTTAAAAAGGAGAGATCGAGTAGAGTGAGTGCAAAATTTGGTTTTCTTCTCCTATGGGTAAATTTGGAATGGCCGCATCTTCCAAGGGATATGCGGCGACCACCACAACTGCCCCACATTTGATGACCACATGCTTTTTTGGGTCTTGTCCATCTTCTTCTTTTCAAACTTTTGTTGCCTGCTTTACTATTATTAATTATATCTAACCAAAAAATACAAAGAGTCTCATTAATTACACCGATTTAAAATAAACTCTATGTGATATGCAAAAATAACAAATGGGTTCAAGGAGTACTTCAATCTGCTGAAGATCATGCCTCATGAAACAGAGATCAGTAGTTCGAATACCTGATTCACCCTTCCCTTATGTGGACATGTCAAAAAAAAAAAAAAAAAAACTTATGTCTAACATTTTTATAGAACTATAGGCAACACATGTCATAATTTGATTGATAATGAAGTAGCATTTGATCATTCGATGGTTTCTATAAAGAAAAAATAAATAAATAAAAATAATAGAATTCATTATATATTTAACCATCTTCATAGTGAATGGATGAATCCACCATTGAATTTATATAGGGTCTACATAAGTCCACAAATCTAATGATTAATATATTGAATTTGAATAATGAGATGGAAAAAAAATTGAAAAAATATTGAGGTGAATCATTCCTCATTAAAAAAAAATAATGGACAAGGCTTTATTTTCTCTCCCAATTCTTCTCCCGTTCCCCCACTTCTCAAAATCTCCAACAGATATGTGGGGTCATATGGGTCTCACCCGTGGACCCCACATATCTATTAATGCAACGTGATTTTAAAAAGTGAGATGACGAGAGAAGAATCAATGAAAAATGTATACCATATCCCAAAAAAAAAAAAAATTAGGCGAAAGTTAGGTCGTTTTCTTATTGCAAATTAATTAGTATGATCACATTGACTTATTTTGCACTTTTTTCCTATACATATAATTTCATTCCAATTATGAAAGTATTCACGCGCGCAACGGGCCTGGTGGGGTCCAGTAAAGCAGATTTGCATGATAAACACTTACCGACGGATACACGTTTGCAAAATGGTCCTACTTTGTCTTCTGCTCTCTGCTTTTTTTTCCTTGTCGCCATTAATTCTTAAACTAAAGCATGGGATGTCGTTCATGTTGTAATAAAAAAAATGGTCGAAGAAGAAGATTCACCCCCACGTTCTAATCAGCGATGTAATGCATTTGACGAAGAAGAACAAGCATTGGATTTTTAATTGCTCTGTCACGTGAAAGTCACCAAGCAAGACATGTCGTGTGCGGATATTTAGGTATGGGCACTAGCTAGGAGTTGTTTGGGAAAAAAAAAAAATGGATTATATACCTAATTGTAATCATTTTGGCTCCATATTCTTAGGTCATGTGTACGTGGAGCCACACGGTATGCTTGTGGTGCAATCTATGGTTCAACTTATCAAAGCATATTTGGTAGATTATATTCTGATGCCCTAGCTCTTTGGGTAAAGGTGAGTTTGGAATAACTTGGAGGGAGGGCTGGCTAGGGGAGCAGAATACCTAAAAAGTAAAAGAGAGATGGAGATTGTTTGTGGCTGGTAGTACTCTTATTTCAACTTACCTTTAATTGCATAAGTGTGGGTGGCATATGGGGGTGTTTGCTTTGAGTTTCATTATCACCCACTGAAATTTGGAGCACTTTTAGATTACAACAGTAAGTGGTATATATGTTTTGTTAGTTATTTTTATTGGCTAATTCCGTGCTCGAACTTTCGGTTGCACCCTTTTTTGCAGTGGTTCGAATAGTTAGTCTAGAGCGTTTGCTAGGCGTCCGAATGGTTGAAGTTTAAAGAAGAGGCAATGTGTTCCGGGACTTCTATAATACCTTAGGTCCATCTAAATAGTGACACACAACATCCTGCAAAATTAAGATTTTCCAATTAAGTAAGAAAACCTAAATCTTAGTTACCTATATATATGGCTCTTCATAGCATGAATTTTCTAAGTAATTAAGTGGGCAAATTATATATTGTGCTAAGAGAAAATTTTAAGCATTCAAAGCATTAGAGTTATTTTCTCTTAAAATGTTGTTGTGATTTTGGAAGTTGTTCTTCATTGACAACCAAATAAGTCTGTCAGAGGTTCTAGTATGGAAAATCAATAGAATAAGTTTTCAAAGGTTCTGGAGAAACTACCGAGGTAGAAGTAGGGGTGGGAAAAAATCCGCCTACCCCGCCCTGATCCGCCGAATTTAGGTGTTTCTTTTTTGAAAATACGGGTTGGATTTCTTCCAACCCAAGCAAGTCAGGTCAGATTACGGGTATAAATTTTTTGCAGTGGGTACCCACCCCACCCCTATCCGCCCCGCTCCAGTATAAAAGGGGAAAAAAAAAAAAAAAAACTAGATCTATTTTCTTTCTTTCAGCCGCCTCCTCCCTCCCTCTCCTCTCCTCTCACTCTCTCTCTCTCTCTCTCTCTCTTGCTCTTTGCTCTGTCTTCGTCTCTCACTCTCGCTCATCTCTCTCGCACCCCTCAAGCCGGTTCTTCACCTGCTTGGAAATGGAACCTTACAAGTTGAGCCGAAGCAACCGCCTCAGATCTCTGGTGGCCGAGTCGTCGACGATCACCAAGACCTGCTTCTTCTTCGAGAACAACGGTAACGGGAGGGAGCTAGGCTCAGGTGACATCACGAACGCCAATCCGGCGTACATGTCGCATTTCTCGGCCACCAAAGGCGAAAGCCTCAGATCCACGACCCGGATTTGCTTTGGCACCATTTCCGACCTTCACCCCTTCAACAAGAAACAAGAAAAAATAAAAATAAGAAACCCGCCCCACCCAACCCACTCCGCCATACTTGAAACCTGGCGGATATGGTGACTTTAATCTTGATAGTAGATAGGATTTTTTCAAACCCGATTGGCTCCGGTTGGGTATAGAATTTAGCTAAAACCCACCCAAACCGATCCATGCCCACCCCTAGGTAGAAGACAATATGGGTCACTTGTCTAAACAAGTTTGTAATCTGTTCAACTTCAAATGTTGTAGTGACCAAAATTATTAACTAGGCATAAGCGGCTTAGTTGGGGGAGTTAATTTGGACTTTGGGTCACTAAGGACACTAAAAGGGTAATTTAGACTTTTGAGCAGACGTACCCTAAGTCTGGCGGATGTACCTTGCTGTCTGTAGTGCGGGCGTACGTTGGGGGAACTACTGGACGTACATTACTTTTTGAATACCCTCTGGTTAATACCTAGACGTACGAGGCAATCATGAAACCACTGGGCAAGAACCACCGGACGTACGCCCCTTGGCCGGACGTTCACTGCTTTTCTTGGCCTATAAATAGACTCCTACCCCTTCGTATTTCTCACAATTTTCAGACGCCCCCAGGCTGCTAGAGTGTTCCTAGAGTGTTTTACAAGTGTTTTGAGTGCGTTGCGAGCGTGTGTGTGTGTGAGGCGTTTGCAAGTTTCAAAACGTTCGAGAGGCGAAACTCTTGCAGTTTTATTTCAAGAAGGTAACGTTTGATCCTTAGCTTTTAATTACGTTGTTATGCTGCTCGTTTTACATTTAGATGTAGTTGTTAGCTTAGCTTAGTTGTGTTTTAAAACCCGTTTGGGTTAGCATTTTCGATTACCTTAGCATCGTTACGTTGCATGGAGGCTAATAACTATACTAGAAAGCTTTAGGGTGTTCATAATAACCCTAGGAGTCAGAGAATAGGTGGACTGTGGAGAAAAATTGAGGTTCTCCCTGAGAACCCATATAGCGGATGTACGGTGTTGTGTCGGACGTACGGCTTGTCGTAACACAGCGGACGTACGCTCCCGAGCCGGACGTACGGTCAATGTGTGACAGAAAAATCCTATTTTCACCAACCGTCCTGTAACTCCTGTTTTTCTTACTTTAGAGTTGTCTTAGTAGAATTAGGACTAATAGAAGGTTTTCCACTGATTTGGAGAACTCGAACCTCTCGAAGTTTTCGGAGATGTGTACCAATTCAGGTGAGTTTTAACTCACATAATGTTTATTGCTATTTTCCCATGCACTGCACATCTATTTTGTGTATCAAGAAAACATGCATATTTTACAACTCTCACAATTTGTACTTATTGCAAATGAACTCTGTCATTTTGAGAAAAACGTTGTGCTGAACATGTTAATTAAGTGAGACTAGTAAAATGACATGCATATAAAATACAGACAAGATAATTACATTGTATAACATCGTACACCGGTACGTGCGGTAGTAATGGCCATGGGCTTACTATACATGTTAGCTTTATAGTCAAATGTGTGTGTCATATAGGCTATTGGTTTCATGACCTTGATGCAACCATTCCCAATGATTCGATCACTATAGGACGGACGTCATTAGTTGGTGTGGCCCACTCGGGGTCGGACTCGATCGTGCCACTAATGTTACGTACGGTATGTTATGCAATGACTGGGGCACTGACATTATATTATAGGTCACTCGAGACAGCATCAACCTTGCTGAGAAGGGGTAATATCTCGGGTAGACCATATTATTAAACTATGACTGTTGTTTACACTATATGCATATATTGTTACTATATATATATCACACATAAATAAACTGTCATGATGGAACTGCTTTTACTTATTAAATATCTGAATTCATTACTAAAACTGGTATGAGTATTATTTGCGTTAAAAATCACTAAGTCTTAAACTTATCCCTTTTATTTATGTTTTTTCCTATCATTATAAATAATTGCGCGGTTTAGCTGCACTAGCTGAAAATGCCGTCGGAGATTACTTGGGTGATTGCTTAGGACCTGATATGGATAATCTTTGAGGATATGGATCCCGTTTGGCTTAGAAAGATGTGGGAAGATTGAAGAACTGCCCGTACAGATATGATAGAGATTATGATCTCATTAGCCCTGCTTAAGCTTAAGTCTAGGCTCTGATATGTTGATCTTTTGTGAATAATGTTATTGTTTCTATTTTGGGGATGTATCTATTTTCCTGTTGACTGGTACATTTGGCGACTATTTATTGATGATGTAGTATTTTATCTTTGGTATTGTTGTGTGATGTTTCAATTACTGTCTCTTAATCCCATAGTCTTGGTAAAGTCTTCCGTTGCAGTTTTCTCGTTACGATGAGGAAAGTGATTTCCCAAAGGTCGTGTCCTGGAGGGACATGGCTGGGATGGCGCGTTGTGGGATCAATTACTAGTTAATTGATATTCCCATCGGGCGAGGCGTCACAAATGTTTTGTAATTTCTCTTTCTTTTACAATGCATGATTTCTTGGGTTTGGTAGTTGCATAGTTGTTTTTCCTTTTAAAGAATTTTTCAAAGGTTTTTACTTCGTCACCAAAATATCTGTATGTATCTCTTTGATTTTCTGTTTACATATTTTGGTAATTGATTATTGCATGCTTCTTATTTTTAATTCTGCATTATTTTTGTTAAACACCTATTCACCCCACTCTAGGTGTATTTTGAAGTCTAGTTTATCTTTTTTACATTTATTTCGACGCAAAACGTTTTTTATTTTAAAAATATTTTTAGCCAAAAAAATGATTTCATTAAAAATATTTTTAAGCGTTCATTTGCATGAACAATTAGCAATAGCTGACAATGGGCAGCAAATTCCAATGGCAGCCAAAAATGGCAAGCAACTTCTCACAGATACTAACAACGGATTTTGGTAGTAACGGGGAATGAACTATGAGACAGTCCGTGCAAAAAGGAGAATGACGAACTCGAAAAATGATTTATGATTTAAAAAAAAAAAAGGAAACTATTATTTTTGTAGAAATTAAATAAGATTTTCGTGGAACATATGTATATCGTGACAACTAGTTACATATGATGATTTGATGGTTTAATTTCTTGCGTAGGTATACCTATATATAGTTGTGTTTCACTTGAAGTAGTGGAATACTTGTATATATGTGCGTATAGTCGAGTTATATAATGTACACACATGCATGAATACATGATAATAAGGCTTAGATTGGTTTGTATGTGTACGTTTCCAAGTGGGAGATTGGACTCTTCAAGAGATAACTCAATCAGTTGGGACCACGCCCAATGAAACGGAGGTCACTAGTTCGAATCCCCTTTCCCCCTCTTGTGCATACATGTCAAAAAAAAATAAAAATAAAAATAATTGGTAGATTGGAAACTAAATAGTATCTTTAAAAGGTTTTCATCATTTGTGAAATGCTTTTATAGGTGCTTTAAACCAAAGATAACTATTATTGTAACCACGTAGTAGAAATGGAAAGTCAGTTCATTGTGAAAAGTCAATGATTATTAATATATGTACTGAGTCTGTGAACTCATATATTTACCTATGTTATTGTGGTAATTAGGGCTGGTAATCTGAGTTGGCAGGTCGGGCTCGGGTCGACTTGCTTGACCCGCCAAGCGTTAAAGGTCAAACCAAACACGACCCATTTGACCCAAAAAGCGACTTGTTTAACTCGTTTGATCCAGCCCAACCCAACCCATTTGACCCATTTCGACCCAAATACAACGTGCTTGACTTGTTTAACCCATTTCAACTTGTATTTATCACATAAAAATATGTATATAATTTCAAAAAATGGTCAAGCGAGGTGGATTGTTCATTACCCAAACTCGTTTATGCCAAACCTTATCCTTCTAATTTCGTATCGAGTTCATAGGTAATGTTCAAAATTGTCAGTCCTAATAATAACCCCACAATCACATAGATCTTGTGGTTGCAGATGTTGAGGGTGTTGATGGAGGATCCAGTTACCTCATACTTGGGCTACTATGATTGAAGTGATAGGATGCCACATGTAATTTGGTTAGACGAGCATGTTTAGTCTATCCTTTGATTGTACATCATTTTTGTCATATTTATAAATACTTATGATGTATTTATAGTATTATGTCATGTGTGACACTTTTGTATTACTACAAAAAACCATTTTTTTTCTAACGGTCATTTTCTAACGTGTTAGGAGCATTAACACGTTATAAAATGTTTTTAACGTGCCATTTCTAACGTTTTTCACACGTTACTAAACCGCCCGTGAGAAATTGCCATTTTCTAATGTGTTAACATTTGACACGTTAGAAAATTACTAACGTGTTACTATTCACACGTTAAAAAATTAATTTTTATTTTTTTAATTTTTTTTGTCATTTTCTAACGTGTCAAAAATAATAGAAAAAAGAAGGCTTTCTGGAAGAAAAACATTATCCCTCCCAGGCTTCAACAGAAAATGTGTCCATGAACATATGCCTAATTATGGCAGGTAATCTATACAAGAAAATAATCTTCTCATGTATGAGAAAACAAGTGAAATAATAATGTTATTGGAGGCAACCTTGGACTACTTGTTCAACTTAGGAAGATAACTTTTCTGTTTCGCTCATAATGACATTATGGAAACCTGTACGACGCCATTGGATTTGGAAATTCAGAATGCGTCCGATGGTTGTGGCGGGCCGGCCGCTGATGTTGGCTAGTCAATTGTCACCGTGGAAACGGTCAAAACTATTCCCTCTGTCTAAAGTTACACCGGCAAGTTTGGATTTTGGATTTCAAAGTACTGGATTTTGAATGTCTAGATTTCAAATCCGCTTTATATATTTGTTAAAAAAATAAAAACAAAAACCGGGGTTTCTTACGCTTTTCCTCGGAGATCTTCCATGTAATTTCCCACAAGCCGATGACCCAAAAAAATAAAATAAAAATAAAAACAAAGAAGAAAAAGAGAAGCCAATGAGAGGTAAATGGGAAGCCAAAGAGAAAAAGAGAAGATCAGAGCTCTCGAGAACAAGAGTGCGATAAAAGAAAAACATTGTGGCCAAATGAATCTCAATTAAAAAAAACTTAGTGACCAAATGAACTCATTTAACAACCACGGTTAAATATCCTATCAAAAGCCATAATCACTAACGACCTGGAAAGTAGGGGTATACATGCGGATGTAAATGCAGTTATCTGCAAATTGAGGATATTATTTTTAGATATCCGCGTCCGCATCATTTGATTCATTTTTTACTAATTACATCCACGAGATTATTGCGATTAGTATTCGCTATCTATATATTAGGTAATGGGCTTTTTGGGCCTATTTTAGTTTCTTGGGCCTTTTTTTGGGTCTCTATTAAGACATATTTTAAATGATTTTAAAAATAATTTGAGCAAATTTTTAATGTCGTAGGCTTGTTTTAATTATTTTTAAGCCCTAATGTTTTGAAAATATACTAATTTCACATTATTTTTGCCTTTTTGCACGAGTGTTATACGAGAAACAAATTTCCGGGAGCTTGTCTCTCTCTCTGTTAATTAAGCTTCCTTTGTGTTAGAAACCAAACAAGTTTCACAGTGGGTCATCTAATTAGCACTCTGCATGTCATTAACACGAAACAAATACAAATTAAATTGTAGACTTTTCAACAAACACTTAATAATTAAAGATTGCGCGCGTTTGGGGAGGGAAAATCCAGTTTAGGCATCATGGTTTCTCCCTCTACTACTTCTGTCCCGATCAGCCGCGTGTATTACTTCATCAGATTATTATTCAAAGCACTAGCACGGGTAAACCTCAATAATTGAAGCTTCAATTGCTAAGACTTGGGCAGATCAGTTGCCTTTAGATATTTCATTTGACTCTGTAATCAGTGTGCTTTGCTCCCATTGAGAGGTTGTCTTTGAGTCGGTGTTACTGGGCATGAAAAGTGCAGGCCGCTTGGGTACTGGAAGAGTGATGGAGTAGCTATTAAGATTGAGAATCACTGAATCCATGGTTGGTCTATCAGCTACATTTTCTTGAATACATAGTAATCCAATATGGATGCATCTCATAATTTCAATTTCTGAGCCCAGCCTTGTTGTTGGATCTACAATATTTGTAGCAGTCTCCTCTGTCCATTTTTTCCATGCCTATAATATATGATTTTGAAGGGCAAATTAAACACAATATTAGACATAAAGTTCTATTATAAATACAGTAATCCCTATGTGTTAATTTGCTGCGTCACGGAAATAGTTAAAGGGAAATGTATCCAAGTATGATTGTACTTACATAACTTAGAAGATCATTCACATTCTCTCCATTTCGGAAGTAATTGTTCTTCTTTCCACTTACAATTTCCGATATTAATATGCCAAAACTAAATACATCAGACTTTGTAGAGAATTGTCTGTACATAGCATACTCTGGAGCCATATATCCACTGCATATCAACATCAATAATGTTAGTTTAATTTGGATATGGTAATATTAGAGCTTTCCATACTTGGCTTCAAAATTGCTATTTTTGTTTTTTGTTTTTTTGAAATGAGTTAAATAGCATGTAGAAAGTAAACATCAGCTCTTCCCTACTATGATACTAACCGGGTTCCAACAATTCTACTTGTATTTCCTTGAGTTTGATCCAATAAAAATAGTTTTGCCATGCCAAAATCTGAAATTTTCGGATTCATTTCTGCATCTAAAAGAATGTTGCTAGCCTTAAGATCACGATGAATAATACAAAGTTGAGAATCTTCATGAAGGTAAAGAATCCCTCAAGCAATGCCTTTTATGATCTTGTAGCGCCTTCCCCAATCTAAATGTGCACGCTTGATTGTATCTACAAGTCCAACAAACTATATGATTCAATGAAGCAAAATACGAGGATGTGCACTGAAATAAGATATATTATGAACACAGTATGAGGTAAACAAATTAAAAAAAGAAAAAGGAAAGGGCAACCATACCAAAAAGGAAGTGATCAAGGCTTGTATTTGGCATGAATTCATATATTAAAAGACTTTCATTTTTTTCCAAACAGAAGCTAAGGAGTCTGACTAGATTCCGATGTTGAAGTTTAGCCACTAATAAGACCTCATTTTTAAATTTTAAATCTCCTTGTCCAGAATTCATTGACAATCTTTTAACTGCTACAACTTGTCCATTTGAGAGTATTCCCTGTTAATATATAACAACAAAGTGCATGTAACCTCAAGGAATTTGGAAATTAATATGTGTTGACAGATAAATATGGATGGTACCCTTCCTCATACCATACAATTATATCAAGTTACCTTGTAAACAGCATCAAATCCACCTTGACCGAGCTTATTTTCTTTAGAAAAGTTATTTGTCGCATCTCTAATAGTGCCAAAGTCAAATTGCAAGGATTCAACGGATGTGACGCTAGATTTTTTATCTTCTGTTGTTATTTTATTTTGTGGGTAAATCTCTTCTTGTGCTGCATCATTAGCTCTTGTATTTTCGTCAAATTTCGTCAAAACGTGATAGTTTTCATTGGTGTACTATGTTAGAGCCAATAAAATCACGTCACTTCACTTATAATAAAAAAATTATAAAAACAAATAATATAAAAACAAAAAAATTAGTATTGATGTGACATATGTCACAATGTGATTATTAGTACTTATATGCCACGTTAATAAATTCTGTCAACTTTTTTTTTAATAATATGACCTATTTGTTTTTATTTTTTTTATTCTTGCTTATCCTATGGAGTAGTCTTGTTTAATCAAGTTTTAAACCTCGGTGAGTTATTTGTCAAAACCTCATACAACAACTACTAATTAAATTGTAGACGTTTCCACAAACACTTTAAGAATATAAGATTGTGCGTTTGGGGAGGGCATCCGGTTTAGGCATTGTGGCTTCTCCTCTACCACTTCTGTCCCCATCAAGCCGCGTGTATTACTTCATCAGATTATTATTCAAACCACGAGAAACCCCGGTCCTCATGAGTCATTCTAGAAATATTTAAGCATGCAAAGAGGGTCATTTTTTATTTTTTATTTTTATCAAATATGGAAACAGAAGAGAAAAAATTACAACATAAGATGACATAAAAAAGGTGAACAATCCAAACACAAAATAACCATAAATAAGACAAATAAATGACTCGACTGATCATCAAGAGAACAAGATCGAGCAGTCAGACCCGGGGTCATTTCTAATGTTATTTATCTTCCAATAGACACGCTTCACCTAATTCCCCGCGCGGCCAGCTAATATTGCACTGATAAACTTTCATGAAAGAGTCACACACACAAACATATATATAAAACCTACTAATAATTTTCTAAGGTAAAGTAGAGAAGGTAATCAGAAAAGGTTTGAATGTTTCCATTCAACATTAGATTTTTCAAGATCATGGACTTTAGAGGCTAACTAGCTCACCCGGCCTTCTCAATAAAAAAGCCTATATTATAATCTTAAAGGCCTAAGCATTTTCCCTGAACACAAGGCAATGGTTTTCTCAGGATTACATTTGTCGTTCCTCTCTGCCATTTTCATGCTCACTGCACAAGCAGTCGCGCAGCCATCCTTCCTTTATCATTCCTGTTTAAACGACAAGGGAAACTACACCGCCAAAAGTACATATGAGGAAAACCTCAATCACCTCCTCTCCTCCCTCTCCTCCAACACCAAAATTGACTATGGCTTCTACAATTCCTCTTACGGCCAAAACTCTGACAAAGTATATGCAACTGGACTTTGTAGAGGAGATGTTAACCCAGATGTTTGCCGTGATTGTCTCAGTAATGCCACGTCTCTTCTCATGCAGCTTTGTCCCAATCAAAAGGAGGCAATTGGATGGCACGACTACTGTATGTTACGCTACTCAAATCGCTCCATTTTTGGCATCCTGGAAACTCTTCCTGATTTCTATATGTCGAACTTGAACAACGTATCAGCCAATTACGTGGACCAATTCAACGATGATCTTAGTACCTTGTTGGAAAGCCTAAGAAGGGAAGCTGTAGCAGGTGGTTCTCTTCGTAAGTTTGCAGCAGGAAACGCAACAGCACCGAACTTTCAAACATTATATGCACTTGTACAGTGCACACCTGATTTGTCTGAGAAAGATTGCAGCGATTGCTTACGTGGGGCGATTGAAGGTATTCCACAATGTTGTGATGGGAAGCAAGGTGGGAGAGTCGTTAAACCAAGCTGTAATATCAAGTTTGAGGTCTACCCATTCTATAACTCGACAGCTGCTTAGTGATCTCTTTACAATTTATGTAAAGATCTTGCTACCATGATCTATAATTATAATAAAAGGATCTTTACACTAAATCTATAATCAAATTGATCCACTGGTTTGGCCGATTCATGCTATGTATACTAATATATATGTTCTTAAAGATATATAATATATATTTGGCCCTTCTTAATAGCTACAGCATTTGTACTTATCAGATGTTTCTTTCTGATCATATTTAGTTATGATTATATATTAGTTTGTGAATTAATTTTTGGTTGATCTGCGGAGAATTCAACTGATATCTCAATTTATGTTGGAGGCCGAACGGACATTAGTTGTGATTAAACCAAGGAACTGCCGGAAGTATCTTATTGCAAACCAAACCTTAAATATGGCCTGGCTTGGTCAATATCGTGTTATTCCTAGCTAGTTTTTTGTCATCTTTAGTACAATTTGATTTTTATTTATTTATTTATTTTTTAATTTTTCTTTTTTTTTTGGAAGGGGATGTGTTCAATCGGGCAGCTCCATGTAAGATCCTGTCCGGACCGTGCTCAGGCAGTCTGAGTAGATCATCTTTTTTTATTATAAAAAAATAAAATGAAAAATAATTATGAAAGTTCATGCGTTGGTCAAAATTTAACCGAATTAGCAAAAATATCTATGTCTAGATCTTTGTATTTTTCTTATTTTTATTTTTTAGTTTTTTAATAAAAAAAATGGGTATTTTGAAATTTTTGGTAAGACTTAATGAAAGAAAATATTATTGGATGGGGGACATTGTAAAAAATTGAAAGTTTGATAGCCTAAATTAAGAGTTTTTAAACATTAGGATTAAGGTAATTTTAAATAACATGGAAGTTCAAAGAATTTTATGAAGTTTTCCTAAATATTTCTTCAGCTAGCCACTATTTAAACATGACAATACAAATTAAGTAGCATAAGGGAGAAATCATCAAAGACAATTAGGTGAAAGTTCTATCCTACCTTAGCTCAAAAGAGTAAGTGTATATTTTCCATTTAATTGATTTTTTCCCTGTCCTTTTCATTTTTTGTTTCTCAATTTCAATCCTAATTTTTTTTTCTCAAAGAAAAAAAAACAAAAAAAACCAAAACAAAAAACTAAAGATGAGAGAAACTTTTCTGTTAAAGTATTAATTTTTTTTTTTAAATGATTAATTTACATCTTCCTATACACTTAACATTTCGAGATAAGTAATGATTTAACATGTTATTAAAGTTTAAGGTCTTGAGTTGGACCATTATCTCAGTCATTCACTCCCAATTTCAATTAAATATTTCACATGTTGAACTTAATCTATTTGGTAATTTAATATTCTCTCCATAAAGAAGATTAGGATGGTTTTGCTACCAAACACAAAAATAATTCACATTTACATCTTGTTGGGTCATGAATCAACCCCACAAAACCATAGGGCCTGTACCAAGCCCAAGCAAGGCCCATGTTCTCAAAGCCCAAGAGCATCTCGAGCCTCGAGAGCCCAAGAGCGTCTCGAGGCCTCGGGAGCCCAGGCCAGCCTCGATCACCCGAGAACGCCTCGAACAGGCGAGAAGGCCTCAGGCCTCGATCACCCGAGAAACCGTTTCGGGCCTCGATCACAACATATCACTGATAAAGCTTAAGGCCTCCAAAGCCCGAAAAGCTAGGGATCAAGATATTAAATTCAAAAAACTTATCTTATCCATTTCATTCAATAACAAGCACTTCGAAAAGATCAGATATATTATCTATCAACATTCAAAATTTAAAGTGCCACAACAACCAAATCCTATCCTGATCCCATCAGGTCTTGATACGGATAACTACCTAAATCCCTGGTAACAAACTGCCTCGCAGAGAATCAGGGAAGAGTCAGTCATTGACAAGGGAACAATCACTCCATGCCTATATAATACGAGTCACCTCCACAAGTTCTGGTAACGCAACTCTAGCACTCTAAAAGCTTTTGTTGTTTCCTCATTATTTCAAAAGCATACACTGACTTAGGCATCGGAGTATCCCCGCCGGCTCACCCCCGGTCTCTTCGATCCTATTCTTTTCTCTACTGTGCAGGAAAGGTCAAGCTTGAATCATTCGTCAAGAAGTCAACAAGCGTGCCACGTCACCAATCGGGAAACTGTGTATCAACACATCTCATGAACACCATTTCAAACTCTTCATGAATAAATAGTTCATATTATTATCCCACTAGATAATTAATACTAAACCTCCACTTTTCCTACAAGTACTTCTCCCAGAAAATCAGAGAAAATTTTTCATTTCCGAAAGTAAACGTTCGTATGCACGAGGGGCTGCAGTGAAATAGGGGCTGGACTTTGTTTGGACATGCACTATATGAAATAATTTGTTATTTTTTAAAAAAATTAAATAGATATAAATAAATAATTTGATGATTTAATTAATATTCTAACATAATTACTACTACCAAAACACGTGGGCAAAAAAAAAAAAAAAAAGTTCCATTAGATTATAAAGGACAATATTGTGATCAAAGAGATTTTGTTTTCTCGACTACAAAATAGTTGTAGCTGCATACAAACAGGAACAACGGACTAAATATACTACATGCATGGTAAAGAATCATGGACATAAGTATATGGTTTAACATTTAAAAATATACACTCTTATTTAAAGCTTATACAAAGCACTAGCGTGGGTGGGGCTCAGTAATTGAAGCCTCATTTACTTAGGCTCGGATAGAGTTGCCTTTAGATCTTTCATCTGACTCTATAGCCCGTGTGCTTTGCTCCCATCGAGATGTTGTTTCTGAATCAATGTCACTATGCATAAAAAATGCAGGTTGCGAGGGTACTGAAAGAGTGATGGCGTAGCTATTTAGCATCAGAACCATTGAAGCCATAGTTGGTCTGTTAGCTACATTTTCTTGAACACATAATAACGCAATGTGGATGCATCTCATAATTTCAGTTGTCGAGCCTGGCTTTATTGTTGGATCCACAATATTTGAAGCAGTTCCCTCTCTCCAGTTTTTCCATGCCTACAATATTAGTGAGAAAGTTCTATTATAATTATGATAATTCCTATGTGTTAATATGTATTGGTGCCACAATTATAGGACAAGCGAAATGTTCCCAAGTATGACTGTACTTACATAGCTTAGAAGATCCTCTGCATTCTCTCCATTTCGAAAGCAATTGTTCTTTTGTCCACTCACTATTTCCAATACTAATACACCAAAACTAAAGACATCAGACTTTACAGAAAATTGTCCATGCATTGCATACTCTGGAGCCATATATCCGCTGCATGTCAACATCAATAAATGTAATTAGTTTAATTTTGATATGGTAACAAAGCTTTCCATTCTTATATTCAAAATTGTTAGTTTTCCTTGATTTTTGGAACGAGTTAATTAAATTTTACTAGAACTTTGATGTTATTTCTTTGGTACAAAGTAAACATCAACTCTCTCCAAATACAAAAGAATACTTACTAGGTTCCAACAATTCTACTTGTATTTCCTTGAGTTTGATCAAATGAAAACAATCTTGCCATGCCAAAATCAGAAATTTTTGAGTTCATTTCTGCATCTAAAAGAATGTTGCTAGCCTTAAGATCACGATGAATAATACGAAGTCGAGAATCCTCGTGAAGGTAAAGAATCCCTTTAGCAATGCCTCCTATAATCTTGTAGCGCCTTTGCCAATCCAAATGTAATCGCTTAATTGGATCTGTATTTCCAAGCAAGTATATGATTCAATGAAGTAAATTTGTGGAGGTATAATATTCAACCTAAAATATATATTAAATACAATCTAAGAGAAAAAGAAAAGCGCAATCATACCGAAAAGGAAGTGATCAAGGCTTGTATTTGGCACAAACTCATATACTAATAGTCTTTCATTTCCTTCCAAGCAGAAGCCAATTACGGTGTTGAAGTTTAGCCACTAATAAAACTTCATTTTTAAATTCTAAATCTCCTTGTCCAGAATTCTTTGACAGTCTTTTTACAGCTATAACTTGTCCATCAGATAACCTACCCTGTTAACATATAAAAATGAAGTGCATGTAACCACAAGGGATTTGAAAGTTAACATATTTTCACACACACACATATATACACACGATACCCTTGTCCATAAGATTATATTAAATCACCTTGTAAACAGCACCAAATCCACCTTTTCCAAGCTCATTATCTTCTGAAAAGTTATTTGTTGCAACTCTAATAGTGTCGAAGTCGAATTGCAAGGATTCCACGCTTTTAATTTCATCAACAGCTTCACATAAGGAACAAGCTAGTCAGTACTCAAATGAATAAATTAGGTTCATAATTATTTGAGAGATCACAACTATTTTAGAGTAACACAATTTAAAATGTATGCACAAAAAGCAATGGGCTTTTCAATATACTAATGATTGAAATAAAGATGTATATATTTTTTTTCATCTTTCAAAACCCAAATGACACAACTAGTGCTTATTAAGGTAATAATTTCTAGTTTGTTATTGGAAGTCACTTCTTGACAGATCACTTTCTAATTCAAATCTCACTTGAGGGGGGCTAAATATCGTCTTATATAAGTATGACCTGTCTTTGATAATTCCTCTGGGCACGATATTCACGTGGCGTAACTGTTTGAATAAATAACAAAACCAAACGTTTAATTACTTACTTTCAAGTTTTTCTCTTGGCCTCCTCCTTAGTCTGAAATATATGCAAAAGGAGATGACTAGTACCACAAAAGCAGCAGTTGACACAACTATAATGATGACAGTCGTAGATGTGTTGCTCCCGCTCTCTGCAAAATCCATAAAATCTGTTCTCATTAGAAGATTCTGAGGGTTGAGTTTGGATTTGGAGAAATAATCTTATTAGCATAAATAACTTTGAAGTGTTTGGAGTAATCAAACAAAGACTAACGCATAAGATCAAATGTCCTTCACATTTAAATGAGTGGATACGATAGCCCAATTGTGCAAGTGTGAACAACATCTAATGGTACCTTTTGTTGTGTTAGTGTTGGTTACTGGTGGTGCTACTGGAGATGGTGGGGATGACGCAGCCGCTGTCGAGTTATAGAACGGGTAGATCTCAAACATGATATTACAGCTGGGTGTAATGACTCTCCCACCTTCCTTTCCACCACAACATTGTGGAATACCTTCAATCGCCTCACGTAAGCAATCGTAGCAATCTTCTTCAGACAAATCAGGTGTGCACTGCACAAGTCCGTATAACGTTTGAAAGTTCGGTGCCGTTGCGTTTCCCGCTGCAAACTTGCGAAGAGAACCACCTGCTACAGCTTGGCTTCTTAGGCTTTCCAACAAGCTCCTAAGATCACCGTTGAATTCATCCACGTAATTGGCTGATATGTTGTTTGGGTTCGACATAATGAAACTTGGACTAGTTTCCTTGACGCCCAAAATGGAGCGATTTGAGTATCGTAACATACAGTAGTCGTGCCATCCAATTGCCTCCTTCTGATTGGGACAGAGCTGCTTGAGAAGAGACGTAGCGTTATTGAGACAACCACGGCAAACATCTGGGTTAACATCTCCTCTACAAAGTCCAATTGCATATGCTTCGTCAGAGTTTTGGCCATTGGAGGAATTGTAGAACCCATAGTCAATTTCTGTGTTGGTGTAGAGAGAGGAGAGGAGGCGATTGAGGTTTGCCTCATATGTACTGTCAGCTGTGTAGTTTCCCTTGTCATTTAAACAGAAATGATAAAGGAAGGCTGGCTGCGCGACTGCTTGAGCAGCGAGCATGAAAATGGCAGAGAGGAACAAAAGTAATCTTGAGAAAACCATTGCCTTAAGCTTGCGTTCTGTGAAATGGCAATGTTTAGGCCTAGCTTGAAGATTATAGTAGGCTTTTGTTGAGAAAGTACGTGAACCATAGTGGGCTGACTTTTAGGTTTGGGTTGGTGCATTTTTTAATTAAGCCTCTAAAGTCAATGATGTGGAAAAGTCTAATGTTGAATTCAAACATTCAACCTTTTCTAATTATCTGCTCTATTTTAGCTTCTAAAAATATTAGTAGGTTTTAAATATTTCTACATTGACTGAGTGGTAGAGTATTAGTTGTGCACGCGGTTTGATCGAGACACAAGTGGCAAAGGACAAAAAGCCACGAAGTCCATGGACACGTACGTACGTTACTGTCTTCGTGCGCCAAACGCGCATTCTTAATTGTTTGTGTAAATATTGGATGTCTACAATTTAATTAGTATGTGCTTTTCCTTTTAATGACATGCAGATTAGTGCTAATTAGATAGATGTCCCACTGTACGTGAAACTTCCTTCCAACACAAAGGAAGCGTAAAAAGCAGTATCCACTATCCACACGTATTATTAATTAGAAGAGTTAAAATATTCGGTTTCCAAATTTCTTAGATGGATAACGGATGGACCCAATTCCCCATTATTTATCATGTTAATGGCCCCATTTTCTTTTATGAGCTTTTCAATAACTAGCCTTCGTAGTTGATACAACCTTCTAAAAGGTGACATGCATACTATTCATATGTCTCTTTATACTAGGCAACGTGTGAATAGTGCAAAACGGTACTTTTAAGAAGGTGTCATGCACTATTCAAATGGAAGGTGTTGTTTTGCTGAAAATAGCACAATTTCTTGCCCTTTTCATTGTTCAAATGACATTAGCCTAAATTTCAGTCTATGCTTTTTTTGTCATTTTGAAGAAGTCACTATTTGAACGTTACTAACTCAATAATAACGTTTTTTGGGCTAAAAAACGTCATTATCTGTGAGTCATTAAATTCCAAAATTCTTTTAGTGGCTGGCACCGCTGCACCAAGCTCTTTCATCATATCATTGCCACCATGATTTGCCTCCTCTATGATGCTACCTGTGCTTTTGTAAGAATCGGAGAAGTCCAACTTGTTCCATGGCCTTAAATTACATGAGCCAAGGCCTCATCAAACCTCTCTTTTTACTTGATATTTTTGTCATTGGAAAATATTGAAAAGTTTTGATAATTTAAGAGGGAGATATTGACTCAATTAATATTTTAGAGAAAGACATTGACAATGAGAGCTTAAATTACATGAAGGAAGCATCCTAATTTTGACCGGTAATACTTGTATTCAATATATGTGGAAGCATAACATTAAAATAATAATAATAATAATAATAAGTTTTCACCTTAAATTACTGGCTCATTAATTTATAATTACTTCTTAAATTTTAAATTTGAATAATCAACTCCATATTGGAGGAATTAATTGGTATACCCCCACCTTTAATATTTTCCTGATTTTCCTCATATTTAATTTTAATTTCACACACTTATCATGTCTTCTTCTTCTTTTTTTTTTTTTTTTAAAGTCCTAAGCGACATATATAGTTGAGAGCTTAAGATATGAGAAGTGCTAGAGAACCAAACAAATGAACCCAGAAAAATTTTTAAACTGATGTGATAGATCGTGAGTGATAGACAAAGAAGAGAAAATTACATTTTGTTTTTTAAAAAAAAAAAAAATTTAAAAACCTTTGCCACATATATCAGTTTAAAAATTTTTCTGACTTCATTTGTTTTGATCTCTAGCACTTCTCTTAGGATATATATTGTACTTTAGTACTTATGGATGCATGCACCTACATAATTTCAATATTGTTTTTTTTTTTTTTTTTTTGACTCAAGGTCGAATGTTGCTCTCGATCCTGTCAATATCACGTTTCTGAAACGAATTAAATTCAAGCAACATATGAAATAGCCTAATTTTTGTGCCAAATTATCATAGCTAGCTAAACCGACTCATCCGATTACTATGGGCAAGATTCTTCAAAAAGTATTATGTATTCGTTTTTCTATAAAATGGCAACAGCTAGATATAGCAGCCATTGGAGACTTGTTTTGTCAATTGTCATCGTGCATGCCTGTGAAACAAGGAGATCATTCCACACGTATGACCCCACACACAATATTTTGATTGTAGGCATGAAAAGGCTATCCCTAGAGAAAGTAACCATTAATTTAAGAAAAAGGTTTTGTTAGTGGCCAGGGTTCGTGGCCGACTGGAATTTAGTTAAGCTTCTAGGTACCTACTCGGAAACTTATGAGAGGCTTCTGTTAAATTATTATTTATTCCAAAATTAAAGCTTAAGCTAATAGAAAAATATAAATTTAATTATTTCCCCTTATGTGTTGGCTTAAACTCTCTTTTAATAGGTGAAACTCAACACATGAAATATTTAATTTAAATGAAATTGGTGATTTTTTTTTTTTGTTTATTTGAAAAGAAGTTTCATATGTTCCATTCCAACTACTACATTGTCATCTAGCCCTATGATTGTTTTCAATAACAATCAAATCAATGAATAAGTTACAAATCAAGGAAACTATTTGAGAACTTTTGCTTTCATGGCTAAATAGCTCTTTCTTTGTGTTTGTGTATTCAAGAAATTCAATTAGGTATCAGAGCAGCAGATACAAGTTGATTCCAGGTGTCTGGAACCCAAGCAACACACCAATGAGTCTAGTCCATGCCCTTGAGTCCATTGTAAGAGGAAGGATGTGCGTCTTTTCTTAGTTGTGAGAGATTTGTTATATCAAGCAGATGAACAGGTTTCCTTATTCTGCTTAACACATCTTTCACTACCAATGCTGCTTGTGGCAAACCACCCGGGAATGTTGACCCGCTTATTGGCTCTGTCTCCTTTGAGCATTTTGTCACTTCTGGCTCGCCCCAGTCAGCCCCATTGTAATGAGAAGGAGAAATTCCTTGAAAAATGACTCTAGTTTTTGTCGGATCCACATCTGCATCAACCCAGTTGGCCCAGGTTGTCAAACCTTTGCGAAAATCAACCATCCTATCCATGTCCTTGACAACCTTGTTCTCATCTACAACATAGTCCCATGGTTGCTTAGGTCCTCTACGGTACCACCAAAGCCAAGTGTTGAAAACCAGAACATCCATCTCTTTCCACAGGGCGCCATTCTTCAGAGAGTCAAGCTTTAGAAACTCGACCAATTTGTTCTTCTTCGATGTCTACCTAGTAGTGAGAATTAAACAGAATAACTGAAAGTCCATAGTCCAGGAAGTTGGGAGTAGAAATTGACACATTTGTCTGCTCTATGACTTTGGAATCAGGCACAGCAGCATGAAGCAAGCATAGTAGAGATTGCCACTGGTTGAGACTAAACGGAGTCCCCTATAAACATGATCTTCTTCCCCCTAAGCCTCTGTAGAAAATCTTGACCATCAAATCTGGGCAAATCACATTCATTTGGCTGCCATCTATACTTGAGGTAGAGTTTATCGGGGCGGCCGTACTTTTAGCAGTCAAACTCCTTGCGTATTTGAGGGCATGTGAGAGAGTCATAGAGAGGGTAAGAATCATCCTTCACCCAAGTTCGTTCATACAAGTTGCAGTGACTTTGCTGTTTTCTCCACTTCACATTGCTTCTCCTATTGTTTGCTAGACAAAGAGGTGTGTAAATCACCAAGAAGGCAACAAGGATGGAACAACACGTCTGAGTTCCAAACCCCATCTTTGTTTCTTCAGAGAGAAAGAGAGAGGGTGCAGGGAGTGAGCCATAGATTAACACTTCCTCTCACATGTGGGCTTAAACTCCCTTTTAATAGGTGAGGCCCAATATATATAATATTTAATTTAAATTGAGCATTTGATTTTGAAACCATGCTAAATTACCACTTATCCCAAAAAGTTAAGCTAATAGAAATAAGTAAATTTAATCATTTAATCACAATTTATCAACTTTAACAGCTTCTCATATATGACCTTGAAACTAATTAAATTAAAGAAGTTTCAATCACTTCATCATCTAGTTGAACAACTACACTTGTACGTGTTGAGTAAAATGGCTTTAGATCTAAACAACCATTCATAAATATTTGCATTGTGAAAGACATTATAGAATCATATATATATAGTTCACATTGTTCGAAGGCTTCTTTATATATTTTCATGAAGATAATTCGTAAATTTGCAGTTTTGATCATCATAATATAAAGGAAAAAATGCAATTAATTCTTATGATTTACTTGATTTGCAATAAGTTATTTGTGGTAGCCAAATGTACTCAGATCGAGATCCCTAAGGTATGCACAATATATATATGCCATGTTGTCAAATTCTGTCAAAACGTGACAGTTTTTATTGGTGTACTATGTCAGAGCCAATAAAATCATGTCACGCCAGTTATAATAAAAAAAATATATAAACAAATAATATAAAAACAAAAAAAAAATAGTATTGACATAACATATGTCACAATGTGATTATTAGTACTGGCATGTCTCATTAACGGATTTTGTCAACTTTTTTACTAACTTGGCCTATTTGTTTTGTGTTTTTTGTTTTTTTCTTGCTTATCATATGAAGTCTCTTGTTTAATCAAGTTTTAAACCTCAAACCACAAAAAGTAATTTTACATTTGTTTCCTAAAAGAAAAACTCAATAGCCAAATTAGCCTAGTAGAGGGTAGAGCTAAATCGTCATAAATGGTTTTGCTACTAAACATACAAATATGTTCGATCACATTTATAACTCATTCACGCCATTTCAAACTCTTCATGAATAAATAGTTCATAGTATTATCCCACTAGCTAGATAATTAATACTAATCAAATTAGTCCTTCCGGCCAGTCCCCACCTAAAGCTAAAGATAATAAAGTCAGCCGCATTGAAAAGAAAGAAGAAAAAAGGAAAGCGTAACTTACTTGTCACGTTAACCCACATTCTTTGTTCCCTTTTTATCCACCAACTAAACCTCCACTTTCCCTGCAACTTCTCCCTTTTCCTTTTCCAATAAATCAAAGACAGAGAGAGAAAACGTTAGGATATGCTCGAGCATGAGGGGCAAGCTTGGTGGCCGGAGGTTGACCTCGAGTCAGTTGAAGGGAGGGGTGCAGTGAAATAGGGGCTGGACTTTGTTTGGATACTAGAATTAAATTATTTGTAATTTTAAAAATTTAAGTACATATAAATAATTAATTTAATGATTTGATTAATAAGAAATATTAGGAGAATTAATTAACTCTTTTACTAACATAGGCTTACTAAACTGATATGCAATACATTTATTAGTACTCGTTATATTTCTCTTAATTAATTGTTTTATTTTTTTTCCAATAAATAATACTCTTAACATTTTTCTTAATTAATATTTTAACACAACTACTACCGAAGCAGGCAGAAAAATGTTCCATTTGATTATAAAGGACAATAGTGTGATCAAAGAAATAGTTGTAGCTGCATACAAACAGGAACAACGAATTTAATACTACATGGTACAGACGACAAAATCATGTCCCCAAGTAGTTTAACATTTCAAAATATACGCTCTTATTTATAGCGTCTACAAAGCACTAGCGCGGGTAGAGCTCAGTAATTGAAGCCTCATTTACTGAGGATTTCACAAAGTTGCCTTTAGATCTTTCATCTGACTCTATAACCTGTGTGCTTTGCTCCCATTGAAATGCTGCTTCTAAGTCAATGTTACTGTGCATAAAAAATGCAGGTTCCGAGGGTACTACAAGAGTCACGGAGTAGCTATTAAGCATGAGAACCACTGAAGCCATGGTTGGTCTATTAACTACATTTTCTTGAACACATAGTAATGCAATGTGGATGCATCTCATAATTTCAGTTGTCGAGCTTGGCCTTATTGTTGGATCCACAATATTTGAAGCAGTCCCCTCTCTCCAGTTTTTCCATGCCTGCAATATATGATTTAGATGTGCAAACACAATATCAAACAAAAAGTTCTATTATAATTATGATAATTTCCATGTGTGGATTTACTGGTGCCACAGTTATACAACAAGGTAAATGTTCCCAAGTATGATTGTACTTACATAGCTTAGAAGATCCTCTACATTCTCTCCATTTTGGAAGCAATTATTCTTTTGTCCACTCAATATTTCCAATACTAAAACGCCAAAACTAAATACGTCAGACTTTACAGAGAATTGTCCATACATAGCATACTCTGGAGCCATATATCCACTGCATGTCAACATCAATAATATTAATTAATTGGGATATGGTAATAGAGCTTTCCATACTTATCTTCAAAATTGCACGATAGTTTCCCTAGATTTTAAGAACGAGTTAAATATTAGTTAGAACTTTGATGTTGTTTCTTTGGTACAAAGTAAACATCTACTCTCCCCAAATACAATTGAATACTTACTAGGTTCCAACGATTCTACTTGTATTTCCTTGAGTTTGATCCAATAAAAACAATCTTGCCATGCCAAAATCAGAAATTTTCGAGTTCATTTCTACATCTAAAAGAATGTTGCTAGCCTTAAGATCACGATGAATAATACGAAGTCGAGAATCTTCGTGAAGGTAAAGAATCCCTCTAGCAATGCCTCCTATAATCTTGTAGCGCCTTTCCCAATCCAAATGTAAACGCTTAATTGGATCTGCAAATCCAAGCAAGTATATGATTCAATGAAGTAAGATATATATGTGGAGGTGTATTCAACCAAACTGTCTACCTAAAAGAGATGTGCAAACATACCAAAAAGGAAGTGATCAAGGCTTCTATTTGGCACAAACTCATATATTAATAGTCTTTCATTTCCTTCCAAGCAAAAGCCAAGGAGCCTAACTAGATTGCGGTGTTGAAGTTTAGCTACTAATAAGACCTCATTTTTAAATTCCAAATCCCCTTGTCCAGAATTATTTGATAATCTTTTTACAGCTATAACTTGTCCATCAGAGAGCCTACCCTGTTAACACATAATTAATAATGAAATGTATGTAACCACAAGGGATTTGAAATTAACATGTTTTTACACACACATATATATTGATGGTACCCTTCTCCATAAGATTATATCAAATTACCTTATAAACAGCACCAAATCCACCTTGGCCAAGCTTATTTTCTTCAGAAAAGTTATTTGTTGCAGCTCTAATAGTGCCAAAGTTAAATTGCAAGGATTCCACGCTTCTAATTTCATCATCATCAGCTTCACAAGAGAAAGTCAACAATCAAATGAATAAATTAGATTCATAATTATTAATGAGCAACACAATTTAAAATGTATGCACAAAAAAGCAACAGGTTTTTCAATACTAATGATATATATTCCATTTTGTTATTGGAAGTCACTTATTGTCGGAACTTTTCTAATTCAAACCTTAGTTCAATTTCCTAAATAATTATTATCTTATAAGTGGTATCAAAGAGGTAGCTCATTCGGTTGAAATCATGTTTAATGAAATTGAGGTTACTAGTTCGAATCTTTTTCCCCCTCTTGTGCGGACATATCAAAATTCCTAAATTATATCACGTTTAAAGCTAATAATTGCTGGAAAATTTGTAATTGTAATAGGCTAATAGCCTATAAGTACTTCTTTTGCGAATAGTCACAAAGCGTAGCTGCTTGACTAATAAATAAAAAAACCGAACTTTTACTTACTTTCAATTTTCACTCTTGGCTTCCTCCTTACTCTGAAATATATGCAGATACAGATGAATAGTACAACAAAAGCAACGATTGGCACAATTATAATGATGACAGTCCTGGATGTGTTGCTCTCGCTCCCTACAAAAAGCATATATCTCTTCTCATTAGAAGATTTTGAGGGTTGACTTCGGAATTAGCATTACTTCTGGATCTGGAGAAATAATCTTAGTAGCATAAATACTTTAAACAACATTTTATGAGCCAATAATTTGTTTTGTTATGTTAAAAGCATAAAGGCAATATTATCTGGGTACGTACCTTTTGTTGTATTGGTGTTGGTTAATGGTGGAGGAGGAGATACTGGTGGTGCTACTGGAGATGATAGGGTTGACGCAGCCGCGGTCGAGTTATAGAACAGGGCAACCTCAAACCTGAAATTGCAACTGGGTGTGATCACTCGCCCACCTATCTTACTATCACAACAGCTTGGAATATCTTGAATTGCCCCAACTAAGCAATTGTTGCACTCTTGCTCAGACAAATCAGGTGTGCACTGTACGAGTCCGTATAGTGTTTTAAGTTCTGCAGGTGCGGTTCCATTTCCTACTGCAAACTTACGAAGAGAACCACCAGCTACAGCTTCACTTCTTAGGCTTTCTAACAAGCTCCTAAGATCATCGTTGAATTGATTCACGTAATTGGCCGATACGTTGTTCATGTTCCACATATAGAATTTTGGACTAGTTTCCTCGATGCCCGAAATGAAGCGGTTTGAGTATCGTAACATACAGTAGTCGTACCATCCAATTGCCTCCTTCTGAAAGGGACATTGCAGCTTGAGAAGAGACGCAGCGTCATTGAGGCAACCAGGGCAAACATCTGGTTAACATCTCCTCTACAAAGTCCAATTGCGTGTACTTCATCAGAGTTTTGGCCATAAGAAGAGTTGTAGAAGCCATAGTCTATTTCGGTGTTGGATGAGAGGGAGGGGAGAAGGTGATTGAGGTTTTCCTCAAAAGTACTGTTAGCGGTGTAGTTTCCCATGTTGTCTATACAGAAATGATAAAGGAAGTTTGGCTGCGAGACTGCTTGAGCAGCGAGCATGAAAATGGCAGAGAGGAAGACAAATAATCTTGGGGAAACCATTGCGCAGTGCGTAAAATTAATATTAGAGGCTTTTTATTGAGAAGGGTGAGGCGGTGCAGTAGTGGGCGGACTTCTAAGTTTGTGTTGGTGCAATTTTGATTTAAGCCTCTAAAGTCAATGATCTTAAAAAATCTAATGTTGAATTCAAACATTCAACCTTTTCTAATTACCTGGTCTATTTTAGCTTCTAAAAATATTAGTAGGTTCTAAATATATATGTGAGTCAGTCATGAAAGTTGATCAGTTCTACATGAGCTGGTCGGGTAATCAGGTCAAGCACGTAAACCTGAAAAACTATTTTCTATCGGAAGATGGACATAAATTTCATTCAAATCAGTTTGAAAAAAATATTTTTCAATTAATTTAAAATAGTGTCAAGTGTATATAAATATTTAAAATGTATATTAAATTCTTAACATTATTAATAGTTATTTACTAACTTAAAGTTTATTTGGAATTACGTTTGAGAGCCTTGAAAGTGCTTTTAACACTCAAAGTCCATTTGAGGAAAAAAGTAGTCGTTTGGTAAAAAAATTAAAAATACTTTTAATGATCCAAAAAATCTAAAAATGGCCAAAACACATTTTTGAGTTTTGGCAAAAATTTTAAACTTCTGCTAAAAAAATATTTTTTAACTTAAAAACTCTATTTCTCTAACGCAATCTAAAATAAACTATTACATTAAATTTAATGTATTTTTCTTAAATATTTTAAAATATTTAATACTATTTTAAATAGGAAATAGAATCCTACTACTCGTTTGGAAGAAATTTTTATCGTCGAAAGATGACGGAAGAAATGACTCACTTTACATACTGAAATATTTCCACATTGACTGGGGGCCGGGTTTCTCATGAATTCGGTTTCCAAATTTGATAGACGCGCGGATCACGGATGGACCAATTCCCCATCCGAAGATAACGGAAGAAATGACTCACTTTGCATACTGAAATATTTCTACATTGACTGTGGACTGGGTTTCTCATGCATGCTTTGAATACAAATAAATCTGATCGAGACAAAAGTGGTAGAGGACAAGCCACGAAGTCCATGGACACGTATAGTACGTTACTGTCTTCGTGCGCCAAACGCGCGTTCTTAATTGTTTGTGTAAATGGATGTTTACAATTTAATTAGTATGTGTTTTCCTCTTAATGACTGACATGCATGCAGATTAGTGCTACTTAGATAGATGTCCCATTGTACGCGTAAAACCCAGTTTCCACTCGTATTATTATTAAGGGTTAAATACTTAATTAGTTCCTAGGGTTTAGAAATTTTATTTTTTCCTCCCTAAGGTTTGGAAAGTTACCAAATTGGTCCTTGAGGTTTTGAAAATAGACCAAGTTAGTCCATCCGTCAGTTGACCGTTAGTTGACTTAACGGACTGACACGTGGACCAATTAAAAGGTGACACGTGTTACTTAATTAATTTTTTTTTTTAAAAAAAAAAATTCAAAAAAAAAAAAAAAGGAAAGGAAAAGCTGGGGTGGCCGTAGCCACCCCCTTGGGCACCAAGGGGTGGCTCGGCCACCCCCATGGAGCCAAGGGGGTGGCCGAAACCACCCCCAAACGTTTGGGGGTGGTTTCGGCCACCCCCTTGGCTCCATGGGGGTGGCCGAGCCACCCCTTGGTGCCCAAGGGGGTGGCTACGGCCACCCCAGCTTTTCCTTTCCTTTTTTTTTTTATTTTTAAAAAAAAAAAATTTTAATTAAGTGACACATGTCAACTTTTAATTGATACACGTGTCAGTCCGTTAAGTCAACTGACGGATGGACTAACTTGGTCTATTTTCAAGACCTCAATGATCAATTTGGTCACTTTCCAAACCCTAGGGAGGAAAAAATAAAATTTCTAAACCCTAGGGACTAATTAAGTATTTAACCCTATTATTAATTAGAAGAGTCAAAATATTCGGTTTCCAATTAGAAGAGTCATGGCCCACTGTACGCGTAAACCCAGTATCCACGCGTATTATTAGTTAGAAAAGTCAAAATATTCAGTTTCCAATTAGAAGAGTCAAAATATTCGGTTTCCAAATTTTTAGACGGATGGACCCAATTCCCATTTCCCCATCATTTATCATATTAATGGCCCCATTTTCTCCTCTTGAGCTTTACGATGAGAATAACTTAAGTGTCGGAGGTTGCACAAAATTTACTCAATGAAGGACCATTCAGCATATTGTAAATTTTTATTTACACTCTAATGCAACAGATGCTCATCCTTATTTCTTCTTCTTCTTTTAATTTCTTCTTTTCTCACATTTCTTCCTTCTTGCCGATAAAGAAAGTACTGGTCATGAGTCTAGTCGTGACCCACGGTTAGCCAGACCCACGGCTAGCCTCTCCGGGTCACCCTCTCCGACGCCAACAATCATCTTCTCTAGCATTAAGGTGATAAAATCCTCTAAGGGTTAACCTTTCCCTTTTAGGTTTTAAATTTAAATCCAAAAACGATTTTTGTGGCATTAGAAATCGGTGCAGTAGGGTTTTTTTTTTCTAAACATAAGATTGATAAAATTAGCTTAGGTGTCACATTCTAATTGGTGGCACAAAAAGCATCTTTTGTGCAATAGATGCACCCAAAGACACTCTCCTTTACAATATGAGAATAGCGTCTGTTTAGTCATGGCGTAAATGACCAAATTTACACCCACCAATAGAAGTAAGATACCTCATCTAAAGCAAAAAAAATACAAAAAACTTGTGTAGACCAAAAACACTAGATTTTGGCAGTTGGAAGAACGAAAAGAACCAAGAGGGTGGCTAGCAGAGAAAGAAAAGAGGAAGAAGAGAAGGAAGAACGGCCGCTCCCACTACCCCCGCCCAGCCAACTGAAACAGGCTGGCACCCACGCCCAGTCCGCTCCGGTGGAATTTTTTAGGATGATAAAATCTCAAAAAGAGTTAACCTTCCCTTCTACGATTTAATTTTTAATAAAAAATTAAATTTTGAGACATTAGAAACAAGTTTTATGGCATTAGAATCGATTTTTGAGGCATTAGAAATGATTTTTTAGGCTGATTTTGGTAGAAAGGTTGTCGAAGATGTCTCAAAACTCGCCGAAGATGGTGACCCACGGCTAGGTCACGGCCAGAACTAGTGGCTGGGTCAGCTGTGACCTAGCCAAGACCCATTGCTGGTGGTTTTCTTTCTCTCTGGTGGTTCTCTTTTCCACAGGGTTCTCTCATTCTCACTCTACTGGGTTGTTGATTGGGTGTTTTCGTTCTTATTTTCTTAAGGTGCAATAGGTGAGATTGCAACATTTAAGTGGAAGGCAGAAAACCCATGGTTTTTGCAACAACCGTATAGCATCACCTCTCTTACAATATATAGCCTTGATTCAATCTTCTAGAAGGTGATGTGCACACCATTCACACGTTGCCTTACACTAGGCGACATGTGAATAATGCAAAATGGTACTTTTGAGAAGGTGTCGTGCACTATTCAAACAACACCTTCTAAAAGGTGCTATTTTGCTGAAAATGACAAAATATCCTGTTGTTTTCACTATTCAAACGACATTAACCTAAATTCTAGTCTATGCACTTTTTGTCATTTTGTAGAAGTCACTATTTAAACGTCACTAACTTAGAGGGTGTTTGTTAACAAACAACACATTCTCCCATGTTACTTTTTCACTGCACTGTTCATTGATTAAAAAAATAAAAATAAATTATTGATATGGGAAAATGAAAAAATGGTATTGGAAAATGAAAAAAAATTTGTTTTGTAGTGATTTTTTTTATTTGAATAGTAAATGATGTGATATAAAAAGTGAAATGTTTGATTTTTTTTTTTGAAAAAAATGAAGTGAATAGTATGGTAGAATATGGGAGAATGTGTTGTAATGGAGTGTAAGTTAACAAACAAGGCCTTAATAATGACTTTTTTGGGCAAAAAAAAAATATCTGTGAGTCATTAAATTCCAAAATTTTTATAGGGGCACCAATGAATTAATTAAGCTCTTTCATTATATCACTGCCACCATGATCTGCCTCTATATATGACGCTACCTGCACTTTTGTAAGAATCGGAGTCGTCCAACTTGTGCCATGACCTTAAATTACATGAGCCAAGGCCTCATCAAACCTCTCTTTTTATTTGATATTTTTGTCATTGGAAAACATTGACAAGTTTTGATAATTTAAGAGGGAGATATTGAGTCAATTAATATTTTAGAGAGATTGACAATGAGATAGTAGTTTGAAGAGAGTATATATGTAAACTTTTTCCATAAAATTGTTTATAAACTTGCCATTCGATGTTAGAGAACAAGTTGACGTAAATATTCCGTTATAACCCTTTTCTTTTAGTACTTTTAACCATTTTACACTGAGGTTTACGTCCCATAAGATTGTCTACACTCCCTAGCCGCGTGTGGTTGCATGCTAGCGTAGTATTCTAATTGATCAACCAAGACTTATACCCGTAATATGTGGCCTCACCCTTGAAAAATATAATGAAAATGCTAAGTAGGGGGTTCGGAACAAAGGAACCTAGAATTTAAGAATAAGATTTTGTTAGGGGCCAGGCTTCAAGGTCGGAATTTAGTTTTGGTATCTACTAGGAAACTAACTAGAGGTATCATCTATACATAACCTTGAAACTAATGCAGTCTAGCTCAATCACTTCATCTTTATATATTTTCATTAACATTCGTAAATTTGTAGTTTTGATCATCATAATATAAAATATATATATGCTTTGTGGTTTACTTGATTTGTAATAAGTTTTTTTTGGCATTAAATGTACTTAGACGTTTGATTAATTAAGTGTCATGCACAACATAATCTTAAATTAATGGACGATGAAATTTGAGTATATATAAAAGTTAGTATAATGTTTTTTCTTAATTTTTTTTTTTAGCATATTTCAAGGACCTTTGAATTGATTTTGATACGACATAGAACTAATGGTTAATTAAGTAATAAACCACATTTTACATTTGTCCCGAAAAGTAAAAATAAAAAATTATTATAATCCATACAACTGAATTAAATAATATAATTTCTTTATTTGATGTCTATCCTTTTGTGCGCGTCGGATGGAATCGTGGAAATTTCACATTGGAGTATGGAATTGGCACACGGCATGCCTATCTAGTACAGGGCTACATTTGTAAATAATTTTTATGGACGATGCAAGTATTTGTTCATCTCATATTAACTTGATGTGAGTCAATTGTTAATTTATTATGGTATCATACATATCTTTCTATACAGCTATCTGTTTCTCTCCTATTAATTGCCCTGACATATTGTTCATTTATTGTCCTATCATACATATCTTTCTATGCAATTGTTCATCTGGTTGGGACGTCTTCACATTTTGAGTTTTTTGTTTCCACTATTTGTTTGGCATATTAATGATAAATCGTTTAATTAATCGTGTTTGGTGCAATTATAGTATATTAAAAGTAAAGCTTCAGGTTTTGAGTTGGTTAATTATTTCCTTGTTTCATCATCTATCAAACGTTTATATTTTCAAGTAATTTATGCAGCCAGATTTCTCCTCGTTATTGTATTAATTAATGGATTATTTATGTGCAGTTGATATCATGCTTACGCGTTTGATATTTCTGTCATAACTTTTATTTGTTAATGGTTTTTGTTATTATTTTCAGTTAGTGCGGAGAAGCCAGAGCTCTCTACTATTCCATCAACTCGATTTGACGGAGGAGGTGATTTTTATCCTTCATACATGTATTTACCATGACATTGAGACCATATTTTTTGGGATGTTTATATATATTTGGATAACAACATTTATGTGTGGAAACATTTGTATTGATTAGATTACCATTACTCGTTGATTGTTAGTTGAATATTATTAGTAGTTGTTTATATATATGATGAACGGATAGAATTGATATGATTATTGTTTATATGATGAATGAATGGAATTGGCAGGAAATAGAGAGGAGTCGGTTATGCCTTCTTTTAGGGGCAAAATGGACTGAAATTGATTGTTAGTTTGATATTATTAGTAGTTGTTTATATATATGATGAATGAATATGATTATTGTATGTATGATGAATGGATGGATTGGGCAGGAAATAGAGACAAGCCAGTTATGCCTTCTTTTAGGGGTAAAATGGACTTAAATCAGTCCATTTTGCCCCTAAAAGAAGGCATAACCGGCTCGTCTATATTTCATGCTCGATGGATGGATTATAAATATTGTTTATCAGATTTGATTATGAATAATACCAACCAATTAGCAAGAAAATATGGAAAAATTTAAAAATAAAAAAATAAAAATAAAAAATAAAAAAACCCAATAAATTCTAACGTGTCAGATTTTGACACGTTAGTAAATAGCAAAAATATATAAAAAAAAATTAGTAGAAAAAAAATTATAAATACTAACGTGTGAATAGTGACACGTTAGTAATTTACTAACGTGTTAAAAGTTGACACGTTAGTAACTGGCAATTTCTAACGAACGGTTTAATAACGTGTGAAAAACGTTAGAAATGACATGTTAGTAACATTTACACTAACGTATTAATGGCCTTAACACATTAGTAAATAACCGTTACTAAAAATCTGATTTTTTGTAGTGCGAGTTGCCTACTTCTTGCATTGTGCAAGAATTCTTGCACAATTTCTTGATTTGTGCCATGGTGGGAAGAAATTCTTTACTGCATTGTGAAATAAATTCCTTCCAACTTATTGCACAAAACAAGAAAGATCATATTGTACAAAACCTGTAGCTTCTTGCACAAAACAATGATAAAATATATACTGGATTATATTATCACAACTTAACTCAATGTCACATCACAACTCAACATCACAACACAATACTCAAGTTCAAACTCATAAATAAAATCCAACTCAAGACTCAAGTTTAACACATAAGTAATATCCAAAACAACACTTAAGTTAAACCCATAAATAATATTCAAAACAATATAGCAGAAGTATATTGTCATAATATATATCCAAAAAACAATACTCAAGTTTAATTAAAGGATTGAAATAGCTCAAACAAAGTATTACATGATTACCAAATCTATATGCACTTCCAACTTGCTAGCTGACTCCTGACGCCCCAAATTAGCCTCGGCTAACTCGGTGGAATTACTGGCAATTAGCCAATTGGGTCAACTTGTGACCAAATAGGCAATCACCCCTCTACAAACATGAGAGTAAATGTAAGGGAATTTGAGTAAATCTGAGTTACTATGATTCATCAAATAAGAACATGGAGTTACTAAGCAATAAAGACAAACCTATAATCATAAGCAATCCTAACCACACAGGCAGTAGCAGCTATTGCCACTCCCAGAGTAATGAATCAGGTTACCTAGAAAATAATAACCGCATAAGTCTAATGACTTAGTAAGTAAACCTTACAACATGGGTATGACATGAGCCCAATTAATGAAAGTAAACGTATAACTTGAGTATGAATAAAAAGAGGCATTACCCCGCTAATACACCTTTTTTGGTAAAGTTTAGGTTTTCATAAATGGTTGTGGTGTACTACCTGCGATAACTACCTAATATTTTAATGCAAGAAAAAGGCTAATGCTTTATAGGTCATAATTCTAATATATGGTCTACTTGACATATTACCCATTCTCAGCAGGGTTGACGCTGTCCCGAGGAACCTGTAGTACAATGCCAATGCCCAAACCATTGCACACTACCATACGTAACACTAACGGTACGACCGAGTCCAACCTCGAATGGCCCACACCGCTAATGACGTCCATCCCGTAGTAACCAAGCCATTGGGAATGGCTGCACCATGGTCACAAAACCAGTGGATCTAAAGCCTCCATATAACACACACAATTGACCATAATATAAAGTTTATATAGTAAGCCCATAAACATTCATACCGCACGTATCGGCGTACCATGTCATAGGATGCATCTTAAAAGTTAATTAATAGTACAATTACCAAGTATTATAGAAAATAGGCATACTCATATCATACTCGTGGTCAGTCAACTGACATATCCCACGTTTAAAGTAAAAAGGTTGTAAGTGTCTACTTACCTTGCGCATTCGAGCGAATCCTCCGACCATGTTAAGTCCTATTATAACGGATACAAGACACCGTTATTCTAAGCCTTACGAAATCTAGAAATAAGGCTAAGCTAAAGTGTATACGTGCGAAACTCAAAATTTGGTACTCTACTCACTGACCGTACTTCCGGCCCCGATGGCGTACGTCCGCTCAGTGAGTTAAACATACCTTTGAGTTTTCAAACAACACTTGATCCCTACATATTTCTAGACCTCTATGCCTCTTCTAAGCTAACAAATAAGCACATGCAATCTAAGAAATCAAAACATAATGAAACTTTGAAGATCTTTTGAAAACATTGACATTTTTTAGGAAAACTTAATGAATTCTTTGGAAATCTTAACAAGGCATAAACTGGAAAGTTGAATAGTTCTGAAATGTAAAGGAAACAAAGCTTACCCCAAAGCTAAGCATTGGCATGATTTCCCCTCCTCGGAAACTCCTCTTTGAAGCTCAGATTCACTAATTTTCACTCAACAAGCAGGGATTTAGGGTTTTGGCAGCCTAGGGGTGTGCCAGGAGACTGGAATGTACGTGAAGAATGAAGGTGAGGATGGATATTTATAGGAAAAGATCACCACCAACTCCCTAACAAAGCAGCGGACATCCAGCTAACCCTAGCGTACGTATGTTACTTTTGCATAGTGGTCTAAAGGGTGTCTCATATGTCCAGATATTACCCAGGGGTATTTTAAAAAGTAGTGTATGTCTGTGTGGTCCCATGTACGTTCGTTGTACTATTTGCAAAACGTATGTCCGGTGGTCCCCCCACATATGTCCGCACTAGAGACATAGGCATACGTTCGTTTAACCTAGCGTACGTCCACCTCTAGAGGGTTAGTGTTTGGCTTCTATTTTCTAATGGATCAAGGTGTTGTTAGGTTAACATTAAGGGTTTTGGGCCTTGTTAAAACAATTTTATTGAAAACTTTTGTTGATCACTTTTATGGAAAAGATAAAAAGGTTTGTTTTTATCGGGGTATTACACTCTTATACTAACAGTTGTTAATGATTATCTGCAATACATTGAAAAAAAAAATCTTAAACTTCATAATAGTTTAGCTAATGAACTATGAAAAATGCATCTAATTTCATATATGTCAATAAGACGGATATATTCCATCGAGATGGGGATATATATATGTTCTTTATGATAAACCACGAGAAATGTGTGTAGCTCCAATCATCATAACGCCTACTACTCCATCATATGTAGTTGCAGCTCCATCACCTGCATCTATTACTTGATCCCTTAAGTAACAACTATTCAAAAAATGCAACCTATTTTTTAGGAAGATGAGAAATATGCTCCATCTTTAGTCTATTAAGTTCAAGCTCATGCACAATAAATAAGTCATTGTATTATTTGCATCATAGACAATATAATGGTCAGCCTTAGAGGCTCACCTACAAGCTCTAGTACTCATTAGAGACCCAGCTAAAAATCTTAAACTGATCATCCCTCTGCCCTCCTTCCTTCTACTATATATATAATGCTTGGCTAAATGGAAAATATGCACTATTAGTTCGAGAGATGTCTACTTTTTTTTTTTTTTTTACCGAGCTCATGGGAGAGATATACTCAATCAAAAGCAGAACACATGTACTGCTTTATGAATTAAGAAATATCTTAAGAAATATATATAGATTACTATAGTAGTAGTGAAAGAGATATGCGACAACCAAACCATACACTTGGCTAAATACTACCTATCATCTCTCTGCACCATTAATTAACTAGTGTATATGTTACCTTGTACTACTATTCATTTATCTCATAAGGGTGAAAGTAAAATTGTTACCTGAATGACGGGCCACTAATGATCTCGCATTGACTTGGCCGCGAGAGTACTCTGTGCCTAACACTGGAAATTGGCTACTAGTTTCTGTATTAGCCATAATAACTTCAAGCATCTAAAGTTATTAGCCATAATAACTTCAAACTTCAAGCATCTGAAACATATCATGATGTTGTTTGTGGATGAGTTGCTGTTGTGACTCATATTGTTCTACATGTGTCTAGATGAGTTGCTGCTATGACTTGTAGTATTCTACATGTGCTTGGAACCGTTCCTATTGTGCCATCAATAATCCCTTCAATGTATTAATCTCACCTAGTAGAGCAGGAACTTATGAGTCTTGTGATGATGGCCTAGTCGAACGACAGCTAGATTTGCGTGGTAGTTCCTTAGGTACCCCTTGTACACGACTGGAGTGTTCCGGCTTCCCCATAACAATCGCATACATGTCATTCTCTGACCATCATATTGATCCTTCTGTCGAACTAGATGTTAATGCGGTGTCATTTGGCATCAATTCCTTTATCTTATCTTACACAATATACATTTGGGTTAAACACATGTATTCCAGCCTCATTAAAGACTTAACATATTTCTATACGAATTAATAGCTAGCACAATATTTAATGATGTTAAATAAATATTTAGTTAATGCATATACAATTTTCTCCCTAGTATCTGCATTGATGGCGGTGCCATTCTTTCTGGTATGGGTTACTTTGAACATGACGGTGTGGGTTGATTTTTCACAATTGGCTATCTCCTACAACAAATACATGTAACAAAATAAAAATAAAAAATTGAGCGAATATTACAAACTTTATATTTATGAACTTATAAGGTATGCTTAGAACATACTATACTGACCCAAATTATTAACTAGGTATAAGTAGCTTAGTTGGGGAGATTAATTTGGGCTTTGGGTTACTAAGGACGCCAAAAGGATAATTTAGACTTTTGGGCAGACGTACGCTACTATCTATAGTGCGGACGTACGTGAGGGGACCACCGGACGTACACTCTGCAAACCGTACAGGCGGACGTACATGGGACCACCGGACGTATGCTACTTTTTGAATACCTTCTGGTTAATACCTAGACGTATGAGGCAGCCATGGAACTGCTGGGCAAGAACCATCGGATGTACGCCCCTTGGCCGGACGTTCGTTGCTTTTCTGAACCTATAAATAGAACCCTACCCCCTTCGTGTTTTTCATAACTTCAGAACGCCCACAGGCTGCCAGAGTGTTCCCAGAGTGTTTGTTTTGGTGAGCGTGAGCATGTGTGTGTGACGTTTGCGAGTTTCAGAATGTTCATAAGGTAAAACTCTTGCGGTTTTGTTTCAAGGAGGAAACGTTCGATCTTTAGCTTTTAATTACGTCGTTATACTGCTCATTTTATGTTTAGTTGTAGTTATTAGCTTAATTGTGCTTTAAGACCTATTTGGATTAGCATTTTCGTTAGCTTAGCGTTGTTACGTTGCATGGAGGTTATTAACTAGACTAGAAGGCTTTAGGTTGTTCCTAGTAGCCCTAGGAGTCAGAGAATAGGCGAACAGTGGAAGAGAAAATGAGGTTCTCCCTGAGGACCCATATAGCGAACGTAAGGTATCATGACCGGATGTACGGTTTGTCGTTGCATGACGGACGTACGCTCTCGAGCTCGGACGTACAGTCACTATGTGACAGGAAAACCCTATTTTCACCAACCGTCCCGTAGCTCCTGTTTTTCTTACTTTAGAGTTGTTTTAGTGGAATTATAACTAATATAAGGTTTTCCATAGATTTGGAGAACCCGGATCTTTTGGAGTTTTCAGAGACGCATATCGATCCAGATGAGTTTTAACTCACATAATGCGCATTGTTATTTTTCATATACTGCACGTCTATTTTGTGTACTGAGCAAACATGCATATTTTACAACTCTCACGTTTTGTAGGTATTGCACATGAACTCTATTTTTGGGAAAAACGTTGTGTTGAACATGTTAACCAAGTGAGACTTGTAAAATAACATACATGTAAAATACAGACAAGATAATTGCATCATATGATATGGTACACCGGTACTTGCGGTACTAATGGCCATGGGCTTACTATACATGTTAGCTTTATGGTCAAAGGTGTGCGTTATGTAAGGGATGTGGATCCATTGGTTTCGTGACCTTGATGCAACCATTCCCAATGGTTTAGTCACTACAGGACGGACGTCATTAGTTGGTGTGGGCCACTCGAGGTCGGACCCGATCGTGCCACTAATGTTACGTACGGTATGTTGTACAATGACTAGGGCACTAGTATTGTATTATAGGTCTCTCGGGAAAACATCAACCCTGCTGAGAAGGGGTAATATCTCGGGTAGACCATACTGTTGAACTATGATTGTTGTTTACATCATATGCATATATCATTACTATATATATCACGTATAATTAAACTGTCATTATGGAACTACTTTTGCGTATTAAACATCTGAGTTCTCACTAAAACTGGCATGGGCATTATCTGCGTTAAAGGTCACTAAGTCTTAAACTTACCCCCTTTATTTTATGTCTTTCCCCATCATTACGAACAATTATGTGGTTTAGTTGCTTTAGACGAGGATGCCGTCGGAGCCTACTTGGGTGATTGCTCAGGACTTGATTCAGGTGATCTTTGAGGAGATGGATCATGTGTGGCTTAGGACGATGTGGAAGGATGGAGGGTCTGTTCGTGCAGACATGATAGAGATTTTGATCTCATTAGCTTTGTTGAAGCTTAAGTCTAGGCTTTGATCTGTTGATCTTTTGTGAACAATGTTGTAGTATCTTATTTTGGGAATGTACCTATTTGACGGTCTGATGACCGATACATTTGGTGACTCTTTATTATATTATGGATGCAGTACTTTATCTCTGGTATCTTGTGTGATGTTTCGTTTACTATCTCTTGATCACATAGTCTTGGTAAAGTCTTCCGTTGCAGTTTTCTTGTTACGACAAGGAAGGTGTTTTCCCAGAGGTCGTGTCTCGAAGGGACATGGTTGGGATGGCGCGCCGTGGAGTCAATTGCTAGTTAATTGATATTCCCATTGGGCGGGGCGTCACACATACCATCTCATTGGAAATTCTAACGTAGCTCTTTGACCCACAAACATGTAGATGCAAGCGTAACTTTCGTACTTTTGTGTTATTCCTTTCTCTATCCTGCAAAAGTTACAGTAACAATATGTAACTATGTAGACTTATTATTTTGTGGCATATAATTTGGAACGATGCAACAAGAAAATGGATGCGTTTTAGGAAGAACTTGATCTAAGTAAGACAATATTCATTACCTTCTATTCCAATTTGTCTTCCATCTTAGAGGGGACATACCTTATCCTCCTTGATCAACCATACATGGATGGTAATTTCGTAGTCCTAACTCCTCAGCATTGAACATATCGATGTTTGGTGTCGATGCCAAAATGCTCTATAGGGTATCATTATCCTCAAGCTTAAGGGATTTTTTGGTCTGATACTTGTAATCTTTTCTCTTTTTACTAAAATCCTGGAATGCTCGATGTCGAATAAGATCAATCAGGTGATCAGGCGGGATATGCAATTTCATCTACACACAATGAAGTAAAATATATATATACACACACACACAAAATTAAAATTGACTAGGTGACAAATTGCACCAGATTCATACTATCAAGGACTTCCAAATTTGTTCATTTCTATCATTCTCTATCCTCCTCCAATGCAGAGCAGATAAACCAACAAATTTTTTGGACCACACATACTTCCCACCAAGTCTGTGGAACTTTTTACCACTTGTACCTAAGGGCATCCCAGATGAATTCAACTCAAGAACAATCTTTTCTTTAGTAGGAATTCCCCATATATCATTCACACTCACTGCATCCATCTCATGAAATCCACCTTTTCAATCTATTTATTATTGTTTAACACATAAAATGAATATAGCGTTAGTGGTTTTGTTCAATGCAAACAGATTTTGTATGTGAACTAATTAATCAACATACATACCAATTGTTTAGACCTTACTACTGTTTACGACACGTCGAACAAGCTCCTGTGTATTTTGAGTCCCAAAATCAATCGGCATATCAGGCGGTTGTGTTTCTGATTCATTATCATCACCATCCTGATCATGCTCCTCCGTACTACAATGCTTGGGTATGTCATGTGGAACATTGTGATTAAAGATGAATCCTGAGATTTCTAGCTTCGTTTGGACCTCTACTAGTAAATTTTGCCACTCGCTTCCATTAGCTACCGCATTATTTATAGACCGAAATTGTGGTTCATTGTTGATGATAAATGTCGGACGATAAGCTTGCAGCTCCTGTGGCTCATCGTCAGCAGAAGATCCGGATGGTTATGCAGGTTGTGTTCTATCCAGAACCTCACGAGTGGGAAGCCGCGTGGATGGTCTTCTTGTTGGAGACATAATATTAACCTACAAATTTCACAATAAAAGTATTAGATCACATTCAAATCATAATTATCAAACAATTTTTAAATAATTTATTAATATTTAACATACATTAAATAAAAAATAGGGGAAACTTCACTTACCCCCACAAACTTACGCGCTTTTCGTAGACACCTTTCCATTGTTCAAAATCTTTCACTTTAGTGTATCAAACTTTGATTTTCTTCTACTTCCCACAAAAAATTTTAACGGAAATGTGTGAAATTACTACAATACCCTTAGTCATTTTTCTCATTTTTCTGTTTAATTTAATTGCAATATTTAACGGTAAGGGGCGTATTTGAAATGAAACGAAAGTTTGATACACTAAAGTGAGAGATTTTGAACAATGGGAGGTGTCTGTAAAAAGCGTGTTCGTGGGAAGTAAGTGAAGTTTCCCCTAAAAAATAAGTAGTCATACATGATACTTTTACTGGCCAACCTCTACTTTGATTGAAGGTATGCCGTTTCGGGTAATTTCAATAACATCATCTACATCCGTATTTATGTTCAAGTTGAGCAGCTCACTCTTATGGTAGTTGACACATGCATCATCGTGCCCTTCGCCTTCACCTACGTCGTATACATTTCAAGGTTTAGTCCTTAACACACAATACCAATTTGGATGTCTTTCATCTTCGAATATAATATAGGAATATAAAGATGAAAGGCAAATTAATTAACCTAAAATCCATGGATGGTGGGGATTGAGGGGGAGGGGTGTGGCTGACATGCATGTAAAAATAAAATGGGGGAAGCTTTGCAAAAATGTTATGGTTATGTTTGGAAGTGGGTTATATTGGGCCAGACTTGTTTTCAGACTCAAAATTGTAAAATCCAAAGCAAAAACACTATTTTTGGCCCAT
>CM017324.1:9163111-9211177 GCA_006937295.1 Carpinus fangiana
ATAGTTATTTTGTTATCTACATGCATTTTTCAGTACACTTTGCCTTGAGTCTTTAAAAATGTAAATTCTCTTTTAGTTCTCAAAGTTCTTTCTTTTTTGGGGTCTATTTCAAAGTTGTATTGTACAATGCCGATTAAGCCAATTGCAAGAATACCGGCTAGTTAAGATATGTGCTCTAAGGGTTTAAAAACATCTCACATTTGATGTATAAAGCTTAACCTAGTCTTAATTATGCGTTATCTTTATGATTAAGATGTGTTGTATCTATTAAATTGCATGATAGTTGTCATTATTTTACTAATAGTTAAAATATAGGTCTTTTAGGTGGACAAGATTTACCTTTACATGAAAAGTTTGAGCTTTATGGACTAGCTTTCTTTTAAACCCTAAAGCAGTGTTAAATCACATACCTTTCAACACTTTATTCAATTTCATTTGTTGTTTAACCAAAAAAAGAAATGTGACTATGGGAACAAAGTTAGGACTTTTAGAGTTTTCTAGGTATGTTTGTAACTTTGGTTATTTTTAAAACGTTTATGTATGTTGTAGACAAACATTATGGCAATTTCTTTATGTACTTTGAAAACATTTTTCTATTATTTTATGCAATTGAGATTATCAGCTATTATAACAGGGGTCTAAGTAAAAGGATTTAATAGTTTCGAAGTCACTTACAACTTTTTAAAATTTGAAAATGTTAAAATCGAAGTATAAGTTAAGAACTAACTAAGTTTAGTTTCCTTCACAACTTTTGTAATAAAAGATAAAATGGACACTCACAACTTGTGGGTCCTCTTGATTTATACTTTGGGTATATGCCTATTTATAATATGAGAAGATATCGTTAAACCTCAAATAAGTATTCTACATCAACGTGAGGTGAGTCTGCTAAGAGTTTGGTAGTTTAACTCCAACTCAGCTTAGAGTTAGACTATTGGCTAGATTCTTCAAGGAGTTCGAGTTGGGTCCGGATTGAGACTCCTACTCCAATTCAGCTTGGAATGGATATATAATCTGGATTTCATATGATAAGAATTATTCCGAATATTCAAGGGTTAAGACCCAACTACACCGTGCTTAGGTTTAAGGGATATGGATCCCTTGTACTTTCTGTATTGAAATGGTTGTTTGGCTCTTTCGGGAGATGTTTGTCCCAGGGCTAGTATGTTTGACAAATCCTGGTCCTGAGACCCAATTTGGCTTATACCTATTGTAAAGGAAGAGACTTCGATATTTTCCACCTTGCTGTAATCTAGCATAGGCTAATAATATATATAATATAAAGAGTTACATTTTAAATGTACAATTTCTCTTGAGATAATATAATCTATCTATACAATTTCAAATATGTAATTATCCTAATCTAAAGTCTTTAAGTTTGCAGCTTGTTATCTTGAGTCTATTGAGATAAGACTGAAGATTATCTTGTGAGAGTCTTTATCCTTTACATTGCCCCTCAAGCTCAGTGGGGGTGTAACAACTCTGAGCTTGTCACGTAGATTTGAAAACCGGATTGAGGATAAAGGCTTAGTGAAGATATCTGCAACTTGATCTTTGGATGAGATAAACCGAACATCTAGAGATTTTGAAGCTACCATATCCCTAACAAAATGAAAGTCAATTTCCACGTGTTTGGTTCGAGCATGAAAGACCGGATTGGATGAGAGATACTTAGCGCCTATGTTGTCACACCACAAGACTGGAGAATGTGAGACAGTGATCCCCAGTTCGCATAAAAGGGATTTTAGCCATGATAATTCTGCTGTTGTGTTTGCTAGTGCCTTGTATTCAGCTTTCTTACTTGATCGAGCCACTTGTGCTAGCTTTTTACAACTCCATGAAATCAGACTTGGTCAGATTCGGTGTAGTGATGTAATGGTGGTTGAGATTTTGGAGATTGGATGTGAGCTGGTGTGTGGCATTGAAATCGGGATACTAGTGTTGGTCTATGTCGCCTAATGGAGCAGAGAAGTTGGCTTGCATGAGGGGATGCTCTCGGGTAGTGGTATGCTCTTCATAGCGTTGGTAGCAATCAATTGCAACATGACCTAGACGATTACAGATTTGGCAAAGAGGACGTGTGGAAGAGGTTCCACGGTTGTAAGAGCCATGGCCATTTGGGAAGGAGCCACGGCCATGGCCACGATAGCCTCCATAGTTGAAGGAGGAGCCACGGCCGGAGTTGTTGTAGTAGCCTCCACGGTTGCTACGACCACCATGGTGAGGTGGATTTCAGGAGGCAAGATGCACGGCTACATCTGAGACATCCATGGCTAGTTGAGTGTGTTCAAGACACAACTCATGGGGCAATAGGTGACCGTAAATTTCTTCAATGGACAGGGTGTCAGCTCTTGTTGTAATAGAGGTGTCAAAAGGGGTGTATTCTGAACCAAGTCCCGCAAGGAGAAACAATTGTTTCTCAAGGTCACTGAGAGGTTTATTGACGGCTGCATGGGCATCGATGAGAGTTTGAAACTTGTGGAAATAATCAACAATGGATAGGTTGGCTTTCTTCGTAGTGGCCAATTGAAAGTGCATGTTTAAAATACGTGCTTTGGATTGAGACGCAAAGAGGGTCTTTAATTTGGTCCAAGCTTGTTTGGACGTTTTGCAATTTGCAACATGATAGATCATCCTTTCTGATATGGCAGAGGTGAGGAAGCTGAGGATGATTTGATCTTGCATCTCCCAATAGAGACAGGCCGGATTCGTCGTAGTGGAGGAGATGTGCTCCTTCACGGTAGTGATAGAGGGCAGTGGGCATGGAATAGATCCATCAACATACCCAAAAAGATTGCCTCCTTTGAGATGTGGAATGACTTGTGGTAGCCATGTAGGGTAATTATCTCGAGTGAGTTTATTGAGGTTGAAGTTGGAGAAGGTAACAAGTTGAGGAAGAGCGGGTTCGGCTGCCATTGATGAGCAGCAAATATATGACGTGAGGGGGGGAAAGAAAAAAATTAACGTAGGCAAAAAAAATTATGCGGAAGGAGAGATTTTGATGTTAGTCTTTTGGTTGCTCTGATATCATGTAAAGTCAGAGAATTTGATATTTTCCACCTTGCTTTAATCTAGCATAGGCTGATGATATATATAATATGAAAAATTACAATTCAAATTTAAATGTACAATTTCTCTTGAGATAATATAATCTATCTATACAATTTCAAATATATAATTATCCTAATCTAAAGTCTTTCAGTTGCAGCTTGTTATCTTGAGTTTGTTAAGATAAGACTGGAGATTATCTTGTAAGAGTCTTTATCCTTTACACCTATTGTTATGTTTTCCCTAGATAACTTTGTTCTTAGGAGTAAGTATTTTTTGTGTCCTCCCGGGATATACCTATTCGATGGGACCTTGGAATCTGGACCATGAATCGGCAACTCTTGTGGGCCGGTATTTGGCATTGAAGCCAACAATCTTCTAATAGGCCAATTTGAGTTGAATTATTCCCAACACCTACAACACAATTGGTAAGAAATTTATGTTTGATGTGTATTTGAAATTATTTTATATATAATTTTTTGCACCTCTAAATCCAATTAATTAACTAATCTAGTCCTCATCAACCCGAACATTTAGTCATGATTGTGCATTACATAGCAAGTCATTATTGAAAGCGGTGGTTTAATTATGCATGATAAATGTACTTAACTCCTATAGTTAAATTTATTTTGAAGTATTAGCGAGAGGGATAAAGTGGTTGGAACAAGATTCTCTTCGTTCGATTTAATTGTTAGTTTTATTTGAAGGATATTTTTGTCATTTTACTTTTTAAAATGACAAAAATACCTTTATGTTGTAATTAACTAGATATTCCCCCGTTATTTTGAATTGAGGAAGATTCTAATTGTAGTGTTAGTGTTACGATTGCTTAGGGTTTTTAAGCTGTTTTTTATTTTTATTTTTAGAAAAAGTGTTTTAATGCGTTGTAAAATAATTTTAATTGTTAGTTTCGAAGGGTTCTGTATTTTAATTATTTTATAATTGTTAAAATAATAATAAAAAAAAAATAGTGGTATCAAACAGGCATTGGGCTCTCCCGACTCCCGAGTCTTCTTCGTCAAGAAAAACTGACCTGTACCGTCTTTTTCTATTCCCTCTCGACCAAGTTTTTCGTTTTCTTTCTCGGGAACCCTAACAGGTATTCCTCTTATCTCACGCAAATCCACAATACCTCCATGTTTTCTCTCTAATTGAAGCTTTTCCACACCAGAATTCTCGGTCGTTGTTTTTTACTGTTCTTAACGTTATTGAATTCGGATTTCAAGCTCAGCGAACCAGCAATTGCCAGGGGGTTTGAATCGATCCGTGCTGGTCCATGGCGAACGGTACGGATTCTGAGGAGTTCGTGTTGCTGTCTCGGGTGCGGACGGGCCACAAGCGCGAGTTCGCCTTCGCCCTGAAGGCACAGTCCGAGATCTGCGGGTCTCTGGGTCGGACGCGGTCCAAGAAGACACGGAATGAGGTCTTTGCGACCTATTCCAGGAAGAGATTCAAGCGCTCAGAGGCGAAGGAGGCCAACAACGATGCCGCAACGGACAAGAAGAAGGTTAAGGATTCGGAGGATGCGATGAGCGAAGAGGAGGCCAAGAGCGACGTGGTGGACCTCGTGAGCGACGACGAGCCGAAGAGCGTGGTCGGTGAATCCGAGTCGGTCTGCGAGAGGGTGTCCAAGAACGACGCGTCGTTGCCAGTTTCCGACGAGGAATTGAGGAGCGGAGTGGTGGTAACGGCCGTGAATTCGTTGAAGGAAGAAGAGGAATCGAAGGAGGATTCGGCTGCAGTCGTGTTAACCAACGAAAGCGAGCGGAATGAGGCTCAAGAGAACAAGAGCAAGCCGGGAATTGATAAAACAAATGAGAATTTGGCGAAAGATGAGAGGAATGAAGGGAATTCGATCAATCACGATGGTAATGCCGGAGATAGAGTGGTGGAGAGGCCTCAGAGGCGGTTTACACGGTCGGCGTTGAAGCCAAGGGTGGAGGAAGAAGAGAGTAACAAGAAGGTGTCGGTGTTGAAGCCGAGGGTGGAGGAAAAATGTGCGGTTGAAGAGAGTAATACGAAGGTAGATGCCGATATTGATTCCACCGTGCGTAGCCCATCGGTTGTTACTATGCCATTTGCGACAGTGAAAATGTCAAATTATAAGAAGTTTCCGCATAAGTTGAAAGATTTGCTTGATACGGGCATTCTCGAGGGAATGCCAGTGAAGTACGTACGGGGTGTCAAGGTATTATTTTTGATATTGCTTGTTAGTTGATAAACTGTCAATGGCAATGCGTATCAGGTGAATTCGTTATGTGACTTTTGTATTGTAGGCTAGAGTCCCTGGAGATACCGGTCTGCAAGGTGTGGTTAAAGGTTCTGGGATATTGTGCTTTTGCAGCAAGTGCAAAGGAGTTGAAGTGGGTATTGGATCCTTTTTATTTTTTATTTTTTTGATGCCATTATTGTTGCTCAGTGAATCATTGTATCTGTGTTTATTTTTATGTTGAATGTAGGTTGTTACACCTTCCTTGTTTGAGTTGCATGCGGGCAGTGCAAATAAACGTCCACCCGAGTATGTTTACCTGGAGAATGGGAGCACTCTCCGTGATGTCATGAATGCGTGTGTAAAGGCTACGTTTGACTCGCAGGAAGAGTTTGTCCGAAATGCCATCGGTTGTTCCACTCTAAGGAAGTCTACCATCTGTCTGAATTGCAGAGGTATCTTCTACATAATTTTTATGTTATAATGTTTATCCTCATATATATATATAAAGGAAATGTGACATTTTGGCTGTTTGCATTACAGCACGTCGTCCTGAAGCTGACAATGGGAATTCAATGCTGCTATGTAAATCATGCGTGGAGTTGAAAGAGTCTCAAGCTAGCCCTGCTCAAACTGCTGAAGCTCGTGATGGGTACGTATTGGTAGAGTTTATTTCCTGCTGTCGTGGTTATATGTTTTATGTCACCTGAGTGAACCCCAAGGGGTTGGCTCCGTGGTTGGACAACCCATTGAGTGCAAACTGCTTTTGGGGGTTCGCCCCTTAAATTAACCGAGGTGCACTTGCGGAAAACTCCTTGTCAAGGGTCTGTGCACCTCCAGGATTAGTTGGAGCAAAGCTTTGGATACCCGGTGCCAAATCAAAAAAATATTTTTGTCACTTGAGTTACCTTTCTGGCATTGCTAGGTAGATTTTGTTTGTAATAACATGGCCTAAACCGGTTAGTTATATTGAACTGTAGAGTTTGTTGTGATCATAGTGTGTAACATTTTATCACATGTTGAATTAACATACCATTTACTAGTTACATGTAATATACCATTGGTGGAAAAATTTATAGAATGAAGCCTACTGGTTTACCAATTAGCAGATACATATACATAGGAAAGATTAAGTTCAGACATTATCTTTAGGCCCATTATGGAGTTGAGGCTGCATTTTGAAATTACGAGTATAGGTTCTGCCCTAGGCCTTGGCACAATGATTTAGGTGCAGAGTGGTGATTAGATAAGCATTAAGTTCAAATGGATTGCGGTATGTCTAAGGCTCTGTTAAATTTGCATGATTTGGGCTTTGCGACAGTTAATTATACTGATGCAAGGTGCATCAATTGCATCCTTCTCAAATTACTAGGCTAATTATATACTTTCCCCTAGTATCATTTTTATTTAACAACCATTGAAAAAGAAGACGAACCCTAGTAGGTGGGGAGTACACGAGAGAAACACAATTAGCCTTTATTATGTTGGGCAGTGCTTCGAAGCCAAGCATGGGACTACTAGGTAGCTTTTTGTTAAGGCTTTGTTGTGCTCTTGCAAGTCCTAGTGAGAGTGTAGTTTTCTTGAACTTTACCTTCATTGTGGTTCAACTCAGCATTTGGTTATACTATTGACTCAAAACAGAATTGAGTGCACTTTGCTTGATTAAAGGAGGAAGGTGTAAATAAATTATATGGCCAAAGCAGTTGTGTTCATGTTGGTGATTTTTCACCTCTTTTTCAACATGGAATTATGGCACTTGCCTATGGTACATAATGCCATTGTCGTAGTAGTAGTTATGGGGCATGAAGATTGTTGGGATCATATCGATAATTCCGTGACAGGTTTTTATTATGTTAATTTACAGTTGTACGTGCTGTCATGAGTGGAACAAAAATGAAAGTTATTTATTTATTTCTCATTTTACATCCATATGTTTGCTTCATGCAAAAGGTTGTTGTTTGCAGTGAGTTCACAAGTACACTGACTATCAAGGAAAACATAGCAAATATCTTAATACCTGAATGTGTAGGGTGTGGCATGTAAATTAGGCACTTCTCTTTTTTCTGCAAAATAAAATGCTTAGAGCATGGGGTGTAGCTCCACTTTTTCCTGTGCGGGTCATTTGGCATGAAAGAAATACTCAATATTTTCAATTGTATTGAGCTCGAGCAGAACACCCTAAAAGTCTTATGACTTTATAATGTTTGTATGATTGGATGACTGTTCTAGGCAGCTCTAATGCTTTTTCATTTCCAGGTTTTCTTGCCCTTTGAATTTCAGATTGTAAAATTTAGGTGGAATTTTTTGCACACCTACTGTTACTTTATTTTTTTGGTATTCTTTTATATAATATCCTTTATTTATTGTAAAAAAGACAGATTTTATTTCCCCAACTATTTTACAAACTCAAGGATATTAAAATTTTGGTTTTATTTGGATTATTTCAGATCACCAAAGCCAGTCTTGGTTCCAAAGTCAGTCTTTGTTCCAAAGTCAGTCTTGGTTCCAAAGTCATCTGACAGTGTTTTGAAGTGTAGCTCATCTCGAACTAAGAGTCAGGGAAGACTGACAAGAAAGTAAGTGTTTTTCTAATAATATATTATTCTTTTCAATGTCATATCGAGTCTTTTGCCGTTTCATAATCATTCTGATCACTCCTCTTACAACTTACCTCCCACATTCTTTTGATAGAGATCTACGCTTGCATAAGTTAGTTTTTGAAGAAGATGTGCTACCAGATGGGACTGAAGTAGCATATTATTCTCGTGGACAGGTTATAGCAATAAAGATGACTAAACCAATTTTTTTTTTTTATTAATTGGATTCATCTGTTCTGAGTAGTGATTTGTTGTGGGCAGAAATTGTTAGTCGGTTACAAAAAGGGATTTGGAATCTTTTGTACTTGCTGCGACTCTGAGGTACGTTTGCTTCTGCTGGAATTGATGTTCTGTTTGAATATCTAGCTTGCTATTGATTTCATTTACATTTACCGAGCAGGTTAGCCCCTCACAGTTCGAAGCTCATGCTGGTTGGGCATCACGTCGCAAGCCGTAAGTGTTTCAAAACATTTTGCTGGTTGGGGTCAAATTATGTGGTGTTGTCTTCACAGTGGTCCTGCAATTGCTGTCCAAAATCAGTTGCTTACTCTTTTTCCAAGTGGCACGATTCAGTTAGCAAGACCTCTGTGGGCCAGGTCCACCCAAACACTCGGGAGGATTTTCGGATCTTGACAAGAAATAAGTTGTATTAGCTTTCCTCTTTTGTTTCTTTCTTCATTTAAATTGGTGTTGGCTTTTTTTTTCGCAGTTACCTACACATTTACACATCTAATGGAGTGTCTCTCCATGAGTTATCTATATCCTTGTCCAAAGGTCGTAAATTGTCTACCAATGAAAATGATGACCTCTGTTCAATTTGTCAAGATGGAGGGGATCTTTTGTGCTGTGATGGATGTCCACGGGCTTTTCACACAGGTATCTTTTTGTTTTTCTTGAATAAGTTCTGTTCTTGAAACTTTATTTATTTATTTTTTTCTGGTTGTGAAGGGCCAATTACTCAGACATTTTTAGTGATTATTTTATGAAAGTCGGTTATTTCATGGAAAATTGTAAGAAGAGTGGTTGTTTATTGAACTAAAAAAGAAGATAAAAGTTACATTGTAAGAGATATTGCAATGAAAAAAGCAGATTGGCTGTTGTATTTTTTTGAATGTCAAGGGATTGCTAGATTGGAAAGATAAACTTAGATGTCGAGAACTGTTGCTATTGATGCTTAACCTCAGCAGCTCTAGCCTTATGAATTGAGTGCCTGACCTAGTAGCAGTTTCTGATAAATTAAGACATAGTTTTACATAAGAATGCCCTTTTTCTTTTCTTTTTTTTCCCTTTTTCGGGTAAAGGATTTATTTCGAGCAACACTATAGGAGCATAAAGGGTGCCAAGGAGAACAACAATTCCCCCCCTCCCCCCGGTTTCTCATTCAGTTTCTAAAGTCATTGAGTCTGGAAAATAGTTGCAGAGACACAGCTCCAATGCCATTTGGTTTATACTACCTTGTGGTTTTCATGTATTTACTACATATTGTATCTAAGAAAGCAAGAGAAACATTTCACATTTGGTGTATGATCTGATACTAAGATGTGTGATAAACAACTGGGATAGGGTCATTAACTTCCAACTCTTTGATATTTGGGACACGCTGGGAAAAGATTTAAAATTCGAAGCATGTTAGGACACTATTAATTTACTGCCTTATGCACTGTTATCTATTTATTTTTTCCCTTGTTTCCTTGTTTCTGTTGTCTATACATACATCCAAATTAATTGTCTTTATGTGTTATATCGTGTTTTTAATTGCAAATACATATATTGTGATCTCTTTGTTTTCCTCTTTGTTTTCTTTTTTTTTTTAAATTTGTTTTTTATTTTTTTTTATTTTTTTTAATAAAATAAATTTGGTGAAACTATTGGATTCTAATTATAGCAACTATCAAAATGAGAACAAAGGGGTACCGGTTCCATGCCCATGGTTTTATTATTTATTGATAAGTAATAAACCAATCTCATTAAAAACGTAAGGCACCCCTAAGTACACTGAAAGTCTACAAAAGGAACCACCTAACTAGTAAGGGTAAAACGAATAATGAAATCGTTAAAATGAATTGACTAAGGAGACACATACACCGCCGTTCATAGATACAAAATATCATAGAACAAAGATAAAAATTTCCCCAACATCTTCTCTATCTTCAAAGCACTTATCATTCATTTCTTTCCATACACACTATAAGAGGCATGTAGGCACCATTTTCCAAAACGCAGCACTCCTAGGCCTGTCAAAGGACCACCAACAATTAAGCATTCCTAGGCATAACCGAGGACATCCCAAAACGACGAAAAAAGGAACTCCAAATGGCAGAAGCTACATCACAATGGAGAAGAATATGATCCACTGACTCCCCATTCCTCTTGCACATACAGCATCTGTCCATCACGATGATGTACCGCCTTTTGCCTTTTGAGATTATCCAAGGTGAGGATCTTGTCTAGAGCCGCTGACCATTTAAAGATTTTCACCCTTGAAGGAGCATGTGTCCACCAAACATTCTTCTAGGAGAAACGACTCCCTTAAGGAGGAACCAACGAGTAGAAGTAGGATTTGACCTTGAACAAACCTTTTTTTGGAAGAAGCCGACAACAACTGATCACGTCCTCTTTTTACTCTTAACTGAATGCAACACCTAGTAAAAAGAAGCAAAGACCTCCATCTCCCAATCCTCAACCACTCTAGTAAAACTCACATTCCGTTGGTTGGAACCGCCCATAAACTTCTAATTAGCCATTATAGAGGCGTCCTTAGTGCAATCAAAACCAAATAAAACTGGGAAAGCTACCTTTAGAGCCACTTCCCCACACCACTGGTCATGCCAAAAGCTGATCTTGGTGCCATTCTCCACATCAAATCTAGTAAAGCTAAAAAAATTATCCCACCCTTTCTTGATATTCTTCCACAATCCCACCCCAAAGGCTCTATCAGGAACAAGAGAGAACAAGAGAGCACTACCCTCCCCATAAACTTCCATATTTCGAATCCACCTCCACTCTTCACCAAGCCTCTCTCTCATGCCCATATCGGCACAACCACGTGTAAGAGAGCTTGATTAAATGCCAACAAATTCCTGATACCCAACCCTCCCTCAGAGATTAGTGAACAAACCTTGGACCAAGCCACCAGGTGGTATTTGAACTCTTAACCTAGCTCACCTCACAAGAAATCATGTTGGATCTTCTCAATACGTTTGGCAACACTCGCTAGAAGAGGGAAGTGAGACATAAAATACGTAGGCAGATTCGCGAGAGTACTCTTGATGTGGGTAACACTGCCACTCTTAGACAAGTACATCCTTTTTCAACTAGCCAACCGAGATTTGAGCTTCTCAATAAATCATGGTTTTATTGCGACTGTTCTTGTGAATGGCAATCTTTCTTATTCTTATAATGAATTGCTGTTCAGTGGAGACTAGCTGGGTTAATTTTGTCGTACAGATTCCTTCAATCTGCTTGATTTCCATTCATGATGTTAGTTATTTTGGCCAATTGCAGAGTGTGTTCCTTTACCAAGAATTCCCAGTGGTACTTGGTACTGTAGATATTGCCAGAATGTATTCCAACAAGAAAAATCTGTGGAGCGTAACGCTAATGCTGTAGCAGCTGGAAGGGTTGCTGGAGTTGATCCTATAGAACAGATAACCAAGCGATGCATTCGTATTTTTAAAACTCCAGAGGTTGACTTTGGTGGATGTGCATTATGCAGGTTCTCTAGTCACTATTCTTGCCTTCAAAAGTTACTATATATTAGATTACTCATTATTTTCTTCTAGCCATAATGTTTTGTGTGTATAAAAAAAAAAAAGTAGCTCTGCATCTAAAAGACCAAATTGTAGCTATACCTGATGATTGTATGTCATCTTGTCTGTAATTGAACCTTAAGGTCCTTTCAGTGATTAACTGGGGCTTGATTTGCTTCCTGCTGTGTATCAAGACTATTTTTTTGACCTTTTATATATGGTGTTCGTTGGTGTTTATTTTTTGTCGTACTAATTTTAAATTTACAGTCAACTTAACATTTTTTTAATAGTTGTTGCTCTTGATGCTTGCAGAGGCCATGATTTCAGCAAAAGTTTTGGTCCTCGCACGGTTATTTTCTGTGACCAGGTAGTTTATATTCAGATGTTGTCAAATCTTAATTTTGAAATGCTTTACATTTCTAGTTTGTTTATTATGTACCTAATTACGTGCACTGTTTCCTCAGTGTGAAAAGGAATATCATGTTGGCTGTTTGAAGGATCATGGTATGGAAGACCTTAAGGTGAGAATAATTTTGGTTATATTTTATAGTTCTATTGCAACCAGAGTTTCTTTGCTGTTTATTTGATCTGCAAATGTTGACAAGATTTATTCACCAGGAATTGCCAAAAGGGAAGTGGTTTTGTGGCACAGATTGCAACAGAATTCATTCTGCTTTGGAGAATTTGGTAGTTCGTGGAGAACAGAAGCTTCCGGACTCACTTCTGAATGTTGTAAGAAAGAAGCATGGAGAAAAAGGGTCTGACAGTGAGGCTAAAGTTGATATAAGATGGAGGGTTCTTAATTGGAAATTGGCCTCTTCCATTGAAACTAGACAGTTGCTTTCAAAGGCTGTTGCCATTTTCCATGTGAGTGGAGTGATTATCCATTGTTATACTTGTGATTTTCCATTACATGTGAATTTTTTCTTTGATTTTCCTTTATAGTAAGCATCTGGAAGGTCAAATGATATGAAGTTAATTTTGACAATGAGATAACTTGTTACGTCATTTATTTGCTTTGTACAACATATGCATACCTATTCTCACATAGCATTGATGCATTGGTTTTGCCTTGTGTGCTTTTTTCTTGTCATTAATTAAATTACTTGTTTGGTTTCCTATTTATTTTTGTGCTTTAGGAACGGTTTGATCCTATAGTTGATTCCGCTTCAGGCCGTGACTTTATTCCATCAATGCTTTACGGGTGAGCAATTCTCTTTCTCAATCAAACCCTTCTTGCTTTCCTTGTGTTATAACTATTTAGCACCTAGTTGAATTTTATTTTAAATGGCTTTGCAGAAGGAATATCCGGGGCCAAGACTTTGGTGGTGTTTATTGTGCAGTACTAACAGTCAAGTAAGACTAATTTCTCCCTATGTATTTATCAATGTTGTAGAATAGATATATTATTCTTATGATTGGTCCTTCTAATGCAGTCAATCAGTCGTGTCAGCTGGAATGTTTCGAATATTTGGGAAGGAAGTGGCAGAGCTTCCTCTAGTAGCAACAGATACTGATTATCAAGGACAGGTAATTTTACTCTACTGGGCTTTTTACTTTTGGAATGGTGGCACCCATTCTAATTAAGTTGATGATGTTATTGTAGGGTTACTTCCAGTCTTTGTTTTCTTGCATTGAGAGGCTCCTTAACTCTTTGAATGTGAGAAACCTTGTGCTACCAGCGGCTGATGAAGCCGAATCAATATGGACAAATAAATTTGGTTTTAACAAATTAACCCTAGACGAGGTGCGTATTTTGTTCACATATTCTGTTTGGGAGCACAAAGAACTCAAGAATTGATGTGTGCTGTGCGCCTTTTTATGTTGCAGCTTAATGAATTTAAGAGACATTACCATATGGTGATTTTCCAAGGAACATCAGTGCTGCAGAAGTTGGTGCCTTCATGTTGAATTTGTTTGGTGCTGGAAAATTTTGTGAAATGGAGAAAGGCACTATTTTGCGGAGCCTTCTCCTTCTAAATGTATAGAATGTTAAATTCATTTTGGTGTACAGAAAGTAGACGTTATTATACCCATCCTACGAGTTGATATATTCTTTTTGTAGCACAGATATGAGAGAGAAGAGAGATCTACGGTAGAAAATTAGAGCAGGTTTTTGGAACAAACTTTTCCAAATTTTGAAATATAAAAATTTTATGTTATGTCCTCCTCAATTGTCAATAGTAGTAGTGTTGCTATACTTGTTTATGGAATGGAATCTCATAATAATTTTACCAATTTTAATTATTGGGTGATGCTCTTAAATTAGGCTCATGGCTTGTAATTATTATTTTTCCATAATAAAATTTATTTGGATACGGATAGTGACCATAGACCTCTGTGACCAACAATGGCCATATATTTAGTGGTGGTTCACATGCCCTTTCATGCATAAATATGAACCCTCCTTTGTCGGTGCAAAAGAGGCAGCATCTCTAATCTCTATATTTAATGATATAATCACTACAAAAAAAATTCAAATATATTTTGATTTTATAGCCGTTGTGCAACATTTCCTTTAAAAACGGTATCTAGATTCTAGACGACCACCCATACCATCATCAAAACTTGAAAAGCGGGGAAATTCAAAATTTTGAAATTCAAAAGGCACAGAATTCTCCGTCAAACGTATTCTTTTTTAGGAAGCTAATTTACATTCTGCCCCCCCCCCCAAACTCCAAGAAAAGTTCCCCCCCTATCGTGCCTTTCTCGGTGAACTTATCAAATACTTTTTTTTGCGTGAAATAATTCAATTTCCCTATCGTCGAATTGGCGTCTTCTGTGACAAATCGAGTTGCGAAGGATAACGGGAGCTAGAGAGAGAAATGGGTCAGATCCAGTACTCCGACAAGTACTTCGACGACACCTACGAGTACCGGTAAGGCAGTAACCATTTTTTCTTCCACAGATTTTCTTTTTCCCCCTTTCGTTTGTTGTGAAATTTTGTCTCTGATTTGTCCTTTTAGCCATGTGGTGCTCCCTCCTGAAGTGGCGAAACAGCTTCCCAAGAATCGGCTCCTCTCTGAAGTACGCAAAATTAGGGTTTCTGATATATATATTTTTTCACCTTCTTTGAAATTTTGTAAACCTATGATTTGCGTGCGTGTTGGTATACATGGATTGGATTTCTGATAAGTTTTAAGAGATGATTTTGATTCAGAACGAGTGGCGTGCGATCGGGGTCCAGCAGAGCCGTGGGTGGGTCCACTATGCGATTCATCGCCCCGAGCCACATATTATGCTCTTCAGGAGGCCGCTCAACTATCAGCAGCAGGAGAACCAGGCCCAGCTTGCCAAGTGATCCATCATTCCAAACAAATTTGCTCCTAAATCTCTACAAGTACAAGTGAATTGAATGATTTAGTTGAATTTTGTGTCTGTCGTATTTGTTAATTCTCCTGTTTGGGGAATTTTATACTTGTCATCTGTGTGCTGCTGCAGAGATGATAGATATATGTTAGTTTACCTCTGGTGTGCTTCTTTGATGTTGACATGTTGTGGATTTAGTTTCGATGGTGGGTTTCTGTTCATTGTGCTTCTGGTCTTTCTCTTCTTGGAGATCACAAAATTAGGTTACTTTTTCAGAAATTTGTTAAGAGAATTTTATAGTTTATATTTATGATTTTGGGATCATTTCATTACTCTGATATAATATCTGTGGTACATGCGACTACATACGGATAAGATAGGATTCGTAGAGCATGTTTGGTATGTGGAATAGATTTATGAAATGAAATAGCTATTTCTTTTTTGTTTGATTGTACTCCATTCCTTGGATGGGGTGCCGCTGTTCTGTTATGGTGGATCTTGGTTATTTATTTTATTTTTCTTTTAGATCTTGGTTATTTTAGAAATTTTGGTTCAATTCTCGTGACTGTGAGAGCTTGTGTGATGTCACCGAATAAAAGAATAGAAATGGTTATTCTATTTCAACTTCTTATATTCGCAAGAACATTCATTCTTATTCTTAAAGGAATCGTCTTAAGAGTATTTTTTGTATTGATTGTTGTGTTTGATGTCTCAATTTTTTGTATTGACATGACTTGCAAATTAGATATGAATTTAACTTCAAATTAGTGGATTTAGGTTGAAAGGTCGAACTCATTTAATTAAATGGGTCGAGGTAAGTCTTATACTTTTGACAGGATTTTAACCTGACATGTAAACATGAATTATTATGCGTAATTTTAATTATACAATGTGATGCTCTTTCCCTTTTGGGCGAGTGAGATGAACCAAGTTTGAATTTAAGAGTTCACCAAACGGATTTGTAGAAAATGAAAATGTGGAAGGGTGAGGATTTATGGACTTTTTATCATTTGAGGTGTGCAATTGATTAAGATTGGAGGAATTTAATGTCAATTTTCTAAGCCTGTGTATCTTTTAGGTACTTTGGTTATTTTGTTACAATTCTAAGTGTTTTACATGGTTTAACTGCGATGTTAACCATATATATATATATATATGCTCTTGAGTACTTTTTCTTTGCAAACTAATTTGAAGGATAATTTTATTTGAAGTTTGTATAATTTGATATTAGAGCCATCATCACATTAAGTATGAGATCAAATGAACTACAACGAATTCTAGAGGGGGCGATTTAAAGTAATTTTATAATTTTTTCTTGTATTCCTCTTGTATCTTTTAAAAAATGAGGTGATTTTTAAAATTATTATTTGTTTAAAATTTAACGGTGATTAACCACAACCCTAGTGATAATATTGAAAAATCACATTATTTTGGGAGAAGTACAAGAGTGATATAAGATAAATTTCTAATATTACTCGGTTTCTATAAGTTTGATAAATCCAAGTAGAGGATGGGAATGGGTGTAGCGATTTAAGATGAGAAAAGAAAGGTTCTTGCAGCTAAATGTAAGACAAGCAAGGGGCTTTTCGATTTGACTACGGGAGAAGCGGTTGCCGCTTATTATGCAGCTTGTTTAGGAATGGATTTGGGCTTGCGGAATCTTATTTTGGAAGGTGATGTAAAACAGATAGTGAAAGCGATTGATTAACTCATCTGCCAGAACATGGAGTCATTATGGGCACCTCATTGAAGATAAACGGATGATCCTACCAATTTTTTCAAGGTGGAGCTGTGTTTTTGCATATCGAGAAGCAAATGAAGTGGCACATAGGTTGGCGAAAGTAGCCGCCATAGATGTGAGTGATAGAATTTGGAGGGATAACACTCCTAATTGTATTAGTTATATTGATTTAATAGAGCAATTAGCTCTATCTTGTGATTGTTGATGGAGTTTTATAGCTCCACCTCCAATTTTTATCAATGATAATCAATCAAGTTTAATGCTAAAAAAAAAAAGAGTTTGATTAAAAATAATTCTAAATCCTTAGCTCCCATACTACTAAGCTAATGTTGCAGTAACCATCGGTCATTGATTTTTTTTTATTTTTTTTTTAAAAAATTTTGAGAAAGTAAACAAAAATATTTTTTGCGTTAAAAAAAAGGATCTATGTAAGACCCAAATTCAAAAAAAAAAAAAAGAAAGAAAAAAAAAGGTGTGGTTATACTTTATACGGTTATACCTCTAGCACGTGCGATCCAGTTGCCCAATTTTGTTATTTTCTTTATTCATAATATTGTTGATTGTTATACTTCACGAGTCTGGCCGATCCGACTCAGAACTAGCAGAGCATCAACTCGCCGAGCATCTCAACCGGTCCAAGCGACTCAATTTCCAGAGCTCGTATAATTCACATGAGGTAACTCATTCGCGATTCAATATGCTTAGTGCGATGTCGTTTCACGCTAGGGTTTATCAGATTCGTTCAAAATTTTTCCTTTTCATTTCCAAATTGAAGAGCGTATTGCGCGTTTTTTAAAATTAGGGTTTGTTGATTAATTAATTTGCCTTTTTCAACCTGAAAATATGCTCATTGCTATTTCATTCGAAGATTTTTTTTCTTACTGCTTTCGTTTTTTCGAGTTTTTGTTTTTAAGTCGTAATTGTTGCGGCGAGATTTTGTGCTGGGATAATTTTGTTTTTTCGTAGGAGGTAATATGTGGGTGTTTTTAGCTCATATAGTTTGAATTAGATTCTTTGCTGATTTTCGTTATGTTACTGTATCTTAGTCTTCTGGTCTCCTTGCAGCAATATGATCATGATCATGTTCAATGTTTTCCTAGATTAGAGTTAGAGAGGCTCTCTGTAATTAACGTGTATAATGTATTAGAACACTATAATTATCAACTATTTTTCTCTTCTTTCTTTTCCTAGTTATCTTGATTATGATTCATTTTTGAAAGCTAAGGTTTATGCACGCATTATTTCTCAGAAGTTAGAATCTTCATAAGCAGGGGTAGGGATTGGATGTCAGAGAAAAGTCAGCAATGGATTGCTGTTGTATATGTCTTAAGAAATATTATTTAGTAGACTGCTATACGACTGCCATACAAATGGAATAATATGACAGTGAAAATCAGCAATTGATTTTTCTTTTTTATAAGCTCTTGTTGATCTAAAGGTTGATTTTCACTGCCACGTTATCCTAGTTGTGTGGTTATTGTATAAAACTTTACTAAATAGCATTACCCGTCTTGAGAAATACTATTTTACTGTTATACATTTTCTGGCCAGTCTAATTGAAGACCCAGCTTTCTTATCTGTGGATGCATTAGTTGTAACAGATATTTTATTGGTCTCTTTTTCAGGTCATACTTTTAATTTGCTATAGTAATCTCAATGTCGAGATCACGCAATGCCATTGTTGTCACTGGCTTAGTAGTTTTTGCATCTGCAGGCTTGGCATTTCCCTTTTACATGGCGTAAGTAAATTGCCATTTTTAAGGTATGTACTGTGGAGAGTTGTATTCTATTGAGTCAGTTCTAATAACATGGTTTCTATTATTCAGATCATCGAGAAAGCCTGTTATTGACCCATCAAAGCCACTGCCACCGCAGGCAACTTTCCGGGGGCCGTATATAAACACTGGCTCGCGTGACGTTGGACCTGACCATCGAACTTACTCGAAGAAATGATTTATATTGTGAAGGACCTGCTCTTGGTGTAAGTGAAAATATGTGTTTGAATCATGTACTCTTTTGGCAGATAGACATTTTTGGATTCTGGACCAAGGAGGTCTCTGCAATTTACCTCTGTTTAAATGAGTAGGAGTAAGATTTATGCTTATGACCCAGCATTATCTTTGAGTATGCAATTGACTGGGTGTATGAGATTTCCTTTGTATTTTGGACTGACAGGGGGAAAGATATGTACGAGATAGAGCATCTATATAGATTTTGAGAATGCTAGGGATACTAACTTTTTTACTTCATATGGGTACCACCATGATGTGGAGCGTATTTATTGGTGATGATCAAAACAGTTAATAAAAAATGCTACGAATAGCAATAAATAAGCTCCACATCATGTTAGTATCCATTTGTCTGTAAAAAAGTTAGTATAGTGCCCCTAGCATTTCTCATAGATTTTATGCTTCAATTAGAACACAGAATAAATTTTGTTTTTCTCCCAACGAGGGACAAATAAAGGTTAAGGCACTCGATAGGGGTTGGCTGATTGGGTGCTGCAATGTTGTTCTGTTCCGGCTAGAAAGAAGACTTTGGCGCTGCATATGATCTCTGTGTTGCCCCCCACACCCACCCCCCCCAATACTAAGTTGTGAAACATGACCTAGGGGTTTGGTTTTTTTGGCTCAGTTCAATGGAATCAACCTTTTTAAGTTGTACTTTTCAGCAGCCCTACAATGCAAGACTAGAGAAGCGAAAAAAAAAAAGGGGGGGGGGGTTGGGGGGGTGGGGAAATCTTATGCCGTCTTCTCTTTGATAAATATAGCGTGAAGCCATTAATGATTCCAGATTGGAGCCATACCAAAACACAATTACAATCCAGTTTGGAGAAAATTTGTGCCAGAAGTGGCCTTGTTCATGAGACAACTTCTTAAGGATCCAAAAAGAGAAGGAAATTATGGTAAAAATCCTTGAAATGCCATAGGTGAGGCCTGTGGAGTGTTCAGACTGTTGAAATGCCACACCAACTTTATAAGGATAGAAATTGGTTTTAGCCAAGAGAGATATATGGCCAGCTGTACTTCCAACAGTATGTCAAACAAGACGATCTGGGCGTGGATTCAAATTCTAGTTTGAGTTCCTTTGCTCCACAATTAACTCTTGGTTTTTTCTGCTTTTTTTCTTTGGGCGGCAACAGTTTTTCAATCGAGCTCGTGCAAAATTTTCTAACTTGTGCATGTGGACGTGGTCAAAGAAATCAAATAATGGCCAGAGAAATGTTATTCAGTATTCTCTCAATATTTTTTAGCATTCACAACTGATTTGGCACAATTCACCGTCAATTTTTTTATTTTTATTTTTTTTTTAATGAAATTAATCTAAAAGTGAATTGAGCATATCACGTTAGCTGAAAAATAACATATGCAAATAGCCTAGTTGACTATTACATAACATAGATTTTGAATAATATTACTTTTTATACTAGATTTTTATACTAGTTTCAAATGGGTTAATGTGGTGAAATCGCTGATATTTTTGTTTTTTTTAAGTGATATTTAAAACAAATTACATCATTTTAGTATGAAGAATGACAACTCATATTGTCAGATAATTGTGAAAAAAATACCCTAGCCGCACAGCTGGGGGAGGAGAGGTTCTTTTTGTTTACCTTTCTTTTGTTACAAGCTCAAGCGTCAACACGTCTGGTGTGCCGTTCACCATTTCTGTTGTATCTTTTTCCGGGGTTGATGGGGCTCTTGAATCGAACTATTCAAAGCTTAATTTACGTCCCTCCGCCAGACCCACCTCGACACGCGCCCCTTCACCGCGTGCACTGGCCCCGCCCACTTCTGACGGCACCTGTCGCTTTTGATTTCAGCAACCCCGTGACATATCATGACTCGCATGTGCCTACACGTGTTTTTTTTCTTCGCTTTCTGGCTAGAATCATCTGGTAGCCTTTCTCCGGTGGTATTTTGTGGGCTTTTGTATGTGTGTGTGTGTGTTTTTTTTTTATAATTTTTTTTTTCTTTTTCCGTTTTCCCAATATTTTGTGGTCTTGGCTTATTGGGTTGAGGATGTGAATAATTTCATAGCTTGCGAGTCGATGATGATGAGTTTTAGCAAGAAGATGTTGCTACCTATGTATCAAATTGAGTCTGTCTGAAGCAAACCTGTTGTTACAACTAAAGATTAACTATGAGTTAGCTGATTTTAATATCATAAATATGTCTTGAATGTCAGATTGTTATGTATGTATCTATAACTTGTAACCTTGTAACTTCGGTTATGATTTTCTCAAGCTTTTACTTTGTAATGTAAGAACTTTATGCTTATGATGCTTCATCCATTAATGAGACTATAATAATTTTTCTTTAAAAAAAATGACAACTCATGTTCACTACCTTGTAGGCAATTTTGTCATTTAATTGATCTTTCTAGTTGCATGCAAGTTACATCCCGCAAAATTGTGGAGGTCATATTTCTGCCAAAAAATAATTTCTTACAATACCTGAAAATCAGCCAATGAGATTTGGACAACTATTAAATCCGCCAAGAAAACTTTTCCCTCCGGAAATTACCGGTTATAGATTCATCAACACGAAACAAAGCCAGAACATTCAATGATGGCGATGGCGATGTCGAGTGTTAACGACGCCCATCGGACTCACCAGTTCACAGCCGTTTCAAACTTTCACGCAAAGCTCTAGACCCCCCCTCCCCCGAGAGCAAAAGCAGCGCAACCCTCTCTCTCTCTTTCTGTGATAAAATTTTGAAAGAATCCAATGGCAATTGCTCTACCCTTGGTCTCTGCTTCTGCTTCAATTGTTACATTGTCATCACCGGGCAATAAAACTCTCAAGACCACCACCACCCTTCCCTTCATCTCCGCCAATACCCCAAGCTTCTCTTCAAGAAAATCACCCAGCAGAAATCTTTCTCTTCCACGTGTAGCTGCTCCTCCAGCCACACCAACATCTTACGAGAATCAAAAAGAAGAAGAAGATGTGGATGAGCACGGTGAGGAAAGTTCGTCTAGCTCTAAGTTCTCTTGGAGGGATCACTGGTACCCAGTTTCGTTAATTGAAGATTTGGACCCTAGCCTCCCAACCCCATTTCAGCTTCTGGGTCGAGATCTCGTGCTCTGGTTCGACAGGTCTGCTCGTGAATGGGTTGCGTTCGACGACAAATGCCCCCACCGCCTCGCCCCATTATCTGTAACTTCACTTCTTTTTTTTTTTTTTTTTTTTCTTTTTTTTTTCTGTCCTCCTTAATTTTTACGCTCCAATTGAAGTCGGGATCTCTTTGTTTGCTAAGAATAGTGAGGAAAAGAAAATAGTTGAACAAGAAAATAATGTTTTAAAGCTCACCCTATATTCGGTTGTTGACAAAGGAATGAATAAAATAAATAAATAATTAGTTAGCTAAACAGGCGCCTAAGATATATTTATATTTTCAGTTGTTTTGGTTTCTAGAGGAAATCGTGCTTGATTGGGTCCCGAAGTAATATATAATATGTAAAGTTCAGTGCAACGATTTCATGAATTCTTGTAAAATTTCCACAACCGAATGAGGAATTGGGTTCTTGGAGGGTTTTTATGATCCTAATGAGTTCATATGGTTCACAGGAAGGGCGGATTGATGAAGGCGGCAACTTGCAGTGTTCATACCATGGTTGGTCATTTGATGGGCGCGGATCTTGTATTAGGATCCCTCAGGCTTCACCTGAAGGTCCTGAAGCTCGTGCTCTTCAGTCTCCGAGAGCTTGCGCTTCCTACGATGCAGTCTCAAGGCCTGCTCTTCGTTTGGCCTGATGAGAATGGCTTGGAAAGAGCTCGCGCTACCAAGCCTCCTAGGTCATTGATTCACTTTATTTCTACAATTTCTTTATAATATTTTATGTTGATCTAATCATTTAAGTTGATGATAGGGGTTCATAATGATATCTTAGATGTTGTTGGATATAATTCATTGCAATGAATATTTTGATAAATTTATGATGTTAATGTAGGCTGCCTGATGACTTTGATAAACCTGAGTTTTCATCGGTGACGATTCAGCGGGATCTGTTCTATGGGTATGATACCCTCATAGAGAATGTCTCTGATCCTTCCCACATTGATTTTGCTCATCACAAGGTATGTACTTGAACAATTTTTAATTGAATTAAATATTGGTAGTTTGTTCAAGATATTCGTGGAAGAAACTTGAACAGTAAGTCAACGCTGGTTCTGTTAGGGCAGATTTTTTTTTTCTTAAATTTTTTATGATAACCTGGGTATCCAGGGCTTCGCCACGACTAGATCTCTAAAACATTGTGCAAAGCTCCCATTCCACATGGGTCGGGTAAAGTTTGGGCTTCCGCCTACGGGTGTAGCCATAAGAAATTGTTTGCACTTAAGGAGGGTTGAAACTTGAACCTTAGATCTAATGCTTCATGAGGCACCAGAGGCAAGTGACTTACCACTTGAGCTAACCGCATAAATCAATTGGTATATTGTTGTAAGTTGTATGTGCCCGTGGTAAATACTTCTTATACTCATTAGTCTGAGTTAAAGTTGACTTTGTATATATGTTGGATTGTTGCTTTTCTTACTTAATCACTTTGTGCTTTTCTTCTTGATCATTGGTTCATGAGTTCTTAAAATACAAGCACTTCTATGGTTGGCCATCTTCTTCGACAGAAATATTGTAGAGGAACTTGTTAGATAAGGAATGGTGGTGAATGTTTGCTCTTGTTATATTGGATAACTACCTTTTTATTTTCGTGGTAGATTTACTTATACACCCAAGGGAACTTGGACCCTAGACATCATCCACCACTCCATTCTTATGGCAGGTGGAGTTGCCATTTGGCCTAAAGGCCATTGGCTATAATGAAGGACTTTCCATGTTGCTTAAAGGATAAGTTGCTCTACAGGTTACAAGAAGGAGAGATAGAGCCAAGCCTTTACCTTTTTTAAATTAGAGTCTAGTGGTCATTGGGGCTTTGCTGGAGCGAATGATGGGAACCCACGGATCACTGCTGAGTTTGTTGCACCTTGTATTATATCAATAAGTAAGTTCATCAGTCTCACTTAAGCAGTCAAAGCTGCATAGATCTTGGATGTGACTGCATACTTCTCACACTAGATTGTGTTTGTTTGTGTGATACTAACATAATCTCATGCCCCTGAATCTTGCAGGTCGTTGCTTAGGAATCTTGAACAGCTTCTTAGTTTCATTATACAAATTTTAAGCATCACTAACATGTATTTGGGAAAAGAAATATGTGAGCTGATCTAGTAAGCTTGGAGTTTCTGTTTTTCTCATAACCCCTTTAAAGTCCTATTAATTCTAAATTATTCTGCTATAAAATTATAATTATATTGCAAAAGAGCACATTATTCTACCAGAAGCCTGTAAATAGACTCTTTCGTGAGTATCCATAGATGGGATAAGGTACTTTAATTTACTGTCAACTTTATCCAATTATATTCTAATCCTTTAGTCCCAATTTAATAACATAATCATCATGGACACTCCTATCAAAGAAATGATCTTTTAAGAGTATTTACTTTTTTAAAAATTTGCTAAAATTAACAAGTTTGGACTTAAATGATCAATTCCATTAAATCACCTTAAGGAGATATCTATATCTCTTATTGAAACTATAGTCCATATTGAGTATAAGTATTTCAACAATCCTCAATGTTAGTTATTCAATATACCGAGATATTGACTATGCAAGATTTCACTTGCCGGTAATTCAAAGCAATTGGAACTTAGTATTTGGGCCCATCATTTTCTTCAAATTGAGAGCCTTTGCAATTAAGTATATATAAAAATGTATTCAAGTGAAAATAATTTACAGAATACATTTTCATTGTGGTTCAGTTCAATGCTTTCTAAATGCACTAACATGCTACTAGAAGTTTCCATATCAATGACCAAAATAAGTCATTCTATCACATAATAGTTAATATATTATAGCCTTATCAGATAAAATGTCTAAATCTATCTGACAATGAACTCAATTTTAAAAGTTATAAAGAATTTGTAATTTAGATCTTGTATGCATGAGTTACACCCAATACACCTTAACTACATACAATATAAGTTGGGGACTTCAATTTATCTTACGAATTATAACTGTTCAACTAAAATGTTATGATTCTCTAAATAAAGCAGTTTTTTTTTTTTTTTTCTAAATAACATCAAGTTCTAGATTGGCTTGGGGCACTGATTGTAACACCTGTAGGCTACACAACAGAGATAGCCTTGGAGTCGATCCCAGGTCCTGAGGTCAAGAGGCTTAGAAGCTAAGCCAAGTGGAACCTTCTATTTGAGATCAATATGAGATGCACTTGAAGAATTTTTATACTCAGTCGTGTATCCCTCATTTGTGACCTCATGAAAAGTCTATCTAGAGGACTAAGTTGCTCTGACATCTGGTCAAGTTAAAAGCTATAATATAGTTTCTAGTCCTACTACATATCAAGAAAATAGTTTCTTGTCCTATTAAAATCAGTTTCCAGGGATGTCATTTTCCTGTTCGAGATTCTAGAGAATTGTTATTTTAATTTTACACATATCTGAATCCTAACCATCCTTGCTTTGATTTTTTACAGAATAGAAATAGACGGAAAGCTTCCTATAGTTGGTAATAAAAAATGGATAATATGGATTTGTTCCTTCAATGTGCCAATGGCACCTGGGAAGATCCGATCTATTGTTTGTAGTGCTAGAAACTTCTTCCAGCTCACGATGCCAGGGCCTGCCTGGTGGCAGGTAAGAACACTTTGAGCAGTCTTCTTATGTAACTTATAATTTGACAGCAGTAAGATGTGTTTTTCTGGTGATTTCACTCTTAGTTTTGATCTCACTATAGCTATTTTATCATGTAAATTATGATAATTGCTTGTCATACATTTTGGCAAACTTGGTATGTTTCATCATGTCCACTTCTGAAAAAAATTAAACCTCGGCAGGTTCTTGTATTAGAGTTGCTTGTTGTGGCTAACATTATCCGGGAAGTTCTTCTTGGGTTTTAACTTTGGGTTTAAATTGGGCTACCTATGTATACTCTCTTGTGTACTTAGAGGGGTTGCTGATAGAATTTCCTTACTCTCTTGACAGATGAATTTCCTTACTTCTTTAGCTCTAGCTTTTATAAGGATGTGGAAGCTTAGTTAAAAATAAAAAATAAAGAAAAAAGTTAAAAGGATGTGTAGGTGAAGTACGGTATGGTTTGCTTGATATAACTTCGTGATTGCCTCCCAATAGTGGAGATTAAAAGGTCGCAGTTGTTTCTTGGACATCTTCCATAGGCATGCCCTTGATTTCTGATATTTGTGGATACGAAACACTACTAGATGTATTGAGGCCTTCTTTCATATATATTCACTTGTTTCTTTTTTATGTTTGTTTGTTGCATGAAATCATTACTTAGTGAGGATCTTTTGGTGCTAAGCATATGAGGTTTAGATCCACCATTATACTTCTAGAAGCCAAATATCCATGCACCCACATACATCCATACCCACCCACACACGCACATGCCATTGTGTACATAGAAGCGAGTTTGTGTTGGGATGTGTAGTTCTTGAGATTTAGTAAGTTGCATATATCTGCATTAAAATTTAAAGCAGCTCATCTTACCTTTCTTTCATTTCCCATTTTTTGCTTATTTTTCAAGTTCAAGTTACCCATGTTAGTAACAAAAATTCCATTTGTTTAATGACTGAATAAAATCTTGCACTCAAAAGTGAGTTTGAAATCAGTATCTGATTTTTCCTTTTCCTTGATGAATGATTTTATCCTTATATCTTGAGTTCCTCTCATGTATGTGGTGGTGTTAGGTGGTTCCTAGATGGCATGAGCATTGGACTTCAAATAAGGTGTATGATGGCGACATGATTGTCCTTCAGGGTCAAGAGAAGATCTTTCTTTCAAAGACAATGGAGGGTTCTTCTGATGTTAATAAGCAGTATACAAACATCACATTTACACCTACCCAAGCAGATCGCCTTGTCTTGGCATTTCGAGATTGGCTGAGGCGACATGGCAACAGCCAACCTGAGTGGTTTGGCATGAACAACCAACAACCTATGCCATCAACGGTTCTATCAAAACTTCAGGTGTGAGAAGCTTATTGTCACTGACCCTCTTGCCTTCCCCCCCCCCCCCTTTTTTATTGAGATCCTAGGAACAATAGAATAGATGTTTCTGAAAGTACATGAAATAGTTTCAAAACATACACACACAAATTCACCTTCAGTTTATTATTTTTTTAATGAAATTAATCTAAAAGTGAATTGAGCATATTGCATTAGCTGAAAAATAACATCTCTTAACGGTTTTGCCCATATGCCACAACGCTAGTGGACTATTACATAACATAGATTGTGAACAATATTACTTTTTGCACTAGATTTTTATACTAGTTTTAAATGGGTTAATGTGGTGAAATTGCTAATATATTTTTTTTAAGGTATATTTAAAACAAATTACATCATTTTAGTACGAAGAATGACAACTCATATTGTCGGATAATTGTGAAAAAAAAAACCCTAGCCACACAGCTGGGGGAGGGAGAGAAATTCTTTTTGCTTACTTTTCTTTTGTTACAAGCTCAAGTGCCACCATGCCGAGTGTGCCATTCACCATTTCTACTGTATCTTTTTTTGGGGTTGATGGGGCTCTTGGATCAGACTATTCAAAGCTCGATTTACGTCCCTCCACCAGACCCACCTCGACATGCGCCCCGTCACCGCGCGCATTGACCCTGCCCACTTCCAACGGTACCTGTCGCTTTTGATTTCGGCAACCCCACAACATATCGTGACTTGCATGTGCTTGCGTGTGTTTTTTTTTTCTCTTTTTGGCTAGAATCATCTGGTAGCCTTTCTCCGGTGGTATTTTGTGAGCTTTTGTATGTTGTGTGTGTGTGTGTGTTTTTTTTTAATTTTTTTTTTCTTTTTCTATTTTCCCCTGTATTTGGTGGTTCTAGCCTATTGGGTTGAGGATGTGAATAATTTCATGACTTGTGAGTCGAGGATGATGAGTTTTGGCAAGAAAATGTTGCTACCTATATATCGAATTAAGTTTGTTTGGAGCAAACATGTTGTTACAACTGAAGATTAATCAAGAATTAGCAGATTTTAATGTCATAAATAAGTCTTGAATGTCAGATTGTTATGTATGTATTTATGACTTGTAACATTATATTTTTTACTATGATTTTCTTAGAGCTTTTGCTTTGTAATGTAAGAATTTTATATTCGTGATCCTTCATCAATTAATGAGACTAGAATAATTTCTCCTAACAAAAAAAAATGACAACTCATGTTCACTACCTTGTAGGCAATTTTGTCATTTAGTTGATCTTTATAGTTGCTTGCAAGTTACATCCCGCAAAATTGTGGAGGTCATATTTCTGCCAAAAAATAATTTCTTACAATACCTGAAAATCAGCCAATGAGATTTGGACAACTATGAAATCCGCCAAAAAAACTTTTCCATCCGGAAATTACGGCGCTTTAAGCTCGGGCCGAGCAGTGGCCATGTGTTACTTAGATTTATCAACACGAAACAAAGCCAGAACATTCAATGATGGCGTGGCGATGTCGAGTGTTAACGACACCCATCGGACTCACCAGTTCAAAGCATTTCAAACTTTCACGCAAACCTTTAGACCCCCCTCCCCCGAGAGCACCAGCAGCGCAACTCTCTCTCTCTCTCTATGTGATAAAATTTTGAAAGAATCCAATGGCAATTGCTCTACCCTTGGTCTCTGCTTCTGCTTCAATTGTTACATTGTCATCACCGGGCAATAAAGCTCTCAAGACCACCACCACCCTTCCCTTCATCTCCGCCAATACCCCAAGCTTCTCTTCAAGAAAATCACCCAGCAGAAATCTTTCTCTTCCACGTGTAGCTGCTCCTCCAGCCACACCAACATCTTTCGAGAATCAAAAAGAAGAAGAAGAAGATGTGGATGAGCACGGTGAGGAAAGTTCGTCCAGTTCCAAGTTCTCATGGAGGGATCACTGGTACCCAGTTTCGTTAATTGAAGATTTGGACCCTAGCCTCCCAACCCCATTTCAGCTTCTGGGTCGAGATCTCGTGCTCTGGTTCGACAGGTCTGCTCGTGAATGGGTTGCGTTCGACGACAAATGCCCCCACCGCCTCGCCCCCTTATCCGTAACTTCTTTTTTTTTTTTTTTTTGTCCTCCTTAATTTTTACGCTCCAATTGAAGTGGGGATCTCTTTGTTTGCTAAGAAAAGTGAGGAAAAGAAAATAGTTGAACAAGAAAATGATGTTTTGAAGCTCACCCTATATTCAGTTGTTGATGTTGAGAATAATATGTTAGGTATTCTATGTCTATTAGGTTTAGGTATTCTATGTCTACGGTTTACCTTTCTTTAGTCTACAAGGTTACTTGCCTCTCTATAAATAGAGGCCTATGTATTCATTATCTATAAGCTACTCAATACAGTGTAATCTATTATATTCTTCCACTCTTTTCTCTTTTCTTCCGCTCTCCATAATATATTCAACAATATATTCAATATGGTATCAGAGCCACTTTTCTATGGTCTTTAATAAACATCTTTGACATTTTCCGGCGCTCCCTTTGGCGACCTCCTCTTTCTGGTAGTTTCCGGTCGTCTACGCGCCCCCAAGCGGGTTTTCCGCTCCAAATCTCTTCCACTCCTTCAGATCTACAGATCTGTGGAAGATCCGCCGTCATCGGCCCTTCAAGCTCCTCCGACAATAGCTGTCCGAGCCAATTGCGCCACCACCGTGACCCCTCTCGGCCAAAATAACCACCAAAAGTGGTGTCTCGGCCCCGGGTCAGTGGATCTGTGCAGTCTCAACCAATTCTGAGCTTCCACGCGCCACCACGCGCCCCTAGAAGTTGTTGCCGTTTGCCCACGCGCCGCTCCAGCACCTCCACGTTGCCCGATCAGGAAGGATGCCGGTCCACCTTATAGATCCAGTGACGACAGTCAGATCCCCGCCAAGAATGCCCCTATTCGACACTTCACGCGCCCCCACGCGCCGGTGGATGCTTTTGCGCATGGGATTCACGTGCATCCGGCGGCGCAATTTTCCACGCGTGCGCCACACGCCCCTGGGTCTTCAGCCGCCACGTCAGCCCTACGCCATTGCTCCAGACTGCCATGTCAGCACTATTGACTATTTATAGTTGACTTTGACTTTTCAGTGTTGACCGTTGACTTTGACCGAGACTCCAAAAGTTGACCAGGTGTTTCCAACTCAATTTTTTGTCCTAATTTCAAATTTGTGGTCTATTTTTGCTTTTGGCATCTCTATATGGCAGAAAACAAGACTATTCTCTAAATTTAGGCATTTGTTTTTTTGTGGTTCACGTCGGTTCATGCATTGGTCATTTCGGTTTCACAGCCTTTTTCTTTGGCGCAGTTAATCCGATTCATTCTTCTTGCGGTAGGCAGTCTCGGATCTGATGATTTTTTTTTGGGCCAAAGAAGCCCCTTTCAACCGGCCCACTTATGCCTTGTCAAATGCCACCATCACCGGTCACTGCAGCCTCTCCTAGGCCATTGATCCATTACTAGTGAGAATTTTTTTTTTTGGGTTAGACTTTAGCTCAACCGACAAGGCGAGACGGTCCAAGGGTTTTAGACGTGTTTAGCCTATTTTAACTGGCCCTTTTTCTCCCTACTTAGCCTATTCAACCGGCCGAGACGATCTACTAGTTAGTATTTTTGGGTCAGACTTTAGCTCAGCCCACCAAGCGAGACGGTCCAAGGGTTTTAGGCATGATTCCCCTCTTCAACTGGCCGAGTCAATCTACAAGTTAGAATTTTTGGGTTAGACTTTAGCTCAGCCGACAAAGCGAGACGGTCCAAGGGTTTCAGGCATGACAAGCTTCTTCATTACTAGTAAATGGTTTTCAAGTCAAATTACAACCAAGTGAACTAAGCTTTTCTTTTATGGCGTTACTTCGGCAACTTTTTCGGCACAAGCAGCTTTTTCGGTGAATTCATTTTTCTTTCCCTTTTCTTTTATCCAAACTCAAGTTTACACATTGAGTTTGAGGGGGATGCTAAGAATATTATGTTAGGTTATTTTTCATTTTTCTTTTACTTTCTTTTATCCAAACTCAAGTTTACACATTGAGTTTGAGGGGGGATGTTGAGAATAATATGTTAGGTATTCTATGTCTACTAGGTTTAGGTATTCTATGTCTACTAGGTTTACCTTTCCTTAGTCTACAAGGTTACTTGCCTCTCTATAAATAGAGGCTTATGTATTCATTATCTATAAGCTACTCAATACAATGTAGTCTATTATATGCTTCTGCTCTCTCTCTTCTCTCTCTTCTTCCGCTCTCCATAATATATTCAACAGTTGACAAAGGAATGAATAAAATAAATAAATAAATAAATAATTAGTTAGCTAAACAGGCGCCTAAGATATATTTATATTTTCAGTTGTTTTGGTTTCTAGAGGAAATCGTGCTTGATTGGGTCCCGAAGTAATATATAATATGTAAAGTTCAGTGCAACGATTTCATGAATTCTTGTAAAATTTCCACAACCGAGAGAGGAATTGGGTTCTTGGAGGGTTTTTATGATCCTAATGAGTTCATATGGTTCACAGGAAGGGCGGATTGATGAAGGCGGCAACTTGCAGTGTTCATACCATGGTTGGTCATTTGATGGGCGCGGATCTTGTATTAGGATCCCTCAGGCTTCACCTGAAGGTCCTGAAGCTCGTGCTCTTCAGTCTCCGAGAGCGTGCGCTACAAGGCTTCCTACGATGCAGTCTCAAGGCCTACTCTTCGTTTGGCCTGATGAGAATGGCTTGGAAAGAGCTCGCGCTACCAAGCCTCCTAGGTCATTGATTCACTTTATTTCTACAATTTCTTTATAATATTTTATGTTGATCTAATCATTTAAGTTGATGATAGGGGTTCATAATGATATCTTAGATGTTGTTGGATATAATTCATTGCAATGAATATTTTGATAAATTTATGATGTTAATGTAGGCTGCCTGATGACTTTGATAAACCTGAGTTTTCATCGGTGACGATTCAGCGGGATCTGTTCTATGGGTATGATACCCTCATGGAGAATGTCTCTGATCCTTCCCACATTGATTTTGCTCATCACAAGGTATGTACTTGAACAATTTTTAATTGAATTAAATATTGGTAGTTTGTTCAAGATATTCGTGGAAGAAACTTGAACAGTAAGTCAACGCTGGTTCTGTAAGGGCAGATTTTTTTTTTCTTAAATTTTTTATGATAACCTGGGTATCTAGGGCTTCGCCACAACTAGATCTCTAAAACATTGTGCAAAGCTCCCATTCCACATGGGTCGGGTAAAGTTTGGGCTTCCGCCTACGGGTGTAGCCCTAAGAAATTGTTTGCACTTAAGGAGGGTTGAAACTTGAACCTTAGATCTAATGCTTCATGAGGCACCACAGGCAAGTGACTTACCACTTGAGCTAACCGCATAAATCAATTGGTATATTGTTGTAAGTTGTATGTGCCCATGGTAAATACTTCTTATACTCATTAGTCTGAGTTAAAGTTGACTTTGTATATATGTTGGATTGTTGCTTTTCTTACCTAATTACTTTGTGCTTTTCTTCTTGATCATTGGTTCATGAGTTCTTAAAATAACAAGCACTTCTATGGTTGGCCATCTTCTTCGACAGAAATATTGTAGAGGAACTTGTTAGATAAGGAATGGTGGTGAATGTTTGCTCTTGTTATATTGGATAACTACTTTTTTATTTTCGTGGTAGATTTACTTATACACCTAAGGGAACTTGGACCCTAGACATCATCCACCACTCCATTCTTATGGCAGGTGGAGTTGCCATTTGGCCTAAAGGCCATTGGCTATAATGAAGGACTTTCCATGTTGCTTAAAGGATAAGTTGCTCTACAGGTTACAGGAAGGAGAGATAGAGCCAAGCCTTTGCCTTTTACATTAGAGTCTAGTGGTCATTGGGGCTTTGCTGGAGCGAATGATGGGAACCCACGGATCACTGCTGAGTTTGTTGCACCTTGTTATTATATCAATAAGTAAGTTCATGAGTCTCACTTAAGCAGTCAAAGCTGCATAGATCTTGGATGTGACTGCATACTTCTCACACTAGATTGTGTTTGTTTGTGTGATACTAACATAATCTCATGCCCATGAATCTTGCAGGTTGTCTCTTAGGAATCTTGAACAGCTTCTTAGTTTCATTATACAAATTTTAAGCATCACTAACATGTATTTGGGAAACGAAATATGTGAGCTGATCTAGTAAGCTTGGAGTTTCTGTTTTTCTCATAACCCCTTCAAATTCCTATTAATTCTAAATTATTCTGCTATAAAATTATAATTATATTGCAAAAGAGCACATTATTCTACCAGAAGCCTGTAAATAGACTCTTTCGTGAGTATCCATAGATGGGATAAGGTACTTTAATTTACTGTCAACTTTATCCAATTATATTCTAATCCTTTAGTCCCAATTTAATAACATAATCATCATGAACACTCCTATCAAAGAAATGATCTTTAAGAGTATTTACTTTTTTAAAAATTTGCTAAAATTAACAAGTTTGGACTTAAATGATCAATTCCATTAAATCACCTTAAGGAGATATCTATATCTCTTATTGAAACTATAGTCCATATTGAGTATAAGTATTTCAACAATCCTCAATGTTAGTTATTCAATATACCGAGATATTGACTATGCAAGATTTCACTTGCCGGTAATTCAAAGCAATTGGAACTTAGTATTTGGGCCCATCATTTTCTTCAAATTGAGAGCCTTTGCAATTAAGTATATATAAAAATGTATTCAAGTGAAAATAATTTACAGAATACATTTTCATTGTGGTTCAGTTCAATGCTTTCTAAATGCACTAACATGCTACTAGAAGTTTCCATATCAATGACCAAAATAAGTCATTCTATCACATAATAGTTAATATATTATAGCCTTATCAGATAAAATGTCTAAATCTATCTGACAATGAACTCAATTTTAAAAGTTATAAAGAATTTGTAATTTAGATCTTGTATGCATGAGTTACACCCAGTACACCTTAACTACATACAATATAATTTGGGGACTTCAATTTATCTTACGAATTATAACTGTTCAACTAAAATGTTATGATTCTCTAAATAAAGCAGTTTGTTTTTTTTTTTCTTCTAAATAACATCAAGTTCTAGATTGGCTTGGGGCACTGATTGTAACACCTGTAGGCTACACAACAGAGATAGCCTTGGAGTCGATCCCAGGTCCTGAGGTCAAGAGGCTTAGAAGCTAAGCCAAGTGGAACCTTCTATTTGAGATCAATATGAGATGCACTTGAAGAATTTTTATACTCAGTCGTGTATCCCTCATTTGTGACCTCATGAAAAGTCTATCTAGAGGACTAAGTTGCTCTGACATCTGGTCAAGCTAAAAGCTATAATATAGTTTCTAGTCCTACTACATATCAAGAAAATAGTTTCTTGTCCTATTGAAATCAGTTTCCAGGGATGTCATTTTCCTGTTCGAGATTCTAGAGAATTGTTATTTTAATTTTACACATATCTGAATCCTAACCATCCTTGCATTGATTTTTTACAGAATAGAAATAGACGCAAAGCTTCCTATAGTTGGTAATAAAAAATGGATAATATGGATTTGTTCCTTCAATGTGCCAATGGCACCTGGGAAGACCCGATCTATTGTTTGTAGTGCTAGAAACTTCTTCCAGCTCACGATGCCAGGGCCTGCCTGGTGGCAGGTAAGAACACTTTGAGCAGTCTTCTTATGTAACTTATAATTTGACAGCAGTAAGATGTGTTTTTCTCGTGATTTCACCCTTTTAGTTTTGATCTGACTATAGCTATTTTATCATGTAAATTATGATAATTGCTTGTTATACATTTTGGCAAACTTGGTATGTTTCATCATGTCCACTTCTGAAAAAAATTAAACCTCGGCAGGTTCTTGTATTAGAGTTGCTTGTTGTGGCTAACATTATCCGGGAAGTTCTTCTCGGGTTTTGACTTTGGGTTTAAATTGGGCTACCTATGTATACTCTCTTGTGTACTTAGAGTGGTTGCTGATAGAATTTCCTTACTCTCTTGACAGATGAATTTCCTTACTTCTTTAGCTCTAGCTTTTATAAGGATGTGGAAGCTTGGTTAAAAATAAAAAATAAAGAAAAAAGTTAAAAGGATGTGTAGGTGAAGTAGGGTATGGTTTGCTTGATATAACTTCGTGATTGCCTCCCAATAGTGGAGATTAAAAGGTCGCAGTTGTTTCTTGGACATCTTCCATAGGCATGCCCATGATTTCTGATATTTATGGATACGAAACACTACTAGATGTATTGAGGCCTTCTTTCATATATATTCAGTTGTTTCTTTTTTATGTTTGTTTGTTGCATGAAATCATTACTTAGTGAGGATCTTTTGGTGCTAAGCATATGAGGTTTAGATCCACCATTATACTTCTAGAAGCCAAATATCCATGCACCCACATACATCCATACCCACCCACACATGCACATGCTATTGTGTACATAGAAGCGAGTTTGTGTTGGGATGTGTAGTTCTTGAGATTTAGTAAGTTGCATATATCTGCATTAAAATTTAAAGCAGCTCATCTTACTTTTCTTTCATTTCCCATTTTTTGCTTATTTTTCAAGTTCAAGTTACCCATGTTAGTAACGAAAATTCCATTTGTTAATGACTGAACAAAATCTTGCACTCAAAAGTGAGTTTGAAATCAGTATCTGATTTTTCCTTTTCCTTGATGAATGATTTTATCCTTATATCTTGAGTTCCTCTCATGTATGTGGTGGTGTTAGGTGGTTCCTAGATGGCATGAGCATTGGACTTCAAATAAGGTGTATGATGGCGACATGATTGTCCTTCAGGGTCAGGAGAAGTTCTTTCTTTCAAAGACAATGGAGGGTTCTTCTGATGTTAATAAGCAGTATTCAAACATCACATTTACACCTACCCAAGCAGATCGCCTTGTCTTGGCATTTCGAAATTGGCTGAGGCGACATGGCAACAGCCAACCTGAGTGGTTTGGCGTGAACAACCAACAACCTATGCCATCAACGGTTCTATCAAAACGTCAGGTGTGAGAAGCTTATTGTCACTGACCCTCTTGCCTCCCCCCCCCCCTTTTTTTGAGATCCTAGGAACAATAAAATAGACATGTTTCTGAAAGTACATGAAATAGTTTCAAAACATACACACACAAATACATATATGCATATGTATGTATTATATGTTTTATAATGTCCCCTTAGTCTCACCAATAAAAAGAATATCGTAACATGTCAGCACATTCTACAGGATACATTGATGTTGTTACTGATTTGTTAGTTTCTGTTTTCATCGTGTTGCGCAGATGTTGGATAGATTCGAGCAGCACACTCTCAAGTGTTCATCGTGTAGAAGAGCTTATACATCATTCCAGGCATTGCAAAAGTTTCTAATTGGTGCAACAGTACTTTTCTGTGCATCGGCCGGGATTCCTTCCGATATGCAATTACGGATTTTCTTGGCTGGGCTTGCACTTCTTAGTGCTGGCTTGGCTTTTGCTTCGCACGAGCTACAAAAGAACTTTGTGTTCGTTGATTATGTACATGCTGAAATTGATTAGAAAGAAAGAGACATGATGTTTGGGCAGTGGCTGAAACTGTTGCTAATACGCATAGGCATTAGAAATTACTTTTGAATCAATCTTTGTCCAAACTTGGAGAATTTAAACAGAATATATGCCCAAAATTGTATAGAGAACTTATATTAACTGGTCATGATATATATATTACTGCATGTGCAAAAGCTTTGTATTGATAGTTTGAAGCATTAATAATGGTGTTACAGTCTTACAGAGTACTAGTTATCACTGGTTTGATTGATATATAATCGACTAGCAGGAGGCCTGGGACATTTTAGTGGACCACTTGGGCTGCAAGGGGTTCCTTTCTTAAAACTACAAATACATTGATCGAATGGAATTCCTCCACCAGAGGGGCGGCAGAACGCTGAGATTACCCTGAAACCCCGGTAACAAGGCTGACATGTCAGCAAGCACTCATCCTCATTAGGACAACCACCACCGATCACCGCCAGTTCACAATTGGCATTCACCGTTGGAACCATAGTTTTCACAGCAAATTAATTAATACAAACAAAACAAATTAAAAAAAAAAAGAAAAGAAAAAGAAAAAGAAAATGATGCATGCGTGCACCCTCTCTCCCTCAGTCAAGCATACGTAAGAGGTTAATGCAGGCACTTTCTCAAGCCTGACTCACTCCCACTAGGGCATCAGTAAGGCCCGAGATGCTTAACATTAATCAGGCTTATGTGAGGATTTTTATTACGAGATTCGAATTCATACACTAGTTCGTAGCCAACTATTGGGGAGTTTTTTGAAAATATATACATAAGATGAATAGGAGTAGAAGCAAGTAAAAAGAAGCACATACCTTGGCCATATCTGTCCTTCACAAGACAATTGCAAGAAGATAGACTAATGTCCCTAAGGGGTAGTTCAATCGACTGTGAACCATGCTTAGCGAAAGTCACTAGTTCGAATTTCTCTTCCCTTTCACTTGTGTGGACATGTCCAAAAAAGAAAAGAAAAGAAAAGAGATCGATGGAGTGGATATATATTGGCTTTACTGCATGCATGCAGTTGGCTATTTATAAGTAGTGAAGAGTCATGAATGCTTGATATTCAAATTCGTGGATTGTGTTTCAGTAATAGGATTGCCCCTATTATTTGTAAAATCTAAATTAAATGCAAGGAAGGAGGATCCACATTCTTTGAATACTTGATACAACTTTAATTACTGGCAGAATTCTTGTAACCTTAATCATCAATTATTGCCGATTGTCTTCAATGGGTAACTCAATCGGCTATGGACCACATCTCATGAAGCGGAGATCACTGTTTTCATTGCATAAAAGATTTAGAACATAAAACTCTTACATTACAAATCATAAAGCTCTTAAGAACATAGGCAAAAATTATGTGCATACAAAGTCGTAGATGCATCGAAAAATCTAACAATCAAATCGTATCCATGACCTTTGATCTAACCCATGTACAGACTTCATTTATGGCATAGATCTGCTCCTGGGAGACTAGATCTAAGATGTAATGCCTAAGAAAATAATTAGGTTTATTAGTATTATCCTCATAGTAATTTGAATTAATTAATGAGATAAATTGTACATGAGATGATTTAGAATAATAATAAGGGAATTTATATAATAATGAGATGAATTAATTTTTGAGGGTTTGGCCCTAGGGGTTGGCCGAACCACCCTCAGGCGAAATGGGGTGGCCAGCCACCCCTGTATTTTTTTTTTTAGATTTAAAATTAAATTTTAAAAAATTAATATTTTAATGGGTCAAAACGGTATGTTTTGACCTAGACTAACGGATGTTAAAAAAATTTGATGGCAGAAATTTTATTGTGATTTTGATTGACCCAGAAGTAAATTGTCAAAAAAAAAAAAAACCTTAAGGATTTAAAAAATTTGGAGTGCTTACCCAAGGGCCTTATATATAAATTCCATAATAATAATAATAATGATTATATGTATGGGTAAATTGTAGTTGAAATAAATAATTGGAGTGGAATATGAAATTAAGAAAGATGAATTAAATGTAGTGGGGATAATCTTGCAATTCTAAAAGGGCTTTAAAATAACCCCAGGCCCGGACGGTCTCCCGTCTTGTTTCTATCAGGATGACTGGGAAATTGTTAGGGAGGAGGTATGTGCTGCAGCTTTGAATTTTTTTAATTCTGGGAATTTTGACGAAACAGTAAATGCTACAAATATTGTTTTGATCCCAAAAAAGAAGAATTCTTCAAAAGTGACTGATTATCGCCCTATAAGTTTGTGTAATGTCTTGTATAAAATTGTGGCTAAGGTTTTGGCCAATCGCCTTAAAGTGGTTCTCCCGGCAATTATTTCTCCAAATCAAAGTACCTTTATCCCAGGGCGATTGATTTTGGATAATACATTGGCCGCGTACGAAACTCTTCATACCATGCATTCCCGCATGTGGGGCAAGGTAGGTTATATGGCTATTAAACTCGATATGAGTAAGGCCTATGATAGAGTCGAGTGGTGCTTTTTGGAAAAAGTTATGATTAAAATGGGATTTGATAGGAGGTGGGTGAATTTGATTATGACTTGCATTTCCACCATCCGTTATGCGGTCATTGTTAATGGCAATCCTGTTGGGGATATTCAGCCTTCTAGAGGTATTAGGCATGGGGATCCTCTTTCCCCTTACCTATACCTTTTTAGTGCCGAGGTGCTCAGTTCACAACTCCACAAAGCAGTAGAGGATGGGATTCTCACTGGAGCCCCAACTTCAGTGAGGGGGCCTCGTTTAAATCACTTATTTTTTACGGATGACAGTTTGCTATTTTGTAGGGCTACTAAAACTAATTGGCGGAGGGTATCAGAAATATTGGACTGTTATGAACAAGGATCTTGCCAAAGACTAAATAAGGAGAAAACTTCTCTCTTTTTCAGTCGTAACACAGATCAAGGGGTTCGTGAGAAAATTATTCAATTGGCTGGGGTCCCTGAATCTCAGAGATATGACACCTATCTGGGCTTACCTGCTCTTGTAGGCAAATCACGGATTTGTGAATTTCAAGGCATAAAAGACCGAGTTCGTAAAAGGGTAACTGATTGGAAGTCCAAGTTTCTATCTCAGGCGGGCAAAGAGGCTCTTATCAAAGCGGTAGTCTAAGCAATCCCCACCTATAGTATGAGCATGTTCCTTCCTAAGGAGCTGTGTAAGGAGTTGAATTCGATGATGCAGAATTTTTGGTGGGGGCATAAGGAGAACGATAAGAAGATTAAGTTGATGAGTTGGGAAAGGTTGGGGCTTTCCAAAGCTGAAGGAGACATGGGCTTTCGAGACCTTATTTCCTTTAATAAGGCTCTCTTAGCAAAACAATGTTGGCAGTTGACTCAATCCTCGGACAGTTTGGTGGGAAGAATTATTAAAGGGAAATATTATCATGGGGGCTTCTTTTTACATGCTAATTTGGGGAGTCGGCCTTCTTTTGCTTGGAGAAGCATCTTGGCTGCAAGGGATTTGTTTAAGGATGGCATATTGTGGCGTATAAGAGATGGGAAATCGGTGGTCATATGGAAAGACAGGTGGATCCCTAGGCCTATTACCTATAGTATCCAATCTCCTTGTCGTGTTTTACATGATGAAGCCATTGTAAATGAGCTTTTTGATCCAGACACGGGAGGTTGGAATCGGGCTCTTATCAATGAAATTTTCGTAGAGGAAGAAGCGGAAATCATTAGTAACCTGCCAAGGAGTAAGTATATGAGGCCTGATAAGCTGATTTGGAGAGCTTCTCCTTCTGGTATTTTCACGGTCAGAAGCACATACCACATGGAAATGGAACTAAAAAGGAGGGATTCTGGAATGGGCTCGGTACAATCTAGAAATACACATCTGTGGAAGGCTCTGTGGGGTCTGCAGGTTCCAAATTCTTCTAAAGTTTTCATGTGGAGGGCTTGTAGAAATATTCTCCCTTCTAAGGATAATTTGTTGAGAAGAGGAGTGGTAAAGGAGGATAGATGTATCTTGTGTGATAATGGAAGTGAAACGCTTATACATGTATTGTGGGAATGTCCTTCCGCGGTTGACGTGTGGGGAGCTTGTTGTGGAAAGATTCAGAAATGCTCATTCCGCGGCAATGATTTTCTGGATATTTTCGAGCATTTATTGAATCGTTGCAGTCATGAAGAGGTGAACCTGTTTGTTATCCTGGCCAAGAAGATGTGGGCGAGAAGAAATACAGTTCTCCACGGTGGTGAGCTTATCCATCCTAATCTTTTGGTCCAACAAGGAGAAGCTCTTTTGCTTCAATTCACTGACACAACAGGTAAGGGTGGGGCTGATTTGGTGGAGACGTGTGTGAGTGTTGAGAAGTGGTCCCCACCTGAGGTTGGTAAACTTAAAGTAAATTGGAATGTTTCTTTTGACTCTAGCCAAAAAAGAATGGGAGTGGGTGTCATTGTAAGGGACCATAATGGGGAGGTTTGTGCAGCAAAAAGCGAAGTGATCCAGAGGCTGCAGGAACCAGATACAGGTGAAGCTTGGGGGGGCTCTCCAGGCAGTGAAATTTTGTGAAGAAATGGGTTTCTTTGATATTATTTTGGAAGGGGACTCGTTAAATGTTGTTAAAGCAGTTGGGGAATCCGAGGCCAGCTGGAAACCTTTTGGGCAAATTGTGGAGGACATAAAGGTAGTGCTTGGATCTCTTCGGTCTTGGAAGATTAATCATGTGAAGAGAGGTGCCAATCAAGCAGCTCATGGTCTAGCAAAAGAGGCAATGGAGATGTCCTTGGAGCGTTATTGGATTGAGGACATTCCTAATTGTATCTTTGATATTGTGAACTTAGAGTTTTTTGCTCTTTCTACTTAGAGTGGCTTGTCACTCTAGAGTTATGTATTCTGTTTTTCGAGAATGAAAGTGATCGTTCTTTTTCAAAAAAATAAAAATAAAAAGGGAACATATTCCTTGTCACATGTCTAACTACCATTGGTCATTGGGATATCTTATCCCCTCAATTAAATTAGAAGAAGACAAAAGGGCAAAGCCCTTCTATCTCCCTCTCTCTCACGTATGTGCCCCCTTTCTCCCCTTTTCTTTCCTTTCTTCATTTCCTTCTTATCTCCTTCTCCCTTTCTTTTCTCCTTTCTCTTCACGCATACACAGTGACATACATGGCCGAGAGAGAGAGATTATGAGATTGAGAGAGAAAGAGATGCAGATCGAGACACAGAGAGAGAACATGAGAGAGAGAGAGCTGCTGCTGTCCGAAGAAGAAAAGAGAAGAGAAGAAGGAAGAAGAAATCAAGTGGGTCTTGGCCAAATGAGTGAATCCCGAAAGTATGGTCATGATCTTGACTCCTATGATTTCTCTATAACCATTTGGATTATTGAGCTAAGAATCTGGTTGATTGTTGGATTCTTAGCTAGGGTTTAATTTGGGATTTTGTTTCTTGTAGGGATTTTAATTAGGTCCGAAAATTAAGGTTTATATGGGAGTAAGTTTCTAAATTAAATGGCTTAGGAAGATAGTGATAATAGGGTTAAAGTATAATAAGGTTATAGAATAAAATGAATAATGAATAAATGAACATTATAGAATAGCCTAATTTAGAGTTTATGTATATGCTCTAGAGTTAGTGATTAAATATATATTGTGTTATAAGATAATAGTTTGGTGTAACAAAGTTATTAAGACATTAAATGGTTAAAGACTTTGTCTAATTAGAATTGTTGAGTAATGCATTTACTTGATTAAAGAATAAAGTATTAAATAAAATGATTTAAGATAAGATGATTGAATATTATTGGTTGCCCAAACATAACCTTAAGGCATTAGAGTATTATATGTATAAATTGGTTATGTTATAAAATGCATAACCAGGCTTTGAATTCAATTAGTATTGCAATTGAATAATTAATGCAATCATCTATGTACAATAAAAGTGACTAAGCATGTTATTGAAATTGGCTTAACTTAATATGCGTTTAAATTATATAAGTACCAAATATACTTTCCTATCATGAATTGATAAAGTAATGAATTACTAATGTGAGGATGAAATTCATTAAGTGTGTATTTAATAATCAAGTTAACACATGGCGTAATCTAAATTCCATAAAAAATTTTACAGAAATTCACGTCAATACTCCTAAAAAATTGACACATGTCTATATACTTAATTAGAAATAATTTTATTTTAAAACTAAAATGATTAAAAACATTAAAAAAATTTAATTTAATTTAAAGAAAAGAAGAAAAAAAAATTGGAATGGGGGTGGCCAAAGCTACCCCTAGCCAGTTTGGGGTGGCAGAGGTGGTTTGGCCACCCTCAACTTGCAAAATGGTGGTGGCCGAAACCAACCCCAAGGCTGTTAGCCACCCCCGTTTAGCCTGGGGTGGTTTCGGCCACCCATAAGAGCAACCCTAATTTTTTTTTTTTCCTTTTTTAAATGCCTTTTAGAGGCCATCCTAGATCAGTGGTTTCGGCCACCCCCCATTTTGTAAGTTGGGAGTGGCCAAATCACCAAAGGATCCTTGGGGATTGTTCGGCCACTCCCAAATTTGCCAGGGGTGACTTCAGGGCAAAATGAGGGTGGCCCCATTTTGTTAGTTTTTTTTTTTAATTTTTTTTAAAATTTTTTTTTAAAATTTTATTTAATTTAATTTTTATACATTTTAGTTTTTTTAAATTTTTAATTATGTAAATGGACAACTGTCAATTTTTTAGGGGTGTTGACAATGGATTTCTGTTAATTTTTGGATGAAATTTTGACAGAGATATTATCCTTGTTTTTATCCATTATCGAGGTACCATTTGTTCTACAAAATGAAACCGATGTGACAAAAAATAGAGTTGTTAAACCACATAGGGAAAAAAAGTATTTAACCCTTAAATAAATTTGAATTCATAGATTACTAAATGTATTAATTCTAGATATATTTTGGGATTAGGATCTTCAAGAATTCTTAAAGTATTCTACCTTGTAAATTTTCTTAAACCTTCAACAATTTTTTTTTTTTTTTCAAAATAAATATCCTAAGAATTTAAGGGATCTTAATAAGGCCTATGTGACAAAATCTAATCCATTTTAAGAACTCTATCACAAAGTTGTTCTAAAAAGTTAGAAGGCTCTTGATCCTGCATAATAATATTCAGAGTGATTCTAGAAGGCCTACTTGTGTCCTATTAAAAATGATGTAACTATAAAAATCACCATTAGATGATTGATCATTATTTGATTTTGATTGAATGGTGATCTTAATAACCACATTATTTTAGTAGGACACAAATATCCATTCTAGAATTACTCTAATATTCATGAATTTTTTACTTCTAGGATCTCCAAAAATTTGGAACATGTCATGAGTACAAATGAGTCCAATCATACCTGATATGGTTGCCATTTTCCTTTATTGGGATGAGATAAGCTATTAAGCATTCTCCCTTCATTTGACTCAATTCACCATTATTATTATTATTTTTTCTGAGAAATGATTGGTCGATAATTTGTCCATATTTCTTCAATATTTTCATACAAATTCAATAAATCAACCATTAGATTTGTGGGATCTACAATTAACTTATGTAGGGTCCACATAAGTCCACAAATCTAATAGTTGATTTGTACGTATGACGAGATAGACAAAAATATAGGCAAAATATTGACGTTAATCATTTCTTTTTCTTTTTTCTTTTTTAAATTTTTAATTAAGATTGATCTAATGATTAATTGAGCATGACACGTTAGCTGAAAATAATAAAAGAATGTTAAGAGAATACTAAATACCATATCTCTTATGGGATTGCCCTTGGAAATCTAGAATTTATTATGAATTAAAATGGATCATGACCAAGAATTGAAGTGCTTTTAATTCTTGTCTCTATTGCTTATGGTCTAACATGCATTTCTCTCCAAAAGAGGGCTTTCCTTCCTTCTCCCCTTCGATTGTATCAATGTTTTTTCTTAAACTACCAATAAATGTCTCCAAGGACAGCAAAAAGAAAAAAAAAAAATTACATTATTATTTTTTAATAAATTTATTAATTAGTTTCTGTCTTCAACGTGTTGCGCAAATGCTGTATAGATTCGAGCAGCACATTCTCAAGTGTTCGTCGTGTAGAAGAGCTAATTAAACATAACATTCTAGGCAATGCAGAAGTTTTTAATTGATTAGAAAGAAAGAGACGAATTTAAACAAAATTTATGCCAAAAATTGTATAGAGAACTTATATTAATTAATTGGTCATGATATATATATAAGCTGTTTATTGATATGTTTGAAGCATTAATAAAGGTGTTACAGATTACTAGTTATCACTAGTTTGATTGATATATAATATCGTAGCAGGAGGCTTGGGACATTTTGGTGGACCTCTTGGGCTGCAAGGGGCTCCATTCTTAAAATTACAAATACATTGATCGAATGGAATTCCTCCACCACCAGGGCGGCAGTACGCTGTGATTCTCCCGATACCCCGGTAACAAGGCCGACATGTCTCTATACACTTATTTAAGTCTGGACAACCACCACCAACCACCGCCAGTTCGCAGGCTTTCGCCGTTGGAACTATAGTTTTCACTGCAAATTAATTAACACCAACAAAACAAATTAAAAAAAAAAATGATGCATGCATGCACTCTCTCACCCTCCATTAAGCATACGTAAAGGGTATGAGAGGTCGACCAACTGTGGATACATGAGGGGCCTAGACAGTGAAAAACCGTAGGTATTCCTCTCAGTCTAGTTGAGCCATAGCTTTACCTGGAAATTAGTGAGACTTAAGATGGCCAACATTAATCAAGCTTATTTGAACATTCCTGTTGAGGAATTCAAATCCACACACTAGTGCATGACCAACTACTATACGAGTTTTTCGAACATATATACCTGAGATGCATACGAGTAGAAGCAAGTAAATGGAAGCACATAACTTGGTCATCTTTGTCCTTCACAAGTCACACTTAAAAAAGAGAGATAGATTGAGAGGGCATTGGCCTTGTTGCATGCATGCAATTGGATGTTTATAAGTAGTAGTGAAGAGGTTATTGATAAGGGAGGGGCTTACATGCGGTAGACAAAATCTAAGAATTTAAGGGATCTTAATAAGTGCTTATGTGACAAAATCTAATCCATGAATGTTTTTCCTTATGGGATCTCCGAAAATTTGGAACATGTTAAGAGTACTAATGAGACCGATCATACTTGATAATTGATAGGTTTTTTCTTTTATTGGGACAAGATATGCTATTTAGCATTTTTCCATCATTATCAGCTAACGTGACATACTAAATTGACGTTGCATTTTCTTTTAAAAATGATGTTTCATTTTTAATTAAGATTGATCTAATGATGGATTGAGCATAATACGTCTATTGAAAATAATAGGAGAATGTTGGGAGATTGCCCAATACCATATCTAGCACTTGGAAATCTAGAATTTGTTAGGAACTAAAAATGGCTACAATCAAGAATTTAAGTGCTTTTAAATTTTTAGTTCTTGTATCTATTAAGAGTGCCCCTACTATCAGGTTCTATTGTAAATCAAGTCTTTTACAGCATCTAATCACCATGTGACATATCATAAAAAATAAAAAATAAAAATGCAAAAAATGAAAGTAAGAACAACTAAACCAAATCAGAGAAGAAAAAAAAAAAAAAACACATAGCTTGCGAGACCCAGGCCAGACACGTGGGTCTAGCCGGTCGTGAACGTCTCAAACCTTGCTGGCCATGACCCGCCTTAAACCCCGATGACACGTCAGCATCAATCACGATTTGACACGAGTTCATATAATTAATTAAAAACTAATATTTTTTGAAAAAAAAATTAAAAACATTAAAAATGATTTTTAATTAATATATTTTTAAAAAAAAATTAAAAAATTTGGGGGTAGTTGGCCACCCCATGGCCCTTGGGGGTGGTTCAGTTGAAAAAATAAAATATTAAAAAAAAATGCCGGATGGCCTTAGGGGTGGGGCCAATTGGAAATTAAAAAAAAAAAAAAAAAAAAAAAAATTGCCAGAAAGCCCTTGGGGGTGGTTCGGCCACCCCCATGGCGAAAGGGGGTGGCCAGCCACCCCCAAATGGCCAAAGGGGTGGCTATGACTAGGGGTGGCAATTCGGGTTGGCGTGTCGGGTTTGGGTCCGACCCGATTATGACCCGACACGATTAGCTTCGACACGACACGACACGATTATTTAATCGTGTCGAACCCGCCGACCCGAACACGACACGCTCCATAAACGGGTGACACGACACGAACCCGTTTGTATAAACGTGTTGTGTCACGACACGTAAACCCGAAACCGACACGACACAACCCGACACGACCCGAATATAAATTTATTTTTAGTTTTTAAAAAAAAACTTTTTAATAGCAAAATTTTAGCAACCAAAGCAACAAAATGACAAAATGCAATGTTCTTTTATCTAATAATACATTCTAATAGATGAAAGCAATTACAAATATAATACAAAAAAATATGGGGAAAATACGTTTTAGCCCCCTTAACTACCACCATGTTACGTTTTAGCCCCCTAAACTATCAAAAGTTGTAAAATGGCCCCCCCAACTACCAAACAGTTACGTTTTAGCCCCCTCCGTTAGGTTTTGCCGTCAAAATGGATGGAAGCACCGAAACTATGTCGTTTTGATGTGATCAAGTTACAAAAATACCCTCCCAGCGTTTAAAAAAAATAAATAAAACCTCTTACCAAAACGGCGCCGTCTTGGATGAGATTAGGGTTTCCCCTCTTACCAAAACCAAAACGACGCCGTATCGTCCATCCATTAAACCATAATCGCAGGAGGGACTTGAAATCATCTCAGATCGCACCTAGCCGTCCGTCCTCCCCCTTCGGTCCTCCTCTCTCCCTGAAAAAAAAATTCCTAAAGTCCATTGAACCTCCGCGCGATTCTCACAAAAGCTCTTGCTCTCCGGCTCACAGGTCATCAACGATGGAGAAGATTGCAAGTGAGTTCGCTGACGATGATGTGAGGGCTTCTGGACTTTCAGTTGGAAGCTCGTCGACGAATTCTTCCCCCGCGCGTACGAGATGCCATTGTGGAATTGAATCACCAGTGAGGACTTCTCGAACGCAGAAAAATCTTGGTAGAAGGTTTATTGGATGCGGTCAATACAAGGTGCGAATTTAAGGTTTTAATAATTAGGGGTTTTCCGATTTCGTAGGAATTAGGGTTTGTGAATCATGTCATGGGTGAGTGACATGTTATATTGTTTTTGTCAAGTTTGCCGGAATTATATTTTTTAGCCGGAATTTTATTTTTTGAGGGGTTTGTTTTGGAGTTACAATGGTTGAGATTATCGTTCCAAAAATTTTTTAGGAGTTGATTATCGTTCTAACTCAAGAATATTTCAGATTTTTTTTTTTCCCTACCCACTGCACCCCCAATAATTAGGGTTTGAGATCAACTTTTTTGAGGGGTTTGTTTCGGAGATCAAATTATTTTAGGGGTTTGTTTTAGAGTTGATTATCGTTGTAACTCATGAGTATTTTAGATTTTTGGTTTTTTTTCCCTACCAACTGCACCCCCTATAATTAGGGGTTGAGATCAATTTTATTGAGGGGTTTGTTTCGGAGGTCAATTTTTTTTAGGGGTTTGTTTTGGAGTTGATTATCGTTCTAACTCATGAGCATTTCAGAATTTTTTTTTTCCCTACCCACTGCACCTCCTATAATTAGGGGTTGAGATAAATTTTTTTGAGGGTTTTGTTTTGGAGTTGATTATCGTTCTAACAATGGTTTAGATAAAATTTTTTTAGGAGTTGATTATCGTGGAGGCGATTTGCTAGCCACTGCACCCATTTTTTTTTTTTTTTT
>CM017324.1:9216409-9228082 GCA_006937295.1 Carpinus fangiana
AAAAAAAAAAAAAAAAAAAAAAACAATAAATTTTTTTTTCAAAAAATAAACGTGTCAACCCGTGACCCGTCGGGTCACGGGTTGACCCGACACGACCCGACACAAACGTGTCAACCCGCGACCCTGCGGGTTGACACGACCCGACACGTTTATAAACGTGTCGACCCGTTTATGACCCGAACCCGATTATGCCCAACCCTAACCCGATTTTCTCGTGTCGTGTTCGTGTCGGGTTCGCGTGTCACGGGTTAAATTGCCAGCCCTAGCTATGACCACCTCCACTCTTTTTCTACTTTTTTTTTTTTAAAAAAAATTAATTTAATTTTTCATTTTGTATTACATATGGTAATTTGATAATGGCTAAAAATGAGATAGTACATCTGTGTAAATTTTGTCAATAATTTGACGAAAATCTAGGTCAGTACTCCTAAAAAATTGACATGTATCCATATACCTAATTAGAAATAAAATAAATTACAAATAAATTGATAAAACATTAAAAAAAGTAAATTAAATTAAAAAAGGGAATTTATTTCAAAAAGGTTTGGGTTGAAAGTCCAAAATTTTTAAATCCTTAAGGTTTTTTTATTTTTTTATTTTTTTACAAATTATTCCTTGGGTACGTCGAAACTACAATAAAATCTACGCTGTCTAATTTTGTTAATTGCCATTAATATGGGTCAAAACACACCGTTTTAACCCATTAAAATATTATTTTTTTAATACAATTTTAAAAACACCCACTATTTAAAAAAAAAAAAAAAAAATCAGGGGTGGCTGAACCACCTTGTAGGGGATGGCCGAACCACCTCCTGTTAAAATATATATATATATACAAGGGTGGCCGAACCACCCCCATGGCCTATGGGTGGTTCAGCCACCCCTATATATATATTTTTTTATTTTTTTATTTATTATTATTTCTTTTAACAGGGGGTGGTTCAGCCACCAAACCGGCTAGTCTAGGGGTGGCTGATCTAGGGGTGGCCGAGCCACCCCCATGGCCTAAGGGGTGGCCAGCCGCCCGTATGGGGGTGGTTCGAACCACCCATGATTTTTTTTTTTTAACAGGGGGTGTTTTTAAAATTAAATTAATAATAATATTTTAACGGTGCGTTTTGACCCACACTAACGGCAGTTAACAAAATTAGACTGGTGAATTTTATTGTAGGGTTCAACGTACCCAATGAGTAATTTGTCAAAAGAAAAACTTAAGGATTTAAAAATTTTGGACTGCCGACCCAAGCCTTTCTGAAATAAATTCCCATTAAAAAAAAGTAAAGAAAATTTGGAAAAGGGGTGGCACCATCCGCCCTTTTGGGCAATATGGGGGTGGCCAAAACTACCCCTAGCCTGTTTGGGGTGGCAGGGGTGGTTCGGCCACCCTCAACTTGCAAATTGGGATGGCCAAAACCAACCCCACGGCTGTTGGTTTTGTCGTGGGGTGGTTTCGGCCACTTTTAAGAGCCAACCTATAGTGACCCAAATAATTAACTAAGCTTAAGTAGCTTAATTAGAGGGTTAATTTGGACTTTGGGTCACTAGGATTAGCTATAAGGGCATTTTGGGGGATTGTACTTTTGGACCGGATGTACACTTTTGTCGACAGTGCAGACGCATGCTCTTGTCTTTTAGTGTGGACGTATGCGAGGAGACCACCAGACGTATGCTACAATGGATGCACGTTACTTTTTGGATTAACTGCTGGATAATACCTGGACATACAAAACATCCTTTGGACAGCTGGTGAATAATGCGTGGACGTACACCCCTAGGGCCGGACTTCCGCTACTTTTTGGCCCTATAAATTCCTCTCACCCCTTCGCCCATTTCACTCCCAATACTCCTTATTCTCGCCCCTAAACCTTTGGAGACCCCATGTGACTTTTTTGTGTGAGATTTGTGAGTTCGGAGCTAATGTAGTGGAGGTTCTTGAAGTTTCACTTATGCATTCGAACGCAGGCTGTGCGTGATGAATTATGCGTTCGAACGTACACTCCACGTTCGAACGCAGGAATATCTCACGGCGCAAGCTAGAAGCGATGGACTCCTAGGGTCGGCTAGGGCAACCACGTGAACTGCGGGATGACTGGGACTGCGTTCGACCGTGCATCCTACGTTCGACCGTGAGTGCGTTCAAACGCACCAAGTGCGGTCGAACGCACTTGGCAGGGATCCATTTCTTCCTTTGGTGCATTTTTCTCCTTTGTGGCCATATTTTATTGAAATGACCTGCACAACACAAAACACTAAAAACATGCATAAAAGTTAGATATTAATAATGCTAAAGGCTTAACAAATATAAGTTAAAGGGGGGTTAAATATACAATATTTGACACCAATCATTCATCGCTTCAACCTTGCGTCGTGGGCAATTATGTGCGGTCAAACGCACTACGGTTGAACGCAACGCCTACACTCGAACGCACGCGACACTGAGACGCGCCTGCGACCGAACGCACAGCACACGGTCGAACGCACCCCTGACCTGGCAGCACACTAAATTTTCTCTATAAATAAGACTGTGTATTTTCTTATTTCCTACGTTTGGAAACACTTGGAGGCGCCCTCAGTGGCCTAAGTCCTCCATGTTCATCACTGTAAAACACTCTAAACGTAGTTATTTTAATTAATGCTTTTAGTTATTTTATTTTAGTCTCTTATTTCCCTCACTATGGATTTGTTTATATATATTCTTGCTTAGTTTTCATTTTCTGTCATTTAATTTAACGTTTGTTCGATTCAATCACAATCTCTTTTATGGTTGTTGTTTATGGATCGTTTTTTTCGTCCAATATGCGTTGTGATTTATCCGGGTTTCCTTGGATGGTTCAATCGAGTCCAATATCCGTTGTCGTCAACGACACATCGGATGATTCGATTTCGGTTCAACATCCGTTGTGACCATTTATGGGTTAATACATCGCATGCTTCAATTAGATTTTGTAAAGGCAAAAGAACATGCGTCGAGTTAGGCCGTATGACGGGAGTGTGCACTATTGTGAATTAGCATGCCTATATGTTGATTAATTTGTGGTGAGGTAAATTAGGGACCTTAGCGTTTTTATTTATTTATTTTATTGCATTTTTAATTTAGTTTATATTTTACGTACGCCACATGTTTGATATTGGAACTAGGTTAATATAGGATTAGTTTAGGCATTTTAAAGTTGATTTTCACAAACGCGATTCTCTGTGGGTTCGACATTCGCACTTGCACAACCGCTCTATTACAAACGACTCGTGCAATTGGCGAGTACTATTTTTGGTACGACCAGCACAACTTTAGAACAAGAAAATAGGAGCTATGGGATGGCTGGTGAAAATAGGGTTTTCCTATCACACACTAACCACACGTCCAAGCTTGAGGCCGTACATCCACTATGACACAAAGGGCTGTACGTCCGGTCACGAGACCGTACGTCCGCTCTGACGCCTTTCAAGGTGAACCTCATTTTCTCTCCACTGTCCACCTATTCTCCGACTCCTAAGGCCAACAAAGGCTTCCTAGGGCCTCCTAACTCAGATCGGAGCCTCCATGCAAAGACAACAATGCTAAGCTATCAAAACTCTAGCCTAAGCAAGATTAAAGCATAACTAGGATAACAACTACAACTAGCAACATAGAACTATAATCGAGCAGCATAACGATGTATTAAAAAGCTAAGGAAACCAAGCGTTACCTCTGTGAAGCAAAACTGTAAGAGTTCCCTCCTTCAGCAGCATCAAAACCTCACAAATACTCACAAAATAGCCTACTGGCAGCCTAGGGGCAAAGAGGGGGGTTTAGGGGCGAGAATGATGTGAAATGGGCGAGGGGTTGAGGGGGTATTTATAGGGCCAGAAAGCAGCGGACATCCGGCCAAAGTGGCGTACGTCCGGTACTATTCCACAGTGGTTCAAAGGCTATTTTGTACGTCTAGGTATTACCCGGAGGGTGTTCTAAAAAGTAGTGTACGTCCGGTACTTTTGGCGTACGTCTGTTGTACTATTCACAGAGTACGGTGTACTATATGTCAGCGTATGTCAGGTGGTCCCCCAGCGTACGTCCGTCAAAAAGTAGTGTACGTCCGCGGAAAAAGACAAGAGCGTTCGCCCGCCAACCCTAGCGTATGTCCGGGCTAAAAGACAAGAGTGTACGTCCGCCAAAAGGTAGTGTACGTCCGCACTAAAAGACAAACCAGAAGACAAATTCCCAAAATGCCCTTTTGGCTGATCCTAGTGACCCAAAGTCCAAATTAACCCTTTAACTAAGCCATTTATGCTTAGTTAAATATTTGGGTCACTACTGTAACGCCCTGGCCTTTTAAACAAGCCATAAGTGAGATTATCTAAATCCTTACTGCACGTTTGTAGCTCTTTTTTTTCTTTTTTCATCAGAGTTTCCTCATAATGTAAATGTACTAGTGCATCTAATTTAAACTTCATATAATATCTTCATTCTCAACTAGGATTTCAGTTTCTTTAAACTCTGTCACAAATGGCATATCACTTACACAGTTACTACAAACCACATTAATATAATACAAGGTGTCATGAGAGAACTACTAAAATACACACATAAACATTACTAGTATTTCTACAACTGTCTTGAGTAATTCCAAAAAGACTGAGGCCTCCTATCAGTCCTATGCACAGTAGTATGGACCTTCACACGGAGCCGCATCCTCTTCCTCCTCTTCATCAACCCCATCTAGAAAATTGTCACAACAATTTTAAAGGTGGAAGAGTGAGTCCACGACTCAGCAAGTTCAAGCGAATTTACCATTTTTATTAGAGCCCCATTTTTTGTTTTAAAAAAGAAAAATCTATCTTCTCACCAGTGTTTACTAAACAGTCATGTATGAGTTTCTAATAAATTTATGGCTAGATAGTAAACTAGGTGATGGACGTTTTTATACTTAATAAATTAACAGAATAATATTTCTTGCATTTTTTGACTATATAATTAACTTTACATTTTATAATAGGAAGACAGTTCATAACATAATGAATAAGACATTAATGAAATCGGCATAATTTAATTATATAGTATGGCATATCATAGCATATCATAACATATCATCATGACAATAAGTGAATTTATACTCCCACTTATCCTCAGGAGTTCGCTAAGTGTTACCCCACTTAACCGCGAGGTTGCTAATAATTTATCCCTCTCATAACTTTGAGGTGTTGAGCGTGTAACCCCACTCAACCGCTAGGCTGTTAGGCAACTTTGTTTCCCCCTTCCTCACATCGGGGTGTCAGGCGCATAATCCCCCCTGACCACTGGGCATTACATGCATTCATACATAGCATCATATTTTTCACAAATCTTGTTTTCCTTCCAAAACTCAACTTCTTTTCATAAATCATTTCCTTTAGAAACACATTTTCATGTAAAACATTTCAAAATATATTCATATGTGTAACTAAAATAATAGGGCTCAACAAAATATACATAACATACTTTTGTAAAATAATGCAAGGTCAGTAAGTTTGAACTTACCCTTCTCAAGCTTAACGGTCCTTATTCGTAGTTTCCCTTGTTTATACACTTTCTGCATTTAATAACGCAATTTTTCACATTAGTGTATATTTAATTTATTTTATTCCTATGACTCATTTTGAATCCTAGGATCCTTAAAATACCTCAAAAACATTTTTTTCATGCCCTGTTCTTATCTTAAAAATTTGGGCAGCATAACGACATGTATCCAAAATATTATATTATCACTTGGGCATCATAACGACATATCTAAATATCTTAATACTATTTGGACATTATAACGGCTATCTAGTATTTTTTTATATTTTCAGGCGGGCATTACTACAATATTAGTGTAATATTTAATTAAAACATCTAACATTACTTGGGTATTACAACGGCGCTATTGTAAAATACTTAATAAAATTTAGGCAGCACAATGACACATTTGCAATATTTAAAAGGATGATTGAATATAATATCCGTCCCGAGATATTCAATCACACTTTCCCATGCAATTTAGGCATTATAACGACGTAATTTAAATTCTAATGACTATAATTGACATAATTTAAAATATACTAACTAGAATTGACATAAACTAAGGATAAAAGAAATATACCTAGCAATTCCACTTGAAATAGCTCTCCAAAGTATATATATATTTTTTACTAAAAATATATCTCACTTCACAGCCATGTCCTATTTATAGGCAAAGGCTTGGGACAAGGCCGGCATTTTCACTAAAGTTCAAAGGTGGGCGCCGAACAGCTTGCAAATCACCACACTGCAGCTGGTTTTTTTTTTTTTTCTCCTCCTTGCCGTTACTCCATCAGATATACATGTATATATGGAATTCCTGAAGATTCTACATTCCCACGGCCAACTAACTTCATTGCTAAGTAGTATGATATTATATATATATCTAATGAACATTGAATGCTCTTCTTACGTCCCAACTCATATATATATTATTTATATAAATAAATGAATATATATATATATATATATAAAGCAATCAATAAATCTTAAATAAATGAATATATATATTATAAATAAATGAATATATATGTATTATCATATTAAAGAAATCAAACAATTATTTAATACACTAATATCCCCATTACCACTAATACTTGGGCACTTAATTAGGTAAATCTTAAATGCCAAATAACTCATACTAGAAATTAGAGCTAGTTCTAACTATCTATTTCTCAGTTTAAACTGAGAATATTAAACTAGACATCAAATATATTTTCCTGATATATTTGATTTAACCTAAGAGCACAATTTAGACTAAAACATTCTAAGTCATCTTAATAAATTCCTTGGGTGTTACAACTACAATTAAAACCCATTGCATAACCATCAATAAAATCACAGAAGATAAGGTTGATTTGAGTTCAATAAAAGCAAAATAATTTCTAAGACAAGAAAAGAGTTTCACAAATATTGATTTCGTAAATTAAGAACAATTGCATTTAATATTAAAAACAGAAATCAATGGTTGCAATTCTCACAGTTATGCAATCAACATACATAAATTAAATAACTAAAAATCAAATACAATCACCATTGTACTTGGAGAGGGTTACATCAGTACCCTACAAATGGGGTTAGCCGCTCATGATCTTTTAAGCTCCGAAGACAATTTATTGAAATTTTAACTCTAGGAAGCGGTCCTCTTTTTTACAAGTTATGAGGCATATTTATAGAGACTTCGAAACACTAGAAACCCTAAAACCCTAATTAAAATCGTAGGTCAGTCTCCCAATCTAATTAGGAGACTGAAAATCAAGTTTAAGCTATCAAAAGGCACATGTCGTACTATGCATGCCTGAGTGCGCTCGAATGCAGGTGCGCTCGAGCTTAGCTGTTGTGCACGTGATCACAAGTGTGCAATCGATCCTTAATTCCAATCGACATGCAATAGTCATAAAATGCTTGAGATGTAACTTCACCCGCATTATCCATCCGAATAGATTGAATTGGATAATCAGGAAATTATACTCGTAATCTAATTATTTGAGCAAGAAGTCTAGGAAATGCAATATTACGAGTAGAAAGTAAGTAAACATGTGACTACCTAGTTGATGCATTAATTAAAACCATAAAATATCTAAATGGCCCACATATATCTCCTTGAATTCTTTGTAAAAATGATGGACATTCAACAATTACCTTAGAAGGGGATGGTTTAATAATAAGTTTACCTTGAGAACATGCAGCACAAAGATAATCAGTTGGTAAAAGAATCTTCTAGTTCTTTAAGGAATGCCCATGTGAGTTCTCAATTATTCGACGCATCATAATTGTTCTCGAATGTCCAAAATGATCATGCCAAAGCATAAACATCTTTGGATTAGAGCACTTCTAGTGCATCACAACATGTGATTCAATTGTTTTTATTGTTGTATTATACAACCCGAAAGATAAAGCAGACAGTTTTTCCAATATGAGCTTCTTGCCCGAAATTATTGAAGTAATATAAAGATATTCGTCATTGCCTTCATTAGTGGTTTCAACATGGTAACCATTTAGACGAATATCCTTAAAATTGATTAAATTTCTTCTAGATTTAGAAGAATACAAAGTATCATCAATACAAAATTTTGTTCCTTTTGGCAATATGATATTAGCTCTTCCAGAGCCTTCGATTAGGTTTGATGAACCAGATATTGTATTGACACTATCTTTGTTTAATATCAAGTATTGAAAATATTTATTATCTTTAAGAATTGTGTGAGTTGTACAACTGTCGGCTAGACACAAATCTTCACCAATCATCTTGGAATTAATCATTCTATTAATATGACCCATACTTCCATATATAAACAAAATATATATTAAATTTCATTAATAAAAAAAAAATACAATTAAATTTGACAATGTAAACATATTGTGATTAAGGCATAATGAAAATATATTAATTGTTGTAGAAATATTCATTACTAATCAAAATATTAGTTTTTATATTAGAGTCTATAAAGAAATCAGAAACATTGAAACGAGTATCAAGAAAAAAACAGGAGAATCAACAGGATTCCTATGATTAGCAAAATTCATTTCAGTCCCCTTTTCTATATCTTTTATAAAGGCTTGATATAGTTCTACCAGATGTTTAGGCGTACGACAGGTACGCGACCAATGTCCTTTCATACAACATCTATAACATTTATCTCCATAGTTCTTTGTAGGTTTATTCTATAAACCTTTGTTTTCATTTTGTTTTGCCTCAGTGTGGTTCCACTTTTGGTGGTATGGAGTTTTTTTTTTGTAAGAATTATGAGTACGTTCCCCTTGACCTCTATAATTTTTTCTACCTCGTCCACGTCTACGACCATGGTTTCCTCTATTACCATGAAATTATGTTCCATTTGCTTCAGGAAATTGTGTAAAACCCGTTAGATGATATTGATGATTTTTCATTAATAGCTCATTGTTTTGCGTAATTCAGAATATCTTGTGAAATTACGCTCTCGATATTGCTGCTACAGGAGCATATTCGAGGCATGAAATGTGCAACTTTAGGTGCATCCATTCATAACGAGCATTTGGGAGGATAAATGACTTCTGGTGCTCGTATCTCTCCCTTAAATTATTCCACAAGGTCAATGGATCCTTCACCATAAGGTACTCATTTTTTATATGCTTCAGGCATATAAAATTATAAGGCATTATATTCATAACATTAGTGTAATAATATTATAGTTTATATAAATCTCACATAGATCATAAGATACAAATGTCATAATATGATTTTTAAAACACTAAAAATTTCTAAACATATATTAGAATGTTAATTAACAAAATAGATAATAAGATTACTAAATGTTAAAGAAACTTACAATGAATTGAGAATACCCCATGAATAACTTTTGATGTTAAAGATCAAAAGAACACAACAATTGGCTAGAGTTTCGTGCTGATAACGTGTTGTAAAATCAAAGAAAATAACAACATAATAAAAAGAGATTGCAATATGTGAAACTTGTTATTCAAGAACTATGTATGATTGTTCTCTCTTGTCGTGTTTCTTACAAACAACCTAATGCTCCTTTTTATAGATATAGAATTATAATAGGAGGCTAAGAAATATGAAAAGGATAGTACATCAATCAATAGGCTACATCAATGTCATACATGAATGTTATAGGAATTGCAAAAAATGACATAAATATGTAGAATTCCAAGAGATGGAACTAAATGGTCATCCACCAAATACATGAATGCATTTATAACATATTTAGCATTTTTCCATCATTATTAGCTGACGTAACATACTCAATTGACGTTGCATTTTCTTTTAAAAATAACATTTCATTTTTAATTAAGAATAATTTAATGATAGATTGAGCATAACAAGCCAGTTGAAAATAATAGGAGAATGTCGGGAGAATGCTAAATACCATATCTCTTATGAGATTGCCCTTGAAAATCTAGGATTTGTTAGGAACTAAAAAAGGTCACGTTCAAAAATTTAAGTGCTTTTAATTCTAGTATCTATTAATTAGAAGAAAACAAAAATTATAGATAAAACGATTAAGGATTTAAAAGATTATTGTAAATTTAATGCTATAGAGACACGTGATACCTTTCACTATCAGATACGTAGCCCAAAAGTCACGTGCATAGATAGTTAAGACCCTTGACTTGGAAGGTACAATACTCATGGGCAAGAAGCCATCAATCAAATTACGACACATGTTACTCATAAACATATTTATAAATGCTCAAGTAAAAAAATAAGGAACTTGGAATAGGGAGGGATTGATCCACCCTCTCGCCAAATTGAGGGTTCAACCACCCCAAAATATAAACTTACGAAAAACTGGTGAATATATTTCTTTTATATATAATTTTATTTTCCTAGTATTCCTTGATGAATATAGTAATCAAACCCAAAAGATTGAATGTGCAAAGGAGAGAATATGACACACCACAATATTAACAAACTTAAACCCATTTGTGATTTTCAATGTGCAAAAAAATGTGGGATTTTTTGTGCGTGCCAAACACCAGAAAATATTTTTCAACAGAAAACATTTTACGTTGAAACAAACAGAACCCTAGATTGAATCACAAATATATCCACCAACATATGGAGTATGAACAGTTCTCCAAGACAAAAGATTTCAATCCTGTTCCTGTCTATAAAACAGAGATTGCAGCAAAAAGAGAAAAAAATAGTGTAGCTAGAGAGAAGCCTATTATCAACATTGAGATCCTCCAACATCAAATGTTCATTGGCTCAGGGCTAGAAGTGTTGAGTATGTCCAAGAGTGAATTCTGCGGCTCCAATTCCTCATGCCACAATGGAAGTTTGTCCCCAGGGTAGAAGTTTCTTGTCACTCCCTCAGAATTTATCTGCACCAAAAGTTTTTCAGTCAATTTATGAGCATGTGAAGAGTGTAATTGGCATTTCTTAGTTACTATGAGAGTCCAATATAAATCTTACAATGACAGTGCGAACAACACCACCACTAGCACCATCTCGTGCAATGGCAAGGGAAACTGCCTTCACCACCAATTGCTGCAGCAAAGCAAAAAAGTTTGATTTATTCCAAGGCAAAGGCAGCAACTGATTTTGCATTTGCATACATCAAGGGTCTTCTACATACCTCAGCTTCATCCTTGGTCATTCCTTCCTTCCATGCTTGATCGAAAAATCCATACAAGTAACTAGAGCCAGATCCTGTGGAAGGGGAAAACCAATTGCATTCAAGTTGCTACTGAAGATTACATCATAAAGAAAACTTTCCAAATACAGATTATAAAAGCACAGCACATTTGATTGCTTAGCATGTAACTGGGGAACAACAACTGTCCCGCCTAAGATACAAGCTAAATCCCAATTTAATTGAATAATTTGAAATTTTCATCTAAGTAATTTCTGTCTGCCAATAGAAAAAAAACTCCATATGACTGTCAGCTCTATTGAAAATACATATAGTAGTAAAAGATAGCCAGATGGCAGTTAATGCAAAATCTTACACGGCCCTTACTACACAAGGATGTTGAATGTAACATACAACAAAAAATTGAATGTGAAGCTTGCCTGAATCATACAATATGTCTATTTGTGTGTCAAAAAAATGTGTTTCTAAAAAAATAAAGTTTATATCTAATCGTACGTGATTTTTATTTTAAAAACATTTTCAATAAAAGTTTATCAAACACATTTTTAAGGGGGGGGGGGGGGG
>CM017324.1:9228088-9288683 GCA_006937295.1 Carpinus fangiana
GGGGGGCGAAGAAGAACAAGCTATTTTCTATATTTTTTTCTTAGAAACAAGTTTCTGAAAATAAAAAACAGAAGACATCCCAGACAAGCCATATGCGTGCAAGGGTATATATACAAATCATTTACTGAAACAGAAGTAAGCCATACCTCCAATCGCAAAAGGCTGCTCGATTATTGTTCCACCAAGAGGAATTCCATAAATTTTACCACCTTCATACTTGTCCCACCCACCAACAATTAGGCCAGTTTGTAACATGTTCTGCCAAGTCCAAATATCATGATAAAGCCAACATAGTTAGATCCTATTCTTCTCCAACATAGTTTTTTTATAAAACAAAAAACAAACCGTCAAAATCAACTCTATTTAAATCCTCAATGCACTGTAAAACACGATTAAATTTATGAGGTACACGAAGAAAACCAAAATAGTCAACTATGGGCAAGCAATTTTTTCTTTCTATTTTTTATTTTTATATATTAACCAGTCCAAAGCAAGAAAGCAATCATATCAAACAAAGCAAACTAAAGCAGTAACCCCAGACCTTGTTATTATAGGCTATTAGCCTGACAAGGTTTGCAGCAACCTTGACGGTTGCAGGCTGCCCTAACTGTATCCTGTAAACAAAGATAATTGATCAAAAAGCTGTCAATACATTGAAACTTGAGAAAATTGACTTAGATGGCAATGGCATCAACCAAATAGATAAGTTATTGCCAAATGAGGTTAAAAAAAACTACTCCAACTTTATCAAGCTCATAATTTTAATACAACTACATCAAATATTAATAAAATGAATTACAGATGACTTCTAAAAATTAAATTAATAACACGATTTAGAACCAACACCATTTAATAGAAGAAAATTAAATACAAAGAAAGCACCACAAAGAGAAGACACTCTAAATGATGGAGGGGTTAACTAAACTTGTGAAGAAAAAAAAAAAAAAAAATTAACAAAACACATAAGGAAGCAAACTCCAACATGTAGGACAGGAAAAAAATCACAGACACCTGTTTAAAGTTTCCCAATCCAAGAGATCCAAGCTGCCAAGCTAATCATATAATCAAAATGGTAAAGGAAACAACCAGGAACAAAAGCACTTACGTGTGTTGATGAAGGAAGTAGCGCACATAGTCCGAAACAATCTGTGAATCTGCGGCCTGAAAAGGAAGACATGTTAATAATGCATGGAAGCAGAAGATTAATCATGCACAATGCTTAGCATTTATCTCTTACTTCCCAGTTAAAATATTAATTAAATGATAAAATTCATCATTTACTACCACTTTAAGTATCTCAATAGCTTAGCATTTACAGTTTGCCATATTTAACACAACCTTATTAAATACGTAACCCAAAATTGTCCAACACACGCATAAAGTAATCAAAGCCTTCATATGCTCATCAAAATGTCTGGGCAACATAAGAGAAAAGAACAACATCAAAACCAACATAAAACCAAATGATGATTATGAGTAACAAGTTATTGATCAAGAATATTAGAATTAGAGCATTACAACCATCACCACATGACAAGATGGCAACCAAAAAAGAAAAAGATTAGGACCGACAAGGAATGTGAGTTGTGAGGAAGTATATTACCGATCCAGAGCGGCAAACATAGACATTATCAGTTAGCTGCGTAATCTTGTCCGACGCACGGTTAGCAACATACACTCCTACCAAAACAACAATGAGATCGAATCAACCATAAATCACCACTGTTACAGTAAGAGAAAATTCCTTCGATTTTCTAAAATTCAATCAATTTATTGACCACCAATGAATACAACAGGTGTATTTTTGTAACAATACTCGACCAAACTTATAGAAAAAAAGAAAAAAGAGTTGAATGTTAAACTGCTAATGAATAGATCGACCGACTAACACAAGGAACTAAGCTAGGGTTTGTTTTTCGGAAAAAGACAAGGAAAAATTGATTTCTTGGCAACCAAACACAAAAAGAAGAAAAGCAAAAATACCAGTGCTTGTCCGAGAGTCGGCTCCAAGAACAACACCTCCATTGTAAGTGACGCCGATGATGGTCGTACCCATGGAGTGAGGAGCACTTAGATTGACTTCTTTAAGATCCATGTCCCAAATATTAGTGGAAAAAAAACCCTTATACCGTAGAAGATCGATGGAATACCTGTGTGTGTAGGTACCCAGAAGGTCTTGTCTATTAGGATAAAATCAATGTGTTTATGCTAATAAAAACTCAATACATTACTTATTCATAATCAAAGATTATAGAATCCCACATGGTTTAAGACCACTAGCCTGCGCAAACATAACAATAGATGTATGGTGTTTATTTGAAGAAGCCTGTAGGATATGTAAGAAATACAATAAAGATTATAAACCATCTAGCTGAGATAAAGGCTTTTACTAGCAGGAAAATCAACCACGGCTTACATATTAACTGTTATAGGCTAAGAGCAATATATAATATATCGTGTTTAATTAGGCTATTGTTCAACAAGTCCCGCGGTTTTATGCACATTCCACAAATGTTCACAGTCACACTACCCCATGAAATGCTTACCACTCCATAAACAAATTAAGATATATATTAATCTAAATCACCATAGTATACATGCATTTGAAATTCAAAAATGATTTTTCACTTTTTTTTTACCATAGTTTACATAACAATGTTATATATACTTGTAGGAAAAAATCAATGAATTTAATATTTTCTGAAAAGAAAAAAAAAATTAAGAATTATTTTTTTTTGGGGGGGGGGAATCAGCTTAAGGTAGTTGATAGGTCCATCTTTTCCTTGATTTTACTGGGAATAGGATTCTCTCCGTTTCCAATGAAATCTGCATAACTGTTATTACTATCAGGGATGTAAATGTCACCAATACCCTAAGAAGCTCTGAAAGTCATGAACACACTCATAAGTGTTCCCATAACACATGCACACCAACATATGGATGTGAATGCAAAAGCCTTATTTATCTAATTTTTTTTTCAGGGGTATATCTGAATATATAGTGATTTCCATACCACGGGCCCCAAGAGAAATAAAAGTGGTTTTATGTATAGGATAAAATCAATGTGTTTAAGATTGATAAAAGAGATGCAAGGATAGTTGTAGGATAAAACCTGCAAACAAACCCTTATACAGTGCTAGTGCTCTAACACCCAAGATACAATCGATGGAAGAAAAGCATGAATAATAGACCAACCAGAGCTTATATTTTCTTCTATGAAACAGCAAAAGGAAATTCCCTGGTTATATTTCTTAGATTATGCACTGCATTAACAAATCTAGAATACATTATGAATAAAGAACCGATTTCAGATTCCTTTTCCCAGTTTCCTTTATTTGAATAGAAAAAAAAAAAAAAAAAACCCCGATTTCAGGACTGCAAACATTTTATAGAGAAATCCATTAGTGCTGTTTTCATTGCATATAACAAGTTCATCTTCCAGTATCTCATCTTTTCCTCCCAAACTAGCACTACCTATGACTTCTTGCAACAACATAGACGCTTCTAATTCCATCCTAAAAATGCATCGAGCCACTCATGTAATGAGCACATTTACATTGATCAGGTAAAGGAATCTAAACTAGATATAAATGATTGAATGAACTCATTCCATCCATCCCAAATGCACGAAACAGAATCAGAAGGTAACACTCAGTCCATGTTCACAATACCAGGCAATGCCCCACCTGAACGACTCAATCTTTCATGCGAAAAAAACTCAATACCAAGCTGCAAAAAAACGAATCTTTGAAGCAGCAAAAGAATACCCAGCTGAAAAAATCAAATCTTTGCCAAAAAAAAAAAAAAAAATTCCATACAAAATTTGCACAGAGAGAGAGAGAGAGAGGCACCGAAGCAAGTGACCAATGAGTTGGCTGGAATTCGGAGGTTGGCGGAGAATCCGGCAACGGACTGGAAGCGGCGCCGAGGTATCGGTGGTGAGGCCACTGAGGCGCTTGGCTGGAGGTCGGATTGATTTGGGTGAATTCAAAATCGTCCGATGTATTGTTTCAGTTTACTTGGGCGGCCTTTAGAATTCCAATTCCTTAAGCCAGGAGGCGGGTTGGATTGAAGGTAGGCTTGGGCATTTGGGTCAGTAGTAATGGGCCTCAACAAGGCAGTTGCTCCGTATTGTGTTAATGGGTCACAGTAGTTAGTGGGTTAAGATTGAATGGCCATTCGTATCTAAGTCCCTGCAGGTAATGGGCCTATAGATTTTTATGTTTTAAGTAATGCTTTCAACTCTTTCTTCTTTCTTTTTTTCTTTTTTTTTTTTTAATTTAAAATAAAATAATAATGTTATTTAATAAAAGCAAATCGCTTTCAATGTTTACTTTTCTCTTACTTTGCTCATACATTTTGATTTTAATTTTTTTTTTTTTGAGAAAATACACTCTACTCCCTAAATTATCTATCAATTTACATTTTTAACCTCAATGTTTAAAAAGTAACACTTTACCCTCCCAATGTATCTAACATTGACACTTGACCCAATGAAGTACACTTAACCCCTTTGAGTTGACACTTTACCCGAGTTGACATTTTATCCTCCGAATTAGCTAAGTTTTGAGAGGTACAGTGTCAACTTAAGGGGATAAAGTGTCAATTAAATATACTTTAAAAAGATAAAATGTATTTCATGGGAGGGTTAAATGTCAATGTCAGATACTTTGAACATTGGAGTTAAAAGTGAAAATTGGTAGATAGTTCAAGAGGTAAAGTGTATTTTTCCTCCTCTTCTCTTTTTTTTTTTTTTTTTTTTTTTCCTATTCAAACCGAAAAAAGGGAAAAAGAAAATCGCGGAAAAAGAAAATTACGATGTTTGAACATATGAAGGCGGCTGCGATTACTTTCTACTTGTGTGTTGGACAACTTTGGGTTCTACATGTTACTAAATTAAGGATAAACATCCAATTGAGCATTTGGATTAATTTTGCATTTCTCTCTAAGATATTTAATATATATAGAGAGAGAGAGTTTTAAATGAACTCAAATAAGCTTATACAAGTTTCGTTTACGAGTCTAAATTGAGCAAAACCGAACTTATACGAATTTGCATCATTTAACATTCCGACCAAAATTATTATTCAACATTTATTAGACAAACCGAGATCGAGTCAAGCTTATCCAAGTTAAGCTCAAGCTATGTATGAACAATTCAGTTCATTAACACCCTTAGACTTTGGCACATTTTGTCAAATGAATAGCATTCGAGTTGCATATCAAAGAAACCAGCTTGAATGAAAATCGAATACTAAGTGAAAAACTTACATAATTTTGCCTTACAAAAGAATGTTTTGTAAAATTTTAACTAATGACATCATAATGAAGTTAAATTTTTTTTTTAAAAAAGGGGCAAAATTGGTAGACGAAAATACTCACTAGACGAATTGCTGGATACGCTCGGATGGTTCAATCCCTCTTCGGAACATCTCTTCTACCCACCTCTTAGCCTCAGCTCTCCTCCCATGTTTAAAAAAGCCGTGCGCTAAGGTTTCATAAGTCCATCGATTAGGTTCATACCCTCTCTGACACATTCGATCGAACAACTCACAGGCAAGGTCCATCTCCCCCATGCTTAGCCTTCTCAACAACATGTTGTATGTGTATACGTCAAGCGGGAAGCACTTCTCAATCACTTCTTCCAAGTTGTCAAAGTCTTGGCTAACTCTAACTTGGCCAGAAAATGCACCAATCAGGAGCCCAAGAATTGAAGTACGAGACGATTTATCACTCTGCAACTCCCTCCAACGAGCCCAAGTGTCATAAAGCTCTCGGCTCTTCAAAGAGTGCAGCAAGAGTACATTGCCGATAAAAGAAGTTATCTGACGCCCAACTTTCTCCAATTCATCAATAAGATTTATCGCCGTATCATACTCTCCACTTGAGCACAACAGCTTTATGAGATACTCGTAAGATTCGGTGCTTGGAACCACTCCATTGTCCCTCGTTTCCCTCAGGAAATCCAATGCAATATTCACCTTGTTCACTTTGCAGAGACCAACAATCATGGAATTGGTTAGTTTTCTCCCAATGTTTCTTCTCTGGCGCAAATCAGTAAAGAAATTCAAAGCATCGGCAATTCTTTCGCTCCTTAAATAACTCTGCAACATAAGAATGTCAGAACTCAAATTGGGCTTAATCCCACTTCTCTGCATCATCTCAAATACTTCTCTAGCCAGCTCAGGCTTTTTGGCATGCCCAGCTCCATCAATAAAGAAGTTGTAAATCCAGCAATCGGGTTCGTGATGAGACAACTGCATCTCCAACAATTTAAGAAACTGCTTTTCCGGATTTTCCATATCACACAGACAACGAATAACAGCTCTGAACAAGGCTCGAGTCGGAGTGTGACCCTTTTCTTGCATCTCAATTAGAAGCCTAGCTGCAACGTCTCCCCTGTTCGACTTGTTAAAACTGTGTATCAAGTTAAAGTAAGTATTCCTTTTACTAACTTTATTTATTCTGTTGAGCTCCCCGTGTATCAAATACCCATCTTCTACCCTTCTAGCCCTACATAAAGCAGATATAAACTTATCGAATGTGGAAGCACTTGGCATAAAATTCTTCCCCAAGGCAACAAGGACCAAGTCCTTCATCTTATCAAGCTTTCCTTGTCTGCACAAAGCATCTGCAAGTATAGAAAACGTTCTTCTACCAGGGAAATAACCTTGGTCAATAGAATTCTTCAACACCGAATATGCTTCATCAATGCTTCCATTACCACACAGAGTATTTATGAAATAGTTATAAGCCATGCTATTAGGAGAGAGGGCAAATTCGGACCTCAAATTGTACACCTCAAGCGCAACATCGATCATCCCAGCTTTACAAAAAAAACATAATGCACAATTCATGGTGACCTTGTCAGGGCATATCTCGCCCTCCTTCATTTCCATCAGCAAATTGAAAACCTCCTCAAGCCGGTTCTCCCTCAAAAGCTGACACATCAAAACGTTGTACCGGAAAACTTCAGGAACATACCCTTCCAATGACTTCTTCTTCCGCAGGAAGTCCAAAGCTTCGCTCAACCTCCCAGCCTGAGCAAGATCCCTTATCCACACTCCATAAACTAGCTCCATTGGCACCATCCCCAACTCCTGAAACTCCTCCACCAACTTCCCTGCTTTCTCGAACATATTATTCTTACAAAATCCATCCACGAGCACGCTCAGTACATGGCCATTCGTGTCCCGCCCTTGACTTACCAACCCGCGAAAGAAAGCCTCAGCCTCATCCAACCGATTCTGCTTCCAGTAACACTTAATCATAATCGAATGCGTAATCTCATTCTCGAAACCCCTCATCTGAATCTGCTTAACAATGATCTCAACCACATCGAAACAACTCTCCTCCACCAAAGCATTCAAAAGCACGTGATAAGCAAAAGAATCCAAGTCAAGACCTTGAAACCGCATTTTACCAAACAGTTGGAGCGCAACGTCGGGCTTTCCCGCAACAGCATAACCCATTACCAAAGTGTCGTGGAAACGAACCCTGTGAAGGTAGCGCTGCCTCCTGTAGTTGTCGAGAAATTCCAGCATGAGGGACATGAGCTCAGCCTTGGAGAGGATCTTCAAGATGGTGTTGAAGGTGGCGCGGGTGTGGTGGAAGCCGGGCTGGCGGCCTGCCCAGTCGAAGAACTTTAGGCAGGCGAGCACGTCTTTGCCGTAGCTCAGAACCTCCAACACGAAGTCCTCGGAGAGGCGCGGCGCGAGGCGGGAGAGAGCGAGGTCGGCGGCGCGGCGCGAGGCCCAGTCGTCGTCGACCTGGGTGCCCAAGATGGCGAAGATTTGATCGAAATGGGCGTTGTTGCGTTGCTTGAACCAGTCCTTGAAGGAGGAAACCAAAAGATTGGAGGAAGAACGTAGGAACGTGTTGCTGCTGGTCGAGGTCGAGGTCAAGGTCGAGGAAAACGATGCTGCGTAGTAATACAAGTGGGGATGGAGGTACAAGGAAGAGGATGCTGGAGAGGTGGAGATTAGGATGAGAATTGGGGAGAGCAAGGCTCTAGATTTTGCTACATGTTTCAGTGAAGGCATTCTTGGGGATATCGGATTTGGATTCAGATTTCAAACCAGGGCAGGAAGTTGTAAAGGTATTGTTGTTGTTATTATTATTATTAATTTTTGTCGTTGTTAATAAGCTTGGCTTGCTTGATCGTCTTCTTCCTCATCAGACAGCAGCAGAAATCCAAAATGTGAATCGGTGATGAAATATGGTCAGAGGGAGGTAGACACGCACAATTATGAACATTCACGCTCGGGCGGCGATTCGTGTTTAGCGTCGGGATCACGAGGATACGTAATTTCGTATATAACTAAATTTTAATTTCATTTATTTAATTAAATACGTTAGATTTTTTAATTTTAATTTGTTAATTTCATGTTAGATTTAAAAAAAAATTTAAAAAGTTAAAAAAATTAAAAAATATCGGGTTATCTCTTCATTAATATAACTAGACTTGACAATTTTGACACGACCTCATGAACTCGACAAGAAAATTACAAGGTTTGAGTAAATCTAAACGGGTTTGGATCATAATCAGTCAACTATTTATGATCCGTTTATTTTCGTTTATGGTGGGTTAACTTGATTCACCCGCAGGTGATCCTAACATTAGTTACTACATTTCTCCCTCTCTTCTCTTCAGCGTTGCACTGCACATGCACGCTTTGTTTTTCCAAGCTCTTTTTTATTATCTTTTTCTTAATATGATTTTACCTTAGTAAATGATTTGGTGTTATGGGTTTAATTACAAGAGATGGGGTTGTTATTTGAATAGACAATTAAACCTATTAGAGATAATTCTCAAATCATTTACCATGTAAACTTTATAGTTTGAAATTTGCTATTTGCTATGGAGTTGAAAATTGATAAATCTTTGTGAATGTTTTTATTAAATACCAATTTGTTAACAATTAAACCTATTCTGTTTTCATCACATTGTAATTTGTAAATTCTATTGAATGCCAATGGTATTATCATTACATTACTTTTCCTTCAAACTTGTCGAGTCAAACGGGTCGTATCGGGTCAAACAGGTCACTACGCCTTGTAAGTTAAGTGGGTCATGTTGGGTCAACCCAACACACCCGTTAATTTTTTTTAAACGGCTTGAACAAGCCGTGTCGGGTTACTCAGTTATTTGTCGTATCGTGTCTATGTTTTAGATTTTCACTCGTTTATCTAAAAGGGTTGTGTCCAAGTTAAGGCTAACTGGATGGTGGGTCAATCGGATCGTGTTTAGGTTGACCCGCCAACCTATTTTGCCATCCCTAGATATAACAATCAAAATGGACAAAATGTTTCATACAGCCAAAGATACAATGTGGAACCTTCACAACTCAAACACCATTTATAACACAAACAATACCATCTCAAACTATTTCAAGACAATATATACAACTCAAATAAAAATAATAATAATAATAATAATAATAATAATAATAATAATAATGTAGGGATCATATTTATCTATATATGGGCCCTTGAGCCCTCTTAAGAACCAAGCCCAAAGAAGAGGCCCACTAAGCCTTAGTCCTAAACGAGCCCGGTCCGTACCCCAATATAATCCTCAGTAGCATACAACCATGGTCTGTCGAAAGAGGCCTATTGTTAGATCCTCGGCAATACCTGAAGATCAATTCTGCTAGCACTGCGTTTATTACCAGATCCTTGGCGAAACCAAGGATCCCTCTGCCAACAAGGCATTCATCTCCATGTGCCTATAAAAGGAAAGTTCTACCTCCATTCGTCAGGTATCCCATATTTTCTCCTAGTTCATCATCTCGTTAAGTTGTTTAATTTCTTTAAGGTTCATATTGCTAACTTAGGCATCGAAGCTATCCTCGTCGGGACACCACCGGTGGCTTTTATTTTATTTCTCTCCTTTTGTAGCAAAGGTAATCTATACACAAATATCCGATCATGATCCTGACCAATAGAAGATAGCCACATCATCCCCAGAAAACTATGTTCTAACAGTTTGGCGCTGTCTGTGGGAAAGATTTTTCAAATCTGATCTTACTCTAAACTTATTCCGAAGGATGGCTATCTCGTCACCATCGCGAGTTGCCCAGCCAAAAGCCTTAGTAAGGCCTGAGGATCCAAATACTCAAATAACCTCACTAAAGGAAGTTATCAAACGTATCAATGAATCAATGGAGGCCATGAAGAAAACAAACCAAGATATTGCCTCTCGGCTACCTCCCCGGAAAGAGCCGGGACATGAAGAAAGACGTAGGACAAAATGACAAGAGAAGGTGCAAGGCGGGTAGGGAGGAGAGGAAAGCTCCGTTCATGGCAGTCACCATACAGTGGCCCAAAGTGAGAAGAGCTCTTCCAACAAAGGATCCCACCGGGCGGAGACACCAACATAGCAGTCCGATGGAGAGGAGTCCTCTTATCAACCATCCCGTCACAATTGGTCTCATCATAGCCGATGCCATCATAGTCGGTCTAGCAGGGCCGAAGACTGGAAGATCAAGGTTGACAAAGATGTTTAAGATCTCAAGGAAAAGTTCAACAAGATGGCTTTCTTTATGGAGAATGGAGAAGGTCAATCGACAGCCGAGCATTTCATGCTGAAAACTACCCTACCTTTTACTAATCGGGTAATGAAATTCCCGCTTCCCGATAAGTTTAAAGATCCTCGAGTAGATAAATATGACAGAAACGAAGACCCTTCCGACCATGTGGAAGGTTTCCGCGCTCATCTTGCACTTCATGGCACCCCTGATGAGGTTGCTTGTTGGGCTTTCCCCTTAACCCTGAAAGGAGTGGCGAAGGAGTGGTTTAGTAATCTAAAACCCCAATCCATTGATAACTTCGATATGCTAGGACGTCAGTTTCTGAATCAATTCTTGGTGGTTCGAAGAAGGAAGAAAAACCCTGCCTATCTGCTGTCCCTGGTTCAGGGAAATGAGTCCTTAGAAGATTATATGCAAAGGTTCAACCAAGAGAAGCTTACGGTCGAAAGTCCAAACGATTAGACAATACTCTTAGCTTTGATGAATGGAAGAAAAATGGAAGGACCTTTAATGGCCAAGTTGGCTCGAAGGCTGACATTGGGAACTCTCCAGCATTTCATGAGGAAAGCCGAGGAGTTTATCAACCAAGAAGAAACCATCAGCGCTAACCAAAGCCAAAATGGGAAATCCTCACGACTGATCAGACGATGTGAAAGAAGAGGATTTTTCCTCAAAGAAGAAAAAGAAGGGCACGAGGATCCCTAAGACATCCTAGAAAAAGACCGAGCCATTTCAAGGGAAGAATCAATCTTAGGATCAGAAGTGGACTCCTTTGAATGCGACTCTTTCAACTGTACTCATGAAAATCAAGCGAGACCCTGCCTTCAGATGGCCTGCCAGAATAACAACTCCCCCAGAGAAATGCAATAACCAAAAGTTCTGTGAATATCACAACAACCATGGTCACCAGACCGAAGATTGTATCGTTCTGAGGAAAGAGATAGAAATTCTCATTCGAAATGGGAAGCTAGTTAAGTTCTTAGCTGGTGAGGGCAGGAACGACGCTGATACTCGGAGCTCCTCTCAACCACGGAGGATAGCACCCCCACCTCAGAGAGCCCTCCTTGAAGATGGACATGATCAAAGAGAAGGACGTGATCATAGAGGAGAACAGGAGTAAAGAGACGACGAGGGAGGCGCAGGTCAAGGAGATCAACCGAATCCACAAAACCAATTGACTGTCAGAGAGATCCATACAATCTCTAGTGGGTTAACTGGTGGAGGCGAGTCTACTTCAGCGAGGAAAGCCCATGCTAGAAGCATGCGCGTCAAAGAGGTATACTAGGTGGAAAGACCGCTTAAAATTCAAAAAAAAAAAGCCAGCGGTTATATCATTCTCTGAGAAGGATGCCGAAGGAGTATCAATGCCTCATGATGACACATTAGTAGTAACCATGACTGTAGCCAATCACACCATTCACCGAATTCTGGTCGACAATGGGAGTTCAGCCGAGATCCTATATTGGTCAGTAGTGCAGCAAATGGGAATTACACAAGACAAAATCAAGCCTTTTGGTTCACCTTTGGTGGGCTTCACAGGAGAACAAGTCCAGACAATGGGGCTCATCTCTCGGCAGGGGCTCATCTCTCTGCCAATTACGTGTGGTACATCACCTAGGCAATCAACAATCATGGTGGTTGATCGACCATCAGCCAATAACATGATTATTGGTCGGCCAGCACTAAACAAACTGAAGGCGATAACCTCAACTTATCATTTGATGATGAAGTTCCCGACAAAGGACGAGATTGGAAAACTCAAAGGAGACCAAATGGTTGCACGAAAGTGCTATAATATATGTTCGAAGAGAGTTATGGGATCAAGTTTCCTCCCAGTCAGCGTCATTAGCAGCACTCGAGAGGTAGAAGTCAAGGGTGAGCCACCTGAAGAGTTGGAAGAAGTAGTAATGATGGGTGGAAAGGTCTTGAAAGTCGGTTCACGGTTGGCCCCGAAGATTTGAGAAGGAATTGTCGATTTTCTTCGCGAAAACGTGGAAGCTTTTGCCTGGACCCACAAAGATATGCTGGGAATTGATCCCAAGAATATAGTTCACTGCTTAAATATCAACCTCAAAGCAAGCCCAGTAAAGCAAAAACGAAGGAAGTTCGCCTCTGAGCGAAATTTAACGATTGCCGAGGAGGTGGAAAAACTGCTAAAAGCTAATTTTATCCAAGAGGTGTTCTACTCGGATTGGTTGGCCAACGTGGTGCTAGTCAAAAAATCCAACGACAAATGGAGAATGTGTGTAGACTTTACCGATCTCAACAAAGCTTGCCCAAAAGATAGTTTTGCTCTCCCTCGGATTGATATGCTAGTAGATTCAACGGCAGGGCATGGGTTGCTAAGTTTTATGGATACCTTTTCTGGCTACAACCAGATTCGTATGCATCCAGCTGATCAAGAGAAAACGGCCTTCATCACCGACCAAGGGCTATACTATTACAAAGTCATGCCGTTTGGGCTGAAGAATGCCGAAGCAACATGTGACGCCCCGCCCAATGGGAATATCAATTAACTAGTAATTGACCCCATGGCGCACCATCCCAGCCATGTCCCTCCGAGACACGACCTCCGGGAAAATGTCTTCCTCGTCGTAACGAGAAAACTACAGTAGAAGACTTTACCAAGACTATAGGATCAAGAGATAGTAAATGGAACAACATACAAGATACCAGGGATAAAGTACTACATCTATAATATTATAAAGAGTCACCAAATGTATCTGTCATAGACCTTCAAACAGATACATTCTCAAAATAAGATACTACAACATTGTTCACAAAAGATCAGCAAATTAAAGCCTGGACTTAAACTTCAACAAAGCTAATGAAATTAGAATCTCTATCATGTCAGCACGGGCAGATCTTCCATCCTCCCACATCATCCTAAGCCAAACAGGATCCATATCCTCAAAGATCACCCGAATCAGGTCCTGAGCAATGACCCAAGTAGACTCCGATGGCATCATCGTCTAAAGCAGCTAAATCGCACAATTATTCGTAGTGATGGGAAAAGATATAAAATAAAGGGGGTAAGTCTAAGACTTAATGACCTTTAACGCAGATAATGCTCATGCCAGTTTTAGTAATGAACTCAAGTGTTAATAAGTAAAAGCAGTTCCATCATGACAGTTTAATTATGCGTGATATATATATAGTAATGATTTATGCATCTGATGTAAACAATAGTCATAGTTTAACAGTATGGTCTATCCAAGATATTACCTATTTTCAGTAGGGTTGATGCTGTCCCGAGGGACCTATAATACAATGTCAGTGCCCCAACCATTGTACAACATACCGTACGTAACATTAATGGCACGATCGAGTCTGACCCCGAGTGGCCCACACCAACTAATGACGTCCGTCCTGTAGTGACCGAACCATTAGGAATGGTTGCATCAAGATCACGAAACCAATGGATCCACAGCCCTCACATAACGCACACATTTGACCATAAAGCTAACATGTATAGTAAGCCCATGGCCATTACTACCGCACGTACCAGTGTACCATGTCATACGATACAATTATCTTGTATGTATTTTACATGCATGTTATTTTACAAGTCCCACTTGGTTAACATGTTCAACACAATGTTTTTCTCAAAAACAGAGTTCATGTGCAATACGTACAAAACGTGAGAGTTGTAAAATATGCATGTTTGCTCGGTACACAAAATAGACTACAGTGCATGAAAAATAACAATGCGCATTATGTGAGTTAAAACTCACTTGATACGCGTCTCTGAAAACTCCAAAAGATCTGGGTTCTCCAAATATGTGAAAATCTTTCTATTAGTCCTAATTCTACTAAAATAACTCTAAAGTAATGAAAACAGAAGCTACGGGACGGTTGGTGAAAATAGGGTTTCCCTGTCACACAGTGACCGTACGTCCGGGCTCGAGAGCGTACGTCCGTCATACAATGACAAGTCGTACGTCCGATCACGATACCGTACGTCCGCTGTATGGATCCTCAAGGAGAACCTTATTTTCTCTTCCACTGTCCGCCTATTCTCCGACTCCTAGCTTTACTAGGAACAACCTAAAGCCTTTTAGTCTAGTTGATAACCTCCATGCAATGTAACAACGCTAAGCTAACAAATACGCTAATCCAAACGGGTCTTAAAAGCACAACTAAGCTAACAACTACAACTAAACATAAAACGAGCAACATAACGACATAAGTAAAAGCTAAAGATCGAACGTTACCTCCTTGAAACAAAACCACAAGAGTTCCGCCTCACGAATATTCCAAAACTCGCAAACGCCTCACACACACGTTCACCAAACACTCACAAACACTTAGAAACACTCTGGGAACACTCTGACAGCATGGGGGTATTCTGAAGTTATGAAAAACACGAAGGGGGTAGGGTACTATTTATAGGCTCAGAAAGCAGCAGACGTCCGGCCAAGAGGCATACGTCTGGTGGTTCTTGCCCAACGGTTCCATGGCTGCCTCATATGTCTAAGTATTAACCAGAGGGTATTCAAAAAGTAGCGTATGCCCGGTAGTCTCCACACGTACGTCCGCACTACAGACAGTAGCGTACGTCCGCCAGACCTAGCGTACGTCCGCCCAAAAGTCCAAATTACCCTTTTGGCGTCCTTAATGACCCAAAGCCCAAATTAATCTCCTTAACTAAGCTACTTATGCCTAGTTAATAATTTGGATCACTATACAACATTTCAGAGATTAATGAACAAGATGTTCCGCGAGCAGATTGGAAGGAATATAGAAGTCTATGTGGATGACATCTTGGTCAAGAGTGTATTGTCGAGAAACCATATTGGTGATTTGCATGAGGCGTTTAGAACCCTCAAACAATATCGAATGAAGCTCAACCTTGCGAAATGTGCTTTTGGGGTATCCTCGGGAAAGTTCCTCGAATTTATGGTATCTGGCCCAGAGAAGATTCAAGCTATCCTAGATATGCAATCTTCGAAGAATATGAACCAAGTTCAGCAGCTGACGGGGAAGATCGCCGCTTTGAACAAATTCATTTCCCGATCCATGGATAAATGTCAACCTTTCTTCAAAGTTTTGAGAAAGGCTATCAAATGGTCAGAAGAGTGCGAGAGCGCATTCATACAGCTCAAGGAGTACTTGTCCAGCCCGCCACTTTTGAGCCGAACTATTCCTGGGGAGTCCCTATATTTGTACTTAGCTGTTTCACCAACAACAATGAATACAACTTTGATCCGGGAAGAGGAAGGCATTCCGAAGCCGGTTTATTTAATTAGTTTGGCCTTGAGAGGAGCTGAAGAGAGGTATATGCAAATGGAGAAGCTTGCTTTTGCTTTAACAATTGCAACCAGGAAGCTTTGGCCATACTTCCAAGCCTACACTATGAAGGTCCTGACCGAGTATCTACTGTAGAAAGTCCTTCAAAAGTTGGACCTGTTAGGTCGATTGATAAATTTGGCCATTGAGCTTAGTGAATTTGATATTGAGTTCATCTCTCGGAGCGCTATTAAGGGGCAAGCGCTCGTAGATTTTGTAGCAAAATTTACGAACATTTCTAAAGAGGAAGCTCCGAGAGACAACCTATGGGTGATCCATGTGGACGGCTCGTCCATAAAGAAAAATGGTGGTGCAAGGGTAGTGTTGAAAGCCCCTGGTGGTGAGCAGTTGTGCAATTCCTTAATATGGGGAATTATGAATAATGAGGCTAAGTATGAAGCAGTACTAGCTGTACTCAGACTAGCCCAGGAAATAGGCGCAAAATGTGTGAAAGTTCGAAGCGATTCCTAAGTCATTGTTGGCCATATCAGGGGTGAGTATGAGACTAAGGGTGAGAAAATGAAGCTTTATTTGTCTCGGGTACAGGAGATGCAGACCTCTTTCAAAAATTTTTGCATTGTCAAGATTCCAAGGGAGCAAAACGAAGAAGCAGATCTTTTGGCTCAGATGGGCTCCGCGACGCCTGAAGATACGGATGAAAAGACTGACATGCCGATCCAAACCCTCACACAACCCTCCATAGCCAAAAATACAACAATTTTAACGCTCGAAGTGGTGCCTCTTTGGGTTGAAGAGTTAGTCGGCTATTTATAGGAAGATGTCCTATCGACGGATAAAAAGGCAGCGATTACGTTAAAAGCTAAAGCCACACAATTCACTTTGCCTCTGCCAGCAAGGCATTCATCGTCATGTGCCTATAAAAGGAAAGTTCCACCTCTATTCGTCAGGTATCCCATATTTTCTCCCAGTTCATCATCTCTTTAAGTTGTTTAATTTCTTAAGGTTCATATCGCTAACTTAGGCATCGGAGCTATCCCCGTTGGGACACCACCAGCCGCTCTTATCTTATTTCTCTCCTTTTGCAGCAAAGCTAATCTATACACAAACATCTGATCATCATCCTGACCAATAGAAGACAGCCACATCATCCCCAGAAGACTGTGTTCAAACAAATAATAATAAAAACAATATCTATGAAATTTCATGTCTCTATTTTGCTACCTGTTAATGACAGTTTTTTTAGACATAGTGACTTAGAAATTCGAGAGGCGTAATCTGCAAAAGAAAAAGTTAGGATACGAGATTTCTGAGGTGTGCTAGCAAGGGATAGCTTCGATGCCTAAGCTAGTTGGTGGTTTCTCATAGAGATAAAGTGAGCAAAAGAATGCTTGAGTATGATTAAACAAATACTTGATTAGAGTTTCCCTTTTATAGGCATCAAGTAGCAATTATGCTCGAATAGTGTCTCTTGAATTCTCGGCCCCGTGAGGAGTCTATTGTGAATATCGCTAAAATTGTGGATAACGGGAATTGTGGGATCATGTGTTGATAGCTTGACCATGCTCGTACAGAACGTGGGTTGCCGCTTTTATCTCAGGCGTAAAACCTTGGGCACATGGCATAACTTAACTTGGTGCTCCAAGCTAGGCCACATTTATTGTGAACATGGCTTCCCTTCTTTTGACCATTGGTTCCCCATTTTACCCTCATGGGCTAGCGTAAATTAGTATGGGCATTCCATTGATGGGTCTACATTATAACACTAATTTGGGGGCCTATTATTTAGTATTGTGATTGATCCATTACCCGACACTGCTAGATCATTGATTTCATGGCTTTTTCATTTCTGCTACTAGTGCTTTACCAAACACAATCCATTTTGTTGGCTCTACCATAGTGACAATTCTTCTATATGCCGAGCATAAAAATAAAAAAAAAATAATAAAAATTATTATTTATGCCTAACTAAGATTAAATCGAGCTTCTGTATATAAGGGGTTCCATGATGGCTAATTTGGTATACCAAATCAACTCCTAGAATTGATTGGAATAGTTCATTTGCTTGGTCGGATATTAGTATTACACTCCCTCATTGGGAATAGATATTCCTTGTTTCACTCAAAACATTGTATGGAATCCTCGAGTAATGCTAGAAGTCATTAGTGTGTCATTCTAACAATAAAGTGGCTTTTAAGTTTACCACAGGCCTTATGATTAATTATTATTGAATTATGATCAAATAGTCATTTTAAAAGTCACATTATTTTTAGAGTGACACAAGAGTGACTTTTAGAATTGCTCGGAATCCTCTCTCTCTCCTCTATCGAATTTCAATCCGGCCATTTGTTAACAGTGTGTACTCTACTCATATGCCAAGCCCTCTTTGTGACCTGCCTTAAAGAAGCTTATTCACTTTGTTTAGGGTCATGTGTCCTACATGTAACCAATTTGACAAAAACCTCCTTAAAATACTCTCATTTTAACTATTTATTGATTCGAGAATATCATGCTTTCCCTATAACCACATTAATTTCATTATTGATGTCTTCTGCCTCACTTTCTGCAAGTTGTCAAGCACACAAGGCTCAAAAGCCTATCGGGCTATTTTGTTAAGGACTTCGATGCCTAATTAAGTAATTGGTACTGAAAATGACGGATTATGCTATAAAACTTACTTACCCGGAGATCAATCATCCCTTCATATATACCTTTCTCTGGTCATTGTTGTCTTTTACCTAAGATTACATTTTTGCCCATTGTATTTGTAAAGGGTTCAATTTATTTGACAGGTCATTTGGGTATTTCACCCCCATATTATTGTTCTACTCCCATCATCTCCCATTCAAGCATCCAAAATTCCAAATCCAACCACCCGCTTCTCTCTCTCCTCATTTTTCCTTTTTCTTTTCTTCTCAGTTCTCTCCTTTCCTTCGTTTCTCTTTCTCTTCTTTTCTTCCTCTCCTCCTTTGCTCAGAATCCAATCTTCACCGTTCACAATGAAGATTCACGTATCATTAACCTTCCTGCCAATTTTCAACTCAATCGGACTACAAACGGTCATCAATTGGAGCTGTTAATTTGCTAGTTTTGAGAGAGACGGTATGTTGTGTGATCTTTTTTAGTTCTCATTTGTTTGATTTCTAAAATTGGTAAGAATTTTTGGCCCCCTCTACCTCACAATTTGGCTGATATGATTTTCCTTTGGTATTTTTTTTGTCGCTTCTATTTCACATGGTGAAAGAACATGTAGTCTAAGTTGACCATGTCCAAGTTGTAAAAATTAGAATTTGAATCACATCTCGGATCGGAGAAACTGATGTTCATTTGATCATATGAAAAATTAGAAAATTGTCCTTAGGATGGACAATTATTATCACAATGATAAGGATTTGAGCAATATGAACATGGTTTATATGTTGTGTACGTATGAGAAAAATGGGTCGGCATAGATCTAACTGTTTTGATTTGGTAGAATTTGTCACGTAAGTCATTGAACTCAGCTCATAGATCTGGACACGTGTTTTCCTCATAAACATTAATCATTTATTATTATTTTTTTATTTCTGTTTAAAATAAAATAAACAAAAAAAAAACAACTAACTAACTAAAAGAAAATAAAAACTAAAATTTAAAAACTCACAAAATGGATCAAAAATAAATTTTGGCAAAAGTTTTTCACGTACTGCCGGTCTGTTGGTGTTGTGGAGGTGCGCTCGATTGCACTCGTGTCAGTGTGCAGACAAAGAATGCGGCAAAAACTGCAAATCAAGACAAAAACAACAAACAAAACAAAAAGAACAGAAAACTCAATATATTGAGACTTTAGAGGAAACAATGAACAAAGGTAATAAAAAAAAAAAGATTAATTAATACTCTCCAATTAAGCAAAGAATTCAATACACAAGATATTGAGACTTTGAAAGAAGCAAAAAAAATTAAGAGATAAGAATAAGGCTTTAATTATAGTAAAAGAGTAAATGTCTGTAAAAAAAAAAAAAAAAGAAGAAAATCCTACAAATATGATGTGACAAAGTCTAGTAACCATTAATCATTCTTTTAACAAAGACTAATCTAAAGCCTATTAGACCTACGTTTAACCCTAAAATAAACATATTGATTTCTATAAAGATATCATTAACTAGAATATGAGGTGATTTTTTGATGATTGTCACTTATCAATCTATCTGTCAGAAAATTGTAGAAATTTGGGCCGGAAATTAGGCTGTGTTTGGCAATGGACTGGACCGGAGGAAGTTGACAAATATTGTAGCAGATTTGATTGATGTGAGGAAAAAAATAAGAATGTTTTGTATAGAAAAGTGAAATTTTTTGTTTTATAATGATTTTTTTATTTAAAAAGTGATAAAAAGTGATTTATGTGATATAAAAAAATAAGAATGTTGAGATTGATTTTGATAAATTTTTTTTGGGATTTTACAAAGTCAGTCCACCTCTAATTGGGTCCTTCCCCAAACATACCCTAATGTCCAACCCAAGTAAATTATCAGCATATTAATATAAGTATAAATATATTGCTTTCGGTGGCTAATTAATTACTACTCAAACATGCCTTTCTTGCCCATATAGTGATAATACACGTGGATAATGCATGAACCTAAATGAAAAGGAAAATGTTAGGGATTCTCTCTATAGTGTTCTCCTAGCGTTCTCCCAGACTTAGGTAAAACATGATTTAAGAAAAAATAAAATTGTAGTGGCTTCCACCACCGGTTTTTTTAAACATTAGCATCAAATTTGAGGCATTAACACCAAAATTGAGGTATTAGCACTAAATTTAGGATGATCAAATCTATTTTTGGTGATACAATCCTAAGGGGTTAACCTTCCACCCTTAAGTTTTAGTTTTGAATCCAAAAACAAGTTTTAAAGCATCAGAACCTAAATATTAACTAATAAAAAATAATATGTTGGCAAAAAAATAGTATTGTAATTTTATTTTTTCTTAAATCATGTTCTAATAAGATTAAGAGAACGCTATGAGAACGCTACAGGGAGAACCCCTAATAAACCCCAAATGAAAAGTAGGAGGAAAATTATTGTTGTTCATTTGAAAGCCAATTTCAAATATATTTGACTCAGGTTGTTAATGTTAGTTTAGAGTGTTTTTTTTTTTAATTTAAAAATGTGACATAAACGTGAAAATAGTTTTGAGTGTATGGTTGTTTATTAATGTTTTTATTTTAAAAATAAATAAAAAATAAGAAGAAAAAAAATATTATCAAACAAAGTTGTTTCTCTCCCCTTTTTAAAAATAAAAAATAAAAATATTAACAAGTAATCCAAAACACAAAATTATTACAAAATTATTTTTACCTTTACCTTATATCAAAACTAATTTTAAATAATAATAATAAAAATTACTTGACAAATAAAGCTAAATCTTGTGTATTCTATTCCAATTAAGGAGTGAAGGATGGTAAAATCCGAAATAAGAGGGTAACAGAGTAATTAAAAGTGAAGGGTAAGAACGGAAGAATTTGGTTCCCATTTATTTATTTATTTTTTCCTGGAGCCCAAGCCGCGTGGAAGATGCTTCCCTTAAACAGAAGGAACCAATATCTGTGTTGTCTGCGACCAAAGAAGAACACGTGGAAGAGCCTCATTTAAACATGGCAAACAAATGCATCTCTGCCATGCAGAGCTGGTCACAAATGACCCTAGATCAGTGTACACCCATGAAACGCCATGCCACTTTAAAAAAAGTTCTTTTTTTTTTAATAGGTATTTTGATGTGGCTAAAAAATAAAAATAATTTTGACCATTTTATGTTGTTTATTAATGTTTGTTTTGAAAACAAAAAAATAAAAATAAAACTGAGAAGAAAAATTGTTTAACAAAGAAAGCCACTTCCATGCATTTTTCATAATTTTTATAAATTTTAAATCAAAATATTTTATGTTTTTTTAAGATATCTTTAAAAAGTCAACCATGTTTTAAAATTAAGTGTAAAAAATTAGCAAATTAAAATTTATTTAGGGTAACCTTCTCAAACTACCACCCCCAATGACAATCTATTCTCGAAATTATCAATTGTAACAATTTATTTTTCGAACTACCAAAATAAGGATAATGTATCTGCAATTTTTAACAAAATAACAAAATTACCCTTACTAAAATAAAAACAAAAATACTAAAATTTATTTATTTTTTTCAAAATTTTAAAGATATTTTTATCTTATTGAAAATTCTATAGGAGTAATTTTATTATTTTGCTAGCATTGAAGGTATAATGTCATTGTTTTGATAATTTGTGGGATAAATTATCGCAATTGATATTTTGAGAGTAAATTATCATTATGATGGTAGTTTGAAGGGATTAAATGGACTTTACTCAGGGCACGGAGCCAGTAGGGGTCGAGAGGGTCAAATGCCCCCTCTCGCCTGCTAAAATTTGTTCTTAACCCAAGTAAAGTGGCCCTGATTTCCCTAATTGCCAACCCTCAGTAGTTTCTCTCCTATTGCCTCTTGCCTTTTTCACTCTCTCTTAACGTTACTGAAGACATAGGAATGGTAAAGTATCAAAAGTAAGATTGAATATGCTGTGTGAATGAAAGAAGAACAGAGGAAATATAGAACAGAGAGTATTTTTTGGTTGAAACACCAGACTTTCGTATTAACACATGTTACATGTGTATTCTAATATAAAGCTTGGAAGAAGATATGGTAGAAGACGAAAAGACTAAGAAAAAAACAAAACAAAGATGGGAGAAGACGAAGAGACGTTCGAATGAGGGGTGGTAGATTGAGAAGAAGATTGAGGAGAAGACAATGACACGTGGTTGGAGGAGAAGAGTTAAGTGCTGATTATGTTTAGACAAGGAGATTGCCATGTAAGCAGTAAGTACGTACGTCATATATTGAAAAATAGGCCTTTTATGAAGTTGCTTGGAAAGAAAGTTAAGAAACCATTGCCCCTCAATACACGTACTACTGTACTGTCACCAACACCACATAGTCCAAGTCCATTAGAAGTTCACCCAAAATTTACTTATCACTTTGAATAAAGTGATGAGAGGTAATCACCAAAGAAAGCCGAACTATTTATATAAGAGGCTGAGAAGTGAGAACCCTTCAAGAGCACAGAGATGGATATTTGCTTAGAAAATATGAAGAGGCAACCGGGTGAAATGTTTTATGAGTTGAAAATTTCTAGATCTATTTATATGAACCTTGGGCCTCCAATTGTAAAGACAATAGTGCAATGTATAAAGAGGCTCATGACTCCATGAGAAATAATTCATATATTGAAAAAACAATAGGAAATAATTCATAATTCTAATTTTCTCTTCTTTCTCGTGGTGTGTCTCCACGAATAAGTACAACTTTGATTTTTTACTTTAAATTACATGCATTCAACCATTTTACTTTACTAATCCATCCAAACCATTACATCCATTCTATCAATTATACTATTTTCTTATCATTTTCATTACATTAATCCATCATAAATTTAGTCAAAAACTTCATTTCTATGCTACTCTTGGTTTTTGAAATTTGTGTGTAAAGTGTTTGATGAAACTTTTCTAAATGAGTAAATCATTCCAGTTTGGCTAAAAGTTCACTAAAAATAATATTGTAATTTGTCAAATTTTTGCACAAATCCAGTATCCCGCTCCTCTCTTTGTGAAAAACTGAAAACCCAAATTAAAGGAAAAAGGGCATGTTGGCATCGGGCAAATTTAGCATTTGAAGTTTGGCAAGGTAAAAATAAGAAAATTAAAAATTTGAGCGTGTAAAAATTTAATTTTTGAAGGGTTATAGGGGTATTTAAAATATATATATATATATGGAAAACATGGCCTCCAAGGCACTATGGCATGTAGTTCCACCATTGGTTGGCATGTTTACCCCCTATCAACAAAAATTCTGGCTCCGTCACTTATTTTACCCGTTTATTTATTTATTGTACTTACAAATTTAGATTTTTTTTTAAAGAATTCCTAACATATTTTAGTATGTACAACTCTTCAAAACTAATTATTATTTCAACTAAATATTACATTTTTGTCATATTAATGGGTTAAAAAACTAACGATTTGGAGGAGTTGATGGGTCAAATGGCTTCCTTGAGGTAAATGCATCGAATTGTAGTTCTATTTGTTAAATTTTTTGTTTTCTCATAATAAAACAAAAATATTTTTTTTGTATTTATATTATATCAAAACAAATTTTTTAAAACAAAAAAAACCCTCAAAATACATTATTTTCTGGTAGATTGAATCAACATTTCATTCTTTTATTATAATATATATATATTTTAAAACATAATAAAATGTAATATTAACTTGAGAAAATTAATATTTTGTTTCAAAATAATAATATAATCAATTGTAAAAAATTTTAATGCCAATTTTTTCACTGATTACCGCGGTAAATATGGGCCTCTAGAATTGCCCCACCCCCTGCCCTTTCTATTTCTCCTATATAGGTACTCTCTTTCAGCTACCTTCTTATTTACACAAAGCCTTCCGTCTCACTGTTGAGTATCTTCGTTGCTCTCAAATCCATCCCAGCCTCCCTCTCTGCGCTTTTCCCCTTTGCATCCCTCTTTCTCATTTCAGTTTTCTCCTAATCCTTTTCCTGAGATTGTTTGGGTTTTCCCATCAACAGATTAACAAGAAGGAAAACGGTAAGTCTTTTAAATCTAGGGTTCATTCTTTGTTCATCTTTTGCCCTCTACATGTACGGTATTGATTTAATCTGGGTATTAAAGAATCTATCTTGTATGTTGGAAAGGTTATAATCTAGATTCGTTTATTTTTTGTGAAAGAAATTTGATGGGGTTGTGAGATTTGCTTATATATGTTCATGTGTTTGATTCTTTATTGTTTTTCTAAAGCAATATGATTGAAATCGTAATGGGTGTTGTGGGTGTCAGAAGCGTCGATGTTTTAATGGAGACCAAGGGTTGGACAAAGAAGTCTAGCAGTATTAGTGGCTCCAAGCAGTACGAAGCTCCCCTCGGCTACGTCGTTGAAGAAATTCGCCCAAACGGTGGCATCAAGAAGTTCCGATCTGCTGCTTACTCCAACGTAAGCCCTTTCTTTCTTGATCGTTCAGAAAGAAAACAAGAAAAAGATTCATTCTTTTGTTCTTCATTTTTTTTTCTAATTGTTTTTTTGGATTGTTTTTCTTTGCAGTGCGCGAGGAAGCCATCTTGATATATCCCAGGAATGCCTCCTTCGGTGGACTAGGATTTCATTTACTCAATAATCTTTCTCTTCTTCCTTCTTTGTTTGCTTGATTTGAATACCAAAGTTTTCTCTGTTGCTGTAAAAGAAACCCAGAAAAAAAAAAAAAAACACACCCTCTGTTTCTCTGTCTTTTTCCATTGCTTTTAAAAAATCTCTGAACAATGACCATCCTCTCATTTCTCCGCCACGACCCTCCATCGCCTTCACCGATAGGGTTCGAAGGCTTCGAAAAGCGTCTCGAGATCACATTCTCGGAGCCATCCTTTTTCTGGGGTCCCCAGGGGCTGTTCGGTCTCCGGGCCCTGACCCGGCCCGAGATCGACTCCATCCTTGATGCGGCTCGCTGGACCATCGTCTCACACCTTTCCAACGACGAGCTCGACTCGTACGTTCTTTCTGAGTCGAGCCTCTTCGTCTACCCTTCCAAACTCGTCATCAAAACCTGTGGGGCCTCCAAGCTCCTCTTATCTATCCCACCGATTCTCCGACTCGCCGACTCGCGCTCACTCGGTGTCGTTTCGGTCAAGTACTCCCGCGGGAGCTTCATTTTCCCGGGTGCCCAACCTGCCCCTCACCGCAGCTTCAATGAGGAAGTCTCCGCTCTGAATGAGTTCTTTGGGCACATGAACTCCAATGCCTTTGTGATCGGCGATCCGACGGTCCCTAATCGTAACTGGCACGTTTACTCCGCCACGACGGAGGGTAATCGGACGGACCCGATTGCTCTCGAGATGTGCATGACAGGGTTGGACCGCGACAAGGCGTCTGTGTTTTTCAAGAACTCGGAGGGATACGCGGCTGGCGAAATGACCAAACTGTCCGGAATATCCGAGATTATTCCCTCTCACATGATTTGCGACTTTGAGTTTGACCCGTGTGGGTACTCCATGAATGGGATCGACGGCTCTGCTTATTCAACCGTGCACGTGACTCCAGAGGATGGGTTCAGTTACGCCAGCTACGAGGCCCTGGGGTTCGACCCCGAGGCCACTGGGTTCGAGCCGCTGGTGCAGAGGGTGCTCAAGTGCTTCGGTCCGGCTGAGTTTTCCGTGGCAATCACTTGCTTTGGTGGCGTCAACTGGGCCACGGAATGTGCTGACGTGGATGGGTACACGTGTGAGAGCGTGGTGAAGCACGAGCTGCCTGGTGGCGGGTGCATGGTTTACCTGGCTTATTCGGCTAAGGCGGGTGCCCGCGCGGTGCCCACGCCAACCAAAGCTGTCATGCGGTGCTGGAATACGTGCCGTTGGAGGAAGAGGAGGTCAAGGCGTGTCCATGGGATAAAGTTTTCCTCCAAATTAGGTCAGAGGAATTTTTCTTCAACCTAATATGTAAAAGTGACATGTGTCCTTTTTTTAACAACATATGAGATGCACATGAGTTTTTAATATTATTTATTTCAACTTTGTCCCTATTATTAAAAAAACATGTGCACCTCACATGTTCAAGGGACACATGTCACTTTTACAAATTATGTTGAAAGAGATTTCTCCAACCCAATTTGAAAGAAAACTTTATCCGTGTCTCATGTGTGTGGTCAGCTTAGGGAGGGCCAATCAGAGTGTCAGTTGTCAGCTTAGGGTGCTTTGGTAATTTACTTACGTAGGGTTTGCCTTGCCTCTACGGTGTTAGTTAATTGGCAGTCCATTATTATGTTATGTGGTGGTAGTTTCTTTTGAAGTGTCTTTCTTGTTTACTGGTCTTTAGTCTTCCCTATGTACTGGGTCTTCGGACTACGATTTGGAATAAATGAGGTTTGGCCATTGTCACTGTCGAATGGAATCTTAATTTGTTTGTTCTGCTTCTGTTTCTGAGAAATAATCAATAGCGTTGTCTCGACTCTCGATGGCTTTGAGCATTTTGAATGTGACGGATCTTATCTTCCTGCCTACCAAACTGTTCTTAAAACTTTTAACTTGTGATTCTTAGACAATATTGCTAAGATCAAATGTTTGTCACTGGTCGTTTTCCCCATTACCCATGGTTGATGGGAAATAGATAGAAAATTTTTAATAATTTTATTGTCCGAATGTATTTTTAAAAAAGTTATTATCTCACAATTAATAGAGTAAATCTGGTCCTCATGTTTAATACGTGGACGGCAAACTTTNGCACATGAACTCCAATGCCTTTGTGATCGGCGATCCGACGGTCCCTAATCGTAACTGGCACGTTTACTCCGCCACGACGGAGGGTAATCGGACGGACCCGATTGCTCTCGAGATGTGCATGACAGGGTTGGACCGCGACAAGGCGTCTGTGTTTTTCAAGAACTCGGAGGGATACGCGGCTGGCGAAATGACCAAACTGTCCGGAATATCCGAGATTATTCCCTCTCACATGATTTGCGACTTTGAGTTTGACCCGTGTGGGTACTCCATGAATGGGATCGACGGCTCTGCTTATTCAACCGTGCACGTGACTCCAGAGGATGGGTTCAGTTACGCCAGCTACGAGGCCCTGGGGTTCGACCCCGAGGCCACTGGGTTCGAGCCGCTTGTGCAGAGGGTGCTCAAGTGCTTCGGTCCGGCTGAGTTTTCCGTGGCAATCACTTGCTTTGGTGGCGTCAACTGGGCCACGGAATGTGCTGACGTGGATGGGTACACATGTGAGAGCATGGTGAAGCAAGAGCTGCCAGGTGGCAGGTGCGTGGTTTACCTGGCTTATTCAGCTAAGGCAGGTGGCTGCGCGGTGCCCACGTCAACCAAAGCTATCATGCGGTGCCGGAATACGTGTCGTTGGAGGAAGAGGAGGTCAAGGCGTGTCCATGGGATAAAGTTTTCCACCAAATTAGGTCGGCCTAATATGTAAAAGTGACATGTGTCCATTTTTTTAATAACATGTGAGATAAACATGAGTTTTTAATATTATTTATTTCAACTTTATCCATGTTATTAAAAAAACATGTGCACCTTACATGTTCAAAGGACACATGTCATTTTTACAGATTAAGTTTGAGGAGATTCCTCCAACTCAATTTGAAAGAAAACTTTATCCGTGTCTATGTGTGTGGTCAGCATCTCCTCCAACTCAGTTTGAAAAAAAACTTTGTCTGTGTCCTATGTGTGTGGTCAGCTTAGGGCGGACCAATCAGAGTGCCGGTTGTCAGCTTAGGGCGCTTTGGTAATTTACTTACGTAGGGTTTGCCTTGCCTCTACGTTGTTAGTTAATTGGCAGTCCATTATTATGTTATGTGGTGGTGGTTTCTTTTGAAGTGTCTTTCTTGTTTACGATTTGGAATAAATGAGGTTTGGCCATTGTCACCGTCAAATGGAATCTTAATTTGTTTGTTCTGCTTCTGTTTCTGAGAAATAATCAATAGCGTTGTCTCGACTCTCGATGGCTTTGAGCATTTTGAATGTGACGGATCTTATCTTCCTGCCTGCCAAACTGTTCTTAAAACTTTCAACTTGTGATTCTTAGACAGAAATATGCAATGTATTTTTAAAAAAGTTATCATCTCACAATTAATAGAGTAAATCTGGTCCTCATCTTTAATACGTGGACGGCAAACTTTAGGAAAACAGGTTTGTCTTTTGTAGTTTGGTCAATCGAAGTGTTGATGGGGGTAAGAAAATGAGTGTGTTTTTATAAAAAGACAGAAAAATGAGCTTCCAAGAAATTGGCAACAACTTGATAAGAAATATGCAATGCAACGTAATATTGTCCATTTTAATGGTAAAATGGACAATATTACAAATTGGGAGGGTAAACTGGTCTTTTAATGTCTTTCATTAAAAGTCCATTTTACCCCTCCTGCTTTTGCCTAACTGATCCTTCTTCGAGAGGGGAGGAGGAGAGGGGGCCAGGGGCTTTTCTTTACGTAGAGACAAATTACTATTCAAACAAAATAATTTTTCCCACCCCAATTTAGAGAAAATTTCATCATACATCTAATTATAACTTATGTTCCATCTTGCATATCAAGATAACCACATGCAACATCAAACTTATTCACCATGTTCAAAGTGATCGAATTGGGATATCTTGAAATTTTTGGCTTGACTTCTAAAAAATTTTAATAAAAAATAAGAAAAGAAACCATCGTCAAACTGCTTTAACAGGTGAGCTCCGCATCTTGAGAGTGCAAGGCGCATGCATGGCCATGAGAGGCCTAAAATTCCTCCCTCATTAACAATTGGGACAAAGAATTATATACTCCTAGTCCAATGAAAATGTATTGACAATTAGAACAATAATGGTGAAAACAATTATATATTTAAATAAATAGTTAGACACTCATGGGACTGGGAGTGTAGTGGATATGGAGGGTCCCCTACCAATCAATACTTGTGCAAATGCAAACAAAGAAAAGGGAGATAAAGCCAATATGTAGAACACCCTATTTCTATGGTTTATATGGAAATTTCAATTACTTTCCAATTTCTGCAAATGCTGAGAGCTTTGTGAATTCTTTCATGGGTTGCAGCTGTATGATAAAAAGATACAAGAGAAAAATGCTAGCTAGGCCCATACCTTGGCACCGTTTGTTAAACGTTTTGCAATGTTTTTGTTTATGCATTGTTTACAGGGCCCACATTTAATAATTTCATTTTTCTAACATTTTCTTACTTTTAACATCACATCACTCACTTTTTATTACTCTTCAATTAAAAAAATCACTACAAAACAAAAATTTTCATTTTTTTATACTAAACATTCTTACTTTTTTACTTTTTTTTTAAAAAAAGACATTTCTACTTTTTTTCACATCTGCTATAGTAAGAAACCAAAACCAAACCAAAATCGTTTAACAAACAAAACCCTTCTGTTGCACCAACTTTAGCCTAAAAATGTCTGTTTCTTGTTTTCAAATCTCCATCATTCTACAAATGCATTTATTATGTTTTTGGAAACCTATGTGAGTCCACTTATTTAATGACAGATTTTGAAAATTGAAAAGATGAGAGAAAGACCAAGGCCTTGTTTGTTTAAATCCCTTACCATTTTCTCACATTCTCTCACATTTCACCACACTATTCACTTCATTTTTTTCAAAAAAAACATATCAAATCATTCACTTTTTATATCAGATTATTTACTCTTTATTACTATTCAAACAAAAAAATCATTACAGAACAAAATTTTTCACTTTTTAATACAAATTTTTCATTTTCCCATATCAACCATTACTTTCTTTTTTCATTTTTTTTTAAAAAGTGAACAGTATCATTTGGTGAACAACTCCGTAGGAGGTTTTCATGTTGTTTAACAAACACCACCCAAGAGAGGAGAGGAGTTGTGCCTCATCCTTCCTCCTTAGCAGTCTTTCTTTGGGCGTGTCGAAAATTGTAATTTCGTAAGAATAATCAACATTTTTAAACGATATCGCAAAACATAAAACATTTGGCATTGCGATTTAACAAACACATAATCTTAAATATGAAAAAAAATAAAAAAATAAAAAAATCTGCGATTTCTATAAGCAAATTAAAGGGTGCTTATTTGAAAAAAATAGCGAATTTAAACCAAAATCACAATTTTGCATAACAAATATTTGATAGAAAATTACTTTTTAATATGTTTTACTAAACGTCTTTACGATTTTAAAAATTAACAATTTTTAAAAAGCCATTTTTAAAATCATACTTATTAAAACCGCAATCTCAAACGGACCTTTGGTATTGATTAAACTTCCTGCTAAATAAACTATATTCGTTTGTTAATTTTTTTAGATAATTATTTTAACGCGGCATAAAACATAAAAAAAAAAAAAAAAAAAAAAATTGTTTTTAAGTATTTTGTAAATGTCTGATATTTTTAGGACGGATTGGAGGAATAAATGATAAGAATAATACAATGCTGTTTTATATAATAAGAATTAAGAATAATATAATGCTGATCTGAGAAATTGCAAAGAACAAAAAGGCAGATCCTTCATTCGGTTCCAAATCTTTTTTACTCAACAAACCAGAGTACCAATCAAATCGTTTCGCCCCTATCTATATTCTGGATGAGGTCCCTATCTCCTCTCTTTCTCCCTCTCTTCCCTCATAGAGATTCCCAAATCTCTTTCACAGTATCCCATTTATAAACATTGCTAACATGTTTCATTCTACAGCCTAAGTCAAGAAGACGAGCACAAATAAGATGATAAACAGAACCACCAAAAACAATATCAACATTATCTGGCCCTTCACACCAGCCTTCTTCATGACCATAGCAACCTTTTTCTGCAAGGAAAGATTAAAATTAACATTTCACCTCTCGCTACATATTAGTAAATTAAAGTAACGAAGTTCATTTGAGCTTGTTTTTCCAGGACGTTGAGTAGCTCAACTCGTGAATTTTAGATCACTGGTAAGAAGCCCTATTCGACAAAGATCCGAAATTAACCTAGTTGAGACTTATTGCAGAGGCTCACCTGAACAAAATCGAGACGATTTGATGTACTGTCCATTTCCATACCCAATTCATCTATAATTTTCTCCTGGGGCACCCAAAGATTACATTATAGACTAACAAATCAGCAAAAATGACCAAACAATGAAGTTTGACCAAAAAAAAGTTGACTTGCAGATACAATCATACAAGTGTCACAAATGCATCAAAATGCTTAAATTGCGGCCACTGTTATCTTCTTTAGAATTATGGTAGAGGTATTATCAAGAACATTAAAAAAGCCTTACATGTGCAAGTAGCTCTTCATGTATAGTAAGCCCAACACCGCCGATTCTCTCCACGCTGGCACTAAGTTCATCTAACTCCTCATCCTGCTGCCTACAATCACCAATTGACAAACATACATAATAAAGAACAAACAAGATACAGAAAAAAGCTATGTTTCTCACCAAAAAAAAAAAAAAAAAAACACCAAGAGATTTCTGATTAACATGGAGTAAACCTCATCTAATCTACTATGTAACGCGGGAACCCCTGTCTTACCTTTTCTAATCCTATAAGCATAGCTTTATCAAAAAACTTGCTTGACTAAGCAAGCTTTGAAACACCAATTAAAAATATTATTAATCCTTAGTTTAAGAGAAATAAATATATAGTAAAAATGCTCAAAATCATGAAAATAGTAAATGATAAATATAGCATTGCGAAACGAAATAGATCGCCTGCAATGAAAGTAAAAATGTTACAAACAAACCCTCCTTTAAGAGGGTGTAAGCTAGATAAGCAATATGTTAATTCTCTTCTCTAGCAACTGGCTCAATGTGCTAGCATCATGCTTGTCAGTAGTATGGATTATAGTAGTCATCACAATAAAATGTTGCATGCTAATTATTTCAATTAAAATTAGTAATTTGTTACAAAACTTTATTTCATTCCAACAATTATTTTTATTGGTAATTTACACACACCTACTGCAATTTTATTGATTGAGAGTTATTTTAGTTAAAGTGAGAAAGGAGCATAGAAGTAGTCATCACAATCAAATGTCGCAAACTAATTATTTCGATTAACATCGGTATTCAATTCAACTATAAAACTTAAACTTCCAATATTTTTTCTAGTGATACTTTACACAAACCCCACAATGGGTCTTGAAGCCAAGACCTCACCATCCACCTTGTTCTTATTGGCGGAGGAAATGCCAATTTCTTTTTTCTTTTTTTTTTTATTCCAGTGGTGAGGCCAACATTATAAAAAAATCCAATTCCAAAATCAGAAGAGAAAGGTCAGAGACTGCAAAAAGCTTCATAATATTTCAAAAATCCTGACAGAAGTCGGAGATTTCTTTGTCTACCTAGTCAAATTATAAAACAAGATAATATTTATGGAATTTGATCTATTCTTAATTAATAATAAACATATAACATGCAGATTCATTTTTAGCTGATATATGAACAGGCCAACATAGATAGTTAGTTCAACTAATAAAATCCACACATTCCAAAGGATGGGAGAAGTAGATATTAAGCTAAATATGTTGCATGTCTGTGTGTGGAAGGAAAAAAGAATGAAGCAATAGAGCTACTTTATCAGAAGCAGCTGTCTATCTGACTCTGATGATATAAGGTCATCATCCTGGGCAGTGTAGTGGTTAGATCTATCTGTCTGGTGAGAACCTGGCATCCTCATTAGTTCTCGGCGCATTCCACTCATACTAGTAGTGCCAGTCCCATTCAACTCCTTTGCAGCTTCTACTGCTCTCTTCACGGCACCCACCTATTATAGTACAGTCATTTAGCCACCACGCACATACACACCAATGCCAAAAGCTTGCAATGTAATACAGAGTATAATTCAAGCTATACTTTCAGTTTTAAAAAATTAAATTAATTTTTTTTTTTAAAAAAAAAGTGGTAACATACATGATGTTTAAAAAAATACACAAATTTATAAGTTAAATCAACCTGAGTACGAGCAGTGCTGGTCCATCTTCTTCGTTTTTCAAGTTCCACTTCATCAATGCCATACCAAGATGGATCTCTAGCTGCTACAGAAATTGTTTTGTCCAATTCATCCACCTTCCTATCAAGAAAGCAGGCTTTCAGTAGCTGCATACTGAGGTTAATTCATCGAACTAAGTCCAAAAACTCATTTAGCAAGCTTCATTGTCAGAGACTCAGTATAGGATCTTTGATTACTATTGAAATAGCCAGGTCTCAATGCAGGATGAGATCACATCAATAAAAACAAAGAAAATGTATTTAACTTTAAATCACATGATAGACACCTATGGTTAATCTTTCCCATAATGTATTATAAGAGGTAAAATTAGTTTTAAGTCAAGCATTGTATTTCCAAATGTACCTGCCACACAATGCTCTCACAACCAGAAAGCAGTTCCTTTGTGAGATGGACTTGCTCTCCAGTATCAGAAGAAATACGCTCCCATTGGTGAAAAGTAGATTGCAACTTATCAATCTGAACAGGAAGATAATCAAATGGTCAGACACTCAATAAATATTACGTAACTCCTATTGCCACTATCAGCAGAGTCCAAACCAAAAACATAAAACAAAACCAAAAGCATTTCTAAAAGAAGTCATGGATGTCATGTCAGTGAGCAGAAATGCAACTGTGCTTCGTGTGTGTGTGTGTGTGTGTGTGTGTGTGAGAGAGAGAGAGAGAGAGAGAGAGAGAGATTCATGTTGCAACACAAGTTTTTTCTTCTTTAAAAGTGCCCCAGATTCCCAACAATTTCAATTAGCCTGAAACAATTATGGTACAATTATATCATCCCAATGAAGCCCTGACCAATATTTTAGCTAGGAAACAGCCAAAGGTTGATAAAATTAAATCATTTGCAAGGGAATAGAGAAGATAATTGAGAAAGCTAATCACTCTTTTAATTAACTAAAGCTAATCAGTCTTTTAACTAACCGCACATCATCCTCAACCATACAACCAAAGCAGCCTAAAAATCAATACAACAGCACTTTGATCAGTCTCAATCCCAAAATCTCCAGATACAGCAGCAGCCATAGCCTGGAAACACCCTGTTAGGAACCCCAGGAATAAGGGTTTGGCATTGTGCCAGTTACGAGCCCCACCTTACTTCAGAAGCTGAATTGGTCCAGGGTAATTGTTTGGGCCTCAGTAGTTATGACATAGTCTTCTTATATTAAGCTTATATATGTAAAAGCCGAATCTATGCCATCTCCTTATAGAACCTAATACAACATCATCAGAATTAAGGACTCCAGCTTCATCAGAGACGAAGTAGCCCCCAAAAAAAAAAAACTGCACCTTTCAACTTCTTTTTTCTTTATTTTTGCATTACAGAAAGCCACTACATTACTGGAAGTTACTTGGCAAGATTCTATGTAACCTTCAATATATAATGGTCTCTATCCTAAATTATATGTTTTGACTTGACTTGGCACGGCTAGTAAACATCATCTCTTCCAAATTGATGTTCCAATAAGTCTTGAAAAAAAATAGATGAGATTTCGGAAGATGTTTCCAGTGGCGGATGAGTGAGTAAACAAAGATATAGTGATCTCCCTAAATGCATGACTTTCTAATGAGAATCATATTTATTTTTTAAAAAAAAGGTAAGAGAAAAATAGGAAATTGTAAAGTAAAACATTCCACTTTTAGAAAGCGGACATGTATTTTCTGGCTTACCAGAAATAAAAACAAGACATTTAAATTGGAACATAAGAAGTAATAAGTTATTTACATTAAATAATCAGATTTTCATAAGCACACCATAACTGTGCAAACCATTGAATTGTTGAGCTATAATCAATGCATATAAACGAGTAACTTATTTTTTTGAACATTACGGATCTGCTAAATTTAAAATGTTAACTTAAGATGATTTATTATGTTGCTCTTGTACCCTCCTCATTTACTAAAGGCGATGGACCTTTTTTTGAGCTTTTTTGATATATTTTACTACTTAAAAAATAGGTATACAAGCAATAGTACTATCTTCTATAACATTGTGACCATTAAATGAAATTGACAATTCAAGAAGAGTAGATCCCACTTCCCAATTTGTCATTTCTTCCACTTCTGTCAGCTACCAAAAGTTTCCTCCATTTCCACGTGTATGTGGACAATGAGCTTTAGCTCAAATGGTACTTCCTCTCTTTGTAGGAAGGAAGAGGTTGAGGTCGTGCGTTCAAGTCCCACTGGGTGCGTGTGTAAGGTTGGAAGTAACCTCTTGATCCAGGATAGGAAACCTAAGTGGCCTCAAATACCAAATCCGATGCAGGATCTTTTGGAATTCGGCACTAGAATTAGGTTTCTTAGTGCATCTTGATTAAGATTTGATCTGAAGGGTTTCAAGGTTATTTAGGTATGAAAAAAAAAAGAGAGAGAGAGAGAGGATCTTCATAGCCTTATTACCACTGAAATTAGGAATCAAGGTTGAATTTCCCGGCAGCAGGTTGTTGAAGTAAGAATTGAAAAGAAGAAGAAGAAAACAGCCTCCTTTATTCTCATAATTTGGATTGTGGGGTCGACAAAATTTGGTGGGTCCGGATAGGAAGGGGAAGTACGCAGTGAAATCTTTCTACAATGTTCTTATTTCTAAAGATTGCAATCCGTTTCCTTGGAAAAATATTTGGCGTACTAAAGCCCCGCCGAGAGTGGCTTTCTTTGTTTGGTCGGCAGCTCTTGGCAAGATTCTCACGCTATATAATTTGAGGAAGAAAAATATGGTGCTGGTCAACAGGTGTGGGATGTGCAAAAAGGATGAGGAATCCATTGATCACTTGCTTCTTCATTGTGAGTGTGCTCAATTCTTGTGGAATGCTTTTTTCAGTCGTTTTGGCTTGGCGTGGGCTATGCCTCGGGGAGTAGCGAATCTTCTGCGAAGCCGGTGATCGGGAGGTCGTTCTAGTAGTGCCGTGGTTTGGAAAATGGTTCCGCTTTGCATCATGTGATGCTTATGGTCTAAACGTAACGGGAGATTTTTCAAAGATCCCGAAAGAAGCTTGGAGGATCTCTTACATTTCTTTCTTACTACTCTATTCACATGGACGGAAGCTTGGCTTGCCCCTTTAGTGATTAGTTTTTCTAATTTTCTTTCTCTCTTCTCTAGTCCCCATTAGGTGTTCTCTTGTATGCTTCTTGTGTACTAGGGTTGCGCCCCTCTACGCGTTTTTTACATAACATTACTTATCCAAAAAAACAGCCCAAGTAGTCAGACACCTAGGTTTCCTAAGCAATCAAACCTAGGAAGTAGAAGGCAATCACACCCTGAAAGCTCTGAGAAGAGCTGCTGCAATTTTATTGAACTTGATCGCTCTATAGCATATTATATAGATGTCTATATAGGCTATTTTCAGTCTTTTTTACAGTTGAGCGTCTAAGAAGCCCATTCCAGCAGATCCTAGAAATTACCAGATTGTCCTGACAAAACAAAATTAAGAAAACTCGATTGGAACTAAACCACCAACTATTTGACCAAAAGAAATAACAAAAGAAAAACATTAATGGCTGAATTAGCAAATGGAGGGTGCTGATGTGGACCCATTATCAAAATCAGACCATCCTCTTGAAATGTTTTGATATATAAAAGCTTGCTCCTTTTGTAGCCTGTACGAGCTCTAATTGATAAATATATATATTGTTAGATCACAAATCACAAATAACCGTAAGTGACCCCATACATTCCTTGATCCAAAAGTGAATACCAATTTCAAATTGTATTCAGAATTGCAGCTATCTATCACATCACTGATCATAGAAATGTATATCAATGCTATGAAAATCCTAATTAAAGGAACTAATGAATAAAACCATAACAATATCAATGTAAATTGAGCACCCCATTTATCCTCCCCATAGTCTAGTGGTAATTCACACAATGTAGCTGATTCCAATAATTCATGGTATGTAGCAGATGCATCAAAAGTGGAGGGGAATTGGGGTCACAAGACATATGCAGAACCGCCAAACTACAAAGTAATAGAATGCAGATTAAATTTTTTTTGAGAAGTAATGTTGTATATATACCAAAAAGCGCAATGCGCCTCTAGGTACACAAGAAAAGCACGGAGCGCCTCGGAGCATACATAGGAAGCCCAACCAAGAACCCAAAAAAAAACCCTGAAAAACACCCCAAGCCTTAAACCCTAGAAATCAACAACCCAAAGAAAACACCCAACAATAAATACAAAAAGGCTCCCAAAATAGAACCGGAAAAAACAAAAAACACCCAGCACCCAACACCCCTAAATCTAATGAACTTTAGGGGGAAAGGAAAAAGCATTTTTAGACCACCCCCCCCGCCTACGCTGACACTTCACCAGAGAAATGGAGCAATCCAAATTCTTAAGCTCCCTCATCCCCTTAGCCTTCAGCTCCCTGGCAGAGAGTAAATCCAACAACTTGTTGTCATCACCTCCCCAAGTCATCCCCACCACAGAAGCCACATTCATCACACTATGCACCTCTTTGGAATATCCCTCCACCCCTTCCCCCGGATTATTAACAACCACAGTCTCGACCAGCATCTCCTTGTTTTTAATTAACTGCTTGGCAACCTTTTCCTTCACCCTCCAAAAATACCCCAATTGAGACTTGGAGACAACAGAAGTGGAAGCAACAGGTTGGCTAAGACTCCTACCCAAATCAGCCGCCCCATCAGGGAGAGAAGTAGCCCCCTTCACCACCGACAAAGCGGGAGGGGCAAGACTCGTTCATCCAAAACAGTAGGAGGAGCAGCTCTCAGACCAAAAAAACTGAGTCTAATCAAACTCTTCGCCGGAGAAGAATTCCGAACAGACTTAGCCTGAGAGGATCCACATGCAGCCTTGGCCAAAGTCTCCTCCGACCCCGGCAAATCGACAGAAACCACCACCCCAGAAACAAAGCCTTCCCGGACCCTTCTACTAGGGTTCACCGATAAATCGTCCTCCCATGGAAGAGGGAAATCAGAAAAACTCACCTGAGAAAGCCGCCAAACCGCCGACACAGAGCCAAACCCAACGTCGACAGCCAACTCGCCCGATTCCCCAACGACCAGCGGCTCCAAACTCGAAGCAAACACACCCAAAAAACTTGCTGGTAAATCAGGAACCAGCAACGAAGCAACACCTGCGGACCCATCACCAGCAGCTTTGGCATGAGTGTCCTCCATAACCGGTGAAAGGACAGGAACCTCCACCCCCGCACCAGACCCATTGGGCACCAGCGACGATGACAGCTCCGCGCCCGCTGCACTCGAAGAAGCCTCAAAGGCGGAAGGCTTACATCACCCAGGTCTGAAGGGCTTAAGAGCCAACCTCACCTTAGAGGGGGGCCTGCGAAAACCCTGCAGACGCCCAGCAGGCTTGGGCGAAAAATAAGGCCCAAGCCCAAAACCCTTAAAAGCCACTTGCATCTGTTTTCTAAACGATAAACCATCAAGCCCAGCAATGACCCGGCCCAACTCCAAGAGAAAATACCCTACCAGCTCCTCAACCCTTCTCTTGACCGAATCAGTGTTCTTCTTCGCAATACCAGCCGCCACCCCTGAAAATTCCAATTCATAGAAGTCCACTGCACGCCGTAAATCATCCCCACCGATCCCCACCACATCTTTCGACGACATCTGCAGTATATCCATACAGAACGAGGACCGTCCCATCATCTCGACATGAGGCTTCGATTTTAAGGCCTTCAAAAAAGATCTCTCTTTAGAACAACCCGCAGAAACGTTGACCCAAGCAGGAGTCAGCAAAGGGCGAGACCCAAACTCCTCCGACCCCTTTGTAACTTCGGGAGGGACCACAATAAGGCGCAGCTCACCCGCAAACCGGCGCCAGCCCCTCCCAAACCTACCCTCCGAGAGCCATAAGACACCTTTACGACTTCCCTCCGCCTAAACGGAAACCTCTAAAAACCTCCTTGCCTTATTGGCACCCCCATGAACCATTAACACTTTGTCCTCCTCACAAAAGGATTTGGCAAAATCCTCCTTCACACGACACGCCTCTTCCACCGTATTCGCCAGCCATGTCGAGCAAGGAACGCTGGCAAAGATAAACCCTACGAATTTTTTCCTTCTTTCCTCCAAACGAAGAACAAGGGACCCTTCTTTTGCCGAGAAACAAAATACTTTAGCTTCAATGAAGAAGCGCCGTTCCATCACGACACTCAAAACCCTGGCAATGCGACACCAGAAAGTGCCGCCGCTAGGGCAAAGATGGGAGATGAGAGATTTGAAAAAAACCAAAGAGAGAGAACGGAGAGTTCTTTACTGTAGCAGGAACGTTCAAAATGATAGTTCACTCACACAATCTAATAATATCAATACTCAAAGTGTAGCGAAATTTTCAAGAATGCAGATTAAATTAAATCTCATATGCCACAAAACATATAAAAATAGTATTTGAAGAATAAAAATACCAAGTGACCACACTGGATCGATCATATATGCCTAACTTCTATTTGCTCTCCTCCCCCCCCCCAAAAAAAAAACTTACAGATTCTTGAATCTCTTCTTTCACTACATAAAATGGATCTTGAGCAGAAGGCATCTCGTAACTTACACAGTAATTTAACCTACATACATCCAGAAACAAACTTCCATTAGCAAGATTAGATCAACTATAAGCATGCTGAAAAGACAGAATACACACATACATATGAATAATTTGGAATTAACCACCTTTAAAGGTTCTACACCATTAAGTAAAACAAATACCTAAATGTAAAAATAACACAAAATTTAAACGAGGGAAGACTATACTGACTTCAAATCAGAGAAATTTCAAGGATTTCTAAAACCAATTAATTTGCACTTATTCTTTCTTGACCAGCTCTGAGTACCATTGTATAGAATCTACACAGTAACCCATGAGTTAATGAAGAGAAAGAGGAGCTCCATGAATCAAACGGAAGGGAGATCCAAATCGCCTTTTTGAGAAAATTGAATTAATGAATAAAGCTTGTTCGTCAAACAAACAAGACTAGGGACTGTTCGGTGTTGTTAAAAGCTAAGCACAAAAACCTCATTGGGCCTAAATCAGAAAAAGAAAAACGGAAATCTATAAAACATCACCGATCCAAATCACGACCAAAAGCACTAAATTTATACAGATATCAAGAAAAATTGAAAAAAAAAAATTGGCAATAACATTAATAAATGTAAGGATAGCAACCTGAGAGAGAGAGAGAGAGAGAGAGAGAGGGAGGCTTGTACGGACTGACCTGAAAAGAAAGAGAGGAGAACTTTTCGGTTTGGTCTGAGGCGGAGATGGGAGAAATAGAGAGGTGCAAGCGAGTCCGTTTGGTTTACGGAATATACAGTTATTCCTATGAAAGAATTTTTTTTTTTTTTTTTAATATATATATATTTATAGCTCTTTGAGTCTCAAAACAGAAAATTCCCTAATTTTTTTTTTCTTCGAATTTTTACTCCTTGCGTTAATCGAAAAGACAAATAAATCCCCACTGTTATATTTTTCCCAATTTTTTAATGCCCGTTAATCTCAAACAAAACGTATCATACAAGCCATGTCGGTCCCAATTTTTTAATGTGATGCCAAAACGGTAAGCATATGGACTTGGGGTTTTATTTTGAAACCCCCAAATCACCATCGTGCTCCATCACCCATGCAAGACCCACCCAGACGAAATTGACGGCAGATGAAATTGGCAGCAGAAGTGTGACGCCCCGCTCGATGGATAAATCAACTAACTAGTCATTGATCCCACAGCGCGCCATCCCAACCATGTCCCTCCATGATACGACCTCCGGAAAATTACTTTCCTCGTCATAACGAGAAAACTGTAGCGGAAAACTTTATCAAGACTCTGGGATTAAGAGACAGTAATTGAAACATCACACAGCAATAGCAGAGATAAAGTACTACATCATCAATATCATAAATAGTCACCAAATGTACTAGTCATCAGACCATCAACAGGAAATAGATATAACTCAAAATAATAACGCCAACATTGTTCACAAAATATCAACAGATCAAAGCCTAGAACTAATGTGACGCCCCGCTCGATGGGAATATCAATTAACTAGTAATTGACCCCATGACGCGCCATCCTAGCCATGTCCCTCCAAGACACGACCTCCAAGAAAAACACTTTCCTCGTCATAATGAGAAAACTGCAGCGGAAGACTTTACCAAGACTATGTGATTAAGAGACAGTAATTGAAACATCACACAGCAATACTAGAGATAAAGTGCTACATCCATAATATAACAAATAGTCATCAAATGTACTGGTCATTAGACCATCATCAAGAAATAGATACAACCCAAAATAAAATACATCAACATTGTTCACAAAAGATCAACAGATCAAAGCATAGACTTAAGCTTCAGCAGAACTAGGGAAATCAAAATCTCTATCATATCTGCACGGGCAGATCCTCCATCTTCCCACATCGTCCTAAGCCAAACATGATCCATATTCTCAAAGATTACCCGTATCAGGTCCTGAGCAATCACCTAAGTAGTCTTCGACGGCATCTTCGTCTAGTGCAGCTAAACCACACAATTATTCGTAATAATGAGGAAATATATAAAATAAATGGGGTAAGTCTAAGACTTAGTAATTTTTAACGCAGATAATACACATGCCAGTTTTTAGTAATGAACTCAGGTGTTTAATAAGCAAAATTAGTTTCATCATGACAGTTTGATTATGCGTGATATATATATAGTAATGATATATGTATATGATGTAAATAACAATAATAGTTCAACAGTCTGGTCTACTCGAGATATTACTCATTCTCAGTAGGGTTGATGCTGTCCCGAGGGACTTATAATACAATACCAGTGCCCTAGCCATTGTACAACATACCGTACGTAACATTAGTGGCACGATCGGGTCCGACCCCGAGTGGCCCACACCAATTAATGACGTCCGTCTTGTAGTGACCGAACCATTGGCAATGGTTGCATCAAGGTCACAAAACCAATGGATCCACAGCCATCATATAAAGCACACATTTGACCATAAAGCTAACATGTATAGTAAGTCAATGGCCATTACTACCGCACGTACCAGTGTACCATATCATACGATGCAATTATCTTGTCTGTATTTTACATGCATGTTATTTTATAAGTCCCACTTAGTTAACATGTTCAGCACAACGTTTTTCTCAAAAGACAGAGTTCATGTGCAATATGTACAAAATGTGAGAGTTGTAAAATATGCATGTTTGCTCAGTACACAAAATAGACATGCAGTGCATGAAAAATAACAATGCGCATTAAGTGAGTTAAAACTCATTTGGATCGATATGTGTCTTCGAAAACTCCAAAAGATCCGGGTTCACCAAATCTGTGAAAAACCTTCTATTAGTCCTAATTCCACTAAAACAACTCTAAAGTAAGGAAAACAGGAGCTACGTGACGGTTGGTGAAAATAAGGTTTCCCTATCACACAGTGACCGTACGTCCGCCGCACAACGACAAGCCGTACATCCGACACAACACCGTACGTCCACTGTATAGGTCCTCAGGGAGAGCCTCATTTTCTCTCCACAGTTCATCTATTCTCTGACTTCTGGGGCTACTAGGAACAACCTAAAGCCTTCTAGTCTAGTTAATAGCCTCCATGCAACGTAACAACGCTAAGCTAACGAAAATGCTAACCCAAACGGGTTTTAAGGCACAACTAAGCTAACGACTACAACTTAACGTAAAACGAGCAGCATAACGGCGTAATTGAAAAGTTAAAGATTGAACGTTACCTCCTTGAAACAAAACCGCAAGAGTTCTGCCTCACAAATGTTCCGAAACTCACAATGCCTCACACACATGCTCACAAACACTTGGAAAACACTCTGGCAGCCTGGGGGTGTTCTGAATTTGTGAGAAACACGAAGGGGGTAATGTGATATTTATAGGCTCAGAAAAGCAACGGACATTCGGCCAAGGGGTGTACATCCGGTGGTTCTTGCCTAGAGGTCCAAAGTCTGCTTCGTACGTCCAGGTATTATCCAAAGGGTATTCAAAAAAGTAGCGGACATCCGGTACTTTTGGTGTACGTCCGTTGTACAATTTGCAGAGCGTACGTTCGGTGGTCCCCCCACGTACGTCCATACTACAAACAATAGTGTACGTCCGCCAAACCTAGTGTACGTCCGCCCAAAAGTCCAAATTACCCCTCTAGCGTCCTTAGTGACCCAAAGCCCAAATTAATTCCTCCAACTAAGTTACTTACGCTTAGTTAATAATTTGGGTCACTACAACTAAGCTTCAATAGAGCTAGTGAAATCAAAATCTCTATCATGTCTGCACGGACATATCCCCCATCTTCCCACATCGTCCTAAGCCAAACAGAGATCCATATCTTCAAAGATCACCCATATCAGGTCCTGAGCAATCACCCAAGTACTCTCTGACGGCATCTTCGACTAGTGTAGCTAAACCGCGCAATTATTCGTAATGATAGGGAAAGACATAAATAAAAAGGGTAAGTCTAAGACTTAGTGACTTTTAACGCAGATAATACTTATGCCAGTTTTAGTAATGAACTCAGATGTTTAATAAGTAAAAGCAGTTCCATCATGACAGCTTATTTATGGTTGATATATGTATAGTAATGATATATGCATGCGATGTAAACAACAATTATAATTCAACAGTATGGTCTACCTGAGATATTACCCATTCTCAGCAGGGTTGATGCTATCCCGAGGGACCTATAATATAATGCCAGTGCCCCAGCCATTGCGTAACATACCGTACGTAGCATTAGTGGCACGATCGAGTTTGACCCCAAGTGGCCCACACCAACTAATGACGTCCGTTCTATAGTGACTGAACCACTGGGAATGGTTGCATCAAGGTCACGAAACCAATAGATCCATAGCCCTCACATAACGCACACATTTGACCATAAAGCTAACATGTATAGTAAACCCATGGCTATTACTACCGCACGTACCGGTGTACCATGTCATACGATGCAATTATCTTGTCTGTATTTTACATGCATGTCATTTACAAGTCTCACTTGGTTAACATGTTCAGCACAACGTTTTTTTTCAAAATGATAGAGTTCATGTGCAATAAGTACAAACTGTGAGAGTTGTAAAATATACATGTTTTCTTAATACACAAAATAGATGTGCAGTGCATGGAAAATAGCAATGAGCATTATGTGAGTTAAAAACTCACCTAGATCGATAAGCGTCTCCGAAAACTCCAAAAGATCTAGGTTCTCCAAATCTGTGGAAAACCTTCTATTAGTCCTACTTCCACTGAAAAAACTCTAAAGTAAGGAAAACATGAGCTATGGGATGGTTGATGAAAATAGGGTTTCCCTGTCACACACTGACTGTACGTCCGAGCTCGGGGCCGTATGTCAACCGTGTCACGACGAGCCGTACGTCCGGCACAACATCATACGTCCGCTATGTGGGTTCTCAGGGAGAACCTCATTTTCTCTCAATTGTCCGCCTATTCTCCGACTCCTAAGGCTATTAGGAACACACTAAAGCTTTCTAGTCTAATTTGCAACCTCCATGCAACGTAACAATGCTAAGTTAACGAAAACACTAACCCAAACGGGTTTTAAAGCATAACTAAGCTAACTACAACTAAACATAAAACGAGCAGTATAACGACATAATTAAAAGCTAAGGATCGAATGTTACCTCCTTGAAACAAAACCACAAGAGTTCCGTCTCACGAAAGTTCTGAAACACGCAAACGCCTCACACACACGCTCACAAAACACACTCAAGACACTTGGAAACACTCTAGGAACACTCTGGCACTTTGGGGGTGTCTAAAAACGAGTGAAGGATGAAGAGGGGGTATGAGGTATTTATAGGAGAGGGCTTCCAACAACTCCCCTGGCAAAGTAGCGGACGTCCGGCCAAAGGGGCGTACGTCCGATGGTCTTCGCCCAGCGATCTAAAGTCTGTCTCGTACGTCCAGGTATTAATCAGAAGGTATTCAAAAAGTAGCGTATGTTCGGTAGTCCCACGTATGTCCGCCTGTACGGTTTGTAGAGCGTACGTCCGGTGGTCCCCCACTATACGTCCACACTACAAACAGCAGCATATGTTCGCCAGACCTAGCGTACGTCCGTCCTAAAGTCCAAATTGCCCCTATAGTGTCCTTAGTGACCCAAAGCCCAAATTAATTTCCTCAACTAAGCTACTTACGCCTAGTTAATAATTTGGGTCACTACAAGAAGCAAACATCGACAGCAGCCAAAACTCACAGCATCCAAACCCAACATCATCACAATGCTCTGGCTAAGGTTCCAGAGAAAGATGGTGATTTGGGGGTTTTATTTCCGAACCCCCCAAGTCCAAATGCTGCTCATTGTTTTGGCATCAAATCAAAACGGTGAGTTTTGATCTTACGTGTCTAATGTTGCCTCGCAAAACCACCCTCAAGCGACTCGGGGTGGTGCAACCACCCCCAATGCTCATCAGGGGTGGCCACCCTTGATTTGCTCCAGGCCGGCTGCAGCCAGGCCTGTTGATTTTCGGGGTGGCCAAGCCACCCCTATTGGCACTGAGGGTCATGCGACCATGTGACGCCCCGCCCGATGAGAATATCAATGAACCAGTAATTGACCCCACGGCATGCCATCCCAGCCATGTCCATCCGAGACACGACCTCCGGGAAAACACCTTTCTCGTCGTAACGAGAAAACTGCAGCAGAAAACTGCAGCAGAAAACTTTACCAAAGACTATGGGATCAAGAGATAATAAATGAAACATCACATAGCGATACCAGAGATAAGTACTACATCTATAATATTATAAAAGTCACCAAATGTATCGGTCATTAGACCGTCAAATAAATACATTCCCAAAATAAGATATTATAATATTATTCACAAAAGATCAACAGATCAAAGCTTAGACTTAAGCTTTAACAAAGCTAATGAGATCAGAATCTCTATCAAGTCTGTACGGGCAGATCCTCTATCCTCCCACATTGTCCTAAGCTAGACCGGATCCATATCCTAAAAAATTACCCGAATCAGATCATGTGCAATCACCCAAGTAGGCTCCGATGGCATCCTTATCTAAAGCAGCTAAACCGCGCAATTATTCGTAATGATGGGGAAAGACATAAAATAAGGGCGTAAGTCTAAAACTTAGTAATTTTTAACGCAGATAATACCCATGCCAGTTTTAGTAATGAACTCAGGTGTTTAATAAACAAAAGCAGTTCTATCATGACAGTTTAATTATGCGTGATATATATATATAGTAATGATATATGCATATGATATAAACAATAGTCATAGTTCAACAGTATGGTCTACTCGAGATATTACCCCTTCTCAGTAGGGTTGATGCTGTCCCGAGGGACCTATAGTACAATGCCAGTGCCCCAGCCATTGCACAACATACCGTACGTAGTATTAGTGGCACGATCAGGTCCGACCCCGAGTGGCCCACACCAACTAATGACGTCCATCCTGTAGTGACCGAACCATTGAGAATAGTTGCATCAAGGTCACAAAACCAATGAATTCACAGCCCTCACATAACGCACACATTTGACCATAAAGCTAACATGTATAGTAAGCCCATGGCCATTACTATCACACGTACCGGTGTACCATGTCATACAATGCAATTATCTTTTATGTATTTTACATGCATGTCATTTTACAAGTCTCACTTGGTTAACATATTCAGCACAACGTTTTTCTCAAAAGACAGAGTTCATGTGCAATTCGTACAAAACGTGAGAGTTGTAAAATATACATGTTTGCTTGGTACACAAAATAGACGTACAGTGCATGGAAAATAACAGTGCGCATTATGTGAGTTAAAACTCACTTGGATCGATACGTGTCTCTAAAAACTCCAAAAGATCCGGGTTCTTCAAATCTGTGAAAAACCTTCTATTAGTCCTAATTCTACTAAATGACTCTAAAGTAAGGAAAACATGAGCTACGAGACGGTTGGTGAAAATATGGTTTCCCTGTCACACAGTGACGGTACGTTCGGGCTCGAGAGCATACGTCCGTCGTGTAACGACAAGTCGTACGTCTGATCGCGATACCGTACGTCCGCTGTATGGGTCCTCAGGGAGAACCTTATTTTCTCTCCCACTGTCCGCCTATCCTCCGACTCCTAGGGCTACTAGGAACAACCTAAAGCCTTCTAGTCCAGTTAATAGTCTCTATGCAACGTAACAACGCTAAGCTAATCGAAAACGCTAACCCGGGTCTTAAAGCACAACTAAGCTAACAACTACGACTAAACATAAAACGAGCTGCATAACGACATAATTAAAAGCTAAGGATCGAACATTACCTCCTTGAAACAAAACCGCAAGAGTTCCGCCTCACGAACGTTCCGAAACTCGTAAACGCCACACACACATGCTCACCAAATACTCACAAACACTTGGAAACACTTTGGGAATACTCTGGAAACACTCTGGCAGCCTGGGGGCGTTCTGAAGTTATGAAAAACACGAAAGGGTAGGGTGCTATTTATAGGCTCAGAAAGCAGCGGACGTCCGGCCAAGGGGCGTACGTTCGATGGTTCTTGCCCAGCGATTCTATGGTTGCCTCGTACGTCTGGGTATTAACCAAAGGGTATTAAAAAAGTAGCGTATGTCCGGTGGTCCCACGTATGTCCGCTTGTACGGTTTGCAAAGCATACGTCCGGTGGTCCCCCCACGTACGTCCGCACTACAGACAACAGCGTATGTCCGCCCAAAAGTCCAAATTACCTTTTTGACGTCCTTAGTGACCCAAAACCCAAATTAATCCCCCCAACCAAGCTACTTACGCCTAGTTAATAATTTGGGTCACTACATACCACCCCCTAGCCGCTTTTGTGAGTGGCCGACCACCCATTTAGGCTTTTTACTTCTTTTTTTCTTTCTTTCTAATATGAGTTGAAAATAATAATAATAATAATAATGTGAGATTTTTAGTATTTTTTATTAAATTTAGTTGGACCATATTTGTTGTTATCAAACTAAAAAATATGAATAACTATTTCATTTCACTATTCTCTATTTCCAGTAATAATTATTCCATTCCTAATAGAATATGCATTCCGCAAACTAAACGAGGCTTTACATGGGGAAACAAGCCGGTTTACAGCTAATGTAATTTTAAAACAATCTAAGGTTATTAATTTGCCACGTCATATGAAATAAAGCGGCATCAGCTCACAACAAAGAAAATGACATCATCTCACAATAAAGAAAACGCCATGCGCCTTCACCACACGACATCTACCAGCGATCTTCTTGACTTCACCTTTCGACATGTCATTGTTGTAGTTTCTTTCATGTGGGATGATGTCGTTAATTTTATTTCATATGACATGGTAAATTATTAAACTTAGATTTTTTTAAAATTATCTTAGCTGTAAACCGGCTTGTATCTAGTTCAATTCAATTAGAGAGGATCCAATTCTACTACTGTGTTGATGTTCAAAGGATTTCAACTAGCACTCGCCCGAATTACTGATTTTTTTTTTCATGCAATTTTTTCAAGAAATTACATTTCATTTTATATATCAAGTACATACGAACTAATTGTTTTTGTTAAGTTATACCGTTCATTAGGATACTTGTCTTATAGGATAATTTCCTTTTAGAGAATTTATTGTAGTTGATGGTAATCAAATCAAATAATTTGATTACTATACTTATTCTTATTTCCGCTTTTACGGTTGTAATATTTTATATAAGTGTGATGAAATAACAAAAGAGAAATCAGAAAATTATTCTTAAACATTGTGTTTGAAAAGGTTTTAGGTTCCATTTAACGAATCTAAAGGGTCTAAGTTCCTTCAAAACCTAACAATCTATCCCACCCCATAGCTCGGGGGTGATCACAGCCATCCCCAATGACACTTTAAGAATTTTGAATCAATTCTAGTGAGAAAATATATGTTGTTAGCCAAACAAAAAGATGAAAATAACCATTTCATTCCAACTCTTTATTCCGTATACCTAACTGCATTGCTTCACCTCGGTTACCCTAGTCTGCACAGCACTGCCAATGATAGCAAGCCTTGAGTGTGAGGCCAAAAACTATCACCTCCCTCTTCGTCACACTAACATCTTAGAGCATGTTTACGATTGTGTTTGAGAAATAGAGCGGAGGACTTCTTATAACGGGAATCCCACAGACAGTTCATGAAGAATGAAAATCATAATGTCAGGAGTATCTCAAATTTACTGTAATACTTTTGCATACCATTTGATTCAGATGCTTTCAAACAAGCATTGGTAAATTTAATAATCATAGAAAGAAAGTACCAATTAATTCTAACTACAACAAGCTGGAAGGGAAGAAATAAATATCCTTGTGAATATCAAGTTCCAAACTTCCTGTTCCTCAAAAGTTTATCAACTTGATCAAAAGGGAGGTGGGAAATTCCATGAACATGCAAGCATTTCATTCCATTTTCACCGGTGGATAAAACCACTTGCAAATGCCTTACCTCGTCCTTGTTCATATTTAACAGCTTAAGAGTCTCTTTAATACAAGGGAAAAATGCTTGGGGCCGAGCACAAAACGGCTGAAAAATACATAACAATGCCTGCATATCAGTTTCAAACTGACTCACCCCACAGTCAGAAAATTGAATCTCACTTGTGAGACTGCTGCAAGAAACGAAATGGTCGATCCCATCAGCAACACTTCTCCATAAATCCAAGAAGTCTCTTGGATTGAGACTCGTTTTCAAAACATGCAGCTGACTTCTAAGAACGTCTAATGCTTCAACAAAATCATTTGACAGAGGTAGATCCATGGTTGCTGATAATCTAACTGGAGTCAAAGCTGCTTGCTCTTGCTCAAAATGATCCTTATTTTGGACATATTCCCAGGAAAGATACTCAAATTCACGAAGAATAACAGCAATTATCTCCATAAGCCAATTGGTCTCAAGCTCAGATAAGTTTTCTATTTCTTCCCCAAAAAAGCAACTGTTGTCAATTCTTCCATCTTTATCACGATGATTAGAATCATTTTCAGCAATTCTCATCTCCAGAATCTCCACATCATCACTCCATTCTTGCAGTTTAGATTCAACATATCTAGCAGCATTAATTAATCCGCATAACCTGATCAATGCATCATCATTGGAATTATCAGGAGGGAATTCGGTCCTCTGGAACCGCAAAAGCAGTACTTCAAAAAAGTACCAGAGGAATTTGACTGCAGCTGATCTGATAAATTTTAGACGTGGTAATGTGGCTGGCATAGTTTGGCATCGCTCAATCAATTCCCACGAAATTTTAAGGGCAGATTCTGCAATGGATGGAGCTTTATGGTATTCTCTTGTAGAAAGAAGATATTGCTCAGTGTTTGTATTGATGTGCAATGCAGATCCATGTTTGTTATCAATTATCCAAGCTCTCTCATCTTTCAGTTCTGCTTTTAGCTTCTTACAAGCAACCTTGAGCTCTATCTTTGCCCAAATCTTTAGCCAATCAGGCCTATCACAGAATATCATTAATACTGATATGCCTCTTGAAAGCCCTTCAAACCTTTCAGACTCTGCCAGGAAGAGACATGTTTCCAAATTTAAAAGCGATTGCATCCGTTTATCAAAAGCAACTATGAGGTCTATCAGATGAAGCCATGAAATCATAACTTCAGATTTCATATGCTTTTGCCTGTATCTTTCAGCAAGACCAGAGAAAATGTTCTTTGCTAAATACCCAGACAGCATTTGGATCATTGCAGAAAGCCAAGCTTCTTTAGCACTACAACTTAGCAATCTTGCTCTATCAATCAAAGGCTGCAACAAATCATCCACTCCCATGATAAAATCCCTTGTAAATTTATACACAAGAGCAAAGATAAACTCAGGCTGATCATCCCATTTTGAGAAGTGATACTCCATCCGGGATGCAATAGGAGATACCAGTTCATCAATGGCCCAGAGCTGCATATTGTACTCCTTTCTTCCAAAAAGATTAAGCTGTCTCTTTTCCCTCTGTTTCTGCAGATGCTGCAAAGCGCAAAGAGCGACAAAGCTATGAGAATAACTCTCTCTTTTGTCTCCTTGCATCAGACCTAGAGGGTTAGGGATGCCAGATATTTGTATGCTTTCAATTTTAGATGTCAAAAGTTTTGGTGGCCATCCAAGGGAAGCAAGAACAGCTCGGTGATCTGCAAAAACTAGCGGCCTAAGAACAGCCAAAATTTTATCTACTCTAGTATCAACAGATTTCAAAAGATTACACCACTGAGGCTGGAATTTCACAATGTTGATCAATACTTGTTCAATATCATTCATGGTTTTTATGGCTTCAAGCAACTTCTCTTGCTTTGGTCCAGAGTCCTGCATTCCAAAAACATATTCATGTTCAACATTTTGGCACCCATTACCTAATCTACCATTTGAAAATGCAAGCAGGAGTGGAGAAACCATTTAGTAGCAATTGATGAATTTGAAACCTTTGCTGAGAACAAAGTCCCGGAATGGCGATTCATGACACGAAAAACAGCATCTTCAAGATCCCCAACCAGAGCTTCCAATCGTAGAGAAGTCTCTGAAATATTTAAGAAGGTAAGCTTTCATAATGATAAAGAAAATTAAAGGAAATAAAGAAGATACAGACAAAAGTATTTACAGGCTACATTTTCCCTTTTATTGCTGGATTGAATTACAGTACAAATTACTCTTATTTATAGAAGAATTGGGATAGGTGAAGATAAATCAAATCCGATTTCCTAAAAGATAAGAGATGATATGTACTCAGAATCATTTGATTACAACCATATATTCTAATAGCTTCTAGCTCAGTAACCCCCCAAAAAAAAGAAACAGAAGTTACCGGATAGTCTTGGGATAATATCTGGAAAATTTTGGGCATATGAATCAGACAACAAAATCAATCATGGCAAGAAAGAAAGACACACACCATTTACTAATAAGAAAAGAGGTGGAAGTAAAGACATCAAACATCTCTGTCTTCGCCTCTGTCTCATGACGCATACCCACAATGTCAAATTTGAAATCCAGAAACAATCAAGCATCACAACCGTTTGGAATTACGTAACTCACCAACATAATTGCGAATACCCTCTATTTGCCTTACTTTCTTAGCAAGCCGAGGCAGCTCTTCACGCCATACCTTGGAACCAATCCCATCTACAATCCAAAAAAAAGAAGAAGACCCAGTTGATATAAATTATTCAAAAAGCTCAAATCAAACTGTATAGTTAGATTCTAGAGAGTGCAAGGAAGCAGTGACGAACGTGGAGCACTGCGGAGGCTGAGATTCTCAAGCTTAAGATTGAGGTGGTGAATGGAAGTCCTGGCTGCGAAGGAGCGAGAGATCCAGGAAACGGCGCGATTCGAGAGGTATCTTTGGAGGTGGAGGAGATCGGCGTCCAGATCGGCGCAGCGTTTGTTGAGTGCTGCCGAGACATGAGGAGCTCCGACGAGCACATCTTCTCGGGTCCGGAAATGTTCCTCCAGGAAAGCAAATTGCTGTGGTGAGAGCTCGGTGTGTTTGGGCAAGACAGGTGGGGGTGGGGGTGGCACTGGATGTTCCATTTTAACTGCTTCCGAATCCTCTGTGAACTGAAACCTCGTACGTACTACCATTCTGAGAAGTATCATCACTTCTACGGTTTTACCATGGTTTGGTTTTAAAAAATGTCTCATATAATTAAAAAAATAAGAATAATTTTTTAGAAATTCAAAGTTTGTTGACCAGATTATATCCGCTTTATATTGAAATGCTATTAATTTACTATAAAATATAGAGTAATGTTACACATTCATCTTGTGTCATTCTTGTGTGTTTTTCAAGGATGATATTATTGATGTGGCTTTTAAAATTACTATTGGACTTATAATTGATCATTATTGAATTTTGATCAAATAATAATTTTAAAAGTCACCTTATTTTTAGAGAGACACAAGAGTGACACAAAATGGATTTACAGAATTACTCACATTCATGAGTAATTCTATAAACCTCTCTTGTGTAGTCCCTCTAAAAATGATGTGACTATCAAAATCATCATTTGATTTTAATAGTCATATCATTCTTGAAGAGACTAAAAAAGAACACAAAAGAAACTTGTAGCATTATTCATAAAATACACTGCAAATTTGTAAAAATCTTGATCAAAATAACAAATTATTTGTTTGTTCACTTTATTTCTATTTTAATTTTTTCTTTGATTTTGTTTTGCCCACTATTCTAAAAATTGAATTGGAGAGATTGATGCACTCTGAAATCGATATCATTTTCAAATATTTTATCAATTAATTCTAACTCAATTTATTTAGAATTCAGTTCCACCGATTTTACTAATTCCAATAGTTACTAATATTTCAACACAATTATTAGAGATTTTTGTTCAAATGTGCCCTTATAAGATAAGAGCTTTGTTATAATTATGCGACCAGAGATGATTCTTGATTGTCGCTCAGCATCTACAGGTAAAACTTAAGAAGTTACATAAATTTTCTTCAAATCAAACTCTAGACTAGTTTAGAGGAAATTTCTGTCCAAACTTCAAACCCATTTCTTAGGTTTTTTTTGTGTTTATTAAATGTTGTTTACCATCAAGCGTGGTAGTTCAATGATCTAAAAGAGTTCTGGTCAGGGCCGTAGTAGGATGTGGGTTCAAATCTCCGCAATGAAGAACCCTCACATATGTCTAATTAGTATTAGTCGTATTAGATTCTTATTGATGTCTTGATAGGGTTAGGTCAGACTATGATTCAGTCGAACTTGAGGGAGTGTCTGTAGTTTTCATTGTTTAAGCCCCTCTTGTGCGGCTCTCAACGGGTAGATACTACTATGGTCACACCCACGCCCAGATAGGATAATTACAATTGATCTTCCTGCCTACTTTTTTTATTAGAAAAAATAAAATTACAATAATAATAATAATTAAATGTTGCTTGGGGTTTTGTAAATTTTTCTGGTCTGATGGGTTCCTGGTTCGTTGACTTTTCTTCTTCTTGGTTGAGCTTTTTGCTACAGTACGTGTGTGAGAGGGAGTAAACAATATAGCTCACCAAATCTATTGCTTTGTTTACTTCATCGGTATTGCTTGTTACCAAAGATTTCTCTTGCAAATGCACTCAACAAGTGTCCTTTTGAGTTATCCATCATCATGCTTTAAGTGGAAGCAACTGGAAGCATATGTATATTTGTGCGTATCAGGGCCGGCTCAATGTTTTATGGGCCGGCATTAGACGAAACTCTTAAATAGAGCCTTAATTTTTTTTAATCAAAATTTACCAAAAAAAATTAACAAAAACCCATAAGAAAAATCAAGCACAAAAATAAACATTACAAAAAAAATGAATCCTTATCTCACTGATACACCTATTTCAAATAATATCCACCAAAAAAATTATCAAAAAACCTATAAAAACCCACAAGAAAAAACCTATACACCTTTTTAAGTATAATGATATTTGTTTTACTTAGTTAATTTGTCATATTTTACCGTGAACTTATTATATTGGGACTTATTAAATTGAGGCTTTTTTTAAATTACTTATCATGATTAGAGGCCTTAAGTTTTTATTAAAAAAATAAATTGGACCTTACTACAAAAAAAATGGGACATAAATTAAAAAAAAAAAATTGATTAAAAAAATTTTTTGGGCAACTTTTTTTTTTTTGGGCCTTATTAATCCGGGGGCCCTAGACAAGCGCCTCACTCGCCTAGTGGTCTAGCCGGCCCTGGTGTGTATATCTTGTATTTCTAAGTTGGGTTTGCGTTAAAGTCAATCATAAAAAGAAATATTTGGGGATGAAAGAAAAAGTAAAGAATCAAATTCTCCGTCATTGAAACTTTGTACTCTTATTACTATGCGCCTAGACATTTATTGATCTGCATATCTCAAAAGTTAAATTTTATAGAAAATGATAAATTTAATTATGAAAAAGTTAAGGGATTAGAAAGGCCCCAATAAATCCTCCTAGGTGTGGGCAATTTGAGGAGCCCATGCATGCCTCCCGACAAATCTTAGTTTGATGTGATAAACTTTTATGATCTTTATTTATGCGAGTTACCTTTTTATATAGTCTTTACATAGAGAAGTTGATAACAGAGGGATAACATGCCTTTCCCTTAGCATTAAAAGATCAATCCTAACCCAATCAAAGGAGTTCTAATCCTATTGTTATCGAATTGTTCTTATATCTGTGCTTATCGGCTACAAGCTTGTAACTCTTCTTCGATCTACTGCAAATCTTCTATTGCAACTCTTCTACTCTTCTATGCGTTTGTCTTGCCTTTATCTGCTAAGCTTGTTTGGGACTACGTTTGATAAATACAGCTTTTAAGTAAAAAAGAGCTTAAGTTTTTGCTAGAAGTGCGTTTTGACTATTTTTAGACTTTTTTTTATCCTTAAAAGTGTTTTTAATTTTTTTTACCGAACAAATATATACTACAAAAAATCGGCATAAAGCCGGCGTTTCCAGCTCCGGCGTTTATGAAAAACGCCCAGGAAAGCAACATCTGCCGATGTGTTGTGCGGACGCCGGGAATGGACAAGCAATGGCAGCGCGTTTCATCTAAACGTCGTCCCTGGTTCAGCTGGGTCAGCGTTTGCCAAAAAAACGCTATCCACTTCGGAGCTAAGGCGTCGTTTGATATTTCTGATCCTTATTTGAAAGTTCAGTATCATACTTATACTTCAGAGTTGAAGACACGGGCGGACGGAGCCAAAAAATTTCCTTCATGCAGGTAAAAATCTTCCACATATATTCTAGTTTTCCACCCTCAATATATATTAAACAAATATTGATACTAGTTTTATTAAATAATTAAAAAAAATTGAAACTCCACTTTCTCGGCAACCAAACAGTAGGAAAAGAAAATAGGGAGAAAGATGACGGGTCCCCTATCTTTTTACCCTGTTTCTTCTTATTCTCGTTTGTCTTCCCGTCCATTAATTTACGCACAATTGCTGAATCTCTCATCAACCATGGCCAGAACATCACGAACACAGCAAGACAATTCCCGTCCATTTTCTCAAGAGTCTTCCTGAAGGTTGAAATAAGAAAAGAAGAAAGATGAGAAGAAAAAGAATTTTAAAATAAAACATAACTTTGGGAATAGAAACTGCAATTACAGCAGTGTAAAAGCAGAATCTTCTGCTTTGCAGATATCAAAAAGAGAGAGAGTCAAAAATGGCATTGAAATTCACAATAAATGAAATGCAATGAAATTAAATGCAAGAAATAAAAAGCCACGGAATGAATTTATTTTAGTTAATACAATTTTTCAGAAATGTGTTTAATGCAAGAATATAATTTTATATTTAAAAATACATCATATATATATATAATTTTATGTTTAGGTTATTTAAATGTTGAGCAATTTCTATGTAGTCTATGCACATTTAAGGATATATAGTTAAGGAAAATTTGATAATAAATCATGAATTAAAAATTCAAATTTTATTTGAAAGAAGAAAATTTTTATTTATTAGCATTCTCATATTTACATTCTTCAAGATTCTTTATAATTCTAAGATAATAACTTAATATTAAATAATATTTGAAATAAAAAAATACATTAAATCTGTATTTATTCTAATTAAATAAATTTCTTAAGTAAATGTGTTTAATGAAATTCAAAATAAAAAAGGAAGATGCTTTCTTTGGCCATAAACGCATAAGTCAAACAATATTAATGATTCAATATGGTTGTGTATAGCTTAAATGAGTGGATGTTGTGATCTTGAGCATTAATTATGATAATCAATTTAAAGAGTTAACTTAAATCGTTTGATCAAATCTATAAGATTGAGTTCATGATTATTTAAAACACCATATAATTTGCAGAGCATGAGATGGCCTACAGCTTGGATCCCATTTTCCCATCACCAACGGCTTAGATTAAACAGAAAATAATCTAACGGCTCATATTAAAAATCAAGGTGCGATTTTTGTCCTCGGTAAGTGTGATCATCAGGCACAAAGAAATTGTTAACTGTGAGTTTTTCCATGTACAATTACGCTCCATGTCGCCCAGTGATTAATCTTAACCGTAGAATAAAAGATCTTAGTTGATGATTAAATATAATCGTTGGATCTTTGTGCGGTTATGGTTTTGTTTTTTGTTTTATAACTAGATATTGTATTGAGTTTTTCAGTTAGGGATATATGAATTTGGTTAATGCAATTATCAATATAATGTGTTTAGTGTAATTTATGGTAATATTTCAAATTTTTAATACCTCATAATATCATAACATATGACTTATATGATTATCTATGATAATTAAAGATGATTATTATGACTTATAGTTATCATAGTTATCCTAATTTCTAAGTATGATCATATATATGAATCTCATAAGACAATATGTTATATGATTTATATAATCACTATATAATATGAATATAATTAATATAACATAGTATTATCAATAGTTACATATAATCGATCATTAGATTACGTGGTCCAAGATCTAAGATTATATGACCAATTAGTCATAATATATAATGATCATAATTCTTACATATGATAATATGATCTAACGATTATCATATAACAAAATGATAATTTTGAATTGTAATGAGCATAATTCCTAAGTATGCGGTGACATAATCTAAGTATTATCATATGATCTCTAACAATTTGTACAATCTTTGATTTTAGATCACATGATCTAATGATTATATGATTAAACATTAATATTATTCACTTTTATTATTTAGAGAAATGATAGAAATTTAAATTTGGCCAAACTTTTCTTTTATTTGATCATTAAAATTTTTTTTTTTTTTGAAGTAATAACATCTTATGTGATTTTTAAATATATATATTTAAAAATCGTATTTTTTTGAAGAAAAATACATTTTTTTAAATACAAAATAAAAAAAGGAACACATAGAATGTTATTATAATATTTACTTTAGGTATTTTTTAATTTTGTTTTTTTTTTTTTAAATAATTAAATAAGGGAAAAGCTTGACTAAATTGAGTCAAAAAGTTAAGACATTTACATCTGGTTCAGCAGAATAGTCAAAAAAAACCTCCCCCATCCGACTGGCTATAATAACCCTTCTATTGTTGAGGTGCTACAATAGTCGGCAAATTTGCTGACTACTGTAGCACCTTTATGTATACCAAATAGATTATAAAATTCGGCCACTATTCCATTTTTAATAATAAATATAATTTTCTCTTTCACTCTCCTGAATATAAAATAGGTATCATTTGTTCCTAGGGGTGTAAACGAGACAAGCCAAGTCGAGTTTTAGGATTTTAAGCTTGGCTCATTTACGAAGATGCTTATTCGAGCCGAGCAATAAAATGTGTGTTCAAGCTCGGCTCATTTAAAATTCAAACGAGCTCGAGCTCAAACTCGAGTTCGTTCAGAATGCTATTCGAGCCTAGCCGAGCTCAACTCAAGTTCGAGCTAAGCTATTAAATTCTTTAATATATGATTCGAGCAAAGTTTAAGTCCGAATTTTAAAACAACTATTAAATATTTATCTATAATATAAATTAGGGGAAAATTCAGTTTAGCCCCCTGAAGTTTCAGGGGATTTTCAATTTGAACCCCAAAGTTTCAAAAGTGACAATTTACCCCCCTGAAGTTTCAAAAAGTGGCAAAATGNGCTACAATAGTTGGCAAATTTGCTGACTACTATAGCACCTTTATGTATACCAAATAGATTATAAAATTCGGCCACTATTCCATTTTTAATAATAAATATAATTTTCTCTTTCACTCTCCTGAATATAAAATAGGTATCATTTGTCCCTAGGGGTGTAAACGAGCCGAGCCGAGTCGAGTCGAGTTTTAGGATTTTAAACTTGGCTTATTTACGAAGATGCTTATTCGAGCCAAGCTATAAAATGTGTGTTCAAGCTCGGCTCATTTAAAATTCGAGTGAGCTCGAGCTTAAACTCGAGTTCGTTCAGAATGCTATTCGAGCCTAGCCGGGCTCAACTCAAGTTCGAGCTAAGCTATTAAATTCTTTAATGTATGATTCGAGCAAAGTTTAAGTCCGAATTTTAAAACAACTATTAAATATTTATCTATAATATAAATTAATATAATTAATTTTAATAATATATATACAATATATATGAACGAGCTAACTAATTAGTTAGTATGTTAATTAATATATACACATATAAATATTAAATAACCTATATAACATATATTATTTAATTACTAATATACAAATTTATATAACTCTTTTTTGTAATATATATATAAGATTTATGAACGAGCTAACGAGCCGGGCGAGCTGGACGAGCTCGACTTAAACGAGTCGAACTCATGAGCCCCCGTCGAGCTTAATCGAGCAAGTCAGGTATGTGTCATTAGCTAATCGAGCGAGTTTCAACAGTAACGAGCGAGTTTGTACAGTGTTGAGCTCGAGTTCGAGTCGAGCTTAGCCAAGCAGGTATCGAGCGAGCTGTCGAGTGTATCGGCTCATTTACAGCCCTAATTATTGTCCCCAAGAGATAGCTCAATCGGCTGGGACCACGCTTAATGAATCGGATGTTACAAGTTCAAATCTCCCCTCTCCCCTCTTGTACAGACATGTCAAAAAAAAAATAGGTATCATTTCTCCACTTTCTCTATGCTACGGTCGATTCACATAAACTAAAGAAAGAAATAATAAAAAATAGAATAGAGAAATAATATTTAAATAATAGGTAAAAAATATTTAAATGAGATAATAAAGTGATAAGTTAAAATGATGAGATGATGTAGGTGCTTTAAAAAAGTAGTAGTTAAAATAAATAAATGTGATTTTTTTTTTTTACTAAATTTAGCCAAATATTTGTTGAGGCAGATGTGAGTGCTCTTATGTCTTTATCATTATTCTATTATTTAATATTAATATTTAATGATTATTGTAATGTTATTAAATCACACAAATTTATTTAATTACTCTTGAAATATAAAAATATTTTTAAAATAATGAAAATTAAAATAAACATTTTTCTAAATTTTTGGCGCTAACTACGAAATAGATGAAAATTTAAATCACCCGCCCTTCTCCAAATTCCCCTAAATTTCGTACTCCTTCATTCACGTATCAACCGTTCTCCCACTACACCACTTGCTTATGTACTGACGCAGGCTTACTTGTACCGAGTCCACTGCTCAACTGATGCAGGCTTCTTGTTTTGGGTGAAACAAAGCACATACCTGCATTGTCCTTATGTACTGATGCAGGCTTCTTCTTGTTTTCGGTGAAAACAAGACCCAAAACAAGCACATAACTGCATAGTCCTTTTNGTCACCCGCGACATGACCAGTTAAGAGCAAAATAAATGGGTCATAAATGGTC
>CM017324.1:9288783-9438658 GCA_006937295.1 Carpinus fangiana
AGGAGTATCAGAAATGAGCTTGAATTCCTGCAACTCCTTGAAGTTCAACCATGGCTTCTCCCAAATCTTGGCCTCATAAACTTTCTTCTTCCCCCCATCAGTCACCTCCAGCGTTATGTAGTACACAGTTCCCGCAACCACCTGCTGTTTCGCATTCACCACCTTCTGAAACTCCAGAAGCGTATTCTACACCACAACATAATTTAACACAAATAACACCCATAATCTCAACATGATTATAATATAACATATGTTATGCTAAATCAAGCTTATTCCCCAAAACCTCATGCATATAATTCCCACATCCACCTTTTGAATGAACCGCACATTTTATCACCCATTTGTTACCGTTTGCTTGTATTTCTCGCTCCCACTGTAATTTTCTTGTTAGGTCTTGGAATGTCCACATTTTTTCACTGTTTTAATCCATGTAACCTTTCCCTTTCCCTTAGTTGCTTAAAAAAAAAAAAAAAAAATCCCACATCCTCCACAAAAATTATATTTTCATGGCCAACATTAATTACAAGTGGTAATTCGTCTTTCAGTCGTATCAAATCATGAGTATAAAATTATATTTTCATGGCCAACTTCAATTTCAAGTGGTAATTCATCTTTTACTTGAGGTCGTATCAAATCATGAGTATGTTCATCTTCACATGTCACGTTCAAGTCAAATTGAATCACGCCATTTAATTTATGGGGTGAAAACATCTGCTAATTTTGTGTCGAGAGATTGTCAACCTAAATATTGCGTGTAACAGATAAAAACTAATAATAAATTAATTACAAAATTTCAAAAACAATAATTAAGCTTTTAATCATAAACATTAAGAATTAGAGAACCTGTTTCTTGTTGTGCTCGTCGACGGCGAAACGAGCGAGGCCGTCGATCTCCACGCTGTTCTGGCTTCCCCCAACTTCGCTGACTCCCCCAACCTTCGACATCCTCTTTGTTCTGCTTGCCGATCACCAATCAATGAGTGGGTTTAAATAGGATAAGAGGAGAGATTGGAGAGCACGCGGATAATTTAGCGCGTTGGATTCTGGGGGCTTGCCTTTGTCAGTTTTTGCGCCGCGTTGACCCCAATCGTCTACGAGCCTTCTCTTCTTTATCCTCTGCAGTTGCCAGTGGTCTAGCCGGCCTTGGTGTGTATATCTTGTATTTCTAAGTTGGGTTTGAGTTAAAGTCAATCATAAAAAGAAAGATTTGGGGATGAAAGAAAAAGTAAAGAATCAAATTCTCCGTCATTGAAACTTTGTACTCTTATTACTATGCCCCTAGACATTTATTGATCTGCATATCTCAAAAGTTAAAGTTTATAGAAAATGATAAATTTAATTATGAAAAAGTTAAGGGATTAGAAAGGCCCCAATAAATCCTCCTAGGTGTGGGCAATTTGAGGAGCCCATGCATGCCTCCCGACAAATCTTAGTTTGATGTGATAAACTTTTATGATCTTTATTTATGTGAGTTACCTTTTTATATAGTCTTTACATAGAGAAGTTGATAACAGAGGGATAACATGCCTATCCCTTAGCATTAAAAGATCAATCCTAACCCAATCAAAGGAGTTCTAATCCTATTGTTATCGAATTGTTCTTATATCTGTGCTTATCAGCTACAAGCTTGTAACTCTTCTTCGATCTACTGCAAATCTTCTATTGCAACTCTTCTACGCTTCTATGCGTTTGTCTTGCCTTTATCTGCTAAGCTTGTTTGGGACTACGTTTGATAAATACAGCTTTTAAGTAAAAAAGAGCTTAAGTTTTTGTTAGAAGTGCGTTTTGACTATTTTTAGACTTTTTTTATCCTTAAAAGTGCTTTTAATTTTTTTTACCGAACAAATATATATATTTTTAGACTAACTTTTTTAGTATTAAAAGCACTTTTAGACCCCTCAAACGTAATCCCAAACAGGCTCATCAAAAAGTATTTTTTTGGCAAAAGGTTCACTTTTAAGATTTTGCCATGGTGCGTTTTGACTATTTTTCGGCTTTTCGGACCCTTAAAAGCACTTTCAATTTTTTTTACTAAACGGATACTTTTTTCTTCAAACAGACTTTTTGAGTGTTAAACACAGTTCATTCCAAACACACTCAAACAAGTCCTTAGGCTTATTTCACGTAACATCCCCCTCTCTTAGGGAAAACCCTTGTTCTCGAGGGTGTAAAATGGAAGTCTAGTTGCAGACTTCATAATCTTCCCATGTGGCATCGGCCGGTAATAATAGTCCTTCCCAGTGAACCAATAACTCACGTTTTCCCTTGGAGATCCTTTGATCCAGTACTGCCTGCAGCAAGGGAGTCTCACTGACGTTCTTATCCACAGCTGGAGGTAAATGAGGCTGTGCCAACACGTTTTCACCAACTTGTAGGCAACCTGGCTCACCTTGATCGCTATTATTTTAAAGGGACCAAAATACTTAGGAGCCAGCTTTAGATTTGGTCTTGCTGCTGTTGTTTTCTGTCGATAAGGCTGGAGTACTTTAAACCACCCACTTTATTAGCTAGGATCCAAAGCAGCTTCCGTGGAGCAGCTTCTACTCAAAAGGAGCCAACTCTTACGGCAAGTTAGGCTCAATATAAAGGACCCTCAAAATCTAATGAAGACAATGTATGATGGAAAAAACCCTGAGCGGCAAATTCTACTCCACCAGTGGTAACCAAGTGACCCACTCCTTAGCTGAATATGTTGACTGATAATGTTCTTGATGAATAATTTAGGTCTATGCTTTTGCTCCAGTTCATTCTCGACTTCAAATTATTAAGACTCGACTATCATAGTTTTGCCCACTTTGGATCCCCTGACTTTCCTCTAAATGTTTGCCTTTTAAGTCCATTCTTACTTTATATGAATGAACATGTAAGATACTGGACATCGATCTTGAGGCTGTCAGCAGAGGAGGCTTCGATGGGTAAGGAACAGAAGGATCTCTGCTGTGGATTTAGGACTTTTGGACATGTTGAAGATGATTCTGAGTATTATGAGCTTCTACAGCTACCAAATCCCATGCAGTTGCTTGAAGAATATTGTTTTCTACTTGCTTGTGAACTGCATATCCACGAGTTTGATTGTGTCGTTTTACTAAAAGAAGAAAAGTATAAGGCTGAGATGGATTATGTGCTTGCTTACTTTAATGGACAATTGTTTATGATCATTATTTGTCAATCTCCGGAGTACTTGCTTCTTCCAATAGAGGATGGAATGGAAGTAAATAAAAAGAGTAAGAAATCTACTCCTGCAGACTCTAATTTACAGTGGAGTCAGTGGCAAGTGCTCGACTACCTCTTCCCTACTGGCTGGTTTGCTCATTCAGGCTGCAATCCAAGCCTGGTTTGGAAACCTGGTATAAACTTGACATGACATTAAATGCAATGCTAACTAATGAAGTTGGCCGAAAGGCATCAATTGCACAAGGATCAGGACTTAAGAGGGTCGGCGGGCCGTCTTTTCGGAAACCCCAGCTCTTAAATCCATGAGAGATACCTCTCTGGGTTCTGGGGTTGTTTCTTTCCACCATGCTCCTATCTTTGGGCTTATATGTGGACTTTTGGGGTTGGATAGCACAACTTCTCAGAGAGCTTACTTGTTTATGACAATGAGAGATGTTGTTTCTGCTGCAACAAGGCTGAGTTTGGTAGGATTTCTAGGTGCAGCTGCATTGCAGCATCAGATTGCTTTTCTTGATGAATCTATCTTGAAAAAGTGGGTGGACCGTACAGTTGAAGAAGCATGCCAAACGACCCCTTTGCTTGATACTGTGCAGGGCTGCCATGGCTACTTGTTTTCTAAATTCTTCTGCTCTTGAAAGCACAAACAATTGCATAAGCATATGTTGCCTTCGTTGTTCTGTACTGGTGCTTGAACCTCTGTGAACTTTTTTATTTATTTATTTATTTGTGCAAGGCATGAAAATGTTTTTTTAACAGTTAGACATGTTTGTATGAACTAGCTTAAACTAGTTTGTAGCAATTTTTTGTAGAACTACAACTAGTTATCTTTGTAGAACTGCAAATTTTTCTAGGGTTTTTTGCTTGGCAAAGAAGGAATTAGGTGAATAGTACAAATTACTAAATAAATTTCAAAACAACCCCAAGATGATACATATTATATTCCAATAGCAAAACACATTGAATTAATTATAGCTCATTGAGTAAATAGTGCAAAAGGCAAAAACATTGACTTTATTATGGACCATTGATTAAACCACTTCCTATAGGTGAAAATTACTTCTTCTTTTTCTTTTTCTTTTTCTTTTCTAAATGATTGGGAAAAGGGTTATAAGAGAGGATTCTTGCTATTCTTGATCCGAAAGGAAGAGAGAATGTAAAATTTTGTGAAAAAACAAACATAAACTGAAAAAGGGGTGAGCTTTCCAACAATAGACCCAAAACAAATAATGCGGTGCAAAAATAAGAACAAGCGATAGGAAATGAGGCAAACAAGTGTCCTGGTCCTATCAAATTGACCGCATAAAGTGGTAACAGAAGCAAAAGAAAAACAGATTAAGGCGAACCTATTTAAAAGCAACTTTTGCCATGAACAAGAAAGATGTTATTTGTTATAATTTCTTTCGATAAACAATAAACTGCAATGAAATTTCTAACGTTAAATTCTACACTTTTCACAGCCTTTATATATACCAAAAAATTGTACACCTATAACAAACAAGAAGTTACAGTGAAATTTATGATCTTAAATTTTATGCAATTCATAATCTTTTATATATACCAAATAAATTTTATGCTTTGTAGCTCGCTTTTAGAAGGAAAATTCACTTGAACCGCGTGGTATATATCTACTAATTATACTTAATTCATAGCCTTTTTATAAATAGAAGTCTTTGTAATACTTCATATTATTACATTACTCAATATAATAGTCATTGCGTGCTTCTACTCTCTATTTTCTCAATATATATAACAATCAGCATGTCTATTTATTAAACTTATATCACATCGACTAATGTAACATGTTTTAAATAGCTTCCCGTATTAGTCACTAAAAAAAAGTTAAATACTTAAAATACGTCACCTAATCTGGCATGGATGTAGAAAGTGCATTTCTCAAATTCTTATAAGTTATAGCATTTTATATAAGGTAGAAGTTGACATTTTCTTACAGTCACATGTTTTTTCTCAAAATACTTGAGGGAAAAAATGTATTTCATGAGATCAAGTGTCAATGTCGGATACTTTAAGGAAGGTAAAGTGTCACTTTTTAAACATTGGGGTTGAAAGTGCAAATGAATTAATAGTTTAGGAGGTAAAGTGTATTTTTTCTTATAAAAAAATAAAAGATAGAAACATTTTAGGATCAGATAAGACTGAATATTTTATATACCATGATATTGGAGAAAAAAAATCGATTAAAAAAAAAAAGAAAGTTTTTGTCTCCAGCTTAAAGCTACACGGCTTGTGTGTATATATATATATATATAGGGCCCGGTTCACCATCTCACGTCTATTGTCTCCTTCAGTCATGCGAATTGCAAGGTACATGAAAATGGTACACTTGCATGCTCACCCTCTCACGTCTATATGGCTGAGGGCCTTTTTTTTTAATATACATATTGTCTATTGATGAAATTAGATTTGGCCGCTGGTTAATGCTTTAACACTTCCCGATAAAAAAAATAATAAAAAATAAAAAAATTATTTATTTATTTATGTGACACGGGTCGACTTAATGAAAATAATGAAGTGTCACATGTTCTTTCATTTTATTACTTTTCACAAAAGAAGTATATATGATAGTGTTGAGCATATAATATATATCTTTGGAGCTTGTAATTTTTTAATATGATGGGTTTGAGAGTTTGTTCTTCATTCTTCGTTTTGTTAATTGGATCCGGGGGATTTTCTTCTTGTGATTTTGTTTTGGTTAAATTTTGTGACTATGTTTGTTTGAGCAAAATATATCATACCTCTCTTTTTTTTGCCTACAATTGAACAAAGTTTGAGTTTCTAGAATTATATGTTAGGTTTGTTGGGTCCCAATCCGGAAACTCCTTCCAATTTTTTCGACATTTGTTATTTTTTATTTTAAATTTAATTTTTTTAAAAAGTATTTAATTTATGCTTCAATTCTATTTTGATATTTTTGGATTTTATGAGATCTGTGGGGCTTTGGAAATCATTAGTGGCTGATACATCTTGTTTGATCTCTACAACTCTTAACGGTCTTCAATTACTCGAGGTAAAAAAGAAAATTAGAGCTTCTCTGAAGAATTATTGGCAAATATCAACAAATATTTAAAGTGATCCCAATATTCTAGTTATATAAATGAAATTTTAAGTCACATGATTATAGTTACTTTTAGTTTATGTTGAAGTGTCTGGCTTTTTGTCTAGTTCCTATGCAAAATGAGCTCGGTTAGATGCTGACATATGTTTAACAAGACATGGCAGATACGAGCCAGAGCTTGATCCTATTCCAAATACAACTAGATGTAAGTTATTAGTAGCTTTAGGTTCACCTCATTGACAATTTTCTACATCAAGGAAAAATGTTAACAATCAATAGAGAAATCAGATTCCTTAATTCACATAATAATAATAATAATAATAACAACCACAACCACAACCATAAAATCAAAATAACTAATTACACTAATAAGGATGATGAATAGAATTCTTCAAAAAAGCTCTAATTTTCTTTTTTACCTCAGTTAATTGAAGATTGTTTGAGTTGCATAGCTCAAACAAGATGTATCAGCCACTAATGATTTCCAACGCCCCACATATCTCACAAAATCCGAAAATAACCAAATAGAATTAAAGCATAAAATACTTTTAAAAAAATAAATTTAAAAATAAAAAATAACAAATGCCGAGAAAATTCAAAGGAGCTTCCTTCAAGCATTGGAACCAATAAGACTAACATAAAATTCTACAAATTCAAGTCTCATTCAACTATAGAATGTGGAAAATGTGATGTGCGATAATGTATATAAAAGATGGATACCTGCTGATTAAGTGAGATTATACACACAGCATCTCAAAACTATAAGATCTCAAAGCTATAAGATGTATAAATTGGTAGCAACCTCATGGTTAAGTGGAGGAATATGCTTAGCACCCCAATGCTAGCAAAGGGGAAAGAAAAATGACTGGCTAACTTGGTGGTTAAGTAGGGTTATACACTTAGTATTGTTGGATAATGACTTGTATTTCACAAGTCTTATGATTGGTGATGAGTGCTGAATATTGCATATTTGAGTTCCTTAATTTGCATCTGTTAATCTTTTAGCTGTATCATAATCTAATGTTTTGTGTTAGTTCTTTGATTTTAGTGTTTTGTAGGTTGCTAAAAACTATAAGATCTCAAAACTATAAGATGTATAAATTGGTAGCAACCCCATGGTTAAGTGGAGGAATATGCTTAGCACCCCAATGCTAGCAAAGGGGAAAGAAAAATGACTAGCTAACCTGGTGGTTAAGTGGGGTTATACGCTTAGTATTGTTGGATAATGACTTGTATTTCACAAGTCTTATGATTGGTGATGAGTGCTGAATATTGCATATTTGAGTTCCTTAATTTGCATCTGTTAACCCTTTAGCTGTATCATAATATAATGTTTTGTGTTAGTTCTTTGATTTTAGTGTTTTGTAAGTTGCTAAAAACTATAAGATCTCAAAACTATAAGATGTATACATTGGTAGCAACCCCATGGTTAAGTGGAGGAATATGCTTAGCACCCCAATGCTAGCAAAGGGGAAAGAAAAATGACTAGCTAACCTGGTGTTTAAGTGGGGTTATACACTTAGCATTGTTGGATAATGACTTGTATTTCACAAGTTTTATGATTGGTGATGAGTGTTGAATATTGCATATTTGAGTTCCTTAATTTGCATTTGTTAATCCTTTAGTTGTATCATATATAATCTAATGTTTTGTGTTAGTTCTTTGATTTTTAGTGTTTTGTATGATATGACATTTAAAATCACTATTGAATTTACAATAATCATTATTAAATTTTGATTTGTTGATGATTTTAAATGTCACATCATATTTGGGACGATTATAGGAAGACTCTCTAGTCTTCCTTATATCATTACTCAATGGATTGTGCTTACTTGAGAAGCTCATGAAAAAACGAAGACAACTTAGAGTTGGTGTTGTAACTTTGGCCCATAATATATTGTTCCGCAGGAATTCTGTAGTCTTCGATGGCAATCTTGCACCTCCTTATCAACTTGTACAAAAAGCCCAAGATGCAATGGAGGAATTTCATCCAACGGTCTAGACCTCTATACATCTTATGGATGGAGTCATACGCCAAAAGCAATAGAAATGGCAAACCTCTAGAATAGGTGGTCAAGTTAAATTGGGACGCGGCTCTTGATGTTTCGATCTTCCGAATAAAAAGGTGGCGTGGAAGTGATTGTTAGAAACAATGCAGGGTTAGTCGTGTGGCAACTATGTGTACCACGGACCCCTTCATTTCTGACCTCATGATAGCGGAGGTAGTGGCAGCCTAGAAAACAACAGATTGGCGAAAGCAGCTCTCATTCAATCTCTTAATCAAGTATGGATGGAGGATAATTCTAGTTTCACTTAAAACATTATACTTGCTCTGCAAGATGTCCGTTCTAATGAAAGTATTATGTTTCCCTTAAAAAAAAAAAAAAAAACCATCCGTGTTTACCTGTTGATTTAAAATTAACTCATAAACTTGATTCCAATTCATCATATATAATGCTTTTTTTTAAAAAATTTTATGAATAGGTTTAATGGAATTTAGTTTATTAACCACAAAATGATAAAATCTAACCTCATCGTTTTCAAATCAATTTAAGATGTTGGAATATCAACTTTCAAAAGATCATAAACTTTTTAGGAGTAAGATAAGGGATTGCATATTTTAATACCACGATCTTGGAGAAAATAAAAAAGAAAATTAAACGAGTAAGATAATAATAATAATAAACATTAATATGAATGTTTCATGTTTGTGTTTCATCAAACACTTCCCATCAATTTGGTCCATTTAATGAATGTTTGTCTCCACCTTGGGCAACTGGGCACGCCTGTTGTTACTTGTTCCGGTTCAACACCAACTGTGGTGCTACACTCTCACGTCTATTGTCTCCCTTCAGGCATGCCAAGTACATGAAAAATGTACTAGCATGCAGGCACGCAACTATATGGGCAGATGGCCCTTTTTTATTTATTTATATATATTTTTTAAATTCGCTTGACCTCTATGAAGTTTCAAGGTTTTTCAATTCGAATTCCGATGTTTAAAAATGGGCAATGTACTTTTAAAAATAAAAATAGAAAAATTTAGTTTGGTCTATATCTAAATTAGATTTGGTTGCTTATTAATGCTTTAAAGCATGTTTGAGATTATGTTTAAAAAATATAACTTTTAAGGGTTTATTTGGGATTGTGTTTGAAGGGCATAAAAGTACATTTAATATTCAAAAAGTTTATTTAAAGAAAAAGTGCTCTTTTGGTAAAAAAATTAAAAACACTTTTAAGGGTTCAAAAAGCCTAAAAATGACTAAAATGCACTTTTGGCAAAAGTTTTAAAATGAAGCTTTTGCCAAGAAAACTTTTTTTTTACTTAAAAACTCTATTTCTAATCCCAAATAGGCTCTAAAAGTCAAAAAAGTATTTGAAGCTTTTGCCAAAAGTGCGTTTAACAATTTTTAGACTTTTTGGACCTTTAAAAGTGTTTTCAATTTTTTTTATCAAACAAATACTTTTTCTTTCAAATTGACTTTTTTAGTATTAAATGCACTTTTAAACCCCCTCAAATGCACACTCAAATAGCCCTCCTGATAAAAATTTATAGTTCTACTCATGCTTGCATTTATTGCCTTAAAACGCATCTTAGGAATGAAGTACTACTTGAATTTCTTCGAAATTGCGTAAAAGAGTTTAAAAAACCTTCTCAAACGCACACTTAAATAGGGACTTAGCCCTCATGATAAAAATTTATAGTTCTACTCGTGCTTGCATGATGCATTTATTGCCTTAAAGTGCATCTTAGGAATGAAGTACTACTTGCATTTCATCGAAATTGCCTTAAAAAGAATTTAAAAATGTCCTTTTTAGTATATAAAAAGCACATTCAAGAAGTTTTATTATTTTTTTTTTATTTTACTAAGGGTAATTTTGTCATTGAGAAAAATATTGACCATTTTTAGTATTTTGGGAGAATATTATCACACTTGAAAGTTTGGGGGGACATTGTCAATTAAATGGTAGTTTGAGGAGCATCTGATTTTATTTTATTTTTATTTCTTTTTAAGCTCAAATTTTAAATTGTTCTAAACAAAAAATTTTTGATATTTTTTTCAAAACGTTTTTTTAAGGAAATTTTTATTTAAAATAAACATTTTTTTTTAAAAAAAATTTATTTAGAAAACGAAAAACTTTTATTTTCTTAAACGAAAATTGTTAATTGTTTTAAAACAGAAATTTTTATTTAAAAAAGTTATAAAAAAACAAAAATTTTCAATATTTATATAAAAAATCGAAAAGTTTTAATTTTTTTCGTATATGAAGGAGTTTTTTAAAAAATTTAAAATTTGCCACCCTTGGGATTTTTTATTTTATTTTATATATATATATTTTAGTTTTAAGTTTTTCTAAAAGTTTTATTATTTTTTGTTTTTGTTTTATTAAGGTAAGTTTCATGATCGGGGAACATTGATAATTGATAATTTTTAATACTTTGGGTAGGTGGTAGTTTGACGTGTTTTTTTTTATTTTTTTAAAAATTTTTTTAAGCTCAAATTTTAAATCGTTCTAATCCATCACTGGGATTTCTAAGTTTATTTATTTATTTATTAATTGGTATTTTTTTTTTATAATGAAATAAAAAACACTTAATAATAATTTACACACTGGTTTTGTTAATGAATGAATCATATCATGCGATTCAGAAGAATAAAAAATAATTTTTTTTTTTTTTTAAAAAAAGAAAGTAGACGGAGATCTCTCCTCTTTTTTCTCTCCTACTTGTTCTCTCCTAATGCCATCACATTTCTCTATATAATGACATATAATAACATGGGATTCTTTTAATTTTTGCCAAAAATCTTGCCATATTTTTTTTTTGTCATTCTAAATCTTTCCAATTCCTGTAACCCAGCTCTCATTCTGTGAAGTTCTCGCCCCCCACCCCCCCCCTTTTTTTTTTCTCTGTTCTCGGTCTCTATGGTTGTATGGTTGGATCCTGTAGTTTCTTCTCCACTGACTACGGTTAGAGTCAGGGGATTTATATCTGTAATATATTTATATAGAGAGAGATATACGATCAAATATTTCTGTTGATTCACTTTGTAGAATTCTTTAGTTTTGTTGGTTTCCTTAGGAATTCTCATCGGTTTCCCATCGGTTTGTTATTTTTCAATTTCTATTCGAGTATCTGGGAGATTTTTGTAGCACAACTTGCTTGTTTGAGGTCCATCGGTCTTCGATTAGAGGTAAAAATCTCTCCTCACCTCTCCCTAAAATCTGCTTACTTAGAAATGTTGTAAAGTTTAATGCTTTATAGTTTGAAAATTTTCTGCATGGAAGTGTTCGGCTTTAATTTTTTTTATTTTTATTTTTAAAGTTTTTAATTCTGGTCTTTTAATCGTTTTTTTGGTTGTCAAGGAAGCATTTTTTGTGTAGTATGCAGCAATTATGTATCAAATGAATTTCAAGGATAAACGTCTCTTGAAATACAATTGATTAAATTCAATATTTGGACAGAGTTTCTCCTTTTCCTTTGAATTTCATTTCATGGTTATTCACTTTTTCTGATTCCAAAAAATAAAATAAAATTGCTGCAGCTAATCAATGAATTTTTTGAAGTTATATACTTCAATATGTTCTGATATGCCAGCTCAGTTGCTTCATTTTACATGATGGAAGGTAAAATTGTCTGATGTTTTAGGCACATTCACGGAGCTGATGGGTACAACAAACAAGAGGGAGGACAAGAAAATGTCTAAGGGTAACCCAGATCCGGCATCAGTAGAAGATGCTAAAACTGATGGAAACTTGGGAGAAGGGGGTATATTGAAGAAAGGCCCATGGACATCAGCAGAAGATGCAATTTTAGTGGAGTATGTTAAAAAGCATGGAGAGGGGAACTGGAATGCTGTTCAGAAGCACTCAGGACTGTCTCGGTGTGGCAAAAGCTGCCGTCTACGATGGGCGAATCACCTGAGACCAGATTTGAAGAAGGGTGCATTCACTCCAGAGGAAGAGCACCGTATCATTGAACTCCATGCTAAGATGGGAAACAAATGGGCTCGAATGGCTTCAGAGGTTAGTGCGAAATTTCCACTTTAAGGATTTTTTTTTTTTCAGTAAGTATAGAATGTTATGGGTCTGTTTACGTCTAGTTACATTTAAATGTGAATGATATGTTCAGTTATAGGGTACTACACCTTATGCCTATGTTTCACAGGCAGGGATTGGTATCTATGTGTGCACACGAGGCAGCAAAATCATAAGTCAGTGGGCATACGCAGACATGTATGCACACACTCAGACACACCCTCATATGTAAATACCTATGCACTAAAGTAACCTGAACAAAATATAGATCTATTTTTGCAGACGCTTGTAAACTTAGGAACTTGCATATCGTGGTAGAGGGACAGTGATCTCTGTACTTTTGGCATGTTTGAGGTAGTTTCAACATATACATTGCTGTGTCAAATGAGTAATGTGCTCAACATGATGTCTGATGTGAGCATGGTGCCCTGTAGAAGTAGAACTGTCTATACTTATTAGTCTCATAAATCCCAGTTTTCCTGTTGAGGTATGTTTCACATGAGCACAATGGATTCAGTAATGTGATTCTTACAGGGTGATATTTGTTTTCTTGTATACTCCTTGTGCACTTGGTTGTGCCCCTTTGCACTTTTAATGAGATTGAATTACTTATAAGAAAAAAAGAAAAGAAAAAAGAAATATGTTTTCTCTAATTTAAGTGATTCTCATACCTTCAAAATTATGTTATTGGCTGCTTTTCTCACTTCTGTCACTATGTCGTATTTTGTAATAGTAGTGTGGTGTTCGATGGCTAGAGTTCTGGTAATTGCTACTAGACAACATTGCTTGTCCCAATAATGAAGGGGCACACTTCTATATATATGCAACTTCTATTATTCTACCTTGGTTTTCCACACACTCTCTTTTGAAGTGCTTAGTTTGGAATGGGCTGGTTTTATAGCAAACTTTTCTACCATCGTATTGATGCACACTCAATGTAGAGTAGTCACTAAATTTTCATCCCAAGGGGATAAATGTAAAAATAAAGTACATTGACTTATTCAGTTGGCAAGCCTGCTATGCAGAATTAGGCTGGCTTTACCACTTAATTATCTCTTGCTTGGCAGACAGAAGAATGAAATCCTAATTGCATTTTGATGTCACCAGCACAAACAGACACTTGAATTTTCAATCTGTCCAAAGTTGAATCTATTTATTTTGAAATTTGAAAGTAACGTTTTAATTACTGTAATGGCATTCTGTTGGTTGATGCATGCCTATAATCGTTCTTGTAGTTGGTTTTATAATTGGCTTGCTTTTAACCTTATTTCACTTTGGTACCAAATAATGAGATATAGATGTCCAAATTAATTGTATTTCAGAATAACTGCTCTTTTTAGAAAGTTTTTGTATCATGTTAGAGATGGTGGCTCATATTCAGGATGAGAAATATACACTAGTCTCTAGTTCAAAGGCCTCATGGGTGGATCGTACCAAATTGAGCATAGAGTGTATTGAGGATTTCAATGTACCAGGTTAGTTAGGGTTTGTGATAGTATATATATTTTGTAACTATATTTTTTTGTTGAATATAGTGAAAAAGCCACTCGCTCCTACACTGAACCACCGAAAATTCTCTCTGTGCTGTTCTCTCTTGCTTTGTCTTTACTTTTCACCGAATTGCATAGTTTTTACAATCTCAACACGTCATATGAATGTCCTCCTATTATGCTTATAACTTATGTTCTTATTATCTTTTGAAGCATCTAATCTGCCAGTTTTCTTGTGTCAGTTCACATTAGAGTTCTGTTTGGTATTGAGGGAAGCTATTTCAAAAATATCTTCTAGAAAAGTCAGACTCCCATTGTTTGTTGCTTGAGAAAATTGATACGTTTTTAATATAGATTTTTTAATAAAGAAGAGCTTAGGAACCTCTTTTTGTGAAGAGGATGTGACACAGAACCAGTGAGACCTAACAGGTTGTATGTCTAAAATTAGGGTTACAACTAAGGAATTTGATTTAGGGTTTACCAAATTTAGAACAAGGATTCTGGATTGGGCTAAAAGTGTTGGATTTGTGAGTTTATTGGAGTGTTTGTGATCATAAAAAAATAGAGAAAGAAAAGTAAAAATAAGAGGAAAGAAGCCTAAATTCTCACCAGACCCTACTTGAGAAAAAGAACTATATTACCACCCTTGGCTTTTAAGAAAAGAGAACACTTAAATTGACTAAAACTACTAACAAACGTTAGACCCAGCTAGAAAAGAAAATTCGAGGCTGTAGTCCCAGATTAAATTGGTGTTTAGAATTCAGACTCCCATCTCTTGTAGACCTTCCCTAACTGTTTATACGACTCCCCATCAGGATAGTTATCCACATCACATATATTTCTGACTATGCAGTTAAGGGTGTGTTTGTTTCGATGCAAAACCCAGCCACCAAGTGTTGAATCAATTCCTCTTCTTCAGGTTGTTTGTGTTGAGATAAAATAATTCTAAGATCCCCAATGAAGCAAAAAAATAGCAAAAATAGAAAATAATAGTCAATCACACAAGACACTAATATTTAAGTGGTTTGGCTTAACAAGCTTACATCCAATGACGGAAACGATCCAGGAGAAATTCACTAACAAAAGGATGAAGTACAAAGAGTAGTACAAATGAACCACTTAAACCCAAAAGCCCCAATACACCCAAGCTCACAAACACACAAAAGAGAATTAAATACAAAAGAGAATTTTTTTCTAAATTCTCTAAGTGGGGCTGTAATTTTTCTTCTACCCTCACCTCACACGGAGCTGCTGCCTCTCTGCCTTGCTGCCCTCTTTTGCTCTCCTTTTAAAGACCAAATTGGCCAAGTAATTGAAGGTTGGTCAAAGTACTTCACCATGAAGTAAAGTAACAAAATACTTCACTGAGAAGTAAACTAAAAGAGGTCAAACGTGGCTCAAGGATAAAAAACCATAAAGCTGCAATCAAAGGAATAAAATGGGTGGGGCCCATCATAAGACTTGTGATATACAAGTCATTATCCAACAGTTTGCTTATTCTTTTTTAGTTTTTCTTCTTCCTCTTCAGTTGAATCAGCTCTTGTTCAATTTTTTTTGTTCTATTCTTCTTTCTTCTTCTTTGGTCTCCTCTTCAAGTCTTGATTCTTCCTTTTCTTCTGCAATCTTCGCTCGCCTCTTTGGTCCGCCCACATGTCATAGCTCGTAGCTCATGCCTCAACCTCACAGCTCACTGGCTCACAGCAGTGTTCTGTCACCTCTCATTTAAATCCCATGCCTCACTTAAAGACTCACAACTGTGAGTTGACGCCTCTTTGGTTCCTCTTCATTGTTTTATTATTATTATTATTATCTCTTTATAAGTAGTTCCTCTTTGCAGTTTAGCTTATGTTCTTTTCGTACTTGGGTAAATATGATCATGAGCACATAGGAGATGGTGTTTTTGCAAGTCCCCTCCCAAGCAAGTGTGTATTTAGAGTGACCTTATAATAACTACCTTAGTCCTCTCTCTTCATTCCCCTGCCTGAGTGGTGTATGGGTGGCGCGTGAGGGCTGCTTGAGAGACTATTTTTAGGTTGGTTAGGCAGAGCCATGGCTGGTTCGAGAAGGTGGTCTGTGGAGTCCAAAGATTTCGAATTATTGGTTAAGGGAGGGGCGTCAGGGGTGAGATTGTATGAGAGAAGTAACGGGAAGCAAAGGTCGATTTTCTTGTAGAAGGATGAGTTGGCTTGGTTGGTGCATATAGTGGAGGAGCCGGTGGCAGTGGAAAGTTCTGAGGTTTTTTGGGATCAATCTAGAGCTGGGTATCCGCGGGTAATTGTGCAAAGACGAGCGAATAGGCACGGGTGTTTCTTGACGATGGAGGAATTTGATGGTAGGAGAAGGTGTGGCAACATCCTCATTCCAGAAGGAAGATATGGTCAAGGGTAGGATCAGTTCATGTTGGAATTGCGCAGGGCTATCTCTTCTCTCCGTGAGGTCAGCAAAGGAAAGAAAGATAAAGAAGTGAAGGGAAGGAGGAGTTATGCAGAGGTGATGGCATTGACGGTGAATCCATCAGAAGAGTGCTTTGGTTCTTATCCAAAGCCAATAGCTAGGGTGCCCGGGTGGTTGAAAGAGTCCTCTGCAGGGACGAACAAGCTAGCCCAAGAAGCTGTCAAACCAAACGGAGCTCCGATGAAGAATCATATTCCAGCAAGGCTATTTTGAGGTCCTGTAGGCGCTAGAAAGGGGAACCCAAAGGCGGGGGTAAGCACAGGGGAACTTTCTACGGCGTTGGCGAACAGCTGTAAATTTCCGGTGGGGTTGGCTGCATCGATCAGTGGTCCTGAGCTGCTGAAGGGACGTGAGGTCGCTGGTATTCATGATGGACAGGCCTATTTGGGTGCAAGTCTCGAATTATTAAACTTAAGAGACACGTTATGTAACCTGAAAGAGGAGATTGACATGGGATTGGGGAAGATTGATCTGGTACTTAATAATAATGTGGAGAAAAGTGGGCTTGGGTAGGGAGTCAGGGGCCCTATTGTCCCTCATTTTATGACCCATAAAGGTAAGGAGAAAATTGGTCTTGAGGGCAAAGGCCCACGGACCTCGACTAGGTTCAAGGCTAAAAAAAAAGGTGGTCTTTTTTAAGCCTAAGGCAGGTGTGGGCCAGAATAGAGGCCCTGGGTGCTCTGGATCCAGTGGGAGAAGGCTTAGTCCATGCTCTTTGGTGAAGACAAAATTGCGACTAGCAGGGGACCCAAGGGCGTCTTCTTTGGCAGGTGCTGACTTAGATGGTGTCACCTGGGCTCGAGTTGGCCCACTGGCAGGAGGGAAGACCGGCGACTTGGGCATGCAAAATAGGGATGGGGTCTTGCTGGCAGAGGTGGTTGTGTTGGATGGAGAGCGTTCTGACGGGCTTGACTCAACAGAGGAGGACAGAGGGCCTTCCGGCGGGGTTGTCTCTGTCAAAGACAGCTGGGTACGAGGGATTCGGCTGGCCGAAGCGAAGACTGGCGACCTGGGTACACCAGAAGAGGCCGGGGTGTTGCCGGTGACGATGTCCGAGAAGGTTAGGCAGGGTTTCGGCGGTCTAGATTCTTCAGAGGAGGACGGTTTGCTTCCAAGGATGCTTGTTTTTTTCTATCCAGAGTAGTGGTGAGAAGCCTGGCGGCCCACAGGAGGATGGAACACCACAAAGTATGCAGGGAAGAAGTTCGCCGACGATAGGGGAGAGAGTTCTTCCGGTGTTTGAGGATAGAATGATGGTGCCTTGGTATCTCGGTGAGTTGAACTAGGTTGGAGATCAGGGGATTAATTTTGGCTTGCCTAGAGACTGCACAGCCCCTGTTTTTGGCTCTTCAAGGAGTCTGCTTGGGCCCTCTGAAGTGGTAGATACAGGGGAGGAAGATGAGGTAGGAGAGTTGGCTGTTGATAGGCATACCCCTCTAAATTCTTATGATCCTAGTTCAGGGGGTGGGCCAGGTTACTCAGATTGGGTTACTCAGTGTGCAATTGAGATTTATCCTATTGTGGGGATATTGTATGTGGGACAAAACTACAATTGCTTGCCCTTTTGACTTTTCTGGAGGGGATCTGGTGTTGTTTGATGAAGCCAAGAATTATTTCTTGGAATGTGAGAAGGTTGAACAAGAGGGAGAAACATTTGAGGGTGAGTAATTTGCTTAGGGATTGGAAGGTTGATATTGTTTGCCTTCAAGAAACCAAACTTAAAGGTATGTCTCGCAACATTGTGCATCGTTTATGGGGGCGGAGCCATGTGGATTGGTGTTGTTTGGATTCTAATGGGGCCTCGGGGAGTATATTGATTATGTGGAATAATAGGGTGGTGGAGAAGGTAGAAGAATGTGTAGGGGCTTACACTTTGGCAGTGTCTTTTAGGAATGTGGTGGATCGTTCAGTTTGGGCTTTTGTAGGTTTGTATGGTTCGAATTCTGATAGTGACAGAAGGCTTCTTTGGGATGAGTTGGCCGGTGTCCTAAGTTTGTGGAATCTGCCGTGGTGCATAGGGGGGGACTTTAATGTGACTCGGTTCACTAGTGAACGATCAGGTTCTGCTCACCTGGATTCTGCTATGATGGAGTTCTCTGAGTTTATTTCTGAACAAGGCTTGATGGACCTTCCTCTTGTTGGGGGTTCCTTCACTTGGTCGATTTCTCTTGATCCTCCCTTGTGGTCTAGGATAGTTTGGTTTCTTGTGTCGCTAGAGTTGGAAGCCTGGTTTCCGGGGCTTCCTCGCCTTTGTTCGGGTCACTTCCCAATTCTTCTTGATACGGGGGATGTGTCTAGGGGGAGAAGGCCATTCAAGTTTGAGAACATGTGGCTTAAAGTGGAGGGATTTGTGGCTCGGGTGAAACAGTGGTGGGATTCCTATGTTTTCCTGAGCACGTCGAGTTTTGTTCTTGCTCGTAAGCTCAAGGCGTTGAAGCTGGATTTAAAGAGGTGGAATGAGGAGGTGTTTGGTAATATAGTAAGGAATAAGAGAATTCTCCTTGAAGATCTTCAGGTGTTTGACATGCATGAAGAAAGTCGGGTCCTGAATGAGGAGGAGTTAGGGAGAAAGGTAGAGGTAGTCCATGAATTAGAGAAGTGTACTCTTATGGAGGAAGTGAATTGGAGGCAGAAATCTAGGGTGTTGTGGTTAAAGGAGGGGGATAAGTGCACTAAATTTTTTTTTCACTCCATAGCCAACTCTAATAGAAGGCTTAATGCTATTGACACTCTTATGATTGGGGATAATCCGTCTTCTAACCAAACAGAGATTAGTGAGCACATTGTTGAGTTCTATCAAAAGATGTTTTCTGATCAATGCAGGTGGAGGCCGAAGGTGGATGGTATTTCCTTTGACTCCATTTCGGAGGTGGAGGTGGGTTGGTTGGGGAGAGACTTTGAAGAGGAAGAGGTTAGAAAGGTGGTGTTCAAGCTGAACGGTGATAAGGCGTTGGGTCTTGAGGGGTTTTCTATGGCCTTCTTCCAAGCTTGTTGGTACTTTCTGAGGGTGGATATCAAGAAGGTGTTTGGGGCTTTTCATGCAAGAGGGATGTCCAAAAAGAGCTTGAATGCTTCTTTCATTTCGCTTATTCTGAAGGTTCCAGGTGCTATTGATCTCAAAGATTTCCAGCCGATTAATCTTGTGGGAGGAATCTACAAAATTATTGCTAAGGTGTTAGCAAACAGATTAAAGATAGTATTGGATAAAATTATCTCCAAGTCGCAAAGTGCCTTCATTAAGGGTAGGCAGATCCTTGATCCTATTTTGATTTCTAATGAGTGCCTTGATAGAAGGCTGAGGTCTGGGGAGGCAGGGGTGATTTGTAAGATGGATCTTGAAAAAGTTTATGACCATGTGAATTGAGATTTTTTGCTGTATATGCTTAGGAGGTGTGGTTTTGGGAGGACATGGTGCTCTTGGATAGAACATTGCATTTCTTTGGTGAGGTTCTCGATTATGGTTAATGGATCCCCTAATTGCTTTTTTAGTAGTTCCAGGGGTTTGAGACAAGGGGATGCTCTTTTTCCTTTGTTGTTTGTCTTTGTGATGGAGGCCTTGAATAAGATGATTTCAGCGGCAGTGCATGGGGGTCTGTTTGAAGGTTTCAAAGTTGGTAACACTTCTTTCTCTCATCTTCTGTTTGCCGATGATACCTTGGTCTTTTGCAATGCTATGCCTACCCAGTTGTGTTATTTGCGGGGTGTGTTTTTGCTGTTCGAAGCTGCTTCCGAGTTGAAGGTTAATCTGGCTAAGTCGGTTTTAATTCCGATGGGGAATGTGGAGCAATTGGGTATGTTAGCTGATATCCTAGGATGTGGGGTTGCCTCTTTGCCAGTGAAGTATCTTGGTCTTCCGTTGGGGGCCTCTTATAAGTCCAAGCATATTTGGGATGGAGTTATTGATAAGCTAGAACACCGGTTGGCCAGTTGGAAAATGATGTATTCATCGAAGGGAGGGAGGGCCATTCTCATCAAGAGTACTCTAGCTAATTTGCCCACATATTATTTGTCTCCATTTCGTATCCCGGTGAGTGTTGCTAAGCACATAGAGAAGTTACAAAGGAATTTTTTATGGGGTGGTTTATGTGAAGAGTTCAAATTTCACCTGGTGAATTGGATGAAGGTTTGCGCCCCTATCAAGGAGGGAGGGTTGGGCATCAGAAACCTAATGGTGTTCAATTGAGCACTTTTAGGGAAATGCTTGTGGCATTATGGGGTTGAGAGAGATGCTTGGTGGAGTGTGGTGGTAGACTTTAAGTATGGGAGCTTATGGGGCTGGTGGTTCTCTCTTGAGCCTAGAGGAGCTTTTGGGGTTGGATTGTGGAAGAATATTAGGAAAGGGTGGGAGACTTTCAAAAGGTTTACTAGACATGTGGTGGGGGGATGGGGCTAGGATTAGCTTTTGGCATGACTTGTGGTATGGGGATACGGTTCTCAAGGTAGCCTTCCCAGTCTTATTTGGTATTGTTTGTCTAAAAGATGCCTCAGTTGCGGATAATATGGAGTTATTGGGAGGTTCAAATCAGTGGAATGTGAGTTTCTTTAGAGAGGCACATGATTGGGAGTTGGAAGTCTTTGCGTCCTTTTTCCAAGTGTTGCATTCTGTTAGAGTGAGATGAGGGTGTGAAGATAAATTGTGGTGGACCCCCTCCAAATTGGGTGTCTTCAAGGTCAAGGTCCTCTTTTATTCTTTGGCTTGTTATGAAGGTAGGAGCTTCCCATGCTCTTCCAAGATCGGTCTTTTTTGTTTGGTCGGCGGTGTTGGGTAAAATTCTGACTTTGGATAATCTCAGGAAGCGTCATGTTATTGTGATAAACAGATGTTGCATGTGCCAGAGAAGCAAGGAGATGGTGGATCATCTCCTTTTGCATTGTGAGATTGCCTTTGTTTTGTGGTTTGTCATTTTTAGTCGCTTTGGGTTGGCCTAGGTGATGCGCAGATGCATTTTTTATTTGCTAGCCTGTTTGTGGTCTTCTGGGAGGCGAATGAGTGCTGCGGTCTAGAAAATGGTGCCCACGTGCCTCTTTTGGTGTTTATGGCAGGAAATGAACAATAGGTACTTTGAGGATTTGGAGAGGTCTTTGGAGGACTTTTTATCCTATTGTTTTCATACTTCGTATCTTTGGACTGTAGCTCATTTGTCCCTAGTGTCGATTAGTTATGATGATTTCCTTACTTATTTTTTCCTTTTTAGTTAGGTGATCCTTTTGTATACTATCTGTGTACTTTGGGGCGCCTTACGCTTTCAATAGACTGATTATTACTTATAGAAAAAAAAAGCAATTCCTCTTTATTCATTGGTTAATGGTTGTACGCACTACACGTAACAACACATTACACTGAAGGAGGCAAGGCACCAATTAAAGAACACCAAATGATTAAAAAAAAAAAAAAAGGCTCATGGATTGCCACAATTTTCAAAACACATGATGTCCAGTAGCCATCTGCAAAATGAGTTCGAGNTTATTGGGAGGTTCAAATCAGTGGAATGTGAGTTTCTTTAGAGAGGCACATGATTGGGAGTTGGAAGTCTTTGCGTCATTTTTCCAGGTGTTGCATTCTGTTAGAGTGAGATGAGGGTGTGAAGATAAATTGTGGTGGACCCCCTCCAAATGGGGTGCCTTCAAGGTCAAGGTCCTCTTTTATTCTTTGGCTTGTTATGAAGGTAGGAGCTTCCCAGGCTCTTCCAAGATCGGTCTTTTTTGTTTGGTCGGCGGCGCTGAGTAAAATTCTGACTTTGGATAATCTCAGGAAGTGTCATGTTATTGTGATAAACAGATGTTGCATGTGCTAGAGAAGCGAGGAGATGGTGGATCATCTCCTTTTGCATTGTGAGATTGCCTTTGTTTTGTGGTTTGTCATTTTTAGTTGCTTTGGGTTGGCCTAGGTGATGCGCAGATGCATTTTTTATTTGCTAGCCTGTTGGTGGTCTTCTGGGAGGCGAATGAGTGCTGCGGTCTAGAAAATGGTGCCCACGTGCCTCTTTTGGTGTTTATGGCAGGAAATGAACAATAGGTGCTTTGAGGATTTGGAGAGGTATTTGGAGGACTTTTTATCCTATTGTTTTCATACTTCGTATCTTTGGACTGTAGCTCATTTGTCCCTAGTGTCGATTAGTTATGATAATTTCCTTACTTATTTTTTCCTTTTTAGTTAGGTGATCCTTTTGTATACTATCTGTGTACTTTGGGGCGCCTTACACTTTCAATAGACTGATTATTACTTATAGAAAAAAAAAGCAGTTCCTCTTTATTCATTGGTTAATGGTTGTACGCACTACACGTAACAACACATTACACTGAAGGAGGCAAGGCACCAATTACAGAACACCAAATGATTAAAAAAAAAAAAAAAGGCTCATGGATTGCCACAATTTTCAAAACACATGATGTCCAGTAGCCATCTGCAAAATGAGTTCGAGAAGAGTTAAGATTTGTTGAAATTTCATTAAGCACAATGTAATAATTATTTGTCTCAAGTTGCAAACTAACTGAGTAAAACCTAATAGAGTTTCTGGTCATTGTTCTCCTTCAGGTGAGATTGAAGTCTTTCATGTGACACGAATGCCATTGACCATTGTTGAATCTAGAATGGACTAAGAAATCATTTTAAATATCTTATTTAATAGCTCAAAGAAAATAAAAAGGTACTCTTCATTTATTGTGAGAAACTACCCATTAACTTATGGGGGATGATTGGATAGCCAGTTCTCCCGTAACTCTAGATCCTGATGTCACTACGAAGCCATATTTGAAGTGATGTACTGATGGTCTGATGTTGCAATTTACAAAAGAAGCGAAATGAAAGGAAGTACAAATAGAATTATAGATTAGACAAATAATAGCAAGGAAGTGGTGTTACACTACATCAAAGAGTTCTTCCTATCCAAATCAAGAAGAAAAAACATGAATCTCATCAAACACTTGTTCATTGTTTTGACAGCAAGGAATTAAAGTGATCGTATTAATCTCATCAAACACTCAAATGCTCCTAACATAATGGCTCGAGAGACATACGTTCTAAATATCTTATTTTCCTTTATGACTTTGAAAATTATTTTCATTGACTATGTTTTTTGTCTGCCCCAAATATTGGAAAACATTTTTGGGAAAATCTTTTATGTCGAAGCAAATAAAGTCTAATCGAGTAGTAGAGCGAATGCTCTGTTGTTGTACTGCAATCCCATGTATATAATCCTTGCAGCCAAAGATAGCTGTAGAGTGAGCACAATGTTGACTATGCTCTGCCTTGTGCTATGTATTTTCACCACACTACATTAATTTTACTTCCAAGTTTCTTTTGTAAAGACCTCCTCACTTGTTTGTTTATTCATTTTGGTGATGTATGCTCATATGTTCAGAAATAGACTGACCTATCAACCTTTTTCACGTTCTTGCTTCTCCCCCTGAAACAGTTGCCTGGACGCACAGATAATGAGATAAAAAACTACTGGAATACGAGAATTAAGAGATTGCAGCGATCTGGTACACCAATTTATCCACCTGATGTGTGTTTGCAAGTATATGATGGTAGTCAAGACAATCACATGGGTACATTGGAAATGGCAGACACACAACATTGTGATTTCTTGCACAGAGATGGTTTTGAGGTTCCAGGTGTAGATATCAACGGTGTACTCAATAATGGTCATATCTCTTATTCTCCAAATTTTTTTGATATTACTGCAACCAGCATACTCAAACAAGGTCTTAGTTCATCCCGTACTCATAACGTTATGTTACCAACAATGCATCCCCCCAAACGCCCCAGAGAGTCAGAGACCTTATTCCCTGCTCTGGATGGTAGTGTCGACAGTTGTCTCCCAATGATCGATCAATTTTTGGATTACACTCGTGAGAAGGTTACTGAATCCTTTAACATGTCTTCTTCATTTGATCCCGATCTTAACACCAATGGCCAGGCACCATTTAGTGTAATTTCCGGCAGCCATGCCTTTTTAAATGGCAATTCTTCTTCTTCTGAGCCCATATCTGGGGCTATGAAGTTGGAGCTCCCTTCACTCCAATATTCAGAAACTCGACCTGGTAGCTGGGGCATGCCTGCTTCCCCGCTTCCTTCGCTCGAGTCTGTTGATACCTTGATCCAGTCTCCTCTAGTAGAGCAGATTTGCGAACCACATGATTGTGTTTCACCGAGGAGCAATGGTTTGTTGGATGCAATACTCTATCACCCACAGCCTAAAGGCCCAAAGATGAATCAACCCCAGCAAACTTCAGATGTTTCTGTCATTCCAAAATATCTGGTGGAAAGCTCGCCCATGAATCCCTGTCAGATGGATGGTGACCCAAATTCGCCTTTAGCTCATTCTGCTGCATCAATATTCAGCGAGTATACACCTGTCAGTGGAAGCTCAATGGATGAACACCAATCAGTTGTAACCATGCTGGGTGAGAATGTTTTGCATCACATTAATCACAGTAAAAATGAAATATATAGTTAAGTTGACAAAGTTTACTGTACATTTTTTTTTTTCTCTTTCTTTCTTTTTCTTTTTCTTTTTATTTTTATTTTTATTTTTTATTTTTAATGCAGGACGCGATATTATGCCTGAAACACTCCATCGGGATTTAAGCCATTATGTTATAGATAAAGGAATTCCAGATGACATAGTCTTTACCAGGGCAGATGAATCTATATTTGACCTGGGTTGGTTTGGGCATAACAACGAGCATGGTAAGAATCAGCAGCCACTTCTTGGTGAAGAATTTAGAAGTTGCTACTAGCAAAAAAGTGCTGTGACTGTTGCATTAAGAACGTGAATTTCATTTGTGCATGAGATGACTTTTCTTGTCTATCGAATTTTTGAAGATCGGTGGAATCTTCATGGAACTTAAATCATCTTTAAAACTGCTTGTTATGATTGATCATAATAATTCCATGCACATGTTCAACCAAAGAGGTGCGCGAAATTCTTGTAATAATTTATCCGGGTCAGAAAAAAAAGGATATTGATCAGAGATGATGATGTTCATCTTCAGTTGTTTAGCTTCTTGTTTGCATGAGTATAGCATTAATTTATTACTATTATTCTCTCGCATTGCTCATCATTGAGAAACAAAAGACAGCTGATTTCAGATGGCTTTTGATGTATGGATGCCTTAAGGATGTGGTTCATGTCATGCCCTTCAATGGATTGAACTGATCAGTGGACATCCAAAGTGTTGACATAATCAACTCGATACTTTTTTACAAGGTCACCCCCATTTGGCCAAGTGGGAGTGGTTTTGAGTAATGCTATTTAATATACTCTTTGATTACAATACAATTGAGATGATGTGGCTGTAAAAATCAGCCATTAGATTAGCAAGGAATTTGTAAGAGAAAAACCTATGGTTGATTTTCAGTGTCATATCATCTCATTTGTATGTATAGTAGTTTATTAAATAATATATATATATATATATATATTGGCTGAAACTTCATCTTCTAATGAGTAATGTTAGAAAAAATCAATGGTATATGATTGCTATATGGTGGCAGTGGAAATTAGCCCTTTAATCGACTCTTGTAAAAATAAATAAATAATATAAGGGTGTGGCCGAGTTTCTCGCATTTTTGTCTTTGAATTTTTTGTTAACACTTTACATGCATTTTGAGGACTTCACCCCAAAAAACTCACTTGAGTTATTTTTTGTCAGGAAAGGTAGAAAAAGCTAATGAATTGACAAATATATTTGCCAACAAACTTTAAGAGGGTTGATTGTCACTCTTTAAACGTTAGAGGCAAGATCGGAATACAATCCAACCTTCGAGGAGGGGAGTAAAGTATATCCCACCCAAAAAAAAAAAAAAAAGACCAAGAAATTTCAAAGCTATACCAAAGTGAGTTGACGAGGTAACAAAATGTGGTTTGGCAGTATCTTCATTGTCAAGAAAGAATTAGAACTCATCCCAAGAGCCGTTAAATTATCAGTTGTCCTAAAAACTTAAGCTTGTAGAAAGCTATAAATTTAATTACTTAATTATTAGTTATTACCTTAACACTTTCTCTCACGTGTAGGTTCAAGCTCTATTTTAATAGGTGAGGCTCAACACAAGCTTGTAGAAAGAGGTAAATTTAATTACTTAATCATTATCTTAACACTCCATCTCTCGTGTGGATTCTAATTCTCTTTTAATAGGTGATACCTAACACAAACTTGTAAGAAGAGGTAAATTTAATTCCTTAATCATTACCTTAACAAGAACAAGAGGCCAAGAAAAAAAAAAATTCAAATAGTTTGAGAAACCAAACGTTGAGTCTAATTAAGTTCCAACAAAGAAGGAAAAAAGAAAAAGACAGAAATTCAAAGAAATTATACATGCTGCAGGAAGATGCATGAGCATCTTAATTATGTATCAATACCATTATCTTCCATATCATCATTAGGTTCATTGAGATCCAAATGACTTGTCGGACAGGCTTCTCCTGGAGATTCTTCCTCACTCAATAGAAAGCTTAATAAACCAATATCTGACCCCTTGCATGTCTTGTGATCATCTGCTTTCAGGTCCGCGCGATCATCTGACTTGTTCTTATGTAGCAATCCTGATGGTTCAGATGGATCACCAAAAGGGTTGGAGATGCAGCAAAGACTAAGATCTAAGAAGAACAGAGACAAAACTAGATATGATCAGAAATAAATCTAAGTCTTGAATCTGATTAAATTCCAAATAAGAAGCAGCAAAGGCAGAAAATTCTCAGAAATAGAAGGCTCCAATACGAATTGACCTAAAGGGTTTAAGAAGGAGCAACAACTAATATCCAAGAACAAGAGAGAATCAAAAGTTTTGAGAAATTTACTCTTCAATCTAATCAAAAGTTCCAAGAAAGAAGGGAAAGATTAGACATTGTAGAGTCTAATAATACCTTCATCTTCCATATCATAATTAAGTTGATTGAGATCAAAATTCATTTTTGTTGGACTAGTCTGGCTGGCTACTCCTGGGGATGATGCTCCATAAGGTTCTATCACACTAATAATTGTTACTTCTAATTGTCTGTTCTTGTGGATGGATCTGTGACCACCCAAGGCTTGGTCAGTTGGGAAGGATATTTCAGCCCATTTCCCATCATTTTTATCATGGATCAAGCCAACTTCTTCATCAGTTTCTTCAGAATCACTACTCAACATCTCCATCAAAATCTTGGCTGCAGTTTTCTTCTTTTTCATCTTCTGCTCATCATGTTCTTCTCTATGGGTCTCATCAGTACTTTTGTTTCCCAACCTCAATGACAAAGAACCTCCTCTACCAACTTCAAGCTGTTCATTCAGGCTCTGTTTCTCTGCTTCTGAAGCATCAAATCTTTGATCCTTGATGTCAATCACAGATTGCCTAGAAATAAACATCAGGTTCTCTGCACCCTCAACTGCACCAGTACTTTTCCGCCCTCTCTTCCCAGTCTGAGACCAGTTCAAAGAAACATTCTTCAAACATTCAGTGTCGGATTTCGCACATGACAACTCTGAATAACCATTGTTATCACCACTCACAGAATCTGACATGGTCGAACTACAACTTCTTCTGTGAATCCCCTTCCATTGCCCATCTGAATGAACTCTCATTGATGAGAAATGTTCTGTTTTGTTCATTATGTTAGGCCCTGTAACTTTCTTGAACTGAAAGTGAACTCTCATGTGACCTCCCAAAGCCCTTCCGTTGTCGAATGTTTTCCCACAAACGTCGCAGCCATGTTTTTTCTGATGATGATCTCTTTCTCTTGTAATGGCTTTTAGCTTTCCATTGTGGTCCACACAATCCAACCTTTTTTATGAAGCCAACTCATTCACATTCTCCATCTCATCTTCTTCAAACACCTCTTCCTGATCATCAGTATCCATCAGGAAAAGAAAGAAAGAAAAGGAGCACAAGAAAACAGATTGCTTCTTGGAAAAACTGAAAAGGAGGAGGTTGGAAAAGTTGGTTAAAAGGAAGAAATAAAAGAGAGAAAATATGTCCAAATAAGTCAGTCTTCATGAAAGTTCCAAGAGTATATATAACACAAAGAGTAGAGCTTTTCGGCTGCCTCTAAAGTCTGCCAGGGTTTTTTTTTAATTGAATAGAAAAGAGATTAAATGAGGAAGTGTCTGGGCAAATTTAAAATTGATAATCATTTATCAAAAATTGATTAAATTATATATCAAATTCATTGGCCTCCATGAATCATTGATCAAAAATTGGTATCAGCAAAACTATATAAAACTAAGATAGCGTTTTGGGGCATTAGTACTAAATTTAGGAGGACCAAATCCCTTTAGGATCATACCAACTCTAAAGGGTTAACTTTCCACTCCTAGGTTTTAGTTTTGAATCCAGAAACGAGTTTTAAGGCATTAGAACCAAATTTAGGATGACCAAATCCCTTTAGGGTTATACCATCCATAAAGGATTAACCTTTCATCCTTAGGTTTTAGTTTTGAATCCATAAATGAGTTTTGAGGCATTAGAACCCAAATATTAGCTCATGAAAATTTAGCTAATATTACTCAAATATCTCAAAATACAACTCAAAACATTTCATCAAACATATAAAATGCAAAAAACATAAAAAATCTGTTAAAAAAAAAAAAATGGCCTACGCATGGCTGCTGCACTTTGGCAGCCGCATAGCAAGCCTCTAACACAAAAAGTAAAAAAAGGCAGAAGGGGCAATTAAAATGACTACTTTATCTGGGTATTACTATAGTAGCACCTATCTGTTGAAAATTGTACAGAGGAGCGTAGACGCTCTCTCAAGTCCGATTGAGCGATCCATGCCCTAGTGTGTACATGGCTACTTTGGAGTTTTCCTTAGTACGTACCAACCTAGATTGTAAAGACCCCGTCATTTAAATAACACCAAATAGTGATTAAAAAATAAAAAAAGGTCATGGATTGCCATGATTTCAAAACACATGATATCTGCAAAATGAGTTCAAGAAGAGTTAAGATTTGTTGACATGCATTTCTTTAAACACACAAAGAGTATCTAATAATTATTTGCCTCAAGTTACAACCTAATTGACTAAAACCTAATAGAGTTTCTGGTCATTGTTCTCCTTCAGGTGAAATTTTAGTCTTCCAAGTGACATGAATGCCATTGACTGTTGTTGAGTCTAGAATGGAATAAGAAATCATTTTAAAAATCTTATTTAATAACTCAAAGAAAATAAAAAAGGACTCTTCATTTGTTGTGAGAAATTACCCATTAACTCTAGATCCTGATGTCACTGCGAACTCAATTTAGTTATTATTAGCGACGATATTTGGAGTCATCGCTAATAGGACCACGTTATCAATGATGACCAAATATTGTTGCTGATAACTTGATAATAATGACAACAAGCTGTCATATGGGATGTATTTTTAGTAACCACTTTCAACGTTAGTAGCGATAACAATTGTCGTCACTGATAATAATTATCAGTGAACATTAAGAATGTGGTCGCTAATGAATCTTTTAAGATTTTATCATTAGCATATTTATCAAAAATCATATTGATCAGAGATCATGATGTTAATCTTTGCTTTTATGAGTTTTGCTTAACTATATTATTCTCTCACATTGCTCCTCCCGCTCATAATTGAGAACAAAAGAAAGCTAATTTCAGATGGCTTTTGATGTATGCATAATGTATGCCTCAAGGATGCTGTTCGTGTCATGCCCTTTGATAGATTGAATTGATCAATGGACATCCCAAGTGGGACATAATCAATTTGACATTTTTTTTACGAGGCCACCCCCATTTGGCCAAATGGGGATGGGGTGGTTTTCAGTAATGCTATGTTAATAGATTATTATATGACTATCTGATAAGTGGGATAATGTGGCACTAAAAATTAGCGTTTAGATTGATAATGAATTTGTAAAATAAAAAAAAAAAAATCAATGGTTGATTTTCACTATCATATCATCTCAGTTATATGGTAGTTATATAATAGTTTATTAAATAGCTTTTTTTTTTTTTTTTTTTTTGCCGAAACTTCATCTTCAAATATGAGAAATGCTATTTGGTAGATTGGTATACTATTGTCATACAACTTGATAGTCTTGATGATGTAATAATGAAAATTAACTATTTGATCGACGCTTGTAAAAATAAATAAAAAAATAATAACATCAAGGCCATTTTTTATTTTTGGATTTCTTTAAAAAATTATTAACACTTTATAAGGGCATTTTTGGGGACTTTTTCAACCCCTAAAAACTCACATAGACACACTTGGATCATTTTTGGTCATGGAAGACGGAAAAAAGGCTAATGGATGTGCAAACTTACCGACGGTTGAAACTTTAGAGAGGTTGATTACCACTTTTTAAACGTCGAAATCAAAACTAATTGGATGTGCTTCCTTAATTTCCAGCAATCCTGATGGATTGCCAAAAGGGTTGGAGATGAGAAACAACTACAACTAAAATCTAAGATCAACTAATTAAAACCAAGAACAAGAGAGACATAAAATGATATGAGAATCAAAGTTTGAGAAACTCTAATTATTAAGTTCCAACAAACAAGGAAAAAAGAAAAAAGAAAAAAGAAGACAGAAATTCAGAGAAATTGTACATGCTGCATGCAGGAAGTTGCATGATCATGAGCAGCTTAATTTTCCATCAGTCGCTTCTCTTCCCAGTCTTCAAAAGATGATCAGTGTCGGATTTCCCACGTGTCAAATGTTCACCATCATCAACATTATCCACAGAAACTGCTGGCACGTTGGAATTAGCACACCTTCTTCGACGAGCCAAGATTTGATCTTCTTGGTTCTTTATGTTACGCTCTGCAGAATCATCATCCTCACCATTATCCACAGAAACTGCTGGCATGTTGGAATTAGAAGAATCTGGCAAGATTTGATCTACTTGGTTCTGTAAGTAACGCTTTGCAGCATTCTTCAAGTTAGAGTGAGATCTCATGTGATATCCCAAAGCACTTCCACCGTCGAAACATTCCCTACAAACGCCGCAGATTCGTATATCCTGATTACTTTCTCTTTCTCTTTTAATGGCCTTTCTTGGCTTTTTTCCATTGTCGCCTGCTTTGCCACCATCCAAACCCTTCACAATATTCTCCATCTTTTCCTGTTTATCAGTATCCATTGGGAAAGAAAGGAAGACAAGAAACACAGATCGATTTCTAACAGTTGGTATTAATTCTTGGAGGTAAAAGAAAGAAAGCTTTGTAAGTCGGAAGAATGAGCTGGGATTAAGTTGTAGGGTAAGAGATGAGGATATATTGGTTTGTGCAGAGAATTTATAATCAATCCATGTGGTTCACCTTATTTGTAATTAACTTCTTTACAAGGGGTATCAAAATAAATTCAAAAGTTCTTGAGATATATAAAAAAAAAAAAAAAATTAAAAAATTAAAAAATTAGAAAAAGAAAAGAAAAAAGAAAATAGTCATTACAGTCAAATTTCATTCATTGACTTTTTCAAACCGTGATAGCTTGAAAACGTCAGAGCCAATAAAATTGTAAGAATTGTCATATGTAAATCGGTGTTACACTAATGAGATTGTTAAATTAGCAGACAAAATTTAACTATAAGGACTAAATTATTTTTTTAGCATACCTTTACTAGTAAACTTTAAAAACAATCCATAATTTTCTATAGAAGAATGTCATATCTATCTCCTGTTTGATGTAAATTATTCATGAAATTTTAATCGTTTATTACCAATAAATAGCTAGATTTTTTTTTTTTTTAAAAAAAAAATCATATAGGATGAAGCTCATTCAGCAAAAGATAAAGGTTTGCGAAATGGTTTCCTTTATCAGTATAACACTATTAATTTGTTATGAGTAATGTTACTCTTTTCGTTCATGTCATATATATTGATTGACGTAGCATATTTTAAGTGGGTTTTGTTTTTGATTTTTAAGTGGTTGATGGGAAAAGTCAATCAAAAAATTGGGCATAAAGATAGCTTACTCATTTGTTATTCATTTATTAGTTGGCCTTTTTTTTGGGGGGGGAAACTTTGTTCTTGTGTTTTGATAGAATAATTTTAGAAGCCAATTTTGTATCCCTCTAAAAATGGGATGACTTTTAAAATTATCATTTGATCAAAATTCAATAATTATTAATTACAAGGCCAATGATGATTTTAGAAGCCACATTACTCTTGAAGTGACACAAGAAGGGACACAATAGGGACTTTTAGTATTACTTGTGTTGATAACTAACAAGCACTAATATATTGTAATTTCAAACAAAAAGTCCTACAAGGTGGTAGTTTAGGCAGTATATTATCATTGTTTTAGTAGTTTGAAGGGTAAATTGTCGCAACTGATAGTTTGAGGGGTAGATTGTCATTGGGGTGGTAATTTGAGGGGTTAAGTGGACTTTACCCCTAAAAAATAATGATTATTGAGTCAAATTCTCATCATTTATATATATATACTCATTAATAACAAATATTGACTTCTTTTTCTTCCATTTTTTGAACAAAACTTTATTTTTCCCAGCTACCAAATGCAATTTATTTACATTTATTTATACATCTACTTATCATTTGCCCATTAAGGGACAATTGAGTTCATACGTTACACAATTGAAGCTAGACCGACTCCTTTCATAATAAAAGGGAGACATTTCCTCTGGGACTTCTTTTTGACCCAAATGACTACTCTAATTACAGGTGAATGAGGAATGTTATTTAGCACCTTTTCAACATTTTTAATTGACGTGGCATGCTCAATTCACCATTGACCATTTTTTTTTTTTAATTAAGATTGTTATTAGGGTGGATTGAGCGTGTCATGTCAACTAAGAACGCAAAATAGCATATCTCCAAGTGAACTATTTAGTATCTTTACGTAACTTCTTTACTTTTTCATTGGTTGGATGATACAGTAGTAATGCCTATACACACTCTCATTTTTATACCCTTTAACGTAACTTTTAAAATTACTATTGTATCAAAAATTTAATAGTAATCAATTACAAATTCAATAATAATTTTAAAAGTCACGTCAAAGAATGTGGAAGTGAGAGTTCAATACATACGGATATAAGTGGTAGAAATTTGCCTTAAAATGCAATTACAAGAGCACGATTATGTGAGCTAGTACTTTGAATCTTTTCCCCTCCTTTTGGAACCAATTAGCATGAGCATCTAACATGTCCACCTAATTAATTAAGAATCAAAGAAAAGAAAATATGATCTGCTTGATCCCCTTCTCAACATCAATGACTTGATCACCATAAAATAATTTGACCAGGTAACCAAATGTGGCCTCCTAACATCTTCATCATAGACAAAGAATATATATATAAAACTCACTTGGGTATGCTTCCTTTCTAGCAATCCTGATGGTAATTCAGAATCAGATGGATCACCAAAAGGGCTGGAGATGCAGCAACAAATAAGGTCTAAGAACAGGAGATATGAGAACCGAGAGATTTAGTTTCAAAATTAAACCAAGTATTCTTGAATATGATTAATTAATTAAATTCCAAATAAGAAGCAGAAATCCCAGAAAGTAATTCCTAAATGATACGAATTGACCAAAAGGGTTTAAGAAGATGCATAAGAAGTGATCACAAAAACACAAGGCTCCAAATATGAATTGGCCAAAAGGGTTTAAGGAGAAGCAACAACTAGAATCCAAGAACAATTAGAGAGAGACATAATTAGATATGAGCATTAAATTAACCCTTGAATCTAATCAAATTCCAGTTAAATAAGCAAACCCAAGTAGGAATTGAATTGACCAAAGGGTTTAAGAAGTAGCCACAGCTAAAACCCAAGAAAAAAAGGCACAAAAAATTCAAAGAAATTGTACATGCTATAGCTAGCTGCAGGAAGATGCATGAACAGCAAATTTTCTATCAGGCCTGATTGAAGGAAGGGAGACTCAATATATACCTTCATCTTCCATATCCATATCATAAGGTTGATTGAGATCAAAATCCATTCTTCTTCTTGGACCTGTCTGAATGGCTTCTCCTGGTGATGGTGATGGTGATGGTGATGGGATTGGCTTATTGCTTTCTTTGCCCTCATCAACTCTGAAGGTGTCCGCAAATGCTGCAATAACATTTGTTTCTTTTAATTCTCTGTTCTTCTTGATGTCTTTGTTGTGGATGGATCTGTGTCCTCCCAAGCCTTGGAAAGTCCCAAAGGATCTATCACAAGTGATGCATTTATAAGATTCAGCCACGGTTTTCTGCACATTTTTATCATCAATATTCAAGCCAATTTCTTCAGTTTCAGAATCTCTCAACTTCTCCATCAAGAACTTGGCTTTCTTCTTGTTCATCTTCCTTTTACCTACCTGCCGCTCATGTTCTCCACTAGCCATTAAAACGAGAATCTGGGCAGCCGCAACCGCTCCGGTACTTTTCCGCCGCCTCCTCTCCGTCTTAGACCAGTTAGAAACAGACTTGAGAAGATCAGAACGTGTCAATTGCTCACCATTGTCAGCATCATCCACAGAACTTGAACTTTTTCTGAGGGGAGACTGCAGGGGAGGTTGAATCCCCCTCCAATCTCTATCTGGGTGAGCTCTCATGTGCCCGAACAACGATCTCATGGACGGGAAATCCTTGTTACATACACAGCATCCCATCTTCGTGACACGTTGTTTTTTGATCTTTATGGTAAGCCCTGCAACTTTCTTAGCCTGAAAGTGAGATCTTCTGTGACCTCCCAAAGCCTTTCCGCCGACAAATGTTTTCCCACAAAGGTCGCAGACACGTATATCCTGATTATCTCTTTCTCTTATAATACCCTTTGGCTTTCCATCTTCCCCACAATTCAACCCCTTCACATTCTTCTCCATCTCTTCAAAGGGTACGTGATTATCTTCTCCAAACACCTCTTCCTGTTCATCAGTACCCATCGAAAAAAAAAAAAAAAACAGATTGCAAAGAGTTGGGATTCTTAGAACTGAAAAACAAAGAGATTGGAAAAAGGTTTGAAGTTGGAAGAAGGAGATGTGGTAAGAGAAGAGGATTGGTTTGCGAAGAGAATCTGTGGGAAAATCTTCATTGAATTTCCAATAGTATATATAACAGATTTCCATTGCTCTGCCAGAGCTCTTGGGCTTCTGTTTCCATAATGTATGCCATTTTTTTCCGGTATCCCGCAATAATAACATTTAAAGCTATTTACATATATACTTCTTCTACCTTCTATTTCTTTTTCGTTTTTTTTTTTTGACATACTTCTTCTACCTTCTTCTTCTTCTTCTTCTTCTTCTTTCTTCTTTTTATTTTTATTTTTATTTTTTTAATAATTTATTTATTTATTTTTTTATAATTTTTCATTTTTTCGACTTAGATCAATATAGTCTATAGATAAAATTTTCAAATTTTTCACCCATCATAAAATGTCATAACATTTGTTCTTTACATAAAATGTCATAATTAATTAATAATAACTTTCTTTTGTTACATCATATAACTGACCCTAAGCGAGCTTTCCGTGTTTGGGCTTAGCTTGTTTAAATTTTACTCAAAAATTGAGCTCGAACTCAAGCTCATAATAAGTCGAGTCAAGCTGAGTCAGCTCGTGAGCTTGCCCTTATATTTAATTTAATTTAATTTTTTATTATAAATTTAAACTTTAAGTGTTCTTAAATGGCTCAAGAAGCTAACTTGCATATGAGCATTTGCTTAGCCGGATTAGCCAAGTATAGAGTCTGAGTCAATACAGCAAGACACTCGGTTTTGAAGAGAGATGATATGCATCCTTTTATAATAAAATGATGCTACTAGGGAAAAAAAAATCATCAATTTTTAATATTAATATGAGCAATTATGTAAACAACTACCAATTCGAGCCTTATACCAGCTGCTCACGATCCTAAACGAATTGAGCTGAGCTTGCTTCGTTTAATATTCAAGTTAGTATTAGTGTTCATGAAACGCCTCATTTAATAATTGAGTCAAACACGAGTCGCACCCTTAGCTAGGAGTAATGTGCACTTAAATTTCCGTTCTTTACATAAAATAAGTTATTTTTTTTTTTTTGGCTAAATCATACTGATAAGAGCAATGCTATTTAATAGAGTATTATACAACTATCATACATGTAACTTGATGATGTAAGTTGTAACACTAAAACTCGGATTGAGAGCCCCTAAAATTCCCTTTAAATTTGAGATTCTCAAATTCAAATATTTCAGCTGTTCATTTCATCTAAGAGTCTAAAATAAGTAATGTTTCAGTATTTAATAGTATGACAAAACTCAGTCCTTCTATCAGCACTTGTAAAAAAAATTAAAAAAAATAAAAATCAAGGACTGCATTTACTGCATGTTATTTTAATTGTGTGACAATTGTATAGCAGTCTAATAAATAGCTTCTTAAAGAGAAGTTTGACTCATTTTGCAAGGACCAATATTGACCACAAAACTTTCAATTTTTGTGTCAATCTAAGAGTCCTAAAAGTAACAACTAAGTCTCAGTTTTAATCTTATCCTCTATTCTTTTCCACCACTCAAACAAATCAATTTTAAAATAATAAAAAAAGGAGCAAAATTGAATTCAAAACACCAATTTTGTTCTTTTTTATTTTATTTTTGAAATAACACGTATGTGAAAAGTTGGGTCTTTATTGGATATATATTGTGACTTTTAACATTTTTCATTTTTAAAGACACTTGTTATATATACATATTTTGTGCGTTTTACAGATTCAATGGTTGATTATAAAAAGCTATAATCGTTTCTCCTTCTTAATTTTTTAAATCGGGTAACTAATTAGGTTTTAAAGTATACCATATCCTATGCAAGCAAACTTACACTAATTGTTCTTCCATAATAAAGGAGAAAATGCACTTTATGAATGTTGGAAACTAGTATTAATTTTTTTTTAATGATTTTCTTTTAATAGAATGATGTGAAAGCTCTCTTATTTAGACACGGTCCCATGTGTTTGGCATGGAGAAAATACAGACTTTTTGTGTAATTTTTCTATATAATTTCTATCTTCCTAACAAGTTTTATCAGATAATCTTATCTAAAGATTTGAAATTTAGTTTTTTAAATCCTTAAAACTCCAGAATTCGATCTAGATAATATTTCCCACAGTTTTTGAATGTATTCATCATTTGGCTCAATATTTTGTTTAGATTTAAATCCTATACTCAATCAAAAACCTCTCATAAAAAATAAGGTTAAATACTTAATTAGTTCATAGGGTTTGAAAACTTTATTTTTTCTTCCGTAGGGTTTGAAAAGTGACCAAATTAATCCTTGTAATTTTGAAAAGTGATAAAGTTAGTCTATTCATCAGTTGACCGTTAGTTGACTTAATGAACTGACACGTGGACCAATTAGAAGTTGCATGTGGCCACCTAATTAAATTTTTTATTTTTAAAAAGAAATTCAAAAAAAATATTTTTCAAAAAAAAAAAAAAAAAGAGAAAAAAAAAAAACTTGGGGCACCNCCCAATGGGTATTGGGGGTGGCACAGCCACCTCCATGGGCCCAAGGGAGTGGCCGAAACCACCCCCAATGATGGTGGCCGAAACCACCCCCAAACCATCATTGGGGGTGGTTTCGGCCACCCCCTTGGGCCCATGGGGGCGGCCAAGCCACCCCTTGGTGCCATGGGGGTGGCTATGGCCACCCAAGTGGTTTTTTTTCTCTTTTTTTTTTTTTTGAAAAATATTTTTTTTCTAAATTTTTTTTAAAAAATAAAAAAATTAATTAGGTTGCCACGTGTCAACTTCTAATTGGTCCACGTGTCAGTCTGTTAAATCAACTAACGGTTAACTGACGGATAGACTAACTTGGTCACTTTTCAAAATCATAAGGACTAATTTGATCACTTTTCAAACCCTAGAAAGGAAAAAAATAAAGTCCCCAAACCCTAAGGACTAATTATGTATTTAACCCTAAAAAATATTATATAAAAGTTTAGAAACACAAAAAAACATAGTGGAATTGCTGAGAATCCATGTTATGTCTGGCTGCTTTGCATTTTATTTAGGGCTCACAATTTTTAATATGACTCACATATTCGGCACAAATTCAACTTCAAATTAACAGGTTATGGTTTTGACTCGTTTAAGTTAAAATTAATCTATATATTCTTATACATATGACTCGATATGACCCAAACTCAAACACATAATATTTAAGACTATAAATTTTTTACATACCTACAAACCCAAAACAAAATTAAAGAGTCAAGGTTAAAGGGTATGACCGTTTAATTATATGAGCTAAGTTAAGATTGACCTATATAATCTTAGGGATTGTTTGTAAAACAACACTTCCTTCCCAAACACTATTCACTTTATTCCTAAAAAAAATAAACATCTAAACATTCTCACTTTTATATCACATCATTCATTTTATATATATCACATTATTTACTTTTTACTACTATTTAAATAAAAAAAAATAACTACTAAACAAAACTTTTCCACTTTTTAATACTACTACTTTTTCATTTTTCTATACTAATTATTACTCATTTTTTTCCTCACCAAACATGATCAGTGCCGTTGCAATGGATGTTGTTTGCCAAACACATGCTCATGCTTCAACACAACCAAAACCGGCATTCAAACACAAATTTTCACCCTAGTTTTTTAAAGGGTCCAAAATTTCAAGTGTTCCATGAGAAGGGGAAGAGAGTAAAATTCAATCTCAACTCCTAAAAAACTAAAATATAGGTGGTGTATTTTTTTTATTGTTTTATTATTTTTTATTTTTAGCAATAAGAAGCTGTCGATTAGCTGAATTTTAAAATTTAAAAACAAGCAAAAGTGCATCATATTGGCTTTAATTATCGAGTAATGATATAAAGAGAACTAGAGTCTTCCTAAAGTCATCCTAAATATGATGTGACATTTAAAATCATCAATAGATTAAAATTCAATAATGATCATCTCAAATTGAATGGTAATTTTAAATGCCACATCACATTTGAGATGACTCTAGGAGCTAGAGTCCTTATATCATTACTCCTAATTATCATGGTAAAAAGTAAATAAATAAACATAAAAGGAGGCCTTCAATACCAGCTCCAACTGATCCTTGAACAGCTCTCTCTCTCTCTCTCTCTCTCCGCCCTATGAGGGATACACGAATAACCACAAAAATGTCACCCTAGAGGCATACTCGCCCAAACTAACCAGCCTATAAAAGCAGCCACTGTTCTAGCCTAAACGTATTTTCCTCTATATTTTGGCTTTGCTTCTAAACTTGATTTAGAATCATCACCGGCAGTTACCTGAGGATTGGTGGCGGGACTGAAAACTGCAGAATGAAGATTACCATCTTCTAACCACTTGAGATGGTTCTCCCTGAACTCTATATGTTGTAACCGAGCTGCCTCTGCAATTTCCTCTGTATAGCTACTTATCTTCACCATGGTAAGTAATACGCGGCTGTATCGTGAGCTTAGTATCTGCTCAGAAGTAGCAATGAGTTTGAAACATGGATGCTNGGGGGAGAGAGTAAAATTCAATTCAATCTCAACTTCTAAAAAACTAAAATATAGGTGGTGTATTTTTTTTATTGTTTTATTTATTTATTTATTTTTAGCAATAAGAAGCTGTCGATTAGCTGAATTTTAAAATTTAAAAACAAGCAAAAGTGCGTCATATTGGCTCTAATTATCGAGTAATGATATAAAGATAACTAGAGCTTTCCTAGAATCATCTCAAATATGATATGACATTTAAAATCACCAGTAAATTAAAATTCAATAATGATCATCTCAAATTGAATGGTAATTTTAAATCCCACATCACATTTGAGATGACTCTAGGAGCTAGAGTCCTCCTTATATCATTACTCCTAATTATCATGGTAAAAAGTAAATAAATAAACATAAAAGGAGGAAAAACAACAAGGCCTTCAATACTAGCTCCAACTGATCCTTGAACAGCTCTCTCTCTCTCTCTCTCTCCGCCCTAAGAGGGATACACGAATAACCACAAAAATGTCACCCTAGAGACATACTCGCCCAAACTAACCAGCCTATAAAAGCAGCCACTGTTCTAGCCTAAACGTATTTTCCTCTATATTTTGGCTTTGCTTCTAAACTTGATTTAGAATCATCACCGGCAGTTAACTGAGGATTGGTGGCGGGACTGAAAACTGCAGAATGAAGATTACCATCTTCTAACCACTTGAGATGGTTCTCCCTGAACTCTATATGTTGTAACCGAGCTGCCTCTGCAATTTCCTCTGTATAGCTACTTATCTTCACCATGGTAAGTAATACGCGGCTGTATCGTGAGCTTAGTATCTGCTCAGAAGTAGCAATGAGTTTGAAACATGGATGCTCTGGGAAATGGGTTTCTACATTATCATCATCTCTTAATACGGGGTAAAAGAAAACAAGCCTGCCACCCATTCGAAGCATCTTAGCAGCAAGGTCAAGCAAATCATGGACGCACTCAGCTAAGCAGTAAGATGCAGTGGATGGTATATGGTCTGTTCTCTTGTCGTCGGGAACGGTATAAGGGTCCACAGTCCCCTTCAGCAACTTCCGGCCACCAGATTTACGTCCCCCAGCACGAACTCCATAAGGAGGGTCACAGATTATTGCATCGAATACCTAAAAGCAAAAACATATGAATCAGCATAGAGGATGCGGCAAACTAAATGGAAAATCAAAATGATGGTGCTACAAGATCTAAAGTAGCGAAAGGTACTCCTTGCGGATAGGACCAGAATGTAAAATCATGCATGCTAAGAAGCAATAATTGAAAGAGAAAGCTGTCAACCCCATAAAAATGCAGAAAAATTAACCTTTGCAAAAAACAAAGAACCTCAAGTTTTTTAATCTCAGAAGCTGAAAAACCACCAGCAATAACATCAGCAACATATTCCAATGCATACATAGGTGCACAAATGCATACAATTTGATACACATTCAGTCCGAACATGTGTTTCACTGGTCACTGACCTTCCTCAACCACTAGATCAGTGGGCAATTCAAAACATGCTATCTCCTGGTTGAAACTACGAATTTTACGAACTTTTCACGCTGCAAAAGTTATAAACAAATGTTTTCACATTCAAATTCTTGACAACACTACCAGTTCTCTTTTTTTGTCATAGTTATTCATTTAGCCAACTCCAATTAATTGGTGTCTGTATCCCATATCCATGCTATTGTTTCCTAGATAAAAAGGCCAATCCCATTGTACTCTGGCAGATGATGCATCAAACAAAGAAAGAATAAAGTCAAAAGAAACAGATACAAGAGGAAAACTGGAGACTACAGGGAAAAAGGCCCAACCATTTTTGTTTTATGCGAACCTATTTGGAGCACAAGCCTGCCTACTAAAGGAGGTTCTTAGCTTTGTATTGACAACAACAGAAATAATAAATAAGGTGACTACAAGGTTGATGATGTACTTGGATAATGTCCCTCTATTGTTGTAGCATGCTCATATTTTTCAGACAAGTGGATATTTAAATAATAATAATAGAAGGAAAAGGGATAACAATAACAATAGAACAATTCAAAACTTATAACAGCATAGTAAAAAAAAAAAAAAAAAGATCAAGGATGCCATTCAGAAAGAACAAATGTATGAATTAATAACAGAAAACAAACATAGTAGTGTCTTATGTACAGCAAGAAAAAAAAATTTGAAAGAGATGACCTCTTTCAATCCAGGACGCCATGGAGGAAGGTTATTATCTGCCCTCAACAGAGCAATTGGCATTGGTAGCCCATACTGCAAAAATACAAGAATTAATTACAGCTGTAAGCAGTTTATTTGCAGCAAAGGAATAACAAAAAACCATAAATTCACTAAAGTCCTTGTAATTTTTTAAATCCCAAGAATAGGATTGGCTAGAATTATAGGACTAAAAAGTAAACAGCCTCATAATTGATTTTTTCGTCACTTCAGGGAGTTTCAAAATACAAATTTCTTTTTTACTTTTTTAGCTGTCCGCTGCTGATAATGGAAACTATTATGAATGTACTTGTGTGAAAACATATTCCAAACAAAAAATTTCAATCTTATGAAGCACATTCACCTGCTTAAAATTGCTCCAAACATTACAATCAGGGCCTCGCCCATCACGTACTACCCTAATGTCAATGTCTGCACCCTGAACAATTTACATTAGTTCATACTAAAAGAAAGTTATTTACGCAAATAATTCAAATGAATCCTCCAAAGAAATAGTATCAGGTGTACAAAGATTCACAATTCAAATAAAAGAAAAAAATGCAAACCATTGTCATCGCTCCAAAGTGAGCTGCAGCAATAAGAATGCTACCGGTGCCAACAAAGGGGTCATAGACAAGTTTTCCTGGTGTGGCTAACGCTTGGTTGGCCATTAAGAAAGCCATTTCTGCATCCATGGCTGTCGGGCCAAGATAAGTGCGGCTTTTCAACTGATATGTTGGCAAAAGCTTCCTATCGGCACCACCAACCTCCCGACCAAAAAAGATTCTCCTTTGGGCAACTGGCGGAAGCCCATTATTGACTCCATAGTCATCAATTTCCATGAGCCAAAACTTATGATCTGGATTTTTCAAATTAGCTCGACCCTGCAGCACATAGTAACAATGACAAAAAGACCACATAAATATCAAATCCTCTTTGAGTTTGAGCAATGTGAATTACGAGTAACGTTACAAAAGAAGCATCATGAAATTTCCTCTGCTCAAAATCAATTTTCTCTTCCTTTCTTTTTCTATTAAGCAAAATGCATTTAGCAGTATTGTAAGACTTCTCAACTAAAATGAATGCTGTAGCCGCTTGGTCCCATATTTTCCTAAAAGTTGAATCTCAAATAAATATAGTGCATGGTGCTAATGGACCATAAGACAAGAAACGGGTGCCAAGAAAAGAGTTAATTGGGAACAAAGAGAAAAGAAAGAGATCCTCCAAAAGCTACATAGCATTATTGGGAAAGATGGCCATAAAAATTTCAGCCAGGAGAATATAATGTAAGCATTCAAGGATTGAACCCAAGTGCAACTAGTGATCCATTAACTGAATCGGCATTCAAAAATGGGATTACCTTTGTAAGTACGCTGCTTCTTTCATTTTTATTCATTATCATTTCCAGACAGCCACCTATGATTGACTTTATATTACTAGATATCATGATTTTCTTAATCTTTTTTCTTTATCCAGTTAGGTGTTTCTTTTGTATACTTCCTGAATACTTGGGTTGTCTCTTCATTTTTAATGAAATTTCAATTACTTAAAATACACACACACACACACAAACACAATTATGCTTATACATATCTAGTAAATATTCATACAAAATTACACGTTAAAGTACATAAAGTGCTTTTTATCTCTCGACTTTTTTTCTCTTAAATTATGTAGCCAATTTTAACCAACTATCAAGACATTTATTAGCAATCAAAACCGTATCTAAAATTTTCCTCCCTTCAATTGATGCATTTTGGGGGTCTAATGAAATATTTCCCAATGCCTTCTTCAACTTATTGGTCAAAACCTTGGCTATAAGCTTTATATCAACTCATAGATTAGTCCCCTTGCAACAAAATACATTTTAGGAGTGGGACTCCATCTTGCTAATCACCCTATTTAACCCTTTTTTTTTTTTTTTGATAAGTCATCACAAGTTTATTAAAAAATAAAAGTGCAAAGACACAACTCCAAGTACATATGAAGTATACAAGAAAGATACCTAACTAAAAGAACAGAAAATATCTAGAAAAACTTAAAAGATAGAAATATTTAAATCAAAGACAGGAGCCCAATGGTAAAGTGTCTTAATGAAAAAAGCCTTTAATTCCACCGATGTTCGCTCATGGTCCTCAAAAGTTCTTATCATTTCTTTTCCTCCAAAGACACCACATAAGGCAAGACAGTATCATCTCCCATACTACATCAAACTGAAGCCGGCCAACTAGCCCTCTCCAGCATGCGAAAAGGTCTACCACTCAACTATGCATAACCCAAGTCAGCCCTACGCTGCTTAAGAGAGTGTTCTAAAGAGCTCAATATTCTTATATATTAATTGCATATAAGTATCGATAATACTTCAATTGCATATATTTACTGATAAATTAGCACTTGTTTCAGAAACTTAAGCTAATTGGAAATAGAGAATTAAATCAGTTAATTATCATCGCATAAAAGGTGGAAAATCCGAATTAACAAAGGATCATACCTTGAAAGGAATGTAAGCAAGCCCCTTAATCCGGTCATTTTGCTCTTGGAAGCTAATGACCTTCCCGAAGCAATCAACAGTAATTTTGAAGGTGTTTCCAGATTCCAGGTATGGCTGCTTCCTCTCATCCGGATAGCTTCGAATAGACTCCTCCAGCTCCTCATAGCTTCCCCCTTCTCCCCAAAGCTCATAGATTCCCTTCACAAGTATACCTACAAAATTACCAAGCCAAAAGATTACCAGCCTAAGCGTTTCAAAGCGCTTTGAAGGAAAACAAATAGCTGGTGTGTTGTGTGTAGTACTTCGATTGGCGATGTCGCGAGCGGCGGCCTCGGAAGGGAGATTGACGAAATGGAAAGGAGTGTCCGGGTGGTGCTGCTCGGGAAGCCTCCACTCCAACGACCTGTCGTCTCCGCGTGCTCCGAAGAGCTCCGCCAGAGACTCCACCTCCGCTTGCCGGTAATCTAGCAGCCTGTGGTAGAACGCGCACAGATACCACATTCTGTTGCTTCTTCTCCGTCGTCGTTTTCTGCTGCTGAATGTTTTGTAGTAGGGCGAAACCCGAAAACCCAAAACCCTGCTGGGAGTGGCTGATGGAGCATGAGATATGATCCAACGACACCGTTTTGACAAAATTTTAATTTCATTTTTTTTTTTCAGATGGGATTTTACCAAAACTTGGAATGAAATAGCTACTTTGTTATTTGGATGTGCCACTATTATTATGAATAATTATTTTTTAGGAGTAGCTATTCTCCTAAAATGAAGAATACATATTCATTTGAAAATGGTAGGAAAATGTTTGGAGACAATAAAATTGCATTAAAAATAATATCAAAAAGAAAAAATCATTCATTATTTTCATTCTCGAATCTTTTAGAATGGTCACACAACCTGGTAGTTGCGACAACCCCTAATCCCGAGCAGTGGGGCTGGTCACGACCACACCTGACATTTTGCCCGGTGGTTGCGACCACTAAATTGGGTGGTCGGACAATCTCCACAATGGTTAGAAGTGGCACCGACTAGGAGGAATTGGGTGCTGTTTTTGTGTTATTTCTATAAGGATATTTTAGAAAATTTGATTGAAATATGATTTCATTCCAATTAGGAAATTTATTTGTTCTTGTTTAATCACGAAACAAATGAATAAGAATAGTCATCCTATTTCAGCTTTCAGTATTACGGTAATATTCATTAAATTCCTAATTATGTGGTATCGAACATACCCTAAACTTTTGTCTGTGGTGTCTTCCAACCTTAAGTGGTGCCTTGTTTAGTGTGAATTTTGCCCATCAAAAAGATTGAAAGAAATCTTAAACTATGAACTTTTAGTAACCAAGCTAATATGGTATTTAAAGTGGTTTAATTAATACATGTTGGGAAAAAGTTCTATGCTGAAAAGACCATCCTCTTCTGGAGATCCTGGCATCATTTCATCATACATTACTTGGCTGCTACGTATCATCTCTGCAGAGTGTTTATCTATTGCTTTTGCTTTTGGTCCTCTTAGTTGTTCGATTTTGTTATTCCGCTTGATCCTCGATATTCCACATGAAAGCTTCTCTAGGAAGTATTCCCTGTCTCTCTTCATCTTCCTGCATCACATGCGAAATTGGATCAATACTTCATTCTTAATGCAACTTAGCCTGGGATTCTACTATCTGGGGTTCAACTTAGCAGCTTAATGGTATACTTTGGTTGGACAAATTTGGGCTGGCTTCTGCAGAGTTTGGTGATAAAGATATGGAGCGCTGGGCTGATAAAATTGCTTGTTTGATGCTGGATTCTTACAGTTTGTTTTGGCTGGTTTCTTTTTTGGGGGTCTGCTTTTGTTCTGGCTACCGCAGAATTGATGGGGGCAGTGGAGGAGTGATGGTATTATCCTTTTGCTGCTCTGGGAACAGTTCTGAAAGATGTTTCTTTTGTGGGATTGTCGTTTTATTGTTTCTTTGTGTATTGATGGATGTGTTGGACTAAATCTCAGAAGATTGAGATTTGTCTGTATGTCTTTGTTTCAGCTGTTAGGTTGGATGTTAGTTGTTTGTCAGCAGCTTCAGTTCTGGTAGTCTTTTGCTTGGGGGATATTGTATTCTCTGTGTTATAAAAAATTTTATTCATCCAAAAAAATTAAATAAATGGGGGGCTTATATTATTTTTTCTCGTACTAAAGTTTATTATTTATAAGAGAAATACAATTCAAGATAACGATAAATATAACAAAACTAAATGAACCGAACTACCGCCAAACCTAGATAAAGATATAAACTCAGCTCAATAAAAGATGAAAGAATAATGCTATATGCTATATTTTTTATAACTATTACTATTTTCTTTTAGAAAAGAGAGAGTCCTCGTATACTATTACCAAATCCAGGCTAGTTTAGCTTGAGTGAAACATGAAGTATCCAAGTTTATGTAGGCCTGGAGTGGCTTTGTTTATGCACATGATGCTGTCATGATTTATGTTCCTACTTCCTACTCTAAAATAACAAGACAATTCATTCACATCATGGTTTGATTTGTTCTTGACCTGTCGAGTATCACCCATGTTGCCTTTAGATTTATGGCTGCTTTTAATGCCACCGCCTTAGGTGATGATCCTGCAGTCACCTCTATGTCAAATTCAACCTGAGATTTTGATGCAAAAATTCTCATTAGCTCCCTATATGATAATGGTGACTTTAAAGGGGAGAATTTGGCAGCTGTTTAAACAGTACCTGCTTGGCTTCATGCAGCTCAGAAATCTGACCAAGTTCGATGCTATTTTGATACTCGTTTGTTTTCCTAGCAACTTCTGTCTCAACAACTCTCTCATTTGCTCCTAGCAGTGAGCTGGAATCCACCCTGCTTCCGTATCCCACTATGTAAGAGAAAACAGTGAGTAGAGAGAACAAAGAAACCCACCAAACTAATATCAGTAAGTTCATTTTACTTGTTATTCTACACACTATCTTAAAAATTCTCTGCTGAATTTTGTTTCTCCCTTGCTGCTGCTTTCAGAAGATAAAGACAGGAATGCTTACATGGCCTTTTGCTTCTCATGGAAGATAACGTACTAGGGGTTTTAACCTGGTGAATGACTGAAAGGAGGGTGAGCTTATCTCCAGGCCTAAGTGATAAGCCATGCAGTGCCCACCCGATGGCGCTTGAGCTAACTTCTCTTGATGCATCCTGGATCACCACCACCCTCTGAGCTTCCATGGCAGTGACTAATCTTTTTGAAACTCTCTATTAAATTTGTCAAATGGGAGGATTATGAGAAAACAGATTAATTTTTCTATATTTTCATTACCATTTTTCCTTGGATATTTAGTTGTAAAAAAATTCTTATATTTCAGAAAAATGAGCAGACAGAATCTGGTTTTAAGAGGAAATCATTGGTAAAGCGAATTATGCAGAGCTCAATGCCTATAAATGTTGAGCTAATCACGTCAAAATGAATGTATAAGAACACAAGAAGTGAGAGAACATGTGATGGTGAACTCAGGATCACACCTAGAAGTTTTTTCAAACGCATATTCAGATATCCAAAATGGATGAGACCATTGGTTTTAAGGTGGTTGGTGTTGTTAATACCAAAGCTTTGCATCTTCAGTGAATGTCTTGTCTGTGTAAATTACAAAGTGCAAAAGGACAAAGACTTGGGGAAATTCTGATGGGAAGGAAGTTTTGTTGAGAGGGTTGCTATATGTTTTTAATAATCTCAAAGAGGAATCCTCGAGAACTGCTGGTATTTTGTTATTCACTTGAAATTGTTTACATATTTCTGCACTGATTCTTCAAAAACCTATTGGATCATAGTTGGAAAAAAAAAAGACAAAAAAGATCTAGTAGGATCATTTTGATTATCTGTTAGCTCACAGATTTCTTGTAAGCTCCTCATAGGTGGTGTCCTTTCACTCCATTTTTTTTTCTTAATCAGGGTGGTTATGAAGAATCTCCATGGGTGGATGATGGAAAAGAAAGATGTGGACTATTTGGCTCTTGTTGCTCTTCTTTCTCTTTCTCTTCTACTTGAAAGTTAGGGAAGAAATCATACTCTTCTTGGACACCCCAATTCTATGTTCACTATTTGTTGAATTCAATATCTGAAACTATAATTTTATGTTACAGCTATCTCAATAAAAAAAATCATTCAAAGGTTAATTGGTATTGTCATGTCAACTTTCTGAGTTAAAAATATTTTATATAGCATTACTCATCTTTGTAACAATGATTTTTCCCTTGTACAGCTTGCAACCATGGGGGCGTAAATCATAACCGATGAAAACGTTACTTTTGCACACGCAGTGCTCCAAAATACTTGCAAGTTGGAGATGTTTCCCTTCAATATTTTGTGCTGTATAATGTTACGTACTCATTTGTTATCCCACTTATATACAACTAAGTTGATGTAGCAATAATTATTTGTCTTTAGATAAGCCTGTATTAAAAAATACAAAAAATCAAGGGTTGATGGGCCCACCAGATATCAACCTAGTAATATAAGAAGAGTATACAAGTTAGTGGGACAACAATTGGACAAATATATTGCAAATGGGTATACAAGTTTTAAAGAGATGGAAATAGCAATATTGACATATCCAAAATAGTTCATCTTGTAGTGAGAGGTTGTGCTATAAAAACAAAAGACATTGGCTTTGTTAGGCCACATGAAAAGGACAACCATCGATCTATCATTTAAGGGGATAAAAATCAACACAAAATTCGGTCATAAAAGTTTCCTCTCAAGAAGGAAGTACATTCCAATCAAGACATGCTAACTCGCTCAGCGAGCTTTCCTTGTTTGAGCTCGGTTTGTTTAAATTTTACTCGAATTCGAGTTGAGCTTAAGGACGAGCCAATTACTTATACTCATAATAAGTCGAACCGAGCTGAGTCAACTCGCAAACTGGCTCTAATATTTAATATTTTTTTATAAATTAAAACTTTAAGTACTCTTAAACGGCACAAGAAGCCAGCTTGCATATGAGTATTTGTTTAGTCTGACTAGCCGAATATGCAACCTGAGTTAATACAAAAAGACACTTGGTTTTGAAGAGAGAGAATATACATGATTTTATAAATAAGCAAACTTGGGAATTGGCGTTTTCTTAGCAATATTGAACAAGTTAACAAGTTGTGTTCAGACTACAGTAGAACAACGCCCCTACAAAAAAATTAAAAAAAATTCAATGTCTCTCTCTCAATCTCCCGTTAAGGATATAAATCCTTTGTGATAAATGTTGATTTTGTATCCCCTAAATTAAGGGATTTAGAGCTTTATATGTGATTTGAAATATTTCAAATACAAACATATCCCTTAAATTAGGTTAACAAATATAATCTAAATCCTTAACACTCCTTCACCGGTCACAGTGTATCTTCCACCCCAACTCTCATTTCCCATTCTCTTACTAGACCGGCAGTGGTCCTAAGTGTTTAGGTCTGTTTGATTCTTCAATAGTTTTTGCCTTTTCTCAATCTCTCTTAATAGTTTCTGCTTGATACTTCTTCCTTTCATTTGGATATGCTCGAATTGAATTTGGATATTTTTAATGATTGCTTTCTCTTTATTTGATCAGGACTAAGTGGAGAAAGTTTTTTGCAAAGAGAATCAGAAATGGAAAGACGGGAGAGAGAGAGAAAATAATGTTAAAAAATTTTCAATTTAGATGAAATAATAATAGGTGAGCAAAGGGCATGTTCACTTGTTTGCACTTCAATGAAGATGAAGATAATTATTGGTAACATCATCTTCATTATTAGCTTTTTCATACATTTCCTAACCATTGGATTTCACTCACTTCTTTAGAATTCTTCTTATTTAGAAGTTAAATAACCAACAACACAATGTTAGGGCATAAACCATTTTAGCCTTATGTTGTAGATGAATGGTTAGATAACTTTGAAACAAAAAGATTTTAGTTTGTAATTACTCATTAATATTTGGATAAGCTTCATTTAACCCTCTTAAAGTTTCATCGATTTTTTGATCACCCCTTAAAGTACAAAAGCTCTCAATTTAGTGTATCCAACTCAAAAAAGTTTGTAATGCCACCCCTATGTTGGGATTTTCCGTTAAATCCTAACGGAAGCCTTGAAAATTTCCAAAAACCACTACTTAAAAAAAATTATTTAATTATTGTGCTTTGTAATTTTATAAATTTTACAAAAAGTATAATTTCATTTCACCCATTTGTCGTCTGATTTATCCCTAAACCATAACAAGATGAGTGACATTGCAAACTTTTTAAAGTTTGATATACTAAATTAAGAGTTTTTGAACTTTAAGAGGGTGATTGCAAAAGTAATGAAAGTTCTGAGAGTTAAATAAAGTTTCTGCTTAATGTTTTCAATCAAAGAAAAGCCATTAATAATTGTGACCATTATATATAGCAGTTTGTCAATTAGCTTACTTCTTGCTTAAGTAATGTCTTTCGATTTGTGTCATAGACTTTTATATTAATTATTATTATACAACTAAAATATGATTCTTAGCTTAAGTCCTATATACTTGTAGGAGTGTAATGAGGATTCAAATGAACAAGTATATATATTATTTGAACGAATTATCTCTTTATTAATATAACAATCAAATGAGGTAAAATGCTTTGTATGATTCTTAGCTTAAGTTCTATATACTTGTAGGAGTGTAATGAGGATTCAAATTATATATATATTATTTGAACGAATTATCTTTTCATTAATATAACAATCAAATGAGGTAAAATGCTCTGTACAATGTCAAAGATACAATTTGGAATCTTCACCGCTCAAACATTATCTATGATATACACAATAGCGTCTCGGGCTATTCTAAACAATATCTATGAAAAGTCATCGTCCCAATCAATTTCAAATCCACAACAAATTTCAACGAATCACATCTCTATTCATTGTTAGGTCATTGATTCCCTGTCTTCTTTTTTTTTTTTTTTTTTAATCTCTGCTACAAGTGTTTTGTCAATCGCAATCTCCTTCGTTGCTTCTACCATAGTGACAATTCTTTTTTTATACCTGATAACTCCTCTGTCATCGGTGTATGGTTTGCTCCCAAAAAAAGAACCATAAGAAAACAAAAAACCGACCGAAAACCAATCATGTTCTTCTTAAAGATTTGTGAAAACAAAATCTAAGAAAATGAATAAAACTCCACCCCATAAATCGCTATTAAAAGTAGACTTACAAAGAATACATTCTTATTTATAAACAATGAAAATACAATAATAAAAACTCAACATACCCTCACGCACCACCGCCAGCCAGCCACACACTGCTAGAATGCACCCCGAGAATCATTGACACATGTGCCCTTGTTGATCTATAGTGGAGGCTGAAAAAAAAGGGGGGGGAGGAGGAAGGAGAAAGGGGGCATGGAGGAGGGAGCGTAACTCCCTCCCCTCACTTGATATGCTCTTTTTGCTCTCTTTATAGGGTTTGACAGCTAGAATATGGTTTCTTATTAGAAAGAAAATATTAGTTTGAAAGTGTGAAAAAAAGAAAAAGAAAAAAAGAAAAAAAAAAAAGTCATGTTGGAGAACGTACAATACAAATCATCATATTATTCATGTATGGTAAAAAGCTATAAATGGTTAAAGTTGTATATGGACAAGTTGTATCAGAGCCACCTAGTAATACCAAGTCATATGGTACTGGAGCACTGCATGACATGACCCTGACAATGACGTCAGGAATTTAAAATGGGGAGTTTGTAACACCTTGGTCATATATTGGGAAAATGAGAAAAGCTCATATAAAGTGGGTAGTTTATAAAGATAGTCATGAGTATTAAGTCTCATATTGCGTAGTTACTACGTGAAACTAAGCTTTATAATAAATTCTAGGAAAGCTTCAAATTGACTAATCCTTTTGGGGTGATAGCGCAGATGTGGCTAGCGTTTTTTCCTAGGTCGTTACAGCTACAACTCATGATCTATGAAAAATCTCACTACCATGTTTTTGCATCCCAAAGCTCGTGCCCGAGTGATGCAAATCCACTTTCAACTTACCACTACCAAGAAAGGTAAATCCTCCATAATTGAGTATTTTCAGACCCTCAATCCCAGAGTGACACCTTGGCTGTTGCTGGGCATCCCTTAAGTGACTTTGAGAGTCAATCATTCCTTTTTGCTTCCTTGGGGTCTGATTGCGACCCCTTTGTCACCTCTGTCCACACTGGTGTGGATCCTTTTATCCATTGATGAGATATTTGGTCATCTCTTGGTTCATGAGATGCGAATTGAGAAGCATCTCCGCACCATTGATATCGTTCGACCTTTAGTCCACCCCTTTGCACGTTCCAATGCACCTCACAGCTAAGCCTTCTGTGAACGTGGATTATTGTTTGCTAGTTGTGGCTCCTACCGTGGCCGTGGACCTTCCTCACCTAGTCGTGGACACATCTTCTTCTCTCTTGAAAATTCATTTGGATCTACTCGTCGTGTCTGCTCGTTGTGTGGCAAAATAGGACATCTTGCATCTAAATGCTATTCATGCTTTGATTAGTCATTCAAGAATGAAGCACCAACCCATCCGCGGGCCTTCTACTCGTCCCCCAATGTGATCTCTGATGAGGATTGGTATCCGGATACAAGTGCAACCCACCATCTCACAAATGATATGAACAACCTCAACCTTACCTTTAAGGAGTACTCTAGATCATATCAAATTCATGTAGGAAATGGTTCATGTTTGTTTATATCTTATATGGGTTTAGCTACTCTTTCTAATTCTCGTCATCAATTTATTCTCAAACAATTATTACTTGTGCCTAATATTTGCTAAAACCTTCTCTCTGTGAGTCAATTTGCTACTGACAATAATGTTTTCTTTGAATTCTACTCCTCCTATTTTGTCATCAAGGATTGTCACACAAGGATCCCTTTTCATCAATGTCCACATAAAAATGGCCTCTACCAGTTCCAAACTTCTTCAGGATCTTCATCAATAAGCCATGCCTTGGTTGGTGAATGTACTTCTTTGGCTCATTGGCATAGGCGTTTAGGTCATCCTGCTTTTTGTTTCATCTAATGCATTCTATCTACTTTCAAGCTTCCAGTCAATTTGAATAAAAATCGTGGCCCTTGCTCCGTTTACTCGCTTGCAAAAGGCCATCAGCTTCCTTTTTATGAGTCTAGCTCTCAAATTTGTAATCCTTTAAATTTTATTTATTCAGATGTTTGGGGACCATCCCCCGTTCTATAAATAAATATAAATCGCTATTATGTTTCTTTTATTGATGCTTATTCCCATTTCACGTGGCTTTTTTCTATTCAAAATAAATCCGATGTTAAGTCTATCTTCATTACCTTTCAAAGCTTATTAAACAGAAAAATCAAATGCATTCAATCAGATTGGGGTGGAGAATATCACTCCCTTCACACATATTTCAAATCTATTGGGATCGTCCATCACTTATCATGTTCTCATACACATCAACAACAAGGTTGTGTATAAGGTAAACATCGTCATGTTATTGATACCACACTTGCTCTCGTAGCTGGCAGTGGGCCTCCTAAACAATTTTGGGATGAAGCTTGCCTCACATCATGCTATCTCATAAATTGCCTACCTATTCCACTATTGAAAAATATTTCTCTGTTTGAAAAATTGTTTTCTAAACCTCCTTATTATCATAACCTTAAGATTTTTGGGTGTGAATGTTTCCCAAATCTACATCCCTATAACTCTCACAAATTTGAATCTCGTTCCAAATTTTGTGTCTTTTTAGGATATAGCACTCATTATAAGGGATACCGTTGTTGTCATCTAGAATCAAGTCGCAAGTCCATCTCTAGAGATGTTACATTTCATGAGTCTCAATTCCTATTTCGGTCCAGGACAATCTCTCCTAGCCCTTTCTCTGAGTCCACGTTTGTCTCTATTCAGTCTTCTACACAATTTCAATCTCTTCAGCTTGTGTCCAGCAACACTCTACCCATGTCCAACAACACTCCCACCCAACCTCAATCACCTTCACCTCAAATTACTCCTTCTTATCCCCAAATTGAACCCACGACCAACACTGAATCCCCTGAGAATATGGACACACCTCTATCATCTCCTCCTACACAACTGCTTCAAATGGTCATAAAAGCTCAGAATCACATAAGCAAACCCAAGAACTATACTGAAGGTACAATACTTTATCCCATAGCTTAGGCCCTACTCTCCATGACCAAAACTGCTTTGATTGAACCCACATGTTTCACCAAGGCAATTCGAGTTCCAAAATGGCGCACAGCCTTGCAAACCGATTTAATGCCCTTCTCAGCAATCAAACATGCACCCTAGTTCCTTTTAATGCAGCCAAGAACCTTTTTGGATGTAAATGGGTGTTCAAATTGAAGCGAGAAGCAAATGGAACACTAGAAAGACACAAAGAAAGGTTGGTTGCTAAGGGATTTCATCAACAGACAAGAGTTGATTTTGGTGAAATGTTCAACCCAATTATGAAACCCACCACCATTTGGACAGTCCTATCCGTGGCTTACTTGGCTGGCTGGCCTATGCAACAGATTGACATCCAAAACACTTTTCTCCATGGGTTCTTAGCCAAAGAGGTCTACATGACTCAACCCACGAGGTTCACCCATCCCTCTTATTCTCAGCACATTTGCAAGCTCAAGAAAGCTATCTATGTGCTCAAGTAGGCTCCTCGAGCATGGTTCTCATGGCTCACCAACAAGTTACTCTCTATTGGGTTTACAGCTTCAAAGGCAGATTCTTCTCTTTTTTTGTTCAAGTCTAACATTGTGACTGTTTTCATTCTTATCTATGTAGATGATATAATTATCACAGCATCCCAATCTTTGGCCATCTCAGAAATGCTCCAGCTTCTTCGCATGGACTTCGTAGTGAAGGATCTTGGCAATCTTTATTATGCTCTTAGGGTAGAAGTTCAACATCTTGATTTAGGTCTCTCAACACAAGTATATTGTTGACTTGTTGAAACGTACAAATATGCATGAAGCCAAGTCTATTTCATCCCCTATATCCTCCTTTATTGTACTGTCGGCCTTCATAGGAGTTCTAATGGAAGATCCTTCCCTCCACCGCAACACAGTTGTATTGCTCCAATACCTATCTCTAACATGACTGGATCTGGCCTTCTCAGTCAACCATGTATTCCAATTTATGCATCGCCCTACAAAGCTGCATTAGTTGTGAAGCGGATCTTAAGGTATCTCAAGCACACCATAACACATGGTCTCTTGCTAAAATGCATCCCATCTTCCATCCTTCAAGCTTTCTCGAATGTGGATTGGGCAGGTTTTTTGGATGACCGCAAGTTTACGAGGGCTTATTGTGTATTCATTGGTTTGAATTTTGACTCATGGAACTCATGTAAACAGCCACTGTCTCTAGATCTAGCACGAAAGAGGAGTACAAAGTGGTTGCCAACACGACATTTGAGGTCTTGTGGATTAAGGTTCTCCTACATGATCTTGGAGTAACACTGGCATCCACACCTATCCTATGGTGTGATAATATTGGTACAACCTGCCTCTATGTCAATCCCATGTTTCATGCTCGCACCAAGCATGTAGAAATTGACTTCCATTTTGTACGTGACTAAGTAGCTGACAAGACACTTCAAATCATATTTATTCCCAGTGAAGACCATCTTGTTGACGTCCTCACAAAACCTATAGTGGATACACAGTTTCAATATTGTATTAACAAGCTCAACATTACTTTTCAACCCCGTTGAGCTTGCAGGGGGATGTTAAAGCACCTAATATATCGGCACTTCAAAACCTTCAAGATAAGAGTGATTAAGAAATAGGGAAAATTACTGTTCACCCCCCATTCCCCCGAAGTTGGCAGTGATTTTTAATTCGACCCCCAAAGTTTTAATTTTCTCAATTAACCCCCCTAAAGTTTCGAAGTTTTTCAATTCAGGCACTCCATCAGTCAAAATCGCTATGACTGACGGAACAGTGGTCATGTGCGTCGCACGTGACCACTTTTGATTTTTTTTTTTTTCCAAAATGCCCATTAACAGTAATCACGGCAAAACCCTGTCGCCACTGCCTCTGGGGATTAGGAACCTGACCCAACTCAACATGCTCTCGCTCCGTTCCAACGCGCTATCCGGGCCCATACCAGTTGACTTCGCCGACCTCCCTCTCCTCTAGAACTTGTATTTGCAGAAGAATTTATTCTCCAGTGACATCCCGGGGTTCATGTACGATATGCAGAGCCTGGTGCGGCTGATTCTTGCGAACAATAACTTTTTCGGGGAGATTTTGCCTCGGATTAACAATCTGACCAGGTTGGGTACTCTGTTTCTGGAGAATAACAATCTCACTGGGTCGATTCCTGATATTGATATTGGACGTCTAGCTTAGTTCAATGTTTCTTTCAATCGGTTAACTGGGCCAGTGCCGGAACGTCTTTCGACTTAACCTGCCAACACTTTTGATGGCAATTCACTTTGTGGAAACACATTGCAGGCTTGCCCTGGGAGTGGGAGCAAGAGCAAGAGCAAGTTGTTTGGTGGAGCGATTGCAGAGATTGTGATCGGGTCATTTGTTGGTTTCGCGCTCATTGTACATGCTCCCGGTCGACGAGCTCTTCTCCGACGAGTTTAGGCTCGTAGAGATCATTCAAAAAAAAAAAAAACTTGCAGATTTTGTTGGAATTCGGCAAGGTTTCGCTGTGAGGGGGCATTTTAGGGAAGAAAAAAAATCAAAATGGTCACGTGCACTGTTTCGTCAGTTATAGCAGTTTTGATTGATGGAGTGCCTAAATTGAAAAATTTTGAAACTTTGAGGGTCAAATTGAAAATCGTTGCCAACTTCGAGAGGGTGAACAGTAATTTTCCCTAAGAACTAACACAAGAAGCGAGATGTGATAAGGACTCTACAATACAAGATGAGAACAAGCACAAAGATGAGAGATAAGATTTAATTCAAAGCAATGTATATCCAAGAATATAACTTACATTAGGTTTCTACTTGTAAATGATTATCCTTATGTTCATGAATATCTAGACTACATGTAATTCCTATTGTCTGATAATTCTTCTTTATTGCTTGGTAATTTTCCATTTTTGGTCTCCAACTTTGATTTCACATTCCCAACTTCAATTTCAACCATTGTTTGACATCTTTCAGCCTCTTCGATCAAACTTAGATGTCTTTGCCGATAGCAAATGAGCTACCACCCTCTCTCCATGTTCACACATTTTATGATCAACCCATTTCCAAAAACAACACGTCTGATTTATCTACAAAACCCTAAAAACATCACTAATAATATGAACCCAACCTTCTAATAATGCAAATTTCTTTAATCTAATATACGGAGCTTTTATATCATTACATTTTAACTATGAGAAATGCTACACATCCCAAATTTGTTTTCCAAAAAGTTGGTTCCCAAATGATGTGTTATCATCTCATGAGTTGGTAACACACTTACTAAAATAAATTTGGAAACCAACTTTTGGGAAACAAATTTGGGATGTGTAACACTCCTCTTTAACTACTGTCTAATGAAAACTATGGTTTTAACACATATGAAATCAATAACAACAAAAACTCGATGATTTCAAGATTCTGAACACATAAAAAAGTACAATAAGCAACTTTGTAATAAAACCTTTTCATTTTAACTAACAATGATAATTTCTTTTCTCAAGAAAAAAATAGAAAATCGAACATAGTACTGAAAATACCCAGATATGCAACGCATCCAACACATATGTTCAAAATACCCGATATAAAAATATATTGGAGGTGAGTTTGTGACTTACCTTGTAATTCTTGCATTTCATAAACCTTTTACCGAAATTTCATTCAGTGTAGAGCATTATAATTTAATTCAAACACTCACAAAAACAAAGTGTCGTTGCTACAAAAACAAAGTGGAAGAGTAGAATGAGAGAGAGAATGTGTGTTGAAGAAAACAGGAAAGAAAAAAAAAACATTAAAAAATAAATAACTTTCAATTTTTGGCTCTTTGCATTTTGAGAGCATTACTAAACAAGAGTTAAATTTAATATTGAGTTGATTTTTTTTTTCTTTTTTTGTGCGAGTTTTATCAAAATTTTAAATAGAAGCAAGAAGTAGAGAGCTTAATGTGAATGTTATGACTCTCCTTAATGTTAAGATCAATTATTTGTGGCACCTCCTCATTAATTATTGATCGATTATCAAATGCTACAATCTCGATAATTGCCTTGCTAAGATTTTCTTTTTTTGAAAAGATTTTCTAATGCTTCATTCAAAGTCGTTACAAGAATAATTCCAACTTGTTTCATTGTATGGATCATGTTATTTTCGCTATATTATCTTCTTCTTTTCAAACTTGAAAGCCATTTTCCTTTGTTGCCTTTAGTGAGTATTTGCGTGCATGACACGTCTTCTTTAATTTTGTCCAATCCAACTATTAATGCAACTTTTTCCAAAACAATCAACTTCAAAACATTCTCATTTTCTTCACATTTTATATAAATCATTTACTTTTTATTCCTATTTAAATAAAAAATAAAAAAATAAAAAAAAAAACACTACAAAACACAAAATTTTATTTTTCAATACAAAAAATTTAGGGATCATTATCCTTTCCCCCTATGAACTACCACGCAATTACCATTTCCCCCCATAAACTACCAATTTTACATTACACCCCCAATGAACTACCATTTTGTTACCAAAACCCTCATTCTATCAGTCAAAGTCATTAAGTCGGTGAACGATACCTATGAACAATGTCATGAACAGTGTCGTAAACAGTACGATTGACCATTCAACTTAACAGCCTTAACTAACATAAAGGGGGTTTTAGTAACGAAATGGTAGTTCATGGGAGGTGTAATGTAAAATTGGTAGATCATGGGGGGAAATGGTAATCACATGGTAGTTCATGGGGGAAAATGATAATTACCCCAAAAATTTAAAACTTTATACCATATCAATCCCTGTCAATTACAGTATCCAAAGCAAAATGGTTTGCCAAATAGACTCACTATGTTTGTTTCTTTTTTCATTTTATATCTCCTCTTACATGTCAATAGATACTTGAGCATCTTTGCTAGTAACATGATTTTTTGCATAGACATTAAGTGGCCCCCTCTATAGATGTCTTAGGTATTGTCTAAGTGGTTGTGGTCGTTGCTACTGCATGTTGTCTATGTGGTTTAGGGTTTAGTCATTTATTAAAGGGTAAATATATAATAACACCTTGGGTCAACCCTTCAGAATTTTAAAATACCTAGGTTTTTTTATTTTTTTGAAAATTTACTCCCTTGGTCATTGAAAACTACTATAAAATCTATGCTGTCACTTTTTTTCTAACGGTCGTTACTAGGATAAAACGCACTGTTTTGATTTCATTAAAATATTAATTTTTTTTAAAAAAAATGAATAGGGCGCCAGGGGTGGCCGTTTGGCTCTAGGGGGTGGCCGAACCACCCTCAAGGACGTCGATGGGGGTCCTTGGGGGTGGTTCGGCCACCCCCTAGAGCCAAACGGCCACCCCAGGCACCTCGTTCGGGTTTTTTTTTTTTTAATTTAAAAAATTAATATTTTAATGAAATCAAAACAGTGTGTTTTATCCCAGTAATGGCCGTTAAAAAAAAAAAAAAAAAAAAGTGACGGCAAGGATTTTATTGTAGATTTCAATGACCCAGGGAGTAAATTTTTTTAAAAAAAAACCTAGGCATTTTAAAATTCTGAAAGGTTGACCCAAGGTGCTATTATATATTTACCTTTTATTAAATACTCATTAGTGTTCTCAATGTGATAGGGTACATAATGGCTAGTGACATATGCCTATTTGAGGTGCATTACAATGGGTCTTTTAATAGGCGAAATTGGTGTACGTATGTGGGTGGGTTAATGGATACTCATTCTGTTACTGAAGTACATATTATGTCTTTTTTGGATATTGGGGAATTATGTAAGGATTATGGGTATAAGTCTAGTGACCTCATTCACTACAAAATACCTTATAAGTCTTTAGATGAAGGTTTAAGGCTTCTATCATCAGACCATGATGTAAATGAGATGATTTCACACCACGTAGGGCATGGGCTAGCTGAGTTATATTTGGTTTCATTTCACTCATCTAATGTAGATATTGAAGATGACAATACAGAAGAGGATGAGGAATATGAGAGGATTGTAGTATATAGGAATGATGATTTATGGGATGAGGTTCTTAACGTAGATACTGATGATGATAATGACTCATATGGGGAGGAGCAGGTACAGTCTGAAAGGGTGGTGGCTTTGGGTGTTGTTGAGGATGAAGAAGATGAGGATGAGGAATATAGGGATGAGGATGCAGATGCAAATGAGGAAGATGTAGGGGAAGATGTAAATGATGGAGATGGGGAAGAAACAGTGGGGGAAGATTATGGAGGAAAGGATGATGGCAATAGTGAAGATCTTTGTCCAAGTGACATGCTTCGGTCTCCCAATCCTAGTGATAGTGAGGATGAAGAAATTTCAAGTCGTCCTGATGTCAACAAAAGGATTCTATTTACCAAAGAAGATATGAAAAATCATGTGCTGCAGATTAGCCATACATTTGGTGATGCGACGGCATTTAGAAGAGCAGTAAAGCAAGCAAATATTTTGAAAGGGAAGGATTTAGAGTTCCCAAGAAATGAAACAAGAAAAGCTATAGCTTGTTGCAAGGACAAGAAGTGTAAGTATAGGGTGTATGGTAGGAAGTTAAAGGATGAGTCTACATTTCTCTTAGTGTCACTGTTTCCAAGACACACATGCATTAGGAGATACAAGAATCATATGATTAATTCAGCTTGGATAGTTGAATGGTGCATGGAGTCATTTAGAATCCAGCCAGGCCTGCTTATCAAAGTTTTAAAGAAAGAGGTCAAATCAAAGTGGAATGTAGATGCCCATGTTAGCTCCTTGTATAGGGTAAGGAAGAAGGCGCAACAAAAGATTTATGGAAAGTTGGATGAGCAATACCATTAGTTATGGGACTACTGTGCAATGGTCAGGAAGACCAATGTAGGTAGCTGTTTGATTTTGATGGTTAAGAGACCAATGCCTAAGGTCCCATGCAGGTTTCAGAGGTTATATGTATCATTTGCAGCAATGAAGACTGGTTTCTTACAAGGGTGTAGACCTATGATAGGTGTAGATGCATGCTTCTTGAAGGGTAGGTATAAGAGCATGTTGATGGCTGTTGTTGGGAGGGATGCCAACAATAGCATGTATCCACTGTCTATTGCGGTTGTAGAAGCAAAGACAAAGGACAACTGGACTTGGTTCTTAGAGGCACTTATCTCTGATCTTGGCCTAGCACCACCACAATGGTAGACTTTTATATCTGACCTACAAAAGATAAACATACTCATATTTTAAATTTTAAATTTAACTTACTTGTTTGAATTAATGTACGACATATTTTATCTTACCATGTGTTTAGGGCTTGGTACCAAGCATAGAACAGATTTGTCCTACAGTGGAGCATCGCACATGTGTGCAACACTTGTACGCCAATTTTAAAACTGCCGGTCACCAGGGTATACTACTGAAGGACATGCTTTGGAATGCTATATCCTTTTATACTCAGACAGATTTTCAGTATGCAATGGAAAAGATGAAAAAAGTAAATGAATCGGCGTACAATTATCTTGCAAAGATTGATCCCAGTAGTTGGTGTTGGGGATGGTTCAACACCAGGTCGAAGTCTGACCTAGTACACAACAAATGTGCTGAATGTTTCAACTCATGGATATTGGATTACCATCAATTGACAATATTGTCGATGTTGGAAAGGATCAGGAATAAATTGATGAGGAGGCATGTTAGGAAAAGGGAATTGATTACAGCAATGAAGGAGGGAAGTTTATGACCAAAAATAGTGGATAAGTTAGAGAAGGAAGAGGATGGAGCCAATCATTGTTGGTGCACATATTTTGGCGATGGCCTTTTTGAGGTTGAATGTTTAGGCAAACAATTTGCAATTAGTGTGAAGGGCAGAACATGTGGGTGTAGGAAGTGAGATGTCACTGGTATACCATGCAGTCATCCCATATCAGCCATCTTGTATCATGGTAGCAATCCAATAGACTATCTCAGTGACTACTATAGCAGAGAGAAGTACCTCAAGACATATCAACCCATCATCTATGTCGTGCCCAGTGAAAAGCAATGGCCTATGAGCAATCAACCTATTATAGAACCACCACCATCAAGGGTAGCTCTTGCGAGACCTAGGAATATCAGATTTATAGGGGTTAAGGAGCCAAAAAAATCCTAACACAATAAGAAAGGGGGGAAACAAAAACCAATGTAGGCACTGCAAGAAATGGGGCCACAACAAAAGAACATGCACTGTAAGACATAGGCAGGAAGAAAGAAGAGAGCAAGTACGAGAGTATTATAGATCCACTGCAGGAGTTGATTGGAATCTTGATATGGTAAGTTGGAACTGATCTCTTGTTATGGTTTTTGTGAAATTGTGTATACGTTGTTATTTTGCTAATTAGTTATTATGTTATTTTGTAGTTGGATGACACATTGAATGCCGCATCAGCCAGTGGAAGTAAAAGACAAAGGGGAGGTAAATCAACTAGTATTGGAAGAAAAAAACAAAGAGGAGGTAAAACAACTACATCAGCCAGTGTCAGCCAGGTTGCACAACCTTCTGCTTCCCAATCCAATGTAAGTCTTGTTTATTTAGGTGCTGATTATTTTTTTCAAAGTAAGATGCCTCATTATTTTTTTCAAAGTAAGATGCCTCATTATTTTTTTCAATGTAAACTGCTCCACAATGCAGCATGCCTCATTATTTTTGTCAAAAAATATGCAGGTTGTTCCCCAAGCTCCCTACCCAAGAGCACAACAATTTGCCCCAATTGGAACTCCTGCTTCCCAATCCAATGTAAGTCTTGTTTATTTAGGTGCTGATTATTTTTTTCAATGTAAGACACCTCATTATTATTTTTTCAATGTAAACTGCTCCACAATGTAATATGCCTCATTATTTTTATCAAAAAATATGCAAGTTGTTCCCTTAGCTCCCCACCCAAGTGCACAACAATTTGCCTCAAATGAAACTCTTACTTCTCATTCAAATGTTAGTCATGTTTGTTTACTGTACATGCTGATTTTTAATTTATTTTCAATAATGGAATGTCTCATGATTATTTTGAATAATATGCAGGTTGTTCCTACTGCTCCCCAACCAAGTGCACAATGAACTGCCCCAAATGTACTTCATAGTAGGCAATCCAATGTAAGGCTTTATTATCTATTGTATGTTCTGATTTTAATTCAATTGGTTAGTTGACATATGAACACAATTTAAAATTTGCAAGCAGGTCCTGCAAATAGAACCAGGAAAATAATGTTGGGGTTAGCCAGAAGATCAAAAGCTGCTGGTGATTTGAGGGCATATGCTTGCAATATTAGGGATCCTAACCATAAGGGTAAGGTAGTGATCGATATCATGGGTAAGCCTAGTGGACCACCAAAAATTCCAGGAGTTGGACCACTATGCACCTGGGGATCTCCACGGGCAAGTGGTATTACCTTTAGGGTTGCTCCCCTTAGTTCTGACATACCTAAATCGCAAGTGGCAACTAGTGACAAGGTTCCACCTGAAAGTCAACCAAATGCAAATGCAGACAAGGGGAAGTCGAAAGGGAAGAAGAAAATATGGCAACTGTGACTATTTGTGATTGTTATGTACTAATTTTGTGAATGTGACATGAAGATAGGCTAATTTAGTGACATGGAGTCACTTAATGCATGTTATGTAGGTGCTGATTTTGTGACATGTATATAGCACCATATTAGCCATAAATTGGTTTGTGACTTGGACAGTTTGTGTGATTACTACACCCTAAGTTTGTAATATTATGGTTTGTGTTGATCATATTAGCCAATGTTATGGCTTTTTTGGATGGTAATACCTTATGATGATAAATATCAATGATAATGGTTTTTGTTAGTTATTGTTTTTTTAATTGGAGTCATGTGAGGATTATGTACTAATTTAGTGACATAGAGTCACTAACTATATGTTATGTAGGTGATGATTTTGTGGCATGAATATAACACCATATTAGCCATAAATTAGTTTGTGACTTGGACAATTTGTGTGATTACTACACCCTACGTTTGTAATATTATGGTTTGTGTTGATCATATTAGCCAATGTTATGGTTTTTTTGGATGGTAATACCTTATGATGATAAATGTAAATGATAATGGTTTTTGTGAGTTATTGTTTTTTTACTTGGAGTCATGTGAGGACTATGTACTAATTTAGTGACATGGAGTCACTTAATGCATGTTATGTAGGTGCTGATTTTGTGACATGAATATAACACCATATTAGCCATAAATTGGTTTGTGACTTGGACCATTTGTGTGATTACTACACCCTAAGTGTGTAATATTATGGTTTGTGTTAATCATATTAGCCAATGTTATGGTTTTGCATTGGTTTTTTTACCATAATGCATGTTGTGGCTTTTTTGGATGGTTAGGTTTTTTGTTCAACATATTTTCTTACAAAATATTTACACAATAGAACACATAAATAACTTATATTAAACAATAATAGTAGGTAAAAAAAGTGGGCAACACCACTAAATACATTACATCATAATGTTTTCATTATACATTTCACTCAAGAATTGCAACAATTTCCATTAAACGTCTAATTACATGCTCAGTGCAACCTCAACCTTGGGGAATTTGCATTAGACACAAGATAAAACATCATTACAGCAAGGAGAATCAATAAACATGCTAAGGCAAACCGGTGCTTCATCTCTTTTGAATTGAATTTATTCTTCTGCATTTGTAATTGCATTTCAAAATTAAGAGATGCAACCTCCATTTTTGCCTTATACTCAGCAACTTCAAGCCTGCATTTCAAAATTTCATTTGAGATTGTTGTTCCAATCTATGCACGTTCATTCTTCAAATTTTCGTGCAACTCAAATAGTTTTGACACCACTCACTTACCATGCTGACAAATATCCATATCTATCCATTTGAAATAGTTACATCCACGATTCTCTTGATTCTACATAATCAGATCAACATACAAAGATATCAAACAACCATTATGATACAATAGCCACCAACACAACCAAATACTTCACTGATTTCAACCAAAAAATGAATCAACATAAACCATAAACCCTATTTTATGGACAAATTAAACCCTAGCACCATACTCAAATATCATGACCATTAACTATATCGAACCATCATAACCAACTCAAATACTCAGTTATAAGCATAAGACATTTAGCTCAGCTCAAATACCCAGTTAAGCAAAACACCTTCAGCTAAAATAACTAGCTCTAATACCCACTAAACCCTTAAAAAAAATTAGATCAAATGACCTGCTCCAACATCCAACTCCAATATCCAGTTAATCAAAAAAAATTTAGCTAAAATAACCAGCTCCAATACCCATTTAAGCAAAAATAATTCAGCTCAAATAACCATAAAACCCTAACCAAATTTCAGCAAATACACATTTAAGCCAAAAAAAAAAAAAAAAAATCAGCTCAAATACCCAGCTACGAAAACAAATTTCAGCAAATTGCCCAGCCCAAAAACCCAGCTAAGTAAACAAATTTCAGCAAATACTCGGCCCAGATTTTCTAGTAGGGAAACAAATTTAAGCAAAAACCCAATTAACTAAACCCTAAATTTCAGCAAAGACCTTAAACCCTAAAAGGCTAAACTATAATATACACAACCGAATCAAATACCCAAGTCAAATAAAATGGCTAGTGAATGCTGGGTTGCGAGAAAAAAAAGATCAAGCTGGGCTGCAAGAAAAATTGCAAAAAAAAACAAAAAAAATCTTACCACATAATTCCCACATGTATAAAACATTTTGCCGAAATACGGTAGCGTGAATGCTGTTAAAATGTGTGATCTCTTCCCACATTTGCACATTGGATTAGTCGTTCCAGTTCTTGCGTCAATGACTTCACTATAGGCTTGATCCACTGTGGGTATCAAATTGGTATAACGAATCAGAAGGATTTCAACTCGAAGAATAAAATCTTGAAAAGGAGCTTTCGGTTTTCGGTATGTAGGTATGAACAAATGAAAGAAAGGAGGAGGAGATGATGAAATCGTGGAGGCAGAGAAAGTAAAAGCAATTTCAGTTTGGTGGAATCGCGATTTTAGGGTTGGGTGGGATCGCGATTTTGTTTGGGTCGATTTGGGAAACCCTAAAGTGTTGGTCGATCTGAACTGTTAGGGTTTGTCACGGGGAGGCTGTCGAAGACTTGAAGTGTGTTTGTCTGATTTTGACTTTAGTGATCTTTAGTGGTTTTAGTAACCCTGGTTGGTATGATTTTTAGTGGTCCTTAGTGGTTTTAGTAACACTGCTTGGTTTTGGACTTTTAATGTGCGTACACGTGGAGTGGAGGCTTTCAATTAATATGCAAGGGTACAATCGGGTTTTTAGAAAATTATACCCGCATGCTTGGCATGTGAGGAGGGGGCTGTTAGGATTTGACGAAAAATCCTAACGGAAGGGGTAAAGTGAAAGAAAACCAAACTTTGATACACATAAGTGAGAGTTTTTGAACGTTGGGAAGTATTTGCAAAAATCGCAAAAGTTTATGAAGGTTAGTAAAGTTTTCCCAAGTAATTATCTTCTCCAATTTTAAAAACTCTTCTCAAATGTTAGTTACCTAAACAAATTTGTATACGTGGCCCACCCATAATACATTTTCGAAGAGAAATACTACAGTACTCTTAAGTGCACACTTTCGGACGTGACAATGAAAACCACACTTGAATTCCAAATTCAATGGTGTCTATCCAAAATTCAAAGATGATTTTCACTATCACAAGTGCATGTAGCATTTCTCTTTGGAAAATGTATTAGTGGTAGGGGCTACATATTTTTATATGTTCGGATAATCGACATTTAAAATGCACGGTTTTAAAGGCTAATTTGCAATTTAACCAAATACTTAGGCTCCGTNACCATTTTCCGAAAATTAAAGAAGAATTTTCGGTCAAAGGGAAAATGTTTTCTGTTGACTATTATTTTACGTCTAAGTAAACACCGTAAAATATGGAAATCATTTTCCTGGAAACCATTTTACGTCGAAGTAAACGGAGCCTTAATCGAATTATTAAAATTTATATTTTCAAATCATACAATTAAAAAAAAAAAAAAAAAAGGTCATTTTTACATAAAACTTAACAGAAGCTTGGAAAAGGGCATATCCTTCTAGGGTTTGAGAATAATATTAACACTATAAATATCTGTCAAAGGGACAGGATCCCTTCTCTTTGGACTGAGAGTTGTTAAAGTTCCGTTCCGCCTACATCCACGTTCGCTCTCGCTCTCATTCACTCATCTGAGATCAAATCGAATCCAATGGCCGTCACCTTCTCAGATCTCCACACCGAATCAGGCCTCAAATGCCTCGACGAGTTCCTCTCTGGCAAAGCTTATATTTCTGGGTATTTTTTTATTTTTTATTTTTTTTAATTTATGTATCTTTGTTCATTTATTCTCCAATTTGAGACCGGTAAAACATTATTGTCAAATGTCAATGATTTTGGTCGTGGGGTTTTCAGAGATAATCTGACAAGGGATGACATAAAGGTGTACGCCGCCGTTTGTGAGAACCCCGGAGACTCCTTCCCGAATGCTAGCAAGTGGTACGACGCCGTTTCGACCCATCTCGCTACAAGGTTTGTTCCCCCTCTCTCTCTCTCTCTCTCTCTCTCTCTCATTTCTGGCTTTATTGTCTGTTACTGTTTTACTTTGCTCTGCCATTTGCTTTTAGAATGACACTCTGTTTTTGTTTTGGTTATTTGTTATTGGCAGCTTCCCTGGGAAAGCTGTTGGGGTGAAAGTGAGCGGCGGCAAAGGTGCTCCTGCTGAGGTAGTTGCGAAGGTGTGTACTGGATTGCTTTTCTGGTTGCCTTTTTATTCGTTCGTTTGGATGTTTTGTGATAAATAAAATTCTGTGTATATGTTTTTGAAGATTGCTCGCATGTTGCCATGATGGGTTGTTCTCTGATTATCTCACTAACGATGGGAGCAAATCTGAGATGCCCATGGTTGGATCTCTCTGTTTGGATTTATTTGTTTTATTCTTTTGAGTTTATCTTCATGGGTGGTGTTTTGCAGGCTGTCAAATAGTAGTGACTAATGAATGCTTTTCTATGCGTGAGTTTGTCTTATTTCCTTTGAATAAGATGGAATACATAGAAATGAGAATAAGTGGACCTCCAACGGATTGGGATCCACGTCAATTACCTGCCTGAATTGTTAGCAATTTGGGCAGGTAATGTGAGAGACTCTTTATGGGCCCATCTCCCTGGTTAGGTGTCCGGAATGGATGGGTGACCTCGTGTTGCAGTAAGAGCATTTGAGCTGGTTCTTCTGTCGTAGTTCTTTCTTTTTCCATTTTTTTTTATGAGGAAATTTGACACCCTTCCTACCTTCACAACTTGCTCCCCTACTACTAGAAACTTTTGCTTTCATCTCTTTTAAATTGAATGGTTGCTTTTGACTAGATGAACTGAATTTTTGGTTCTGTACAATTCTGAAAGTAGATTTGAAAATGTGTTTGATGTAGGACAGAACTTCTGATACCAAAATTAGTGTAGAACAAAATATGTGATACCAAATCTGATGTAAGAGAATTTGAACAACAACTTGTTTTAGGGTTTAGGACAAGCTATGGCTAGGATTTTGGTGGGAAAAGGCTAGAAAATATTAGGGAATATGGACCATTTTTTTATTATTAATATAATATAATGGTAGGATTTGAAGATTAAATAAAGAGGAAAACTTAGACCGTGTTTTGTAAACATGTTTGGAAAGTCTTTCCTTATTCAAACGCTAAAATACACTTTTCAAAAAATAGTTATCAAACAAAATATTTTTTAAAAAACGGAAAACACTTTTCAAAAAACAAAATACTTTTTAGAAAACTTCTCACTAATATTTTGAGAAAATACATGTTTATTTTTTTTTTGGCCTGTTTCTTTTTTTTTTTCTTTTTTTGATAAAGGTGTATATATCAAAAACCCATAGGGGGCGCGCAAGCAATTACACAGGGGGCGCACCACAAAAAGAAAGGGTGCACATCATAGTATAAAAAACGAGAGCGTCTAGACACCTAAGAAAAACCCAAAGCTCCTAGGGAGCACCCTAAAATAAAACCCTCACATAACACACCTAAACAACACCCATTACAGCCCAAGCACTACAAGGTAACAAACTTGCCCCTCGATAACATTTTTAGGCCTATTACTTGAACAAAACTAAAGATAGCATAGAGAGGTAGCCACAAGGTCAACCACAACAGACAGAGGTAGCTGCATGGTCACTCCCAATGGAGAGGGCTGGTCATGTAGGCACCCTTTGTAACACTCAGGTCCTATATTGGGAAGATGAGGAGTAGCCAGCCTACATAGAGTGGGGTAATTTATAAAGTTAGTAATGAGTGCTAAGTCTCGTATTGCTTAGTTACTAGATGGAAATTGGCTTTATAAAGAATTATAGGAAAGCTTCAAATTGACTAGTTCTTTTGGGGTAGTAGCACAAATGTGGTTAGCGTTTTTCTATAGGTCGTTACAAATGGTGTTAGAGCCAGGTTGTAATGTGTTGTGTAGTATTGTCAACATTGCATGATGTATCCCTGAAGAGGACGTCAAGGGTAAAGGGGAGAGTTTCTAATACCACAATCCTATATTGGGAAGAGATTGGTAACCCAAATAGAGTTGGTGTTAAACTGCCACTTATCCCAAAAACTCAAGCTTATAGGAAGAGGTAAATTTAACCACTTAATTATTAGTTTTAACACTCCCCCTCACGTGCTCACATGTGAGCTCAAACTCCCTTTTAATAAGTGAAGCACAACGTACGTAATATTTAATTTAAATGGGGGTGAATTGACAGAGTTAAGGTTCGATCTCATGACCTTTGGCTTTGATACAATGTTAAACTGTCATTTTTCCTAAAAGCTTAAATTATCAATTATCCCAAAAACTTAAACTTATAGGAAGATGTAAATTTAATTACTTAATCATTAGTTTTAACAGTTGGTAGTTGTTGCTCGTGGGTGCTAAGTCGCTCGACCGCCCTAATCTTTTACTTTTTTTGTTTTTAATTTTTTTTTTTTAAATTTTTTTATTGACATGTCCACACAAGGAAAGAGGGAGGGGAGATTTGAACTAATGATCTCCGCTTTATTAAGCATGGTTCACAGTCGATTAAGTGAGTTACCCATTGGGGACAAATTTTTTTATGTTTTGAAAACCTGTTTCAGAAAATCAAATCTAATATTGGTTTGGAATTCAAGATAAGATTGCTGGAAACTAAAAAGAAAATTGAAAGAAGGAAAAAAAGAGAAACCTAGGCATCACAACTAGTTTTTCTAAGCATCTAGCTTAGGATTTCCCTGGCATCACACAATCCTCGTTGCTGAAAGTTGCATAGCTGTCTTCTTTATTCAACCATCATAGGAAAATAATCCTTACATTTATATCTATAGGTATCCAATACCTAATAGTAATGGACTTTAGATTCCTTGGGCTTAGACTGCCAAAACCCACACCAAATAACTAGCAAAACCCATAAATAACCCAAAATAAGACTTAATGGATTAAAAGTAGAAATGATGCCAATAAATAAAATTATAAAATACCCTTGACTATTAAATTTAGTTTTTACTAAACTTAAACAAAATTGTCTTCTTGTTCCTTGCATCAGTGTAGTAAGTAATACTGCTGGTTTTGATGATTGTGTAAGCGTGTTTTTATGCATTATGTTCATGTGTTGTTGCATGTCTGTGGTTGTCTTTTCCAATCCACCTATATCATTTGTTTTTTCTATGAGAGTGACTCACCGGTTTTGCTGTTCCAGGTGATGTTGAAAGCAGTAGTGTGTCTATTGTTGAGTTTTGTACTTATCCTAAAAAAATTCTGTCATCTTCAATCCGAGCACTCCTCATGTTCATATGAAATTTTCAGGATGCTCCTGCTGGAGATGATGATGATGATCTTGATCTCTTTGGTGATGAGACAGAGGATGATAAGAAAGCAGCAGAGGACAGAGAGGCAGCTAAGAAGGCATCCTCCAAAAAGAAAGAGAGTAAGCTTTATTTATAAGTTGTACGATTTACCTTAAGTGCTTGTCAAAAATAGATGACAAATAAAGCTGCTTTATGTTCTGCCATACAGCTTGACATGTTAAGCCTCATCTTTTTGCTGGAATCCTGAAATGATCAACTGTTGCCCGGAGTATTGTTTATGCCTGTGTTTGAACCTTTTTAACATTTAAATCATTATATATAGGTGGGAAATCTTCTGTCCTTTTGGATGTGAAGCCATGGGATGATGAGACTGACATGAAGAAGCTGGAAGAGGCTGTTCGGAGTATTGAGATGCCTGGTCTCCATTGGGGAGCATGTAAGTTTTAGTTCCTTTTATCAACAATTTAAACTCTTGTTGCTTCTTCATGATTCAGTGTATGCTTAACAATGGCCTAACATGAATGCTATTTTGTTTGGATTTTGTACAGCAAAATTGGCTCCAGTCGGTTATGGTATAAAGAAGCTTCAGATCATGCTTTCAATTGTGGATGACCTTGTATCCGTGGATTCCCTAATTGAAGAGCATCTGACTGTCGAACCCTGCAATGAATATATCCAAAGCTGTGACATTGTTGCCTTTAACAAAATCTAAGAACCACATCTTACTGGGCTGCAGGGTTGCTATCTTCATTCGGCTATTTTTTGTTTTAACATCGTTAGTTGTCATTTCCTACTACTGTTTTTGTTTGGTCTTGTGCTTTTATTGTGGTTCTCTTTCTAGAATTGGGAGAGATGAAAAAAATGAACATTTGAATCTTAGTAGAAAGCCTTTGTCGGCATATGCATATGGAATTGAGTAGCCTCTATATATTTTCTTCAACCCCCTCCCCAAAAACAAAATTATTTTCTCCCCCTCCCTTTCTTTTTCTCCAACCCAACATTTTTTCCATTGTTTCTAACTTTGTTTCATTGTCAAAGCATTGGAAATTTGATATTTTCTTTTTAAATAAAGTGAGTTAGGTATTAAAAAAATAAGCATTCAATGTAGGGACATTGTGTACGGAAAATAGGACTCTTTTTCTCAGATTATGCATATGGGCCATTGGATGTGACCCATTAGTCCAGAACAATCTACTAAAAAAATAATAAGAAATTTTTTTTTTTATTTTTTAAAAAAATAATAAAAAAAACTTTAAAAATTTTGTAAATATTTTTTGTGGTGACTAGCCACCACTGTTTAAATGTTAGGGGTAGCTTTGGCCACCCAGACCGTGGTTGAAGCCACCCCTTGTCCCTTGAGGGTGGTTCAACCACGCCACCCCTAAGTGCTAAAAAAAAAAACTTGTTCTAAAATGGGTTTGGCCTTTGGGGGTGGACGATTTCGGCCATCCCCAAGGGTCAAGGGCCAACTAAATTTTTTTTTAGCCCATCAAGGGACAAGGCAGTTTGGGGTTGTCAAAGTCACCCTCAGTATTTAAACAATGGTGGCCGGTCATCATAAAAAAATTTACAAATTTTTAAAGTTTTTTATTAATTTATTTTGAATTTTATTTTGATTTTTTTAAAAATAAAAGTAAAATTTTATTATTAGTTTTTAGTGGATTGTTCTATAACATCCAACGGTCCAGAAACATAATTTGAGGTCCTCAAATTCCAGGGATCCTGGTCCCTTTCACAGTGGTTTTTTTATTATAATTTGTGGTATTTGAACATGGTTTTCATTGGTTGTGACGCAAAAAAGTCAACTTGAATAACATTTGTTTATATAATTAATTAGTGATTTTTTTGTGATACATATACCTTTATTTCTAACTTGCTCACATTATACATATAATATAGTTTCTAGTATCTAGTGATATATAATAATATATTGTTAATTTGCTACCTATAGATTATAGTTATAAGCTAATAATGATATATTGTATAATATGTCTTATATAGTTATGTATTATATATTTATGCTATAGATAAATGTCTAGAGGTGGTTTTAAAATTCGGACTAAAACTCTGCTATGATCATACATTAAAGAATTTAATAGTTTAAGTAAAGTTTGAGTTGAGCCCGACTAAGCTTGAATAGCATTCTCAACATGCTTGAGCTTGAGCTTGCCCAAGCTTTCAACGAGCCAGTCTTAAATACACATTTCATAATTTGATTCGAATATGCTTCTTCATAAACGAGTCAATCTTAAAATTCTAAAGTTAAGCTTGACTAGATTATAGTCCTAACTGCATATGTACGCAAAATTCATATGTAGCAAGTTTCAAAAAAAAAAAAAAGGAGAAACTTTTACCTTTATGTCACGTCAAAACACTTTCTCAATTAAAGCAATTTGATTCAGAAAATTTTGATGACAGGGCATCATGTACATCAATTTTGATACCTGGCTTGAAGATCTGGTGAAGTTCTAAAAAATACCCAAAAGTAATCCCAAAATTAAAATAAATAAATAAATTCAAGAATCTAGCAACGAAAGCAATGGTTAACAAGGAAGGTACCAACCACCAACCATTTGATTGACCGTTTTGGTCTAGCTTACGTTGTTTACGCTCGCGGTTATATTTGGTCATAGGTTGTTACTTCCACATCAGAAGCACGTAATATAATTGGTCAATTGGAATCTATTTCATTGTTTATGCTTTGAATTTTTTAATTCATCACAAAAATGACTATAAACTTTTTTATTGGATCAGAAAAAAATGCTCCAATAAATTAGAGAAAAGAGAAGGGAAAAATAATAATTCTTTAAGAAAAAAGGGGATTTTAAAAAAAAAAAACAAAAATTTCCACACCCTAGTTTTTTTTTTTTTTTGTTAATTTTATTATGGGTATTTTTGTCATTGGAGGACATTTGACAATTTTTTGTAGTTTGAAGGAATATTGTCTCAATTAAAATTTTGAAATATTATCAATTGGTTGGTTGTTTGAAGGGTACGTGGACTTTCCTAAAAATTTAATAATAAATTTACAAAAAATAGTTGAAAGAATAATATGTAACGTGTCAAAATAAAATAACTTTCACTATTACGATTATTATTATTATTTCTTTTGAAAGGACTATTACAATCATTTTACAACCTTCAATAATATGGTGACACCTCAGATAAAGCATAAAAATTGCACAAAAATACCATAGAACAAATACAGTAGATTTTGGACTCAACATAGAGAGAAAGAAGAGAGACAGAGAGAAAGGAGAGAGATTGGGTTTGGCTGTAACCCAACCGTGAGTCACCTTCTTCGGCACCATGAGTCACCCTCTCTGGTCTTTAGAGTGATAGAATTCCTAAAGAATTAACCTTCAACCTCTAGGTTTTAGTTTTGAATTCAAAAACGGGTTTTGAATCATTATAAACGAGTTTTGAGGCATTAAAAACAAGTCACGGCCGGCCAAACTCCAAACCCAGCTGGTGGTGGTTTTTTTGGGTTATCGGTGGTGGCTTGCAATGGGTGTGCATTTTCTGTTGGGTGGGTTTTCTCTTTTCTATTTGGAATGGGGGTGGTGGCCGGTTGGGTGATGGGTTTGGCCGGCGATGAAGAAGAAAGGGGGCTGCAAAACTTGCTTTTGAGAACGTCAAACCTGCTAAAGAAGAAAGGGGGCTACAAAATAATCCCATGTTTTCAATGTGGGAAATTTTAGATGTTCTTTTGTCAAACCTGCTAAAGAAGAAAGGGGGCTACAAAATAATCCCATGTTTTCAATCTGAAAAATTTTAGATGTTCTTTTAACTGTGATGTGACTTTTAAAATCATCATTGAATTTAAAATTATCATTATTGACTTTTAATCTATTGGTGATTTTCAAAGCCACATCACAGTTGAGAGAATACTATAAGAACAACTAGCATTTCCCTTTCAATCCTATTATATAAGATGAGTTTAGTTGAGTTTACCTTACATGTCAAAAATGTATTGGGTGTTACAAAATGGGGTTTTTACGCCAATATCGGATAGTAGGGCTCTCTTTTAATTTAATTATACAGATTTATTAAATAATCATAGTCTTAGAAAAATTTCGCTGTTGCTGTCTTGAATACTCAACATGGAAGCAGTTTTTTTTTTTTTTTTTTTTTTTTTTTTTGCAGAACGGAAGCGGTTGTTGGAAGAGATGAAATAGCGTGTAATTAGAAATGCTTGAATGCTTGATTATGCTATCTCTCCAAAGATTTTTATTTATTTATTTATTTTCTGCGTAAATATTTTATTTAGAGAATTTATACAAGAGAGGCTTGGGTCAGCAGTCCAAAATTTTTAAATCCTTAAGTTTTTTTTTTTTTTTTGGACAATTTACTCATTGGGTATATTGAAAACTACAATAAAATTCAGCTGTCCAATTTTGTTTATTGTCGTTACCTTACTTGAAACGCATTGTTTGCATTGTTTTTACCCATTAAAATATTAATTTTTTAAAATTTAATTTTAAAAAATAAATCTATAAAAAATATATATATACAAGGGTGGTTGAACCACCCCATAGGGCTGGCCACCCATTTTGCCTGGGGGTGGTTCGGCCACCCCCAGATCAGCCAGTCTAGGGGTGGCCAAACCACCCCCATGGCCTAAGGGGGTGGTCGAGCCACCCACTATTAAAAAATTCAAAAAAAAAAAGAGGGGTGACTGGGTGTGGTTCGGCCACCCCTGTATTTTTTTTTTTAAAGATTTAATTTTTAAAATTAATATTTTAATGGGTAAAAAAAAGTGTGTTTCAAGTAAGATAACGGCAGTTAATAAAATTGGACGGTTGGATTTTATTGTAGTTTCCGATATAACCAAGTAAACTGTCAAACAAAAAAAAAAAACTTAAGGATTTAAAATTTTTGGATTGATGACCCAAGCCTCTCTAATATAAATAAAACAAGAATCTAGTACTTTATTAATTATTATAATTCCTAGGACTTATAGAAGAGGAAAATGTAAGTGCTTATTTTTTTCTCTGATAGGAAATACTATAATTAGATTTTGGGTGAATTAGTTAATTTATAATATTTCGATGACAATTTTTATTTTCACATCATAAAATAAGTGTTTGTTGAGTACTTAAGAGTCTGTTTGAAATTGTGTTTAAGAAATAGAGTTTTTAAGTCAAAAAATATTTTTTGGCAAAAGTTTCATTTTTAAGCTTTTGCAAAAAATGTGTTTTTGCCATTTTTAGAGCATGTTTGGAATTGTGTTCGGGAAATAGAGCTTGTAAGTCAATAAACACTTTTTGGCAAAAGCTTTATTTTTAAACTTTTGCTAAAAATGCGTTTTGACTATTTTTAGAGTAAAAGTCAAAGAAATACTTTTAAAATTTTTTACCAAATATACTAGCTTTTGTTTGGTATAACTTTTTAAGTACTAGAAGTATTTTTTAAGCTCTTAAACCAGCTTTTGGAGTAAAAAAATAAAAAATAGAAAAATATAAATTTTTTTACCGAACATGGCAGCTTTTGTTTTGTTCAAGTTTTTAAGTATTAAAAGTATTTTTTAAAATCTCTAACACAATCCCAAATAGGCCATAAAATCTCTTTAACAAAAAAAATCATGATGTTAGTGCTTCATATACATTTTGAAGTACTAGCAATATATAAATATTCAAAAACAAAATAAATAACAATTTAAGATGATTATATTTTTATGTTTTATCTTCTATTATCACGTGATTCAAATTAGTGCATATAAATTAAAAGGGAGTGATTATTATTATTTTAAAAAAAAACTTTTAAAAAAAGAGTGGTTAAGATCTAGGTGAAGGAACTAGGTAGAGGTTTCAAATCTAATTCATTTAATTAAAGAAATAAGACCCTTAAGTTTTAATTCGATAATTTTGTATTGGGTTCGTGTCTAGTCGACATATCATATCAAAAATTGTCAGTTCTAAATGACTAAATGTTGCGTGTTTGGTTTAGATCGTATCGAGGCATGTATAAGAATATATAGGTTAACTTTAACCCGGCTAATTTAATTAAATGAGTAAGACCATTTAACTCAAACCCGCTAATTTCATGTTTAGTTCATATTAAATTCACAAATCATATCAAAATTGTCGATCCTATTGTGGAAGTAATGTTACGGAAGTAACCAATGATAAAGTAGTAGACTTATATTTAAGGAAAATAAAAAAGTCACAACTTAAACCCAATTAAGACTCAACTTTTCCTTAAAGTGCCAGCTCTTTTTTTTTTTTTTTTGAAATAGAAATTGTGTCTAAAGCATGAGAGAAATGGGTCTTTGTCGGGTCTATGTTGTAGCTGTATCACATCTCTATATTTAATATGAATTAGATTTCATTTAATATTAGTTTTGTTATTAGTACTTTTAGATTAGAGATAAGCATGCGTCAAGGGTTAACTATCTTGATTTTAACGAACAAGAAAAAAGAAAAAGAAAAGAGAATAAAGACATACAAAGAAACAAATCTTACATCAGGTTAATGATATTGAAATAACATGTGTTCTGACAATAGGGTTTTTTTTTTTTTTAATTTTTTTATAATTTTGTATAAAATACCTATCGAGTACGACAACAACCCGCACCTAATAGGCGCATTTAGGAAAAGTTTTGAGAGGAAAAATGAGGAAGACATTGATTAATGTGATCATATGACATAAAGTAGAAAAATATTTTTTATTTTTTTTTTCAAAGAAAAAATGNTATTGAAATAACATGTGTTCTGACAATAGGGTTTTTTTGTTTTTTTATTTTTTTATAATTTTGTATAAAATACCTATCGAGTACGACAACAACCCGCACCTAATAGGCGCATTTAGGAAAAGTTTTGAGAGGAAAAATGAGGAAGACATTGATTAATGTGATCATATGACATAAAGTAGAAAAATATTTTTTATTTTTTTTTCAAAGAAAAAATGAAAAAAGTTTATTGTAAATGTGAAAAATTAGGTTTTTCAAAAAGAAAAGAAAAGAGAGTAGTAAGATGTTGACAATTACACCAAAAAAAACAGGGAGAAAAATAAGTTTTAATGGTCTAGAAATATTATAAATCACAAAAAAATCAGAAAAAAAATGAATTCAATTGCTTGGTTAAAACTACAATATATGTGTTAGGGGTGGGTATTGGTTTGGTCATGATAGGGGCATTTTCATCAATCGATTTGGGAAAGCCAATTAATTAGCCGGCTTTACATTGACAATGAATAGTTTCGACTTTTTCAGTTAATCGATTAAGTCAGTTACAAGTTTTTATATTAAGATTTATCAACTTCCTTGTAATTGCAAAAGCAGTAAGGCATATGCTTTATAAATGAAAAGAAAAAGTAAATTCATGGAACACGGACCCGAAGGACAACAACAAATTGGGTAGAAAAACACAATAAGGAAACCCATCGGATAAAATTCAAAATTCACTTAAGAAATAGGTTAAGTTGGTTAATCGACCAAACAAACAATTATACCGCCTACCGGAGACGGATTTAAGGGGGGACCGGCAGTGGCCATGGTCCCCCCCAAATCTGAAAAAAAAAAAAAAAAATGGCTGTAAGAGAAAAAAAAAATTAAATTTGGTCCCCCCCATGAAAGAAGAACAAGGGCTGGTCCCCCCCCAGCCCTTGTTCTAGGTCCTGTAAGAATTAAATAGCCCACATGAAAACTGTCAAGACTATTAATGATGTAAGGTTATCTAATCTCATTCTTTAAACTCTTGGTTAATTAAGAGAAGTAGTTTTATATATTGTATAACTTCTACTTTGATGGGAAGTAGAGTTATTGAATGAATAAAGGAAACCGGTCCTCTCTCTACCCTATAAATATGCACAATCTCCATCATCTTTGTGGATCTTAAGTGGGTCAAGTGAGAGAAACCATTTCCTAGTGTGTGGACTTTCAGAAGATTTAATTGCTATGGATTCCGGTATGTTTCTTCCATTTATTTATTGTGAAATTCATGATAGTCAAGATCTAGAAAGTTATAGTATTTATGTCAATATAAATTTTGTTATTTACATGTGGTATCAGAGCTTGAGTTGTAACTTTCATGATTTTCCATTAAGAAATATGTTAAACATATATTATTAACCTCTTAATTAAATCCGTATCTATCGTGATTTATTTTTGCCTATGCCAATGTGATGTTTTTGTATTTGTCACTTGCATATGCAAAATTAAAATGAGTAGATGCTAAGATGAGGTTTCTATAATTATAGTACATTGAATTTGGAATCTATCTTTATTTATGTATGTCATATACACTCGTTTCGTAATTATGATTTATGACATGTGACTGATTAATGATAGTGTTCGTGTAAAGTCCTAACATATAGGTATATTGGTGATGTCTTTTAGGTTATGATTTCTAAAAGAGTTATTGTATGGACAATAAAGAATTGGGACCCTACTACACCAATTGCACTTGCTATTAATTGTTTGTATCATTATGGTAAAAATAAATATTTTATGATTTTGTGGGAACTGTAATACCTGTATACTATGGATAATGTAATGTGTTAACATTTATAGATCTAACATTTATTTCTATAGAACCGTTATATCTATACCCATATTAACACCTCTGACACGTTTTACATACAAAGTTCATTAATTCGCCATTTATGAAAAACATCAATTGGTTTTTTCATTATTTGTTTGTGCTCTTGTTAAACTGTTATTAAGTTGCACAGTTAACGCATGGCTATCATTTATATGTGTTTAATATTTTGTCTTTTAATGACAATACTTTCAGTTGAGTACTTTTGTATATGGCAAATTCTTTTATGAATATTGGTAAGTACAGTTTATGAAGATCTTTTATAGCAAGATATATACATTGGAAGTATACGTTTTGTCTTGAAAATATTGATTGTTTTATTTCATTTGTTATGAATATTTATGTCAATCAATGTTAGAAGCATATTATTATTATTATTCGTCTTGCATTGTTATTGTTATGAATTGAAATCTATATATTATGAAATAGTTTGGTGGTCACCAAAGTGACCCAACTAGAATGATTCATAGATTTCAAGTCGTATGTTTGAAACTTAATACCCATATCCCAGGTATTAAGACAATGACGTTGCAAAACTTTTACAGTTTTTTATTATTATTTTTTAATCACATGAATATTTTGGATTGGCCCAAAGGTGCACCACCTTTCAAGTGATTGATAAACTGAGATAGGATAATTAGTGTGCATCCTTAATTGAGAGTTGGAACCGGATACCCAAAGGTAACGGACCTATCGAATTACGGATGCATTATTAATTATTTCTATAGGTGAAAGGGAATCACCATAATGATCATATATATATTTTTTTAGTATATCGTAATTTTCACCCAAAGGTGAATTGCGGTAGTACTACTTATCAAAATAGTATTTTATGTTTGATAACTCATAGCATTAATATAGTGAGCATTTATTTTATTGCAGTGTCAGTTCCTATTTCGCTACATTCACATGCTTCATCTGTTCCGATTCTTAATGGAACCAATTTCTCTGACTGGTCCGAACAAGTTCAGTTTCACCTTGGTGTTCTAGATCTTGATTTGGCACTCCGGACTGAGAAACCGCCTGCTATTATTGATTCAAGCAGTGCGGAAGAAGAGGCATTATACTTGTCTTGGGAAAGATCGAACAGATTAAGCATTATGTTTATGCGAATGAGTATAGCGAATAATATTAAGTCAACACTTCCTAAATGTGATAGTGCTAAAGAATTCTTTACAACTGTGGAAGAACGTTTCCGTTCAGCTGACAAGTCTCTTGCTGGGACATTAATGGCTGAACTTACCACCATGAAATTTGATGGTACACGTGGGATGCATGAACATATCCTTGAAATGACAAATCTAGCTGCTAAATTAAAGGCTCTTGGGATGAATGTGGATGAATTTTTTCTCGTGCAATTTATCTTGAATTCCTTGCCTTCTCAATATGGGCCATTTCAAATTCATTACAACACTATTAAAGATAAGTGGAATGTAAATGAATTGGCCAGTATGCTTGTTCAAGAAGAGGCAAGGCTTAAGCAACAAGGACATCATTCAGTTCATCTTGTAAGTCATGGAGCCAAAAAGAAGTGGAAGAAGCCTAAAAAGGGCAAAAAGATAGAGTCACCTAAAGTTAATGGACCTCCTCAAGTAACTGAAGTTCATCAAAAGGGACTAAATAGTGTCAAGTGCCATTTTTGCAGAAAGTTTGGGCATGTTCAGAAAGATTGCCACAAACGTAAGGCATGGTTCGAAAAGAAAGGTAAGCCTTTAGCTTGCGTATGTTTCGAATCAAATCTTACTGTAGTTCCTTCCAATACTTGGTGGATTGACTCAGGTTCTACTGTTCATGTTTCTAATTTGATGCAGGGCTTCCTTACAATCCAGAATTTAAACCCAAATGAAAATTTCATAGTCATGGGAAATGGGGTTAAGGTTTCAGTTGTTGCCATTGGAACCTTTCGTTTGTTTCTAGATACTGGTTGTTACCTAGATTTATTTCAGACTCTTTATGTTCCTTCTATTTCTCGAAATTTGGTTTCATTATCTAAACTTGATATTGATGGTTATTCCTTTACATTCCGCAATAAAAGATTCAATTTATTTAAAAACACATCTTTTGTTGGTTCAGGGAATCTATGTGATGGTCTCTATAAATTGAATCTTAATAGCCATTTTGCCGAAAGCCTTCTAACTCTGCATCATAATGTTGGAACTAAACGTAGCTTGATTGATGAAAATTCTTCCATCTTGTGGCATAGAAGACTGGGTCATATATCCAGAGAAAGATTAGAAAGATTAGTAAAAGATGAGGTTCTTCCGAATCTTGATTTTACTGATTTTGGTGTGTGTGTGGATTGTATTAAGGGAAAACAAACCAAACACACAAAGAAAGGTGCTACAAGAAGTGGAGGACTTCTTGAAATTGTCCATACAGACATTTGTGGACCTTTTGACTCACCATCTTTTAGTAGAGAAAAATATTTTATCACCTTTATTGATGATTTTTCACGTTATTGTTATATCTATTTGTTGCATGAAAAATCTCAGGCAGTGAGTGCTTTAGAGGTATACATTACTGAGGTTGAAAGACAATTAGATAGAAAAGTGAAAGTTGTCAGATCAGATAGAGGTGGTGAGTATTATGGAAGGTATGATGGATTGGGTCAATGCCCTGGCCCATTTGCTAAACTCCTTGAAAAGCATGGCATTTGTGCACAATACACTATGCCAGGTACACCTCAGCAGAATGGAGTAGCTGAAAGGCGTAATCGTACTCTAATGGATATGGTTAGGAGTATGTTAAGTAATTCCTCTTTACCCATTTCATTGTGGATGGAAGCCCTTAAGACCGCTGTATATTTATTGAATAGAGTTCCTTCTAAAGCAGTTCCAAAGACTCCTTTTGAACTGTGGACTGGAAGGAAACCAAGTTTAAGACACCTGCACGTTTGGGGTTGTCCTGCGGAGGCTAGAATTTACAATCCACATGAAAAGAAATTGGATTTGAAAACCATTAGTGGTTACTTTATTGGTTATCCAGAAAAATCCAAAGGGTATAGGTTTTACTGTCCTACACATAGTACGAAAATTGTTGAAACTGGTAATGCCAGATTTCTTGAGAATGGTGAAATCAGTGGGAGTGATAAACCACAAAATGTGGCTCTTCAAGAAGTTAGGGTAAAAGTCCCACTACCCATAACTTCTAAAGAAGTTGTTGTTCCTACAGTTGTACAATCATTTGACAACGTTGAACAACAAGTTATTGATCAATCACTCCATGATGAGATTATCACCAATGAACCAATTTTAGAAGAATCACAAGGAATAGCACTAAGAAGGTCTCAAAGAGATCGAAGATCCGCTATTTCAAATGATTATGTTGTTTATTTACAAGAATCTGATTTTGATATAGGGACAAGTAAGGATCCAGTTTCTTTTTCACAAGCCATTGAAAGTAATGATTCTGTTAAATGGATTGATGCTATGAATGATGAGTTGAAATCAATGGACCAAAATAAAGTCTGGGATCTCGTTGAATTGCCTGAAGGATATAAGACAGTCGGGTGTAAATGGGTTTTCAAGACCAAGCGCGACTCTCATGGCAATATCGAACGATATAAAGCTAGACTTGTGGCCAAAGGTTTTACTCAAAGAGGAGGCATTGATTATAAGGAGACATTTTCTCTTGTATCTAAGAAGGATTCACTTAGAATCATTATGGCCTTAGTAGCTCATTATGATTTAGAGTTACATCAAATGGATGTGAAAACTGCTTTTTTGAATGGGAGTTTAGAGGAGGAAGTCTATATGGACCAACCTGAAGGTTTCTCAATAAAGGAAAAAGAGCACATGGTTTGCAAATTAAATAAGTCAATATATGGACTTAAACAAGCTTCCAGACAATGGTATCTTAAGTTCAATGATACCATTACTTCTTTTGGTTTTAAGGAAAACACTGTTGATCGGTGTATATACTTGAAGGTTAGTGGGAGCAAGTTTATGTTCCTAATTCTATATGTTGACGACATATTGCTTGCTAGTAGTGATCTTGGTTTGTTGCACGAAACCAAGGAATTTCTCTCTAAGAACTTTGAAATGAAAGATATGGGTGAGGCAACCTATGTCATAGGAATAGAAATATTCCGAGATCGGTCACGTGGGTTGTTAGGGTTGTCTCAAAAACAATATATTGAAAGAGTTTTAGAGAGATTTGGCATGGAGAACTGTTCAGCTAATGTTGCTCCAATTCAAAAAGGGGATAAGTTTAGTCTCATGCAATGTCCACGGAATGAATGGGAACATAAACAAATGGAAAGAATTCCTTATGCTTCAGCTGTAGGAAGCTTGATGTATGCACAAACATGCACTAGGCCAGACATCAGTTTTGCAGTTGGTATGCTGGGTAGATACCAAAGCAATCATGGAATGGATCATTGGAAAGCTGCAAAGAAAGTGATGAGGTACTTGCGAGGAACAAAAGACTACATGCTCACTTTTAAGAGGTCGAAACATTTGAAGGTGATTGGCTACTCCGATTCAGACTTTGCCGGATGTGTTGATAGTAGAAAATCAACTTTTGGTTATCTATTTTTGTTAGCTGGAGGAGCAATCTCATGGAAAAGTGCAAAACAGACCATCATTGCTTCATCCACAATGGAAGCTGAATTCGTGGCATGCTTTGAGGCCACAATTCATGGCTTATGGTTGCGAAACTTTATTTCAGGACTTGGAATTGTCGACACTATTGCTAAGCCGCTGAAAATTTTTTGTGATAATTCTGCAGCTGTGTTTTTCTCCAAGAACGACAGATATTCTAATGGTGCTAAACATATGGAGATTAAATATTTTGTCGTTAAGGAGGAAGTTCAGAAACAAAGAGTGTCTATAGAACATATTAATACAGAGCTCATGATTGCAGATCCATTAACTAAAGGGTTACCACCAAAGACATTTAAGGAACACGTTAACAGAATGGGTCTTGATTGTAACCCGTTGTGCCCATAGTGTTTATGGATTGCATAATGTTTGTTTATGTTATTAGACATTTTTGAGATCTCATTAAATATGTTTCTGATTTTTCCTGTTTTTCATTTTGTACGTACATATAAAATTGGATGAACGACAACAGGAATAGTCTTTGACAAAAGACATTTTTGTTGGACCATTTTAGACAATACTTCTCATTTATGAATCATAGTTAAACAGGCTGCTAGTGTTGTGGTACATGGAAGGGACTATGTCGCCTTTTTGATGTACAACCGCCATGACTCACACTAGTAGGTTGTTTGATTGTGGTCTTTATGATGACCAAATTAAAGTAAGGATGAATTAGATTTTTTGCGCTCCTAATGTTAACCTTATTGAGTCAAGCAGTATTAGTCATGTGGGCTAAGAGCACTTGCAACAGACTCCCTCTGTTTCCTTTCATTTAGGGAAAATGGGAAAAAAATCACAAAAACACCTCCACTGCAGATACCCTATATATAACCTCCTCTATTGGGTTTCTACAGTATTTCCCGATGCATAGGAAAATACTGTAGAAACCCAATGCATTATTTTAACGCTAAAACACCGGTCTCTCTCCTCTCTCCTCTTCCACCCATTCTTCTTTCTCTGGCAACAGCACCGCATCCACCACCACCTGGCTCTGTTGACTTCTCCTCTTCCAAGTTCCACCCCACGATGCCTTCTAGTTGGTGCTTGGCGGCGAACATCTGGTCCCTCTGATCGGATCCGAAGTCCTTGTACCTGGTGCTGATCTGGATGAAGGTCTGGACGTACTTGGCGGCCGACTCGAAGTCCTCCGTCTCTAGGGCCTTCCTGACGCCGGAGGAGCCGGGTCATAGCCCCGACGTCCGTGAGGCTCCGAATGCTCTCCAGCGCCTCCACAGACCAGAAATTCATCGACGTCGTCGTCGTCCGATTCCATAACAACACCGATCGATCCGTTCGGCGCTGGCCTCATTTCTTTGAGATCTCTGTGTCTCTCTTCTTAAGGAGATGAGAGAGATGGAAAGAAAATTAAAATGGAACTTTTGTTTCTTTTGCAGAGGAAGAAGACAGAAATTGGAGAAGAAGAAGACGAGAGAGTTGCGGGAGAGAGAAAAAAAAAATCTGAGAAGAACGGGCGGTGGGGTGAGAGAGAGAAAAAAATAATTTTTTAAAAAAAGTTGAAAGTAAAAATTATTATTTTAATGATATAAGGAATGGTTAAAGAAATCTATTGTGGTGAATATTTGTATTGGGAAGTAAAAAGTAGTTTGGATCCTTAAACTTAGGGAAAATAGTTAGGAAGCTGCTGCTAGTGCTCTAAGTGGGAGAATGTAAGAATTAAATAGCCCACATGAAAACTGTCAAGACTATTAATGATGTAAGGTTATCTAATCTCATTCTTTAAACTCTTGATTAATTAAGAGAAGTAGTTTCATATATTGTATAACTTCTACTTTGATGGGAAGTAGAGTTATTGAATGAATAAAGGAAACCGGTCCTCTCTCTACCCTATAAATATGCACAATCTCCATCATCTTTGTGGATCTTAAGTGGGTCAAGTGAGAGAAACCATTTCCTAGTGTGTTGACTTTCAAAAGATTTAATTGCTATGAATTCCGGTATGTTTCTTCCATTAATTTATTGTGAAATTCATGATAGTCAAGATCTAGAAAGTTATAGTATTTATGTCAATATAAATTTTGTTAGTTACAGGTCCGTCTCTACCGCGTACCAAATCAAGTCAATGTTGAAATAGTATTTTTGTTCTGCTTACGAAATGCATATGACGTCAAATAAAAAATAGAAACAAAATTTTTTTCTTTCTTTCTTATTTGTTTGACCGTTTCCACCCGTTCGTTGACCCAACTCCCATTGGCCTATGTAAACTGAATAGAAATTGGCTAGTTCTCTTCGTTTCTTGTTCAAATAGGATTCTTTATTCAACTCAAATAAAGACGTGACATCTTATTGTAAAAATTTAATATTGGTTATACTTAACGTTGTAGTTAACTTCACTTAATAAATATGTTAAAAAGAGGTATTATACAACTACAATATAAAATCAATAAATACCCAACTTCTTATATATATATATATATATATATATATATATTTAAAGGATAATGATAAAGCCACAATATAAAACCAATAAATACTCAACTTCTCTCTTAAGTATCATTTACAAAAAAAAAAAAAAAAAAAAAAAAATTGAATGTTTCAATTTATATATATATTGTTTTAAAAAAAAAATGACATGGAGGAGAGAAGTTGGGAATTTGTTGGTTTTATATTATGGTTGTATTATACCTAAAAAAAAATTAAAAATTAAAATATTCGATTTGTTTTTGCAATGATACATATAAAAAAGTTGAGTATTTATTAGTTTTATGTTGTGATTTTATTATTATTTTTTTAAAAAAATAAAATAATGTGATATCATTTACACGGTTAGATAATTTAGTTCGTTTGACAACTCATTCTTTTTTAATTTGAGGTAAGGAAGTTGAAAGAAATTGATTGACATAATATAAAAAGATAAAATGAGTTTTGAATTTTGTGATAAAAAAATTAAAATAAAGAAAGTTGTTTGGTGAAGAAATGAAAGAAATCTTGCCAAACTCATTTATTCACATTAATAAACGACATTTTTTTTTTTTTTGGTTCACTTCTTTACTTACCATAAATTCAAAACTTCTTCACATTAATCATCTCTAAAAATAAAAGATTTGTCAAACAATCTTAAATATCAACCATAAAATAATTTGAAGATATGCTATTTAGTAGACTTTGATACGTCTACTAATCTACTAAACAACTATAATAATGTGATCGAAAAAATATGCCATTGATTTTTTCTTGTTATAAGCTCTGATTAATCCAAATACTAATTTTTACTTCAACATCTAGGGGTGAAAATGCAGATGCAGATAGAGATAATAGTAATATCTGCATCCGCAAAATGCGAATAATAACTTTTGAGTAAGTGCGGATAACGGATGCGGACGATTATTATCCGCTCATGGAAAGAAATGATAATTATCCCAAAGTTAAAGAAAATGTAAAAGAAAGCATCTTTACTTATCCCTCTATTTTTCTTCGCATTTTTTTTTCCTCGGGAACTTCTAGAATATATATATTAACGCTTTATGAGGAGCGCAAGGATTTTTCCTCTGATCTTCTTTTCCGAAAACGACTTGCATGTGCTCAGTAATTCGCTGAGACTGGGTCTCCCTCGATTTTCTTTCTCTGACTACTTTTCATCGTAAATTAGGGTTATAAAAACCCCACCATCAATCCACCTTCTCTCTCAGTCACTCTCCTTTTTCTTGCTCTTCGGTATGTACCTTTTTCCTTTCTGCGCTCTGTACAACTGAATTCTTAGAACCTTATTGCAGGAGTTTTCATTTGATGGATGAGAATTGATTTGGGTTTTTTTTTTTTTTTTTAAGCTTCCGAAGTTTAAGATCAGAGATTTCAGATTTGTTTGTGCAGTTTTTGGTCAAGAATTTAACTGTTGACAATTGTGATATTATTCGATGATTCTTATTTGTTTTACTTTCTTTTGGGAGGTGTTGTGCTGTTGTACCTGATATTCAGATTATGTATGTCTGTGCATCAAAAGCTCGATTTTTTTTTTTTTTTTTGTTGTTGTGGGGGAGGGGGAATTTTGCTTTTTTGCAATTCTAGCAATTGGTGTGTTACTATGCAATTGATATTGCCAGTGAGCTCTAGCTCAAATGACATCGCCTTCCCCAATAAAGGGGTGGGGGTTGTGGGTTCAAAACTTATTGGTTGCATGTGTAACTTATCAAGAAAAAGTGCTATATGACCAATAGCATGACTGGAACCTTTTTGGTAGTGATATAGCATTCAGCGGTTATGTTATTGTTCTTGCTTTAAGTAATTATTGCTAGAGTTTTGCATTAGGTGTAAAAATTTATTTAGGTCTGAGATTTCTGGCCTGGTGCACAGACGGAGCGATGGTTATATAAACTTCAACTTTTGTTGGGCTTCTGTTACTTTTCAATGTTTATAGCCTTTTTTTGTTGTTGAATAGATTGTTATTGATTTTCTATTGCCAGGGTGCGGAATAAACAGGCATTCAGGACTGAGATATAGGTTTGGTATTTCAATTCATTCGGTAAGAACAGATGTCACGTGCATCCAGCACGCACTGGTGCTACCAATGCAGGCTGCGATTCAGGCTTGCAGAGGGAGAAAGTTTTTGCCCTCGCTGTGATCAAGGCTTTATTCAAGAACTTGGTGAGATGCAGGACTTGGCACCGGAAGATGTCTTTCCTATTCCAGCAGATCATTCTCATCAAGTACCTGATATATTTGAACTTATGTCTAGTTTGATGAGGCAGAGGGGTCCTAACCCAAGATTTGAACTTGTGGACGTTATTGATTCTTTTATGAGGCAAAGAATGGCTGGAAGAAACCCTAATTTTGATGTTAGGATGAGATCTGGTTTGGCCCCTGAACAGAGTTGGAGTGTTTTCGGTCCTGATCCATATTGGATTTTCAATCATATTCATGATTCAGCCTTCTCTAATGGCAGTCCAAGAAGTGGCCGTAGGCAAGTTGATGTCGGTGACTACTTTATGGGTCAAGATTTTGAACAACTGATTGAACAGCTTTCTACGAATGAGCAACGGGGTCCAGCCCCAGCACCTCATTCTTCAATTGATGCAATGCCCACTATTAAGATTGCTCAAGCACATATCCGCACTGACTCGCACTGTCCAGTCTGTAAGGAAAAATTTGAGTTGGGCTCTGAAGCTAGGAAGATGCCATGTAGCCATATTTATCATTCTGATTGTATTGTTCCTTGGTTGGTTCAGCACAACTCATGCCCTGTTTGCCGCGTTGAGCTGCCTCCTCAAGGGATTGATAGTGCTCGTGGTAGGCGAAGTAGGGTGAGAGGGAACAGTGGCAGCAGCAGTAGTAGCAGTAACTATGTTAACAACTCTGATGGTTCAGAGAATTGTCCGCAGAATCATGGAAGGAGGACTCCATGGTCGTATTTGTGGCCTTTCCGCTCTTCAAATTCGAACGCTCGCCATCATGCTGAAAGTAGAGAAGGCCATTCCTCAGCCACTCATGAACAGAATAATGACATGAGTTACTCTGGACGACCTTTTGAATATTAAGGCTTCATTTGCGATCCTTGTAATGTTTGACATGCCAATTAAAGCTGGTATATGAAGTAGGTGTTGTAGAACTGGTTTTCGAGTTTGTTTTATATATCGAACTTTAATATATATAAATGTAAAGTAGTTGGACTCGATAGGATCGAGTTTGATTACGTTTGGCTTTTTTGTAAATGATAACGTGCTCGGTTGAGTAGAGCTGGTTTTAATAATTCGATCTGATTATGCAAAGTGATAGGTGCTTTTTAGCGTCTCTTTACATAAAAAGATGGTGTGTTTATAATTTCGTTGCATTGCTAAGTCAGCTCCATTCATCTGTCCTTGCCTTTTGGATCGTTGAAATTTTGTTTCAGCATTTATGTCGATGATATGATGTTGATGTTGATGTGGATGATATGATGTTGATCTTGAAGCACTCCTTTATGCCTGCCACTTGTGAATGGGTCATAGGATGGACTTGACTTGAGTCAAGGTGTTCATGCTCATCACCTATTAAAGTTTGGCGGTGTAATTCAAGTTTCCAAGGCGTGTAAGTTTCGGGGCCAAGTGCATTTATTTTTTCCAAACAAACAAGTATAATTCTCATTATATGATAAGAAAAATACTAGATGTTCTTTTAGTATTTTTTAAACTGTGATGCGGTTTTTAACATTATTATTAGATTAAAAGTTAATAATAATAATTTTTAATTCAACAGTGATTTTAAAAGTCACATTATAGTTGGGAGGACAATAATAAAACATTAGAAGAGCACATAGCATTTTCCATATGATAAAAGAATTGGTTGAGCATTGTTGAAGATCAATTTTAGGCTTTTCTAATTCTCCTCTAGTTGTGAGAAAAAGAAAGATGATGTTTTTGGTTTCCGGAGACTCTTGAATACCAAATCATCCTCCAAAGGAAAGGGAGATAGGCATACGGTGAAGGATATCAAAATTTTCAAATGAAAAGGAAAATGACTCATTATTGTTGCTATGTTAATTATCTTTAATAATAAAAAAAAAAAAAAAAAAAAAATAAAAAGAATACATGGAGTAACATAGGCCAGGCAATAAATACAGTGCAAGGGCCATAGTTTGCTTTGGGAAGAGATAGAAATGAATGATAATTTGATTGTAATGAGTAAAGGGCAACAAAATCATTCACATTCTCAATACTTAAGGGTGCCCAAAGCTCTCAAGTATTTCTGAAAAAACGACAAATCCTGCCCCTCCAATGATGAGTGAAAGTGTTAGCCTTCCTCCAGGAACCAGCTGCGGCAGTTTCACAGATGAGGTTGGATTTGAGTACCTTCCTGACCACGACATTGCAGCGGGGAGAATTCCAAAGAGTACCAATACTAACCAAATTTACAGGAAACAACCGAGGCATGTTAGGTCAAATTAAAATTCTAAAACCCATAAAACAAGTAAATAAATGGGTTAATTACACCTTGCGCCTCTTAATCTATCACTCCTAAACTATGGCTCAGTGCAACTTGCTCCCACGAACTACTATTTTATTAAAAGTAGGTTACCGAGTTAAATTTGGGTGATAAATGTGGATAAAAAATACGTCGCGTGCCAATATGTGACACTTGCCAAGTTTACCTTTCATAAAATGTCTCCATTTTGGTCGTGTCAAAAGACAAAAACCCAGGCGATTTGATGTAAAATAATGTTGGCTCTCAACAGGCTTAATCCAGTTTCAAACTGACAATTTAGTAGCTGTTTTGCAAGGTGTAAGCTACACTTACGAACGGAACAAGCATACTCCCACTCAACATTAATTTAAATTGGCATGAATTTGTGATAATGGAAAATTAGAAATAATAATAATAATAATAACACAGCAGTACCTCCATATGTTCCAGCAAAATCCAAGGCCTTGAAAAATATTTCTGGATCTAGCAATGATAGTACCAGTGGAGGAATCAAAGTCAAGAGGTATGGTAGTGGCCGGCTCTGTCCAGTAGGGAGTTTCAGCACTGAAAATTTCACCAAATGGAAAGAACTAAGATATTTAAGAAACAAAATATAAATCATAAGGAAAATATATATTCATTGGTTAAAATATAGATCATCTTGCATGTACAATGTTCTGGGAAGGTGTCCATGCATTCATATGTACATGTGAATCAGTGTATGGTGAAAGACAGCAGGCTACCCACATTTTCATGACAAACCTTACCATGATCCTTTTACATTCATTTATTAGTTAAAGGGTTAATTTATAATTCAAATAAGAAAGATTCATTTCCCTCTGTCTCTCTCCCCAATTCTGCACCCCCCTTCCTTCATATCCGATACATCAACGGCGTCCATTACCAGTACTTAATGATACTTAAATCTTTGTTGCCAGTGCTGCCATCAACTGCCAAACACTGACAACTCGAATTACCATACAAATTTCACATGCACCATAACTTCACCTTCTGCTGTATAAAAAAACCATGGATCTGAAAACACCATCACTTTCATTTTCACCATCTTACAATCAAGCACCTCCACCACCATATTAATACAACCACCAATGTCCTCATCTTTCTTCATTATATAGAAGTCAATCTATTTCCCTCAGACATGGTTGTCACTAAACTTCGGTGGCACAATTACCATTTTTGCTTCACCATTCAAGTTTCAGCCAATTGCCGCCCTATCCATGGATTGGTAATCCTGGCTTTGTTAAGAACTCATAAAACGTGCACGCTAGAAGGGAAAGATGGAAGAGAGAAATTGACTATTTGTTTTAGATTATGCTATTATTCCCATTAAAGCTGGAAAGTGAAAAAATGTATGGGGTTACATGGTTCCAATAAAATGCGGACTATGCCAACTTCTTTTAGTCTGATTTATTTTAGCAGGAACCTATGGACACACACACACATATGGTACTTGGGCTAATTAGTTGAGAAATATAATCTTCTGACATCCACTGAGGACAACATGAATAGCATTTTAGAAAAGTTTAGCCTCTAACGATTGTTTGACTAATAGCAAACACAAGAAGTGGCTCTAGTGCCAATGATTCAATAGTCACTGAATACAACCTAACTGATGCATAGACCGAGAGTTGGGAAGCAATAAGCCAATAATACATTTCAATGAAGAAATGTATATGAACTTTATTCAATCAAAGGTGAAGTGAAGGGGCCCACTTACAGTCCGCAAGAAAGTCAGCCAGACCCAAAATGAATCCGATATAAGATGTAGCAATTGCAAGAAGTGAGAACACTTGAATAATGGGCTGCAGATCATATAAATGAAATAAAGAAGAAAAAAAAGTTATCACTTCATAATATGTTGTTTCAAAGTTTGGCTCAAAAAATAAAATATTTCATGTTTTACTTACTCCAACAACTCCATTGCTAGATTGCAGTTGTTGTAATGGGTCCAGGATCTTACCTGAGCCCATTTCAAGATCTGTAATGCTTCCCAGAATAACACCATTCCAGACAAGAAATAAAACAAGTGGTATAGCTGTACCCAGAACTATGGCAGTCCTGCAAAATAACAAGTTGACGATGTACATAACATACAAAGTGTTGAACAGGCCTTACAAAATAGAGATAACAAACACTCCATCTAGAGCATGACATCAGAAGTGAAACTTTGAAGTGGCAGTTAAAACTCCCTCTTTTAAATTTTGGCATAGTACTAAGAACCATATGTATGGAAAACAAATGAGGACGCCGACATACAAAGAAATGAGGAAGTTGACATAAAAAGAAGACACTCCAGTTAGTCTCTTACACATAATACACGAATAAATGTTACTGGACTCATGTACGGGTGGTAGATGCAGGTACATGGACAAGTGCCGGATTTGTCTGTTGTGCATAGATCTTCCACCATCTTGGACCTTAACTTTGTTAAGTTCTGTCAACATGGGTACAGCAAAGGGAGGGTCTAGGTTACATAACCTGCAAATCAAGACCTATGACCTTTTACTACCACACTATAGATCACTATGGAAAACTCTCAAGACCTTTACTAAAAGGCCTCTAAGATCTTATCTGTTTAAATCAAACATCTGCCAAACAGGTGGCAAGATATTACAAGATCAACCAAAAAGCTGGTTCAAGAACAACATACTAATTTGACAAGATTCTCGACTAAACTTACTAAAGAAAGCTGAAACATTAGTGTCAATCAAAGTTTTTCGGGTTTTAAAGACAGGAATAGTTGGGTTTTTTTTTTTTTTCATGTTGGCCCCAAAGCTGGTCAGGTGGGCTATATGTTGAACTTCATTTATGATTTGTGTGTTAAGTGGGCTCAATATTTTGCAAGTCCATTGGATTTAGTCCTAGATCCAAGTACTAGTACCCCTCCAATTTTACCAGGTAGTCAAGCACGCTTGCTCACAAAGCACATATAGAGAAGATTGCATTGACATATCTGCTGCTGATACTGAAAATATTTGAGAACTGATGGCTAGCATTTGATGTGCAATTGTGGTTCTGATGTTGAAGACCCATTAGAGATGCGAAAGGGTCCTTAGTCTGATGATAGGTTCTTTCTGTTTCTCTTTCCTATCTACCTGTTGTGGTTTGCTCCAGCGTGTATTCCAGCCCCCAAATACAACAGCAATCCTAGCCTTGTTCTTAATTGTTAAAGTATTTTAACATTGTTCCCTAAACCAGCCTAAAAGTCTGTATTTCCCATTTTAAAGATCCAGAAAGAGATTTGGAATCACACCTCGTTTTAATATCACCATATAATGTAAATAATTATAAAAAGAAAATGGCAATGGCCAGTACCCATAAAATAGATGTTTCAATCTTCTTCAGAAGTGTTGCTCTAGAAATTACATTTAGAAGTTAAACACAATGCAGAAATATTCTCTAACATTCAGAGATCTACACTTGCAGGTCTCCATTTAGCATGCATAGACTGGGTGTCAAAAACAGTGACTTCCAATAGTCCAAACACAGGGAAACAGCTATATATGTATTTGTGATATCATTGCATTAGCAATATATTGTCTATGTCTAAGTATTTCTTTGCATGCAGAAAAATCATAAAGAGCATCATAGAAATCAATAATTATGCATAAATATCTTGATAAGAATGCATTAGTCCCTATAATTTCTCCACATTGAAGTGTCAAACAAGGTTTGAAATAAGGAACCCGTCCTCAAGTGCCTCAATCTATGGCTAAGTGTCCTACAAATCATAGGTTCACTCACGCTCATGTGAGCATATAGATATTTTATGCAAGGATCGACTAAAATTTGAAATTATTTTCCCTCTTTTCTTACATCTCCTCATTTAAACCAATCCAGTTAGATATGCTGAAGCTAGTTGGTCTCTAGCCTGTTACTCCATGTATTGTACCATTCATCATTTAAGAGTGATAGTTGGCTACTGATACTATATGATATTTAGTATTACAATTGAATGTAATACAAGTACTTCCTAATTTTGTTTATAATTCTCCATTTTTTAAACTAAAAGGAGAGACCCGGACACAAAACAAGATCGATCATTCATTCCATATGATATTAGAGCACTAGCAGCAGCTTCCCAACCATTTTCCCTAAGTTTAGGGATCCAAACTACTTTTTACTTCCCTATACAAATAAACACCACAATAGATTCCCTTAACAATTCCCTATATCATTAAAATAATATTTTTTACTTTTAAAAAATTATTTTTTTCTCTCTCCCTCCCTCCCCCACTCTTCCGATCCCAAACCCTCACCGCAAGACCCCTCACCCACCCCCTCTCCCCTCTATTCTCTCCCTTTCCAAATCCGCCGCCCCTCCCTTCCCAACTGACCAATCCTCACCGCAAGACCCCTCACCCACCCCCTCTCCCCTCTGTTCCACGCCTTGCTCCACCGCCTGGACTTCTTGGACTTCTTGGCCGGAGACGCCTTTGCATTCGAGACCGACTTCAACTCGTCGATCTCAGTTACCACCGCCGCGGCAGTTTTCCGAATCGAGTTGGACCAGTCCAGGCTTTTCCTCCGCCTCGACGACGAGTTTGAGTAATAGTCCCTCGTCTGGGCAGACCCACCCGGCACCGACGTCTCGTCCTCGTTGATTAATTTGTTGATTATTTTTGGTGATTCGTTTTGTTTAATTTGTTGATTATTTTTGGTGATTTTTGTGGTTTTGATTGAGTGGAGACGTGATTTGTTGATTGTTTATGTTTTGATTTTTGTTATTTTTTGTGATTTTCCTGGCATGATCTTGTTCGAGAGAGAGCAAAGACAGCGTGAGATAGGGAGAGCGTGAGGGAAAGAGAGTTGTCGGAGGAAGAAGAAGGGATGGGAGAGGAGAGAGAATCCAACAGTTTATTATTTAATAATCAAAGGGTTTCAACAGTGTTTCCCTATGCATTGGGAAACACTGTTGAAACCCAATGGAGAAGGTTAAATATAAGGCTTCTGCTGTGGAGGGTTTTTGTGATTTTTTTTCTTTTTTTCCCTAAATGAAGGGAAACAGACTCCTTTAGGGAGTCTGTTGCTAGTGCTCTTATGGATAAGGCATGGACAATGGCATTAGTTATACTGACTCCTGTTTTCAAATCAGCAGCACAGGAAGAATATCGAAGAGCAAGTACTAGTCATGAGAATTTCTTTTTTAAAGCTAATGAGTAATGTTCCAACATTTATATGACAAGGTTGTCCTTTTGGTTCAGGTATTCAATCTTAGAAGCCATGTCCATTATAATAAACTTGATAATCAGAATCTATGACATCTAGACTGTATTAACTTTAATATCAAAGTGGTGATAACAAGATATGCACCTTACTTCAGCCAGGTTTCCTTCAAGATTCGTACAAAGAACTGGTACTACATTCTGGACAAAGCATATATAAATTGTCATAACCGCTTCACTGCTGAATTACTGCAGGTTTAGTGATGTTACCTGGTAAACAAATGAAAGTGCAATTATGGGTATACTCATAGGAACTGCTTCAAAGTTGGCTTTCAGAAGGGCATCCCAGTGCAGGCCTCCACTTGCAACAGCCTGAAAATGAAAAATTAATCTGTGTTTATTCAGTATGCACAAGCCGCCAAAATACATCATTTATGAGAAATATCAGCATATAGGTATTATGGTATATTCACAAAAGAACAGACAAGTAAACACGTGTGTGACAAGGAAAAATATATTGTGAATTGTACTTTACTCAAAACTCAATATTTTATTGATTTAATTTCTTTTCCCCTTTTTCTTAGAAGAGGGTTAACTACAAAAGTCGATATATGCTATCTTAAGTTTATTTCTTATCACCTCATTCAGAATTAATAGAAGGTCTGGTGTTCACTAATGCAATTGCTAGAGTTAAAAATTATAATATAACTCATAACATAATACTGTAGATTGTTCGATAAAAATATAATACTTCAGCCCTATACTCATGCAGAAACCTGTATATTAATATGGGCATTTTTTAAGTTCACACATGCGTATATGTTCACAACCATGAGAATAAACGTCTAAATCATTTTACCATCCTCTTATTCACTTGATCGAGTAAATCTAAATTCAATAAGGCCTGTTTTGTTGTCCTATGAAATTTGAATGTGATCATATTTTGTCAAGGATCTAATAAACAAATTCATTATTTTGAATATGACTATTTGAAAAGGAGGAAAAAAAAAAAGGATAGGAGTAATCACCATGACACAAGAGAGAATTATATTTTTAGAATTCATAAAATTACTTTGTTTCAAATTCGTTATGAATGACTGGTCATTATTGAACTAAAGAAAACTGTAGATGGAAAACCTCTTTACATAAAGTCTGGGATAGTAAATTTGTTTCATGAATTAAAATTTCATTTTTCAAAAATATCAGATTCCTGAAAACCAAACAGGTAGAAGTGAGATGGGAGGAAGTTTGAATTGTGGGTAAAGGGAGAATCTAGAGTAATATGACAGAGCGAAACAAATTCACTATCACAGACTTAGAAGAACATCTAGATTACATATTTAATTGTTGAGAATATGATTATCTCAGTTCATCATATATTAATAAAATCTACGTCAGAGAGGACTAAAATTGTTAAATAGTTGAATTTACATTTCCATGCACAAAAGTCAAAGGTAAAATAAATGACCAATTGAACTCTTGAAAAAGGACGTCTAAAATCATATTGAAGGGAGAATTACCACAAGAGCTGCAAATGAAACGATGATTCCAAGTAGAAGAACTCCATTAACAGCACCAATAAAGCGCTGGCTGCACTTGAAGATAAGTTACAGTCAATTCCACCCCATAGAAAAGAAAAGAAAAAAGGAAAAGAAAGTAGTTCTGGTTACTAGGTTAGAAGTCCTTATTTATTGGTGGGGTTTGGCGTTGAAGTTTAGAATTGTAAAGGTTTTAACCAGTTTAATGATAAGCCTTCCATGGGGGTAGGAAAGGTATCTGAATAACCAATAGAACCAACTGGAAACAAGCAAATACCAGTTGATTTCCGATGATTGATAAGTTGGTGTTGGTTCTAGGATTCAAAAATCCAATAGTATTGGTTCGGTTGTCAATGATGAGTGTTGGTGTTCCAACTAAAGCCAACCTGATTGACACCTATTATTTATAAATTTTGTATATGGTCTGTTCATTCCATAGACTCACTTCCTCTCACACCTGCCAATCCTAATTCCTATTCCTAAATTCCACCCTTCACCCACCAGTGACTCTTCACTTTGTCTATCATCCCTCCCAACCCTTCTCAGGTCCCTTTTGGTGTTGTGACTAACTTGGTTTCTCATTCTTAGAATATGAAGTAAATCATTAAATTTACCATTTCTAGTCAACTTAAACTTTTGTGATAATTGGTAATTTAAAATGATATCATGGTAGTCTTGAATTTCAACCCTTAACTTATCATTTTACCTCGCATTTTAATTAAATATTTCATGAGTTAGACCCCATTTATTGAGGAGGAATTTGGGCCAACATCGCCTATGGTGTTCCGCTTTGACTTACTAGCACGTGAGACATTTCTTAACGAATTGGGCTATATCTTTCTTCATCCTGGTCCACAAAAGCGCTCTTGCGTATCCCTATACATCTTTGTACTCCTAACCGTATATAGAGATTGGTGACTTCAATCAAAATTACCCTCCTTAGATCCAAATCCTTTGGCACAAAAAATCTGTTCTGAAACCTTAGGATACCATCATCAGAAATTCCAAAATTGGGTTGTTCCTCTTTACCAAGATTCTCATTAATCTTAACCAACTCTGGATCCTTCAACTAAGCCTCTTTAATCTACTCTAACAAGGTAGGTTCCAATGCCACATTACTGAGGTAGGCCGCACTTCGCCTACTACTAGTTCTATACCCACTCTATCCAAGTCCAACAACATATCTTTTGGAGCAGTGAACAATGGCAATGCTGAAACTAGTACAACCTTTCTAGTAAGAGTGTCTGCCACTAGGTTTGCTTTCCCTAGGTAATTGTTGATCAATCTATCGTATTTTTTCAATAACTCCAACCACCTCCTCTATCGCATGTTCAGTTCTTTCTGAGTGAAAAAAGTACATCAAGGTCTTGTAATTAGTGAAAATATTGCAACATGTGATACCATATTTTCTCGCAAAGACCATTGCTGCCAATTCTAAGTCATGCATAGGGTAATTTTTCTTAAATAGCTTCAACTACCTCAAAGCGAAAGCGATCACCTTGCCGTTCTGCATTAGTACACAACTCAAACCTTTGTGTGAAGCCTTACTAGAGATGACAAAACCAAATGTTCCCATTGGAAGGGTGATAACAGGTGCAGAAGCTAAACAACGCTTCAGGTTTGGAAGCTGTGACGTCCCACATCCTCTGAGTATGGAGATAGCGATGTACTTATATATATACTTACATTTTTCATGACAACAATGCATTTTAAAGCCGTGATGGTCATGATTCCATCAGAACTCCGCAATTAAGCGAGTTTATGCGAGAATAGTATTAGGATGGGTGACCTCTTGGGAAGTTTGGTTTGGGGGAGCCAAAAGCAAACAATATTGTGTCTTATATGAGGTGGGGTGTTACAAATGGTATCAGAGCCATTAACCAACCTGAAATGGGGGAGCTTGCACAGGCCCATGAGGATCATTAGCGAGCACTCTCTAGGACGCCAAGAATGGGCTAATCCCATGAGGGTCGCAACGGGGATGTTGGGTCCCAAGAGGGGGTGATTGTGATGTCCCACATTGCCCGGGTATGGAGATGGAGATGTGCTTATATGTATACTCACACCGTTCATGACAACAACGCATTGTAAAGCCGTAATGGTCATGATCCCATCAGAACTCCGCAGTTAAGTAAGCTTATGCGAGAGTAATACTAGGATGAGTGACCTCCTAGGAAGTGTGGTTTAGGGGAGCCAAAAGCGGACAATATTGTGTGTCATATGGGTTGGGGTGTTACAAAAGCTCTACTACACTCCTCAATCCATTGGTAGTTCTCACTCTTCTTCATCAACCTCGTCAAGGGTGCTGCCAACCTGAAGAAAGCTTCTACAAACATTTGGTAGTATCCAACGAGAACTAAGAAACTTTAAATCTTGCGCACATTCTTCAGTCTCTCCCAGTTTGACCATTGCTTCCACTTTACTTGGATCCACCGAAATTCTGGGTCACCATATGCCTGAAAAAGGCTACTTGTTCCAACCATAATTCACACTTCTTAAACTTAATGTAGAGCCTTTGCTCCCTCAAAATCTGAAGTATGGTACATAGATGTTCCTCACGCTTTTCCCGACTCTTCGAGTATGTTGTGAATGCACTTGTGAGTGTTGTGTCCCACATTGAAAAAATATTAAATAAAAAAGTGCTTAATATACATAAGTGGATCTTAGCCCATTAGCTTAGGCTTTTGAGTTAGAGTTGGGTTCAACTATGTATGTTAATGTACTCTTGGTAAAAAACTCCATAACCGCTTTATCTCCCAACAAAGTAAATGAGAATGTCATTGATAAAGACGACGATACAGCAGTCAATCAACTCGTGGAAGACATGATTGATCAAATCCATGAAAGCCGGTGGGACATTGGTTAACCCAAAAGACATAACAAAAAACTCATAGTGTTCATACCCCATTCTGAAGGTTGTCTTATGAATATCTACATCCTTAATTATCAACTGGTGGTAGCCCGACCTCCAATCAATCTTCTAGAAAACCTAAGATGATTTTTTTTTTTTAAAAAAAAAAAAGACTCTTTTTTTCTTTTACTAAAATTGTTAATGCCGTGGATCATGTGTGTGCGTGGGTGGGTAGCATTGGAAGAGATTTATGTATTTTGATTTACCATATTCAACATATTGTAGTTTTTGTATACACTATGAATTTAGATATGCATATCTATATTGTTCTAAATTTATTTTGTTCTATTTCAACATAGTTTCTACTTTTACATTATTTTTTTTTTGGAATGGCGAGTTATACATGTATGTAGCAAGTTTTGAACACACAACCTCACTCTCCACCTTGTTCTTAGAAGGGGAGAAAGTGCCTTTTGAGATAGAGCTCATTGAGTTTAACTTCTTTAAATTATTTTCATTTTTAATTTCAATTAAATTAGGGTCTGATTTTTGACCCTCTAGTTTAACTCCACTGACCAAAACCTTACCTAACTTAATGTTTGATCCAGGTTCCATAACATAAATACAAGTGAAACACTGCAATTACCTTCTCAAGAAATTACCAAGATATGCATCTATGATTTATCTAACAGTAAGCAGCATTCTAGGTTAATGGAAAGCGTACTATTTCAAAGCCAAAGAGCACAGCCTTGGATTTAGAGGTGAGCTATATTGATTCATAATATAGCCTACCAGGCTCTACCAACAAGCAAGCTGTTGTAGTTCCATACCAAAACCAAGACTAATTCGAGTTAACTCTAAGGTAAATCTTTCAACTTACAGAAGAGATTGATAGACCAAGAGAATAGGAAGAAGGTCGACTAACCTTCCGAAGTAGCATATGCATCCAAAAATCAATGAAAACAAAGTTGCACTTTCCCATCTGCAACCATAATGCTGCCATCAACACCTAAGAAACATACAAAATGGTATTTGAAATATAATACATAAAACTGCTGCTTACAGAACTACAGATTTGGTAGGCACAACTAAATGCGGACATTTAGGAACATAGTTCATACAATGGAATGCCGAGAAAGTTTGTCAAAATATCCGAAGAACGAGCCACATATGCCACAAGAAGGGCGTAATGTATAAAGATGTAAGACCAACTGCAAGACAACAAGAATGACCATCAAACGTTGACAAGACAATCAAAAAATCAGTGAGTTAATAAATTGACAGAATCTGATGACATGGATCTCTATAAGGCCTTTTTAAATTGCTAATAGGTCAAACAATATCAATGATCTTTACAAGAAGAGTGAGGAGACCGTAAACCCCCTTATTATTCATTGTGAGTTTGCTATCGAGATATGGCACTTGGTTCACATCTTGTTTGGTGTCTCGTGGGTAATGACTAGCAATATTCTAGAGCTATTTCATTGTTGGAAGACACAAGGAAGGTGACAATCCAAAGAGGTTATGTGGAAAGTCATCCCTACTTTACTAATGTGGAGCATTTAGAGAGAAAGAAATTCACATCTTTTCGAAAACTGTGAGTCTAATGCGCAACAACTAAAACCTTCCTTAGAGAGAAAGAAATCTACGTCATCAATGAAACATTGATGAGCGTAGAATAAAAATTTGGGCTACTTTAGACTTGTATCACTAAGAGGAAATGAATTGGTCTACCACCATCAACCGGCCTCATCCAGTGTAGTTTAGCTGAGATGAATCCATGACCATCAGAAGCTTAATGTTATTGGTGATTTCTTTATATCATCATTTGTTAAGGTTCTCCACATTCCCTCAAATTGTCCCAAGCAGCCAATACATTTTAAACAAAATTAGGAACCTTATAGATTAGCTAAGAGCAGCTAAATGTTGACTGGTTAGCAGTTGCCAATTTATAATCCTGTATCTGCACCAGTTTGTTGGTAATTTGATCAGGATCATATTTGCTAGCTCATGCAAAGCCTAGTTTGTGTGACCATGCTTTTGGTGGGACAAAAAATATACTGTAATAAGATTTCATGGTAAAGAAGAAGTCAAACTATATATATATATATAAAGGAAAAAAGATAACTGATGCAAAGCTAGAAGAAGAGTAACTAATAATCAAAATTAATTGGCTCCTAGAATTATTGTCTTTTGTCTCATTAATTTGCACAATGGCTAACAATAATTAGCCATATATATGTCTTAAGAGTTTAAAGGGTGCATATAAGCCTACCAAGCAATTTGAACTCCCACTGTCCCCAGAGTTCGCTGTGCCATTGATACCTGAAATCATTCACAGGGTGGATAAATTATGTTATCTTTAAAACCTTTAACCTAAAAAACTAATAATTTTAAAACCACAATATATGATAATAATTAATGAGGATTACAAACTTACATCATATGTTTGACACATAACTTTTCATGAAAGAGCTAATACAGTTAAACTTCTGTTGGCTATACTGGGATACAAGGCCGACAGCAAATGTGGGAAGTCCTTTTCTGAGTAAGACCCCTCATGTAAAATATGCTTCATTATTCATTAATTTGTACTCCAAAGATGATAGTCATTTTCTCTCTTCCTAAATGTAAATTTGGAACACTGGGTCATGATAAATGTTACTAGAGACATTCTTGAAATATTTTCCCTTTTCTCACTTTTAGTAAATACCAAAGAGATATGATAGGGGCTCAATTGAGCCCTTATCATATCTCAATACTAAATGGTTATTTGGTTCTGTTCTCTGGAAACGGTAGTATGTTCTCAAAGTCACAAGAACCAGAAAAAGGGAGGAAACAATTTAGTAAACGTGATACCAGAAGCTAATTTCCAAACATCGTCGTAAAAACAATGTTGTTTTCTGTTTACAGTTTCTGGTCAAATAAGAACAAATTACTAAAAACCTGCTCCTAAAATTCTTGTTGTCTTGAAAAATTATTGTAGACAACCAAGCAGGGTCTTAGTTTCTACCCTGTTCAAATATTGAAGCATGCTATGACCAAAGAGGGCCAATATCCTCCTACCTGCCCTGCCTCACAATCCAAGACCAAAAATAACAAGGACGGGTTCCAGCTATAACAATCAAGCTTCCGACTGCTACTTCTTTGATGGAAAAATAATAGTGCATAATACTCATGCCAATGGCATTTTCAAGCATAAAATATATTCTCATATAGCATCAAATAAATTAATTTAGGTTCAAAGAGTTGTGAAAGAAGTAGACAGACGATTTCAATAAAACATTGAAACTTATGAAAAGGATACCCTGAAAATCAACATAAAATAACCTCAAACTTATAATTGATCTGGGTAACACAAGGTTAACCATGCACAGACATCCAGTAAAACGTTTGCAAATACTAAGCTTTTAAGTGCATTATATTTCACTCATAGTTATTCGTCTATAAAAACTTATGCACTCATCAGATAGGAATAGAGATGCAAAGCCTTTGAACCACTAAATTAATGTATGTGGAGGCATCTTTTATCCCTCTTGAGGAAAGGAAAATACGTTAAAAAGACATGGAACTTACTAATGATACACCGCCAGAACCCAGCTCACACATGGTGTTCACATTTACTTCAGCAATGAGCAACCCCGTCACAACCTGCAGTAATTTTCAAACTCCTTAAAGAAAAGAGAGAGAGAGAGAGAGAGAGAGAGAGAGAGAGAGAGAGTGATTGTTACCATAAAGACCCAACAAACGATGCATGCAACTGCAGAGGCTAGAAATCCAGATTCTTGTGTGACCGCTGGAATTGCAAGAATTCCCGCACCCACCTAATGGAATTCAACAGCATTCAACGCAAAGATGGCCACACTAAACTCTACTAAATATTTTAAACAGTAGAAATGAATGCCAAAACAACAACAAATTACAGAAACAAAGAATTATATTATTTAACCAAGAAAATACTTCTCTGAGCAGCTATCAATGTAATGACTTAGGCTGTATATCACAAAATCATTTTGATGATAACTGATTTAATTCCTTGTGCTTACAATCTTTCCATTAAGCTGTACACACACTCAATACAAAATGCTAATATGTTACTAAAAAGACGCATACCGTGGTGCCCGCAACCAGGAAAATTGCACTAGAAAGGCTTCCTGAAAGTACAAAGAAACAAAAAATTTCACAAAAAAGGAAGATGGAATTTGAAATGCAGAACGAGAGCGGAGAAAAATCAACATATTGGGTCTGCATTAAAAAATTGTTCTAGTAATTTGGGAAACCGGGTTCTCTCTTCAATGTGGCTTGGTTGAGGTTGGAGAAGAGCCGCTCGAACTCGAACTCTTCATTCTCCTTCTGGGTGGGCTTGGATTCAGACTGCCGCTGGGAGAAGCATTTGTGAAGAAGGTTTGCTCGTCGAGAGGAACATTTGTAGCGGTGGGTTTGCAGCAATTGCTTTCTTGAAGAAGGGATTAGTAGAAGCGTCGGCACCTGAAAACAAGCACTCGACACTGCCATTTCTGAGTTTCTCTCTGCTTCTTTTAGTGGAGAGGAAAAACGGAATAAACAGTAACAGTTATATCCTTCAGTTGGGAACTAGAATATTGTTTCCCTGTGTCCACCAGATAATGTGGGCCACCACAGTCGATCACCTATAAAAATGATTTTCAAAGCATTTTATTGAGTTTTTTTTTTTTTTTGGCCATAAAAGCATTTTATTGAGTAAAAAATAGGGATAAATGCATTTTTGTTCATATAGTTTAAAGTTTTGACCAATAGTTTCTTATAAGTTTTAAAAGTTTAGGGTAAGTAAAAAAAAAAAGTCTCTAAGTTGATAAAATTTAGGAAAAAATTCACTTTAAATTTCTGAATTAGTTCATTTTGATAAGCCTCTAAATTTTAAAATTTCTCAATTTGAATCCATGAACTTTTAATTGCAGCTAATTTAAACTTATCCGTCAAATTTTAAACGTTAAAAATAAAATAATGACATTTATATCTCTGATTTTTTTATAAAATTCTAAATTTATCATTAATTTTAAATTAAAAAAAAAATGAGTTTAACTTTGGTCTAGATGAGCCTTAAAACCATTTCTTTACGGCCTCGGATCACCAACTACCACGCAAGCTAAACTACATTAAGTGCAAAAAATTAAACTACAACCAAATGCACCGGATGAAGAAAAGAGAAAGAAGAAAGAAAAGAAAAGAAAGGAAGAAGACCCACGGTGCTACAGAAACGGCGAGACCCACACAACGGCGTGACCCATGGGTCTCGCACCCACGGCGATGCAGAAACAGAGAGTTGCTAGGTTTTGATTGGGTTGATTTTGTTGGGTCTTTTCTGATTGGGTTGATTTTGTTTGTTGGGTCTTTCTGATTGGATTGATTTTGTGGGGTTGATTTTGTTGGTCTTGCTATGGCCGAATGGAAGAAGAGGGGATTTGGAGTTTGTTTTTATTTTTTCTGGTTTGGCTGATTGGGGTTTTTTCCTGTGTGTGGATGAAGAAAAGAAGAAGAAAGGGTCTGGGAGAAAGAAAGAAGAAACGGCGCTGGTTGGCGATACCGTGGGTCTCGATTGGGTCTCGCGGGTCCGGCCTGGGTGTGTTGATTTTGTTGGTCTTGCTATGGCCGAATGGAAGAAGAGGGGATTTGGAGTTCGGGTTTTGTTTTTTCTGGTTTGGCTGATTGGAGAGAAAGAAAGAAGAAAAAGTGCTGGCCGGCGGCATCGTGTGTCTCGCCGGCCTAGGTCTCTCGGGTCCGGCCTGGGTGTCGCTTGCTACGATTTTTTTTGTTGATATTTATCATTTTGATCGGGTGTAGTTCTCATTTTAATTTTTTGCATTTTTCTTAAATGAATGATGTGTTGCATGATTATTGGGTGTTGTAAATGGGCAACTTTGCAGAAGCTCCGGACTGTAGGGGCTCTCTTAAAAAATTATTATAAAAAAAAAAAAAAAAAAATCTCAAGGTGACCCACGGTTGGGCCACCTTGTAACCTTTTTTTTTTTCTTTTATTTTTTTTTTCAAATTTTTTTAATAAAAAGAAAATTCAAGGGTAATTTTGTTTTTTTATGGATTTTAATGGCTAAAATTGATGGAGGGTTCAAATTATTGTAATTAAAAGTCCGATGGTTCAAATTGAGATTTAAAGTTTGGGGGCATATTAAAATGCATAGTAATTTAAGGGTCTAAAGTGATGTTTTTCTTAAAATTTATTACTGTGTTAAATGGGAATGGCCAAACCATCATATAGTATTGAAGGTGGTTCAGCCATCCCCTCTGAGCATATTTAGTTATGATTAGACCACTCCTATAATCCTATGGAAAAAAGGGGATGATTGGATTACTCCAATGGTCATTGGGTGATTTGACTGTTTTCTCTAGTTGGTTTGACTTTGATTGGTGTAACGCATTAATAGATTCTATCAACTTTTTTTTTTTTTTGACATGTCCACACAAGGGTAGGGGGAGGAGGGATTCGAACTTATGACCTTTGCTTCATAAGGCGTGATTCATAGTCGATTGAGCTACTTTTTGTGGACAATACAACTAATATTGTATTGTCTTTGCTTCATATTAATATTGTGCATTTTAATATGACCTCTATCAACTTTTATTGCAGTAATAACTTTTTTATTTATTTATTTATTTTAATCTAGGATGCGTTTGGGATTGTAATTTTGCAATAATAATATGTTTTTTTAAAACATATCATTAAATGTAAGATATTTGGTATTACGATTTAAAAATAACTTAATTTAAAATAAGAAAAAAATCTACAATTTCTATAAACATGCCAAGAGTGTTTATTTGAAAAAGCACAAATTTAAACTAAAATCACAATTTTTCATAACAAATATTTAATAAAAAAAAAAATTTAACATATTTTACCAAATGTTTTTTGCATTTTCAAAAACAAAATTTTTGAAATCGCAATTTCATACGGATCTTTACTCCATGAAGTGATTAATCACTCGCTAAAATTCAAAAAAAAAAAAAAATTTGTCAAGACATCAAACCACTTGGACCAAAATTGTATTTATCACGGGCCGGGTTTAAATCAAATCATCCCATATGACTACTAAGGCCCAACCGAGAAAGCCCACAAAATCCTTTATCGAAAAACCAGACCATCCAGCATGAAGACGAACAGTGCAAGGGATTGATTCCGTTTGCTTTGCTGAAATTGATACTTTAGTGCATACTAACACCAATCACTGAAATCGGCGAATTGCTTGAGCTTTTCCATGAACTTAACTTGGGGCTGCAACTAGAGAGGCCTTACAGCCCATCCATGGCTTCCTCTCATTTCCCTTGTAGTCACCATGTCTTCCTCCCTTCGTGCAATTCCTTCAGGAGAAGCCATATCTCTTCGTTCAGGCCACATGGGTTCTCTTCTTTTCACTCACATTCTCAGTTCCAAAGGGTCAGAGCCATGGTTTCTGATTCAAACACTGACAGAAGACAAGTTGAGGTTGTTTCTCGATCCATTTTCTTATCATGGTTACAGTCAAAGTTTCAGTCTTTTTTTTTTTTTTTTTCGTTTCTTTAGTTTTATTGATATTTTTGATTGTGGGTTGGTTGGTGGGGATAATTAGATAGTATATGATCCTGAGAAAAGATTAAGCAAGTTGGCAGATGAAGTGGACAGGGATGCTCCTCTTTCAAGGATGACTCTGTTTTCACCTTGCAAGGTAATCACATTCTATTGCTTTGAGTTGAACTTTGTGGAATTTTGGTTTTCTCTATTTATAGCTTGAATTTCGTAGCCGGCGTGTTGCAGGTTAATGTTTTCCTAAGAATAACCAACAAGAGGGAAGATGGTTTTCATGATTTGGCATCTCTATTTCATGTAAGTTCGTTCAATTTTTATTTCTTTTATAAGTGTAGAAGTTTATTCAAGTTAAAACTATTAGATGCTTAAATGCAGAACTCAGATAATACTGAGCTTATTTTAAACTAAATATTGCAAATTTATATCTTTGGGTTCGCTTTTATGTTTCACAGTTTTGGCTTCTGTTCTTTCACAAAAGTCACATTTTGTTCATTTTTCTGCCTCAGGTTATAAGTCTAGGAGATGTAATTAAATTCTCTTTGTCACCATCAAAAACTATGGATCGTTTGTCGGCCAATGTGTCTGGAGTTCCCCTTGATGACAAAAATTTGGTAGGGCATAAACTTAATGTGGTTATTTCTAATCTCTTGTTCTAGATCTTATGAAGATTGGAAACCTTCTTTTTGCAGATTATTAAGGCCCTTAACCTTTACAGGAAGAAGACCGGCAGTGAAAACTTCTTTTGGGTAAGAAATGTTTTAGATGATTTTTATACTGCTGGCCATAAATCTTAGGATTTGCTTATATCTTAAGAACATTTTATTAGTAAATCATTCATTGTATAATCCCATTCAAAAAATGTGGGCAGATTCATCTTGACAAAAAGGTCCCTACTGGGGCTGGGCTTGGCGGTGGAAGCAGCAACGCTGCTACTGCACTGTGGGCAGCAAATCAGTTTAGCGGTTGTCTTGCTACTGAAAAGGAACTCCAAGAATGGTCAAGTGAGATTGGTTCTGATGTTCCCTTCTTTTTTTCTCAGGGAGCAGCCTATTGTACCGGTCGAGGTGAGGTATGTCTTTGTTTTACAAAAATGCAGTTTGCTGTTCATAGATTTGTCCTTTTTCCTTCCACGTTCCTATCAAGCTCTGTGATTGCGATTTTCCTTAACATGTGTAAGAACACACTAGGCTATGTGCAAAAGCCTATAAGCCTATTAATGTCTATGCTCAAAAGCAGAGATGCTAGGCTATTGTGCTGCTTTTGTTCTCAGTTCTCTTAGCTTTGAGTTGATAACACAGTATCAGAAGTTTTTAGGAGTCAGATATTAAGTTTTGTTAATTCACTTTGGAAACTATGAATTCGAGGGAAGTCTTAAGATTTTAACTTAGTGTCTCGTTCTAGATGGACATAGCATCCAATTATGAATCGAATGAGACATCCATTCCTCTTTGGAGAAAGGTAAGATACTCAGCGTTATGCAGTTTCATGATATCCTCTGCACAGAGCTGTTAGGGTTAGTTTGGTATAGAATTTAAACCCATGGGTTATCAATTGTGGATGGGCGGCTGGTGGTATTAACATAAATTTAATTGGTTTGGAGGCTCATAGTTGCAACTTTTTTTTTCCTTTTTAATACTTGATGAAGGCATGTTTTAATATTAGTTTAGCTATTGAAGGCAAATTTTGTGCATTATGAGAACCTTTCTCTAAATTCAATATTCTTCTAAGGAAGGGGCAGAGAGGAGGAGGGGGAAGAGAGAGAAAAAAATCAATTCTTCATTTTTTTTGTTCCATCGAGCCTTCTCTATTGGAATACAAAACACACTTAAATAAATTAAGGACTAAACCCTAGGGCAATGCCCATATATTGAATTACCAAAAAAGACTAATGACTAGAACCTAGGGAAACCCCTTTATACATGGAGAGTAGCATGGAGTAGTTTGCTTGTTTCTAATTTTTCGGAGTTGTTGGAATTTTTTTCTTCTTTTTCTATATTTTAAGGGTTCTCTTGTATATTTCATATGTATGAGGATTGAGCCTCTCTGCACTTTTAATGAATTTGCATTACTTATAAAATATATATATGCCGGGCAACACTCATTTTTTAATTTTATGCAAAGGATGCTCCTATTGAGCCTCACATGGAATTTTTTGGAGATGCCATTTAAATGGAATGTAAGTTTTGCTAGAGCGGCTCAGGTTTGGGAAGTGGATATCTTTGCCTCGATCTACAGGATTTTTTATTTTATTTTTTTAGATAAAACAAGAGATTATAACAAACAACAAAGGGCTGGGCAACCCAACAATAAGCCCCAAATCAACCCCATCAGTATGAGTAAACAAAAATTAAAAGGGAATGCATCAAATAAATGATGCGGCCCTATATTTTCTTGGCACGAAGACCAAGAAACTTGGCATGAAGACCAAGAAACTTGGCCACCAATTAAGGTGGTTTGACAAGGTGCACCAGAGATGGTGCACACAAGAAATATACAACTACAGTGGCGAAAGAGAGCTACAACAACATGGAGAACCCTAATGAAGGTCGAATATTAAATGGGAAACCAACACAGAGTCCCAGTGACACTGCATAACAATCTGCAATCAGATCGAGAGAGCACCAAGAAAAGTGGAAAGGGCATCTAAAGCCCTGAAACTACAACCGAACATAATTAAAAACAGTAGCATCAATCGAAGGCGGGGCTGGGGGAGGCAGTAAGTACTCGATGTTGTATTTAGTAAGAATGAGAAGGGAAGGAGAAGACAGGTTATGGTGGGTTCGTTCCAAAAAAGGATTGTTTGGTGTTAAATCCTTCTATAGGTCCATGGGTTGTCATTTTGGGATCCATTTTCCTTAGAAGAGTGTTTGGAGGACTAAGGTTCCGTTGAGGGTGGCCTTTTTTGTGTGGTCAGCAGCCCTAGGGAAGATCTTTACCACGGACAATCTATAGAAGCGGCGCGTCATTATGGTTGATTGGTGTGTAATGTGCAAAAGGAATAGGTAGTCCGTGGATCATCTCTTCTTCACTGTGAGGTTGCGTGTGCCATTTGGAATGTTTTCTTCAATAGATTCAGGTTGTCTTGGGTTATGCCTAGACGAGTAATCAATTTGTTTGCTTGTTGGTGGAATGCCTGCAGCACTCGGAGCGTTGTAGCATGGAAGATGATACCTTCGTGCCTTTTGTGGTGTCTATGGAGGAAAACGAATTATAGGTGTTTTGAGTACCATGAGAAGACTTGGGAGTCGACATCTTTTTTCTTCAACACTTTGTATCTTTGGATAGCTTCTTATGTTGCTTCTTTAGTAATTATTTATAACATTTATTTTTTTTGCCCCTAGTTCCTAGGTGGCTTCTCTTGAGTAATTGAGGGTGCCTTATGTTTTAATGATATTTTGATTAATTATAAAATAAAAAAACTCATTTATTGAATTACCAAAAATATCCTTGACTCTTGAAAATTAAATACTTAATAACCCAATTATTACACCTAAATAAAACTAAACTAAACTGAAATTTATCTCTTGGCCCTTGCATCATTCTCTCCTGATCGGAGAAAACTCGACCTTGAGTTTTGAACTGTTGAGTTGAAAATATATGCTCTGAAAATGTTGGGTCCAAGTGCAACCTCTCAAATCTTGAAAAGTGTCTGGATGGCTTGTTGCTAGCACGAGCCTAAACATGGATTTGAGTGACTTTGTCAGTCTTTCTAATTCCATTGTCAACAGACTCCTTCTCTATCTCTCCTATTTTGACCTGCTGACCAAATCCTTCGCAAAACTGAGTGTCACACCTATGTTCTCTCATACAACATCAATAGAGAAGAGAGAAGAATCGTTTCTTCATTTTTGTTTTATTCCATCAAGTCTCCTCCATTGGTGTCCAAAACACACTTCAATAGACTAAGGACTAAACCCTAGGGCAATCCCATTTATTAAATTACCAAAAATACACTTCAATTGACTAAGAATCTGGAAATTTATATTATATTACTGGACTTGCTTGGATGTGAATTTCATAGTCTGCTAGAGTTCCCACTAGAATTTGGCTCTGATTTGTCCAGGTTGTTCAGAATATTCCCCCACCAGTACCTTTGGACATTCCAATGGTTCTCATAAAGCCGCCACAGGCATGTTCGACAGCTGAAGTTTACAAGGTAGTGCAGTTTTATAAATAATCAAAGAATTTCGATTTGCACTGATTTTTATACAGTCAAAATTTTCTAAAACAAGCATTGATTTCTCAGCGCCTCCAGTTGGGTCAAACTAGTAAGGTTGATCCCTTAACATTGCTGGAGAAGATCTCAACAAATGGAATATCTCCAGATGTTTGTATAAATGATTTGGGTATGTGTGACCTTCTATTTGTTTTCTGCCCATTTTTTTTATACCTTTTTTTCCCTTTACATTTCCTTCAGCTATATTCCAATTAACCTACCTTGCTCCATTGGGTAATTTCAGGTTAGGCTTCTAATTTGACTTGTTTAAGGACCAGTTATGAACAAACCTATTCTTCATTGGGGCCCCCGCCCCCCCTCTTTTTTTTTTCCTTTTTTTTTTTTTTCATTCATGCAATTTGCTTAGGAAAAACAAAAAAATCAGTTGGAGTAGGTCCCAATAGTATATCCATAGGGTCGGAATTTTAGATGATGTTGTTGGTGCTGCTGTTTTTTTATTCTTACAATTTTTTTTCTTCTTCTTGGTTATTATGTGTTTCTTTGCAGAGCCTCCTGCATTTGAAGTTCTCCCATCCCTTCGAAGATTAAAACAACGTGTAATTGCAGCTAGCCGTGGACAATATGATGCGGTTTTTATGTCTGGAAGGTAAAATCCTTGTATACCTATTTAAATCTTCATTTCCAGTTCGGCATTTAGAACAAATTAAGAATATACTTTGCGTGTGCATTTATCTGTGTGTCCATGTTTTAGAGAATTTCAGTTCTGCTCATACTTAAATGAGATTGACAGCTTGCACTCTGATAAATGAGGTATATTATGGCTGTGGTACTGGTCACATTGTTTCTTATTTTATTGTCACTGTCAGTTAATTGAGATATGCACAAGTAGAAAACTTGCTCACAATAGCAAGTTTTAGACTCGAGGTACTTGCATAGGGCACACAAGAATACAAAATGGAATACTTTCTTAAGTGAATCACTCAAATAAATTTTCAAGAGCATCTATAGTTTGTTTATGGTCTTCAAATTCAGTTGTAGTGAGTACAACTGCACAAGCAAAGCAAAAGATTAAAAGAAATCTTAAACACTGTAATCAAGATCCCAGAATAATCTCTAAAATATTGAACAAAAAGTCACTTTTTGGAAGAAAGAAAGAAGAAAAAAATCACTTTTTGAAAGGTCTCAGGGTGCATAATTTGTCCGTCAAAGATGGGGTAGCCCTCCCATTTTGTACATGAGAGCTCAAGCACAGACTGGGGCCTAAACTGTGGTTTCTCCTGTTATGATAGTTATCAGTATAGTCATGAAGAGAACGGAAGTTTATAGTATTTCAGTGAAGTTCTCATCAAGAATGCAAACAAGGGCAGTTGTGCAGCAAACAATGCAATATACCTCCCGTTTTCATTTTATATAATCTGTAAATCTTTGTCTTATTTACAGCTGTAGAATGTGATTCAGGTAATGAGTCTTTCAGAGGGACGTCCCTGCACCAAACAGCCTGCCAAAAAGAACCTCCTCCCACCTGAACCAAATCTTCTTAGCAAAATCAACCCACCCACCTAGTGGCTTCCACTACGCTTACCCTTTGGTACTCCTTTCCCTACTTGTAGTCCACCCTCCCCTCCCTTCCCCACATTTCAAGGGTACCACCCTCTTCAAACGGCTGATCTCATACCTCCATAATAGAGTCCTGTTGGGAAGTGGGGATGCCCAATCTCCTAACTCCCAAACCTCCCATCAGGGTAGGGGAGCAAACTTCCTCGTACTTCACTTCATGACATTCCTTTGTTGATTTCTACAGGTGGTTCTAAGCACACGACACTACTTGAAAAATGATCTCGCAAAAAGTGATTTCAACTCAATAATGGAAAACTCCACACCACTAAACATGCAATTTTTTTCTTTCCCTCTAAACTATCCACATTAAGCAAAATGGGACAGCATTCCAAATGCGAAAACTTCTATCCCTTCCAAACGAACTTTTCCCCCCAAAGAGCACATCAATGACCTTTTTAGGCATCAATGACCTACTTGCCTTTTTTGGTGTTTATGGAGGGAGAGAAATAATAGGTGCTTTGAGGACTTGGAGAGGTCCTCGGAGGACATTCTATCTTCTTGTTTTCATACTTTGTATCTTTGGACTGTAGCGTATGTCTTCCCGGTATCAATTAGCTATGATGATTTCCTTGTATGTTTTTTCCCTTCTAGTTAGGTGATCTGATCCTATTGTATACTCTCAGTGTACTTTGGGGTGCCTTATGCTTTTAATAAGACTACTTTTTACTTATCAAAAAAAATTTGTTGAACTCCGAAAACAGAGAAGAAAAAGAAAATAACTCACTCTACAATAATACAATGAATCAACAAATGATCTGCAGTTTCATCACTACACTAGCACATACAACACCAATCCACTAGAATGATATTTCTTGAATGAGATTCTCTATTGTTAGAAGTTTCCTTAAAGTTACTGTCCCATAATAAAAAAGCAACTTTCAAAGGATCTTGCTTCACAAATTACTCTTCAAATGAAATTGCACTCCATTGGATCCTTTTAACGACTCATTAAAAGAACGATTATCGAATTTTCCATTACGATTAAACCTCCACCTAAAACGATCAAAGATAATCTGATCCTTCGCCTAACTTTCCTCGGAATAGCCAACTCCATCCACCTCTAATTCCCCAATGTAGTTTACCCTGCTATGTGAATTTGCCAATTGATGGAAAAAACAAAAAAAAGAAAAAAGAAAAAAAGTGGCATTATTATCATCAACCACACAGCCATACACAAATTTTCAGCTTGAGATTTGAGCTCCTCTCTATGGAGTTTTTTTGAGCAATTAACTGCATCTCCAAAAACCTGCTTGTTCCAAACCTTCAAATTCTTCTTAAGAGCTTTCATCTTTCTAGTTAACACAAAGCTGGGAAGCCCAAAAAAACCATAACCATTCCACCAATTCTGATTTGAAGCTTTCAAACGACAAAGTGAGCAATTAACTGGATATACTTCTATAACTCCAATCGAATAATTATGCTGGGAAAATATAAATAAAATATATTATTTTGGTAAAATTGTTTAAATAGTTGTTTATAGCATTAGGTTATCGATTAGATCTTCATTTATTTATTTTGTTTGTACTTGCTTCTGTTTATATGTAGCTCAGGCAATGTAAAGCAGATATCCATGGAAATGGTTTTAAGTCTTGTGATTGAACAACAGATGTTGACATGCAATCTTTCATTGATTTTAGTAACGCAAATTCGTTCTAATTTTCTCAATATATTTGATTCAGTGGAAGCACCATTGTTGGTATTGGTTCTCCAGATCCCCCACAATTTCTATATGATGATGATGACTACCGTGAAGTGTTTTTATCAGGTAAGCTTCAGATAACATTAATGAAACAAGTGGAAATATTTATCTAAAATTTGTTAGGAATATATATATACTTATGCTACCACATCAGTTATAGGATTTCTCTTAGGTGTTGAGTTACACTGAATTATTTCTGCCATTAAAGGCAAATTTTAGGGTAAAATGCATCAACATCCTTGTGATTTGATGGCTCTCTGTTGAAACCCATGGGTTTCCAAACACTTTCCTTATATGTTTCCCATAGGTAAGATGTACATGATTTATAATTCAACACTATCCCCAGATGATTTAGAATTTATACCATCTTGTCATTTTAGATATTCAAAAGTTATAATTAATAACTTGGTAAATCATGAAAAAAAAAAAAAGAAAAGAAAATAGAATATAGACTTCCTCGATCAGATGATGTCTACAAGACTACAACTTCCTTTCCTTTCCTTCCCAAATATAAAATAGGTTTGCTTAAGATTGATGGTAAATAAACGTACAATTTTATTTTTAAATGCAGAGGCCAACTTTCTGATTCGTGAAGAAAATAAGTGGTACAGAGAACCTGCTTCAACAAGTGCTTCTTCTACCTCAGCCTCCAATTTTTCTGAGTCTGTCGAGTAATTACCAATTAGCCCCAAGCAAGATAAAATGAAAATCATTGACTGTTGTATCATTGAATGGAGTTTAATATATGCTATCAATGTTGTCTTATGTTCTGTAATAAAATTTATTTTTTAATCATGTTAATGTATATTGTATAATATAAAGCCCCTGATTTATTTATTTATTTTTCAGAAAAATTTCAAAGAACCCTCCTGAACTTTCACTACTTTTAAAATATCCTCCCTAAACTTAAAAAACTCTCAATTTATCATTCTAAACTTTCAATTGCTCTCAATTTGAATCTCTCCGTACATTTTAGGATTTAAAATTTTTTAAAAAGGCCAAGATACCCTTGATTTTCATTTTTTTTTTTAAAAAAATAAAAAACGTTTTGAAAGTTGAAATTTTAAACGATAGCTTTTGCATAAAATTCTAACTTCCAAAGCCTTTTTTTTAAAAAAAAAAAAAAAAAAAAATTAAGGATATTTTGATCTTTTTTTAAATTTTTAAACTTTAAAATGTACGAAATTGTCTAAATTGAGAGCAATTGAAAATTCAGGAAGGTAAATTGAGAGTTTCTAAAATTTGAGGAAGGTATTTCAAAAAGGGTGAAAGTTCAATGGGGTTCTTTGAAGTTTCCCCTTATTTTTAATTTCACATCGCGGCCATGAAATTAAACCCAGATCAATTTTTTGATTCCAGAAAGGTATATCCCAGGCCAAAATTTCTGAAAACGGAGACGAGCAAGAGAGCTAGAATAGCTTGCCTAATTTATATAAGCAAATGTAGGGTTTCTAATTAATCAGGTATTATGCTTAGAGCTTTATTTTTAAAAAAGATTTTGTCACACCGGGTTAGCTAGCTGCAAGGAATTCTCTAAAAAAATTAGTCATACTACCAATGCCCTCTCTCACTCTTGAGTTTTTTTAATGAATGCAAGGGAAAGAGGAATCAAGCAAAGGATTCTTAGATGCCATTTTTTTTTTTTTTTTTTTTTTCACTTAAAGCTTTCCACCAACAATATCATCAACACCACAGCATCATAGGAACCAACACCAACAATGAAATCCACGCACATTTTCTAGGTCTTACTCTTTTTTTTTTTCATTTTATTCATTAAATTCTTTCACTTCACCCTCTACAGTGAAGGAGAAGAAACAAACCGTCTGGGTATACTAAATAGATCTTTCCCTTCAAAGGGGGATGTCCACTCCCTAGAACCAGCAGATGTATCAGGTATGACCGCTCCACCGCCCTGCAACCCTGCTTTGGGCACACCATTTGCGTGAGGTACTGATCTCATGGCCGGCTGAGCACCAACTCCAGAAGTATTTGAATCATATATGTGGGTGTTGTTCCTTGTAAAAGAAGGCAGCCCTAGCCGCAACGCATTGGAGCTTGGTGAAGACGATTCTCTCTTCAAACTCCAGTCTACGCTGGTGTAATCTAAGTGAGACACTGATCCGCCCGTGCTCCAGTCTACTGGAGATGATGACCCTGACGACACAGTTGAACTCAACCCAGAGTAGAGTCCAAGGGAGGAAGCAGCAGCAAGTGTAGGAAATGTACCTGTTCTACTCAATATGCTATTCCCTCGACTGGTTCCAGGGGAATCACCCGGGCTGCTGCTGGGAAAAAACTGTTGCTGTTGCTGTTGCTGATGCTGATATTGAAGGTGGTGGTGGTACATGTGATTCAAGCTCAGATCGTTTGCACTGAGGCCTCTAGTGCTAGGAATTTGTTGCAAAAAGCCATTGGACTTCATAACTTCAACATTCGGATACCAACTGGCAGCTGTTCCAGGAGGAGATGAGCTCATGCTTGTGGTTGGCCCCTGCTTGCTGACAGATTGTGGCCGCTGCATCATTATAATTGGTTCCCTCACTGTTCCAGGCTGAAGGTTCTTGAATTCATTTCCAATGGCCACATAACGGGTTTCTGTCTTGGCTGGTGATGTTGACACCTGCAAGGGTGATGCCACAGGTGATGCCAAAGAATAGGAAGCCGAAGGACTTGATGCAGCACTTGGCCACCGTTTCTCAGCCGACATAGCAGTTTGTTGGGATCTTGCCCATTCTGCCTTCGGTTGTATTCTCTTCAAAGACTGCTGCACATTTTTGCTCCCCGGTTCTGAAGACACTACAACTGTGGCTGTTGTTTTTGTATAATTGAAATCCCTGTCATCCTTTTTCTGTTGTATGGTAGGAGGATTTTTTGTTTGTGGTCTTGAGTTAGTAGCTGCAACTGTAAGCTTGCCATTACTAATGGTCGGAGGATCGCCAGTTTCTTCTTGTTTAGGTGGAGCATCAAATGGATCTTGCTTTGATACTTTTAGCATTTCCGCGGCCTTCTCAAGATCACCCTCACTGGCAACGATAACTCTTTCAACTTCCTGTTTTGAGCACTTGTACTTTGTTTCCATATCTGCAATCAGAGCAAGCTCTTCTGCTATGTCAATTTTCAAATTACTACCAGCAAGATTTTGATTCGAGTGATTTTCTGCTTCTTCACCACCTTCAACCAGCCAAATAACTGACTGCTCTACTTTTCCTTCATTCAGTATGAGGGCCATTGTTGCCCGCTCATGTGGAAATCCCATTGCCACAAACTGTTGAGCAAGTGCTTCAAGCTTTCTCGACATGAGATAGCCACTGCAACGCTCATGCAGTTCCTGAGCTCGCCTTTCCTTCTGGCGTTGATGCTTCCGTTCGTTCTTCTGGCGGATTTTTTCCCGCTTGTCACCTTCAGCACCTGGTATTGTTTCATTCCGAGCAGGAGGAATTGACGTTTTTTCTTTATGGTCTTCTGACTCACCAGACCAGCTACCATTATTGGAGACAGAATCATACTCAATCCCAGCTGCAAGCAAGCCTCCGGGATGCTCATCTGTCTCATCTATGTTTCGGAATCGACCATTAGCGTGAAGAGGTGAACTGGAAGATGTTGGCGATGTTTCAAGGGTATGGAATGTTCCCAAAAGTGGATCGTATGCACTAGCAGGGATACCACTACCTGCAATAGCAGGTCCTGATGACTTTGCTGAAGCCTTCTGGGGTTCCTTGCTGACCTTTTTGTCCTTGGACTTGGATTTAGAAGCTGGAGACATCTTAGAAAGAAAAAAAATATTTCCTGCAATGTTCAAGATAACAATTTATTATGCAGCTATTTTCTAAATGACTAACAAAAAGTTCTATCAGTAGCAACAAGATATGAAGCTATCAGTATAAGATGTAAATACAGATTACTAATGTCTTCATGACGTTAATGGAGTGTCTGAAAGAGACAGACAGACAGACAGACAGACAGACAGACAGACAAGGGGGATGCCATATATAGATGCTTTATACAATTTCTTTCTTACTATATATTCATATCAGTACTAATACAGCATAAAAGCATCCATACAAACTCAATGGAACAGAAATGTAAACATTGAAAAACTTGAAAAATTGTCATTCTATGCTTGCACGAGTGCATATATTTCTGAAAAGAACAGTTATAATTCACGAGTAACTAGATGAATTCAAATTTGAAATAATGGCCCTTCATTATATGTAACTGAATGATCGATTTTGGGGGAAAATCACCTTCCTTTTTATCATAAAAGGCATTGTAATATAGAAAATTAGCATATAACAAATGAGGAAAATAAATTCTAAAGTAAAGGCGAAACATTAAAATACACCGGGACATCCTACAATACTACTTGAACAGACAATTATCTTGCTAAGAGTGTCATGGTGCAAGAACTTTTAATGCATCACCCACCATAACAACCCACTTCTGTCCCAGCAAAAACATCAATTTTAAGCTTGAGAACTCAGCTAATTAGTTTAAAAGGCCTGCTCCAACAGAACTTTCTATGAAAAACGAATAGAGTCACTCCATGCACAAATTCTATACAATATCCCATCTTCATAAGTTATTTTGTACGCAGCCCAGCACACAGCAAATTGACCGATTATAACTAAATTTATCCATTCCTCATACTAAGTAAGCCATCCACTTCCAGTTTTCCTGTTGAGTTCCATGCAAAATTGGACAATAATTCAATAAACTTCTGGTTGAGATCACCTAGAAGGTGTCTCAGCTTCTAAAAATTACAAACCTTAACCTCTCTTTGAAGACCATATAATATTAAGGGACATAAAAAGGGAAAGGTTTCACCGACTTTAAATTGTTGCATGAACCCTCAAGTCCTATTGACCCCTGATCAAATAGTTGTGTGTGTGTGTGTCCGTGTGCATGAGAGAGAGAGAGAGAGAGAGAGGAACCACTAATAAGAGATATAAAAATTGAAGATGATTAACGCAGATGTCAACTCACTCTATAACCACTGTAACAAAATTGAACCAACAGAGATGACTCTTTATTTATTTATTTTGATGGTTAAGATTAACCCAAGAGATAACTCAACCACTGCATACCACCAAACTGTGGGAATCCAACCAATTCATGTTCTAATATGTAGTTCTACTTGTTCAACAATTAAGGTAATTGAACAGTATATGTGCTTTTCCATTCAGAAGAAACAATAGTAATCTTAAATACTCATAATCTTCATGACGGAAGTGAAGATGGCCATAAATCACATTCAATACAGCTATGGTGTATAGAGAATCTGCTGACAAAAGTTCACATAAGCAAGTAACACTTTTGAGTGAGCATTTCATAAACCTAGCCTTAATCATTAATTTGCATAAGCACATGAAAAAAAAAAAAAACTGTTTGCCAGAGTTCAAATCAAGTAGTAGCTAGAGTGATGCTAATGTGTTCTTCATGTTTTATCAAATGAACTCCCCCACAAGCATTGGTAATACTAAAGATGCCCAAGTGAGCAAAATTTTGATAAACTGAGTTATGACAAGTTCACTGAAACAGCATGTTGTGAAGAGAACTCGTGACCGGAAAAACTAGAATAGTCGTAATCACTTAGCAGCATATTAGCCCCTTATGGATCTTGTGCAGCAGCATTCTATAACAAAATAGTGGGAACAAAAAAAAAAAAAAAAACTAAGACGGTCNTATCAAATGAACTCCCCCACAAGCATTGGTAATACTAAAGATGCCCAAGTGAGCAAAATTTTGATAAACTGAGTTATGACAAGTGCACCGAAACAGCATGTTGTGAAGAGAACTCGTGACCGGAAAAACTAGAATAGTCGTAATCACTTAGCAGCATATTAGCCCCTTATGGATCTTGTGCAGCAGCATTCTATAACAAAATAGTGGGAACAAAAAAAGAAACTAAGACGGTCAATCAAACTATCAAGGGACAATTTTATTATATTTCACCAACATGGTAGGTTGGTAGGATAAATTGTGAAACACACACAGCTTCAATCAATAATATGCCATGCTATAAAATGTAAAAGCAGAAACCAAATACTACAATAAGGTACCATCAATATCAAGAACTCAACATACTTGTGAACAACCAACCACATACATATGCAGACATCTTTACACCAACCATTGAAAAATCAAGAATCTCACACCAAAACTCGCATGGCCTGGTTAGTTGCAGCATAGTCCACCTTTTTTGAACAATCAAACATATGTACACACCTTAAACAAAAAGATATATAATTATTTTCTCATTGTACATCCATTTATTTTTTATGATAAGTAATCGAAAAATATCATCTAAAGCATAAGGCACCTTTGAGCACACATGAAGTATACAAGAGAAAACGCCTAGCTAAAATGAGCAAAAAGAACTAGGAAAGGGAGAGACATAAGCAGAAGTCCAAAGATAAAAAGTTGCGAAGAACAAAGATATAATCTCCTTCATTGTCCTCTCTCAAAACTCTTGTCATTCCTTTCCCTCCATAAACACCATAGAAGGCACATAGGCAGCATATTCCACATAGCTGCACTTTGCGCAATGCCGATAGTCCACTAACAAGCATACAGGTGGACTACACGTCTAGACATAATCACATAACCCAAGACAAACCAAACCAACCAAAAAGGGCATCCAAATGGAATAAGCCATGTCACAGTAAAGAAGATGGTCAATGGAATTCTTATTTCTATTACACATACAACATTTGTCCATCACAATGATATGCCGCTTCCTGATGTTAACCATAGTTAGGAGTATCTGATGTTCATACAATAGTATCTACAAGATCTTACCTAGAGCCGCTGATCACACACAAAAAAAAAAAACCATCCTCAAGGAGGCCTTAGTCCGCCAAAACATTCTTCGATGGGTAACGGCTACCTTCACTGAAAATCAAGGAACAATATAATGATCTAACCTTAAACAACCTTTTTTGGAGGGGAACCACCACAACTTATCTGCACTTTCTTGACTCATTCTAGCTGAATACAACATTCTTTAAGGAAAGAGGCAAGGACATCCACCTCCCAATCATGTGCCTCTCTGGTAAAGCTCACGTCCCACTGATTGGAAGCTCCAATAGACTCCAAGTGATCTGCAACAGAAGCATCCTTTTTGTAGGCAATACCAAATAAAACTGGAAAGACTTCCTTAAGGGCCATATCCCCACACCACTAATCATGCCAGAAACTAATATTGGGACCATCTCCTACCTCAAATCTAGTATGGCACAAGAAATTCCTCTGACCCTCCTAACAAACCTCCATAAGTCCACTCCAAAGGCACCAGAAGGCTCAAGAGAGCACCACCCATCCATTTATTGCAGCAAGACATTTTGAATTTCTAGGGATCCATGTCATTCTTGCTCAGCCATGAAATTTGAACCCAAAAAAAGACCATAATAGCATGTCCAAAATTTTCAACAAACAACACGCAAAAGTAAATCAATCATGGTGAGGGATAAGTTGTATCGAAGGAAATCCTAGCTACTTTGAGCTTAAGTAGCAATGCTTCACCCACCACAAAAAATAAAGTAAAATAAAAAAAACATTTTGTGCCGTATAAACACTTAATATGACAAACAGAGATACCAATTTGGCAACTTCTTGGATAAAACAATCAGACTAAACTCAAATTTTCCAAAGAAGAACTGAAACACTAGTCAACACAAATCTATGTAGCCTATTTTATATGCCTTCATAAATTCAAAACAAGCAACAACACTAATAAAAATAAAAACTGGTCATGAACAATAAACTTCTTTTTTATAAGTAATCGACACATATCATTGAAAATTTAGCACCCCTGAGTACACACAAAGTAGACAAAAGGAAACACCTAGCTAGAAAAAGCAAAGTCGTGAACAGCAAGTTGCTAACGGTATCCTAAACCTACAATTTAACATTTCCTCTAAATATATTTCTAGGCAGTCACCTATTTCGGAGTGGTAGAAGAAATTGGACTATATAAGATGATCGTAATTATCCTAATTCAACACGATTATTGGAAACAAAAAATGCTTCATGAAATTCACACTTCGATACTTCGACAATAGAGTGCAGGTTCCTAATCGTGCAACGAATGCTATGAAGTGAGTATAGCCAATGAATACAAAGTCCGTCCGAGTCTGCCACTACCAAGCACTATCCATAAACACACCAAGATTCTCCAACGACATAAACAAACAGAAGTCTACGTGTGTGAAATCCCCTATAGAACGGAAAACCATGTAAGATCTCAAACTTTCAGCTCCGAGATTCTCAAAGAGGAATAATATCCACAATTCAACACAAAAGCGGGAACGAAATCCCCGACTTCCACTGACTCAAAAGACACCGAAATCGAAGAAGATCGAGGGGGACAGAGAGGAGCCCCGCATGATTAAAGAGAGATAGAGAGAGGAAAAGCAACCAACCTGCGGTTTCGTTGCGGAGAGATTGGCGAGGATCGATGGAGGGATCGCGGTCCAACAGCAATCGGTCCAAGGCTTCAGCGAGAGAGGAGGAGAGAGAGATAGGTATTTCGAGGCTGAAACTGAATCCCCGATGAAATTAGGGTTTTGATATAAAAAAGGAAACGCGAGTTGATTTTTGTTAAAACCAAAAATCTACAGCGTTAACAGAAGGATTGCCTCGTTGCCTTCCCGTTTGCCCTTTTACTTCTGTTGTTGTTTTTTTTTTTTTTTTTTTTTTTTTTTNTTTTTTTTTTTTTTTTTTTTTTTTTTTTTTTTTTTTTTTGCCTGTGCAGAAATATTTCTTTTAGGACAAGGTGACATGTGTACCTCTTTTCTCCGACTTAGTCGATAAAAATGACATGTATTTATTTTTTTAATAACATATAAAAAAAATATGTGTATCTCACATGTGTTACTTTTATAAATTAAATTGAAAAAATTCTTTCAACTCAATTCGGAGAAAACTTTGTCCTTTATTTTATGTTATTATTATCAGCTAATACTTTTTTTTAAATTTTTTTTTTTTACTTTTTAATTTTATTTTATTTTGGTAGAGCAATTTTTTTTTTATATTTCTTAAGTCCAACTCTATTGGGCTTACTTATAGAGTCTCATATGATGATTCTTAAGTCCATCAGGTTCTCCCATACCAATTTGTTCATAAAAAATGAGAAAGCCTTCCTCATCTTTCTTGACAACTTTCCTAATTTATTTTCTCAAGAATCTTCAATGAGGTATTTATTTATCCCACCAATTCCAAAGAGTTCCAGAGAATCCAGTAGTAAGTAAATCAACAATCTCTGAATAGCGAAGAAAAAGGATTATTTCCTGAAAGCTAAGAAATTCTTTATGTTCTCTCTCCTCTAAATAATCTTCCTTCACCGGCCTTCATGGGAGGAGGGAGCCTCGGCTCCTCCTCCTCCTTTTCCTTACCCTTTCTCCATCTCTTCTTTCTCCACCCTTTCCTTCTAGCCTCTTTCGAGGTCAACCTCGCCTTTCCGGAGGCTTTACTCGCCTCTTTGGAGGCTTTATCTGCCTCTTTGGAGGTCTTATGTTCCATTTTTATCGCTTTTTTGTCCAATAACTGCATCGATCACTCACTATCTATACATCCACCGTTCAACGGCATCCTCGGCAGCTCCTTCAACCATCTTCCTGAAATCTTTAGTTTTGATTTTTTCAAAATCAGATCTACGCATTTCGGGAAGCCTTCTCCACTCACATGCCCCTCCACTGAGTTCCTGGTGTCTGCCATTTGTATATATCTTATCTGTATGGTCTGGGGAGGATTTTGGAACCTTCATGGTTTTGCTATCCTCCTTGAATCATTTGGTTGTGCCATCGTTGACACACCACGTCTTACCGCCTTCATTGGTGGCCAATTTTCTTGGTCTTCGCATCAAGAAAGCATAGGCCCGCGTCATTTATTTGATGCATTGCCTCTTTTTTTTTTTGTTTACTTGCTTTATTTTGGTGGTTTTAGGAGCTTTTTGTTTGGGTTGCCCAGCCCTTGGTTTGTAATTTTGTTGTTGCTATCTAAAAAAAAAAAAAAAAAAAAAATCTCCGAGTAGCTTAAACTTTGATTAGTAACATTGGCATTGACAACCATAACCATAGACATGTGATTCATTTTATTAATTAATTCTTGATTAGACAAATCATCAATGTTCCATTCATACAACTTATCAGCAAGAACAGAAAACTGGAATTGAAAAAATCTTTTTTCAAATTGTAAATGAGGGGGAGTGGGTTTTGAATACTAATTTCTTGTGAGATTGACAGGTTTGGTTTTATCAAAAATTCTTTGGAGTTTTGGTTCCNTTTTTTTTTTTTTTTTTTTGTCCGTGCAGAAATATTTCTTTTAGGACAAGGTGACATGTGTACCTCTTTTCTTCCACTTAGTCGATAAAAATGACATGTATTTATTTTTTTAATAACATATAAAAAAAACATTTGTATCTCACACGTGTTATTTTTATAAATTAAATTGAAAAAATTCTTTCGAACTCAGTTTGGAGAAAACTTTGTCCTTTATTTTATGTTATTATTATCAGCTAATACTTTTTTTTTTTTTTTTTTTTTACTTTTTTATTTTATTTTATTTTGGTAGAGCAAATTTTTTTATATTTCTTATGTCCAACTCTATTGGGCTTACTTATAGAGTCTCATATGATGATTCTTAAGTCCATCAGGTTCTCCTATACCAATTTGTTCATAAAAAATGAGAAAGCCTTCCTCATCTTTCTTGACAACTTTCCTAATTTTTTTTCTCAAGAATCTTCAATGAGGTATTTATTTATCCCACCAATTCCAAAGATTTCCAAAGAATCCAATAGTAAGTAAATCAACAATCTCTGAGTAGCGAAGAAAAAGGATTGTTTCCCGAAAGCTAAGAAATTCTCTCTGTTCTCTCTCCTCTAAATAATCTTCCTTCACCGGCCTTCATGGGAGGAGGGAGCCTCGGCTCCTCCTCCTCCTTTTCCTTACCCTTTCTCCATCTCTTCTTTCTCCACCCTTTCCTTCTAGCCTTTTTCGAGGTCAACCTCGCCTTTCCGGAGGCTTTACTCGCCTCTTTGGAGGCTTTATCTGCCTCTTTGGAGGTCTTATGTTCCATTTTTATCGCTTTTTTGTCCAATAACTACATCAATCACTCGCTATCTGTACATCCACCGTTCAACGGCATCCTCAGCAGCTCCTTCAACCATCTTCCTGAAATCTTTAGTTTTGATTTTTTCCAAATCAGATCTACGCATTTCGGGAAGCCTTCTCCACTCACGCGCCCCTCCACTGAGTTCCTGGTGTCCGCCGTTTGTATATATCTGATTTGTATGGTCTGGGGAGGATTCTGAAACCTTCATGGTTTTGCTATCCTCCTTGAATCATTTGGTTGTGCCATCATTGACACACCACGTCTTACCGCCTTCATTGGTGGCCAATTTTCTTGGTCTTTGCATCAAGAAAGCATAGGCTCGCGTCATTTATTTGATGCATTGCCTCTTTATTTTCTGTTTACTTGCTTTATTTTGGTGGTTTTAGAAGCTTTTTGTTTGGGTTGCCCAGCCCTTAGTTTGTAATTTTGTTGTTGCTATCTATAAAAAATTAAAAAAAAAAAAAAATCTCCGAGTAGCTTAAACTTTGATTAGTAACATTGGCATTGACAACCATAACCATAGACATGTGATTCATTTTATTCATCAATTCTTGATTAGACAAATCATCAATGTTCCATTCATATAACTTATCAACAAGAACAGAAATCTGGGATTGAAAAAATCTTTTTTCAAATTGTAAATGAGGGGGAGTGGGTTTTGAATACTAATTTCTTGTGAGATTGACAGGTTTGGTTTTATAAAAAATTCTTTGAAGTTTTGGTTCCAAATCAATTTTTTCAATATTTTCTTCAACTCTATTGGACTTAATTATTATTATTATTTTTTTTGAAAATAATTATCATACACCTAGGTCTAGGTGATCCCCATTGTGAATTGTCAAAGATATTTTAAAAAGTTGAGATGAGTTTTTTTAGTTATTGATTAATTAAATCGAAAAATCAATTTAATGAATAGAGACTAATGGTATTTTCCCGTTATAATCAAAATCTCTTGAACTAAAAAAATTGAAGTTCAACCCCTTGATTTGTAGATAATTTTGCAGTGTGTCCTTACCCTTAAGTTGGTGTTAAACATACAAATTATCAACTCCTATATAAATGATAATTTTGCAATAACTTGATCGAACTTGGTGTTCAGTCGGTCGAACTAGCAATATGATTCGATTGACTCTTCAATTGAAAGTTGATTTGAACAACAAAAAAAAAAAAAAAAAAGAAAAAGAAAAAGAAAAAGAAAAAGAAAAGAAGAAGAAGAAGAAGAAGAGGTGCCTAGATGTTTAAAGGAGAGGCCAAATAGGATCGTTGTAAGGATATTTAAATAAAGGGGTAAATTATAAAGAAAAATTAGTGGTTTGTTTGTTTAAAATTCATATTTCAATTGGTAATATTTAATATATGTGTTTAAAATTCATATTTAAGAGCATCTTCAACAGTAAGAGGTATTCTACCTAGTTAAAAAGTACAATTCTTTATTTTACCTACTCAATTTTTAATATCAACTCCAACAGATTTTTTATTTCATTCTCTACTTTTCTTTAAATATTATTATTTAATGTTATATATATATATATATATATATATTTCACTTTTCTCTCTCTCTCACTCTCGCTCTTCCCTCTAAACCCAAACCCAAACCTCCCATGAACGCCTATTTCCTCTCAAGCCAAACCCCTATGGCCAGCTCTATAATTAGCTCTCTCTCTCTCTCTCTCACTCACTCTCGCTTTGCCTCTTCCCTCTCAACCCAAACCCCCCATTGCTGTTTGCAACTAGAAAGGTATGTGAATTTTAATGGTATATTTATTTGGCTTGATTTACAAATTTGGATATGGCCGGCTATGTTGGATATGAACCCCATCTATGGCGATGGGTTCTGGTGCTCATGAGGTGTAGGTGGAGAAGAAGGATTTGCCACTGGAAGGAAATATGAGAGGGGTTGTTGGGTGAGTTTGTCCAGAAAACCAAGAACCAATCGTTAAGAAGAGGAAAAGGATGAGGGAGAGGGAGAGAGAAGAGAGAGAAAAAAAATATGAACATATTGCTACAGTGAATAATAAGAAATGACTATTATTGTAGCAAAAAGGTTAATTTAACTCTTTTGAAGCTAATCTGTTGGAGCTGAAAAAACAGCAATAATAGCTAAATATAACTAATATTGTTCTTTTACCTAATCTGTTGGAGATGCTCTAACTTAGTTGGCCAAGTGGGCATGTTAGTGGCTTGGTGAATTAGAAAAGAAAAATTAAATACTAGCTTTGTGGGTGTGGGCTGTATCACGTGTGGCTTAGTTCCTAAATATTAAAACTAACATTTTGACTTATCTAATTTGAGATTTGATCATAATTCATATTAAAATTAACATTTGCCTTATCTTTATTATTGCAAATTTGCAACATTGTTTTTGAGCAGTATTGTTGTTGGGAGCTTCAAGATACTTTGTTAGGAGAAACAATTCACACTTGAAGGTACCATTTTTCTTAAATCCTATAGAATGTGCTTATTTTATATTGCTAATAATTTATGCTATTGTGTGTTTGAAATGCCATAAGATTAAGATTTTGAATAAATATTTACTGTATTTTAATGTAGAAAAATTATACAAGTTTTGTTTTTAGCTTTCATTGTTAAGAGTTAAATGGTGTTAGATTGTAATTCAATAATTGGCTTAGCTTAAAGTTGGTCAAATTAAGATTAGGATTAGGGTTTAGACATTGAGTCTATTTACATGACATTATATTTTAATAGAGATAGAATTAATGAATAATTAAACAGATTTTCATCTTTCGACATGATTCACCAAACTTTAGACATTGCTTTATATGTTTGTATGCATGCATATTGAATTTTTAATTGTGTTAAACTTGTACTTAGTTCATTAATTATGAAAACACTCTTAATTATACTTAAGAATTCTATAATGTCGTGAGATTGCTGGTTAATTTATATAATGTTTGGGTTGGATGAATTGATTATCACTTAGTGGCTGCATATATGTGCTAATTACATGATTAAAATGTATAAGGCAATGAATTTGTTAGCTAGTTATATATGATACGGGATATCACAAACATCTTCTACGTTTGTAATGAAGTCACGCTATGGACAAGAGTTAGATGGCAAAATTTAGGACTTCGAAGGAATACATGGACGGTGCTAAGTCGTTTGTGGACTTCGCAGTTAGGAACGCCATAAACCTTAAGTTAATTCAATGCCCATGTAAAAAGTGTCGCTTGAACATGAAATTGTCGCCTTGTTGAATATATGACCACTTGATAGGGGGAGTAGGAATATTGACCAATTACATGCACTGGGTATTTCATGGAGAGAAAGTTCGGGCTCCTAATGATCATGAAGCCTTTAATTTGAATCGTGTGCCTTCAAATGGGTGTCCAACCATTGAACAGTCCATAAATATGCACCCCATGTTGCGTGATGCATTCGGGATGCATGAGGTCAAGGAAGACAACTGTGAGCCTAAGACTATGGTGTAAGGGGACGCAGAAAATGGGCATGGAGTCGTTGATGAGGAGAGTTGATGTAGACTAGAATGCTTGGGAGTATATGAGGAAGACCCGAGCAGATGCCAATGTGGAGACACCCTAGAAGATGGTGACACGCTCCTAGACTAGCGTTGCAGTAAAGGCCATTCCAAACTGCAATGGAGCCTGTCCGAACCCGTAGCCTAAAAGGAGGAGACTTTCCGAATGGCGTTGTAGCTGTTTAGACCCGTAGCTTACCCGATAGGGGTCAGAATGCTCCGTTCGAAGCCCGTTCGCACCCCGTCTAGACGTTATGTTATTTTCTGCATTTTATGTTTTCTGTTTGTATCCCGTTCGAATGGCTACTTGTCCTGTCCAGACGCGTAGCCTTGTTTCGGCTTAAACCGACTTTAATTCCTTTATTTTTAGGTTTAGGTTTTTAGAGGTCTATAAATACTTTATTATAGCCTCTAGAAATGCAACTTTGATATTATTTTAGTTTTCTTTAATAAGAATCCTTAAATGTGAGTTTTCTTCATATTTTCCTTCAAACCATAGATAGACTTTACAGTTTTAAGAATAATTCTTAGATCTTTGATAGACTTAAGGTCTAGAATTATCTATCCGTTCTTCTTGTTACTGTTTCTTTGCATCCTACCAAGTCAGGCTGCATCAGTTGGTATCAGAGCGCCATCTACTTTCCATGGCTCCAGTCACAAGAGGAAAGGGTAACCACTATGCAAGTTTGCATGATGTGTACTGTTAGATATTTATATCTAAGTATTTGATTGGCATAATTCAGTGATTAAAACCTTGTATCATAATCTTCGTTGTTGGAGAATTTTTACAGCAAAATCTACTTTCAATGTGCCTCATCATGAAAGAAGATTGTTCAGAATCGAATCTCCACCATTCATAAAGAAGATTTATGTGTTGTGATGATCCTTGCAAAGTTTCAACTCGATCGGACCACAAGAGACCATCCATCAGAGCTTGCAATCAAAGTCCGTCAAAGTATTTCATGTTCTAGGGAAGAAAGTTATTGTTCACTCAGAAGCTTTCGTTCGACTCTCAGTCAACCGAGACATTTGAAATGAGAAGTTACTATTCACATAGAACATCTCGTTCGCCCCTCGGTCGACCGCCCATAAAGAAACACTATTTTAAGGGCGTCTAGGGTTTTGGTTGACTAAGTCAAAAGAGTATTGTTCGCAGACAAGTCTTCACTCATTCCAAGAATCCAAGATCATGCTCATCCAACGAAATGATTCAATGTGGTAGACTTTATGAAAAGTGCTTGGGCTCGTTCAACTTCGGTCGACCAATACAAGTAGGTGGTCAACTAGAAACCACTTTCCAGAAAACATGGACCACACTTGGTAGGTTGTCGTCTACCATCCAATTGGCAAAAGCACCTTCGGTCGATTGAGGAAGTATGTCGGTCGACCGACCAGTCTACTGAAGACCATTATTTTATTCTCAATGCCCTTCTTCTTGTGCCTATAAATTGGGGCCTTGGGCATTCGTTTTCATCAAGCAAAATACAGAAAGTACTCAGCTCACTTGAGAGAAAAGCCTTAGTGCTTAAGTTTGCTTGTTTTTGTGCCTTGAGAGTTCATTTGTTATGTGCCTCTGAGCCATACTCTCTTGGAGTAATTGTTGAAGGTTGTTTTCAACAAGTGTTGTTTTGGTTGTATTTGTTACTTGGTTAGTTGCAACTTGTTAGAGGTTCTAACATGGGAAATCGATAAAAGGAAGTCCAGAGGTTTTGGGAGCACTACCGCAGTAGTCAAACAAGTGGGTTGCTTGTCTAGATGAGTTCATGTCAACTTGACAAAGGTTTTGTAAGTGTGAACTGTAATGCCTCGAGAATTAATTACTGGTAATTAATTTCACGGTTCGTCTCCCAGTTTTATTCCACTACGAACAAGACTCAGGGACCTCTACTCTTCGAAAACAGAGGATACTAAGTAGAGGAAGTAATTAAGTTCTATAATTGTTGAATCATACAACCAGAGCATCTACCAAAGAACATCAAAGTAGTTGGAATCATACATAACATCATTACAAGGGATCTATGTTATACCTTAATATGCAAGCATGCATCACGTCCTAATGTCTACAACATAACTCAAAAGTACTAATTACCATGAGTACCCGCTTAAGCTTGCAATAAGTCCTCAAGCATTTCCAGGATTGAATCCACCAACATAACCGGATGCTTCGCGATACCCACTATTTATAACAGCATAGTTGTACATATGGAGAAGAAAGGGAAATAATACAAAGGTAAGTCCGACGACTTAGTGAGTAGAAATGCACATGACATACCCGTCATTAATTTGTGGATTCAGTTATTTATAAAACACATGCAAGACTATGAGATGACAATTTATCATGGATGTGATATATATATAATATGCTTAAAATATAGAGTAACAATTATAGTTCAATAGTATAGTCTACCTGAGATATTACGCATTCTCAGCAGGGTTGACGCTGTCCCATGGGACCTGTAGTATAATGCTGGTGCCCCAGCCATTGCACATCATACCATACGTAACACTAACGGCATGACTGAGTCCGACCTCGGGTGACCCACACCACTAATGACGTTCGTCATATAGTGAGCATCCATTGGGAATGGTTGGGTCTTGGTGATGCACAAATTTAATTATACTCGTCAATTGCACGAGTCGTTATACAGTGTAGTGGGTGTGCAAGTGCGAGGTCGAATCCCACAGGGAATCGATTTTGCTAAAAACTAATTCTATACCTAAACTAATAATACCTTAACCTAGTCCCAAAAGCAAACAGGTAACGTGCAGAAAATTAATACTAATTAAATGCAATAAAATAAAGTAATAAAAACGACTAAGGTCCCTAATCCACCTCACCACAATTTAATCAACATATAAACATGTTTAGCTTATACTTAATAACGACTATGCTACTAGACATACTCTAAGCACTAATACATTGTTCATATTTCCATCTATCGATAAAGCACATATGCATATCCTATTGTTGCTATAAAATCTTGTCGAACTAATCGATGTAAACACTGTTTTAAGAGGTCACAACGGATATTGGTCTGAAGACGAATCATCCGATATATTTCCGGTTGCAACGAATGTTGACGTTTAACGATTTGTAAGCAACAATCAACACACTTTTGTCACTAAAATGTATTGAAATGAATATACATAAAATTAAACGACAGAATAATATGAACTAAATATGAATATATATAAACAAATCCATAGTAAAGGGAATAAGAGACTAAATGAAAGCAAAATAAAACATTAAATAAATAAATGAAAATTTATGAGGACTTTACAGTGGAAAATAGAGGGTTTAAGGCCCTAGAGGCGCCTCCAAAACGTGAAAAATACGAAATACATTAAGGTTCTATTTATAGACAAACTAAAATGTGCTGCCAGGTTAGGGGTGCGTTCGATCGCAAGGGGTGCGATCGATCGCATCCCTACGTGCGTTCGATCTTCTAACATGCGTTTGGTCGCAGGTGCATCGCAGTGCCGCGTGAGTTCGATCATTGGAGTTGCGTTTGACCGCAATGCGTTCGATTGCATGTAACTGCCCACGGTGTGAGGTTGAAGTGATGAATGATAGGGCAGGCTAGGGCGACGTGGGAAACGTTGGCTGACGAGACGTGTGATCAAACGTGGCTTCTGCATTCGACCGTAGTGCGTTTAATCGCACTTACAGAGGCTAAAGTTCCATCTTTGCTTAATTCTGCCCCTTTGAACTACAATTCGCACCAAGGACCTACAACACATTAAAACACTAAAACAACTCAAAATATTAGATATTAACAACACTAAGAGCTTAACAAACATAAGTTAAGGGGGGGTCCAATATACAATATTTGACACCGATCACTTGGTCATGAAACCATTGGATCCAAAGCCCCCCCACTCCCCCACACACACACATTGACCATAAAGTTAACCCGTATAGTAAGCTCATGGCCATTATACCGCACATACCGGTGTATCATGTCATACGATGCAATTAGTCTTATTAGTCTTTTACATGCACAGTTTTACAAGTCACATTATTATCTTATTAATCGATACACGTTTTCACAAAAGAGAGTTTCCAGTAGTTCCAAAATATATTTCATGAGAGTTGCAAAATATGCATGTTTGATATATATAAAATAGATATTCAATGCAAGNTCATGAAAGAAGATTGTTCAGAATCGAATCTCCACCATTCATAAAGAAGATTTATGTGTTGTGATGATCCTTGCAAAGTTTCAACTCGATCGGACCACAAGAGACCATCCATCAGAGCTTGCAATCAAAGTCCGTCAAAGTATTTCATGTTCTAGGGAAGAAAGTTATTGTTCACTCAGAAGCTTTCGTTCGACTCTCAGTCAACCGAGACATTTGAAATGAGAAGTTACTATTCACATAGAACATCTCGTTCGCCCCTCGGTCGACCGCCCATAAAGAAACACTATTTTAAGGGCGTCTAGGGTTTTGGTTGACTAAGTCAAAAGAGTATTGTTCGCAGACAAGTCTTCACTCATTCCAAGAATCCAAGATCATGCTCATCCAACGAAATGATTCAATGTGGTAGACTTTATGAAAAGTGCTTGGGCTCGTTCAACTTCGGTCGACCAATACAAGTAGGTGGTCAACTAGAAACCACTTTCCAGAAAACATGGACCACACTTGGTAGGTTGTCGTCTACCATCCAATTGGCAAAAGCACCTTCGGTCGATTGAGGAAGTATGTCGGTCGACCGACCAGTCTACTGAAGACCATTATTTTATTCTCAATGCCCTTCTTCTTGTGCCTATAAATTGGGGCCTTGGGCATTCGTTTTCATCAAGCAAAATACAGAAAGTACTCAGCTCACTTGAGAGAAAAGCCTTAGTGCTTAAGTTTGCTTGTTTTTGTGCCTTGAGAGTTCATTTGTTATGTGCCTTTGAGCCATACTCTCTTGGAGTAATTGTTGAAGGTTGTTTTCAACAAGTGTTGTTTTGGTTGTATTTGTTACTTGGTTAGTTGCAACTTGTTAGAGGTTTTAACATGGGAAATAGATAAAAGGAAGTCCGGAGGTTCCGGGAGCACTACCGCAGTAGTCGAACAAGTGGGTTGCTTGTCTAGATGAGTTTGTGTCAACTTGACAAAGGTTTTGTAAGTGTGAACTGTAATGCCTCGAGAATTAATTACTGGTAATTAATTTCACGGTTCGTCTCCTAGCCTTATTCCACTCCGAACAAGACTCAGGGACCTCTACTCTTCGAAAACAGAGGATACTAAGTAGATGAAGTAATTAAGTTCTATAATTGTTGAATCATATAACCAGAGCATCTACCAAAGAACATCAAAGTAGTTGAAACAATTAACACACTTTTGTCACTAAAATGTATTGAAACGAATATACATAAAATTAAACGACAGAATAATATGAACTAAACATGAATATATATAAACAAATCCATAGTGAAGGGAATAAGAGACTAAATAAAAGCAAAATAAAACATTAAATAAATAAATGAAAATTTAGGAGGACTTTACAGTGGAAAATAGAGGGTTTGAGGCCCTAAAGGCGCCTCCCAAACGTGAAAAATACGAAATACATCAAGGTCCTATTTATAGACAAACTAAAATGTGCTGCCAGGTCAGGGGTGCGTTCGATCGCAGGGGGTGCGATTGATCGCATCCTTACGTGCGTTCGATCTTTTGACATGCGTTTGGTCGCAGGTGCATTGCAGTGCCGCGTGCGTTCGATCATTGGAGTTGCGTTTGACCGCAATGCGTTCGATCGCATGTAACTGCCCACGGCGCGAGGTTGAAGCGATGAACGATAGGGCCGACTAGGGGGACGTGGAAAATGCTGGCTGACGAGGCGTGTGATCAAACGTGGCTTCTGTATTTGACCGTAGTGCGTTTGATCGCACTTACAGAGGCTAAAGTTACATCTTTGCTTAATTCTGCCCCTTTGAACCACAATTCACACCAAAGACCTACAACACATTAAAACACTAAAACAACTCAAAATATTAGATATTAACAACACTAAGAGCCTAACAAACATAAGTTAAGGGGGGTCCAATATACAATATTTGACACCGATCACTTGGTCATGAAATCATTGGATCCAAAGCCCCCCCACTCCCCCACACACACACATTGACCATAAAGTTAACCCGTATAGTAAGTTCATGGCCATTATACCGCACATACCGGTGTATCATGCCATACGATGCAATTAGTCTTATTAGTCTTTTACATGCACAGTTTTACAAGTCACATTATTATCTTATTAATCGATACACGTTTTCACAAAAGAGAGTTCCCAGTAGTTTCAAAATATATTTCATGAGAGTTGCAAAATATGCATGTTTGATATATATAAAATAGATATTCAATGCAAGAAAAGTAACAACAAAGCATCCATATGAGTTTGTACTCACCCGAGTCGTAAAGCTCCTTCATGTAATTCCCTTGAGGCTCCATAACCTCGAATACTGAGAAAAGACTTATCATTAGTTTTATTTCTACTAAAATAACTATAGAATAAGGAAACATGAGCTATGGGACGGCTGGTGAAAATAAAGTTCCTTGTCACATTCTTGACCATACGTCCGGGCTCGATGCTGTACGTCCGCTATGATACTTTAGACCGTATGTCCGATCTCGAGACCGTACGTCTGCTTCGCGGTTTTCAGGGAGAACCTCATTTTCTTCACTCATCCTCCTATTCTCCAAACTAACTCCTAAGCTTAACAAAGGCTTCCTAAGGCCTCCTAAGTCGAAATGAAACCTCCATGCAATGCGATCATGCTAAGTTAACAAAACGCTAACTTAAACAGGATCTAAAGCATATCTAAGGCTAAACTATGACTAACAACATAGAACAACAATCGAGCGGCATAACAAAGTAACTGAAAAGCTAAGGAACCGAACGTTACCTCCTTGAAACGAAACCTCAAGAGTTCCTCCACTCCACTAGCTCCAAACTCACAAAGCACTCACAAACACTCACAAAATGGTCTATAGGCAGTTTAGGGGTGAAGAGAGGGATTTAGGGGCATAATTTGTTTGAAATGGGTGAGGGGTATTTATAGGGCCAAAAAGCAGAGGATGTCCGGTCCAAAGGAGCATACGTCCGGTACTATTACCCAGCGGTCCAAAGGTTGTCTCGTACGTCTAGGTATTACCCAGAGGATTCTGTGAATAGTAGTAGACATTTGGTACTTTTGAGCGTACTTTCACTGTACTATTCATAGAGTATGGCGTACTATTTGTTAGCATATATTTGGTGGTCCCCCATCATACGTCCACACAAAAAGACAAAAGCGTACATCCGCTAATCCTAGTGTACGTCCACACTAAAAGACAAGGGCGTACATCCACCTAACCTAGCATACGTTTGGTTCAAAAGTTTAATTTCCCAAAATACCCTTCTGGCTGATCCAAGTGATCCAAAGTCCAAATTAACCTTCTAACTAAGCTAATTATGCCTAGTTAATTATTTGAGTCACTACATGAACAACTTGTATTTCGTTATCCTTTTATAGTGAAACGATTTTCTGGGTCCGCTGCCTCGGAGTGGTTTTTCCAAGAGGTTCTTGGTTTCCACTTCGTCACCATAATACTTGTGTTATATGCTTTACTTGCTTTACATATTTTGGTGATTTTCATTGTTGCTAGAAGTAAATTTTAATTGTGCACTATTTGGCTTGCAATACCTATTCAACCCCACTTTTAGGTGTATTTGGGAGTCTAACGTATTTTCATGAACGAGCGCGAAGGTTTAGTTCGTGGAGAACAAGAGGCGAAATGGTAGCAGCACATGGAGGAGTAGTTTGAGGCTATGAGGGATCAAATTGAAGCCTTCACTACCAAATTGGCCAACACACGTGCCCCCGGCGGGCGTCGTCATCAACTACTACCACACGGTTCGGAGGAGGAAGATGAAGACGACTATGGAGATGAGTCTGAGAACCCTTTTGCGGAGTGCCAAATGCAGGGCCGTCAACCCCTTACACAAGCTCATGCTAATTAGTGGGAAAGCGGATTCAAACTCGAGATTCTAGAATTTCAAGGAGGTCTTCAACCCGAAGAATTTCTGGGTTGGGTAGTGGCAGTTGGAGAGATTCTCGACTTTAAGGGGGTGCTTGAAGATTGACGAGTTTCTTTGGTTGCAGCCAAGTTCAGGGGAAGAGTTACGGCATGGTGGCAGCAATTAAAGTAGGCTAGGGTGTGGCAAGGCAAGAAGAAGATTGACAATTGGGAGAAATTGTTGAAGCACATGCGGCTCGCCTTATTGCCCCATAACTATAACCGAACCATGCACCAACGGCTATAGAATTGGAGCCAAGGTTTGAAGTCCGTGGATAAGTAAACATAAGAGTTTTACAAGCTTGTGACACGAATGGACCTATCCAAATCGGATGATCAACTAGTGTCACAGTATATTGGAGGTATGCGGTAACAAATTCAAGATAGTTTGAATCTCTTTGATCCTGCCAATGTTTTGGAGGCCTATCAAAGGGTGTTGCTAATTAAGAAGACATTGCCAAGAGGTTCCTTAGGCGCCTTTGGGTGTGGCGGCAATGGAAACTATAATGGGTCAAGTGGGCCGTTTGTAGCTCGGGGAACCAACCAAACGGCAGGCCAAGGGAAGTGTAACACCCCCAAAATTAGCCTTGACTAATCCGGCATGGTTATTGACGATTACCCCAACTAAGCCAACTTATGAGCAAATGGGGAATTGCCCCTCTAAGCATTATCAGAGTAATGCAATAGAAGGTGAAATACATCTGAGAACTAAATATCATTGCTGGGACAAGTTTATTCCTCAATTTAAAGCATGGACCAACTAGACAGTAATAATGAACAAGCCTGGTATCACCAAATAAATCCTTTAAATGAATTGTGCAGTGGCAACTGTACCACCCTTGGGTTCTAGGGCCAAATTTCCTATAAAGGTAATAACAGCGTAAGTCTAAAGACTTAGTAGTAAGTTTCACAGTTTCGGTATAATCCTAGTGAGGTTGGCGCTGTCCTAAGGGACCTGTAATACAACAATGGTGCCCTGGATATTGTACGCTACCGTACATAACACTAGCGGCATGGCTGTGCCCGACCTCAGGTGGCCCACACCGCTAACAATATCCATCTTGTAATGACCGTTAGTTAAGGCTGCGCTGGCTATAAAACAACCATTAGATCCAAGGCCCATGTAACACACACATTTGACCATATTATCAAGTCAATATAATAAGCCCATGGCCGTTATACCGCGCGTACTGGTGTGCTATGCCATACAATGCATCTTAAAAATCAGTTTATAAGACAGTTACCAAGTAATTATAAAAGTAGGCATACTTATATTACACTTGTGGTCAGTTAACTGACATATCCCACCTTTTTTTAAGAAAAAGGCTCTTGAGAGTTTACTTACCTCGCACGCTCGCTTGAATCCTCCGACATGGATAAATCCTGTTATAATGGAATATAACACACTGTTATACAAAATGCTAGGGGATCCTCATGAATAAAATACTAGATCTTTTTCTAGCAAAAAGGCTAGCTAAACTCTAAAGTACACGCGATTGAGACTCAAGGCAAATGCCTGGCTCTCTGGCCATACATCCGGCCTCAAGGGCTTATGTCTAGTCAGTGAGTTAGGCACATTGCTAAAGCTCCGACGATTATTATCGAATCTATAGGCTACTGAGACACTTCTAGGCAAATAAAGAAGCACATGCAACGTACGAAAACTTTTAACAAAAGATTAAGGAAGTTTTAAAACACTTTTTGAAGACATCCATTGCTTTTCTAAGAAAACGGGCGCATAAACTTAATGTGATATCTTTAATATAATGAAATAACTTTAAAACATGGAGATGGGCAGGGATTACCCTAGTTAGTGGCAAAACACGGGCTTCCCTTCATAAAACCCTCTTTCAAGCTCACAACTCTCAAGAACACACTCTCACATGATTCTGGCAGTCGAGGGGCGTGCCAAGAGACTGGAATGGGGTGGGAGAATGAGTGGGGTTAATGGGCATTTATAGGAGAGGGGTGCTACTAACTCTTTGAAAAGCAACAGACATCCACCAACCCTAGCGTACATCCGGTACTATTTGCACAGTGGTCCAAAGGGTGTATCGTATGTTTAGGTATTATCCAAAGGGTATTCCAAAAAGTAGCGTACATTCGTATGGTCTTGCGTACGTCTGTGTATTATTTACAGAGCGTATGTACGATGGTCCCCTCGCGTACGTTTGCACTAGGAACAAGGACGAATGTCTGCCAACCCTAGCATACATCCACTCCTCAAGATCAAGTTTTAGGCTTAGGTTTTCAAGGGGATTTGGGGATTGTCTTGGGCTATTTTATGGGCTTGGATATATTTTGTCAAAACTAGGCTTTATTCGCTCTTTTGAAATAAAAGATCTTCTTAAAAAAGATTGTTTTTATTTGGGGTATTATACTCTCCCCTCCTTATAAGAATTTCGTCCTCGAAATTAAAAATTTTCTTTTTAATAAAAAGATTGGAAAAGTTTTTGTAAAAGAAAGCAACTAACAACGATAGACATATGAAAACAAACACAAAGTAGTCATGAAAACACAACAAAATTGCCACCTCCGTGGTGGACTTACACTGTAGTGGGATACACAAAATTGACACCCACAACTGTGGACTTATAAAAGTCACAATAACAGAAAACAACAAAATCTAAGGTCTGGATCGTCTCATCGAACTGCGGTCCACCAATCCCCGCACTGGAGTACCTCTCGTGCTCAGACTGTGAATGCCGTAGTCCCTGACGCCTAGGGATCCCATGAGATGGTCCCGCAGCTACTTTAGAATAGCGTGGTCCTCAACCCACGCGGCATGTAGCTCTCGAAGCAAAGTCTTGATATGGTCTAAATGCTTCTCCACTCTAATAGATGCCTCACCAACTCGGGTTGCTCTCGATGGTTGCCGTGGTCTCTACTCCTGCTCGGCTTCCCACAGGTGGGCATTGCTTGTGTTTAGGAAGTGCACACCAATGGGTCCCTTCACTGGCTGAAACTCCCTCATGCCTTCAATAGATACTCTGGCATACTCAATAATTCAGGTGATCAAGGCCCCGTATGGCAATACAATGCCCCGGTTAGTAAGTCGAATGGACATCATCATGGAGGTGACCAAGGAGCCAAAATCAATGGGGGTCTCAGTTAAGAGAGCGTAGAGATAACGGCTCTCTCCATGGTGATTGTCATGTGACCCAGAGGGTGCACCCGACTGGTCAAGATATGATAGATGCATTGGACGTCGTTGCTGAGGTCACTTAGCTAGAAACTGCCTTCTCCCTCTGTCTCCATCTGGTGAGAGCACCTCTTAGGGAAACTGTAACGCCCCCAAAATTAGTCTCAGCTAATCCAGTGGAGTCACTAGCAATTTACCCATTTAAGCCAACTTCTGACTAAACAGGAAATCACCTTCTCAATTCGTCAAAGTAAATGTAAGGGAAGGTGAATAAATATGAAATAACTAATAATTCATTAAGTAAGAACATGGAGTTGCTAAACAATAAAGACAAACCTGTAATTATAAGTAAAGCCTAACCAATCAAGCAGTAGCATCCCTTGCCACTTCCATAGCAATAAACCAGGTTACCTAGAGAATAATAACCGCGTAAGTCTAACGACTTAGTAAGTAAATCTTACAACATAGGTATGACATGAGCCTAGTAAATGAAAGTAAATGTGCATTTTGAGTAATAATCAAAAAGGGGTATTACCTCCGTTAATACACCATTATTAATAGGTTTTAGGGTTTTCAAAGCTTGTGGTATAGTACCGGCGATAACTACCTAATTATTTTAATGCAGAAAAGGCTAATGCATTATAGATCATAACTCTCACATATTGTCCACCCGAGATATTACCCCTTCTCAGCAGGGTTTGCGCTGTCCAGAGGGACCTATAGTACAATGCCAGTGCCCCAGCCATTGCACAATATACTATACGTAACATTAGTGGCACTAATACGGTATTTTTAAAGCAAAAATATCAATAATAAAATAACCACTCGCAATAAGACGAATCTTTGTAGGATACGGCTATAGAGAGGGTGTCGAACCTCAAGGACTGTATGGATTTCGTTATTAAATCTAAAAAATGAAATTTAACCTAATTAAACAAGAGAGATTTGTTTGTTTGTGTAACTTCAAGTGCATAAACTTAAACGTAACGCTAAAAGTGAATATATGAGAGGGAAAGAGGGAATAAGGTACCGACTTCACCACAATCCGCACAACAATGGTTAACTGTATTTAATTCCAGAAATTCATGAAATGCATGTTATAAAAGAACAAGAAAATACAATATTAAAGAATAAAGATAATCTATCTTCGGTTGGCACGGATCGTCCACCTAACCACTAAGATGCGGCACAACCCATCTTCCCTAGGTATAAATTATAAAATTCTTTAATAAGTTTCATATAATTAATGGAATAGCATAACCCATCTTCGGTTGGCACGGATCATCTACCTAAATTACACTAAACTATGGTGTAGTACGACCCGTCTTTCCTAGGCATGGCCTATCTTAATCCTATTAATCATATGTCTAATTAAACCCATTGTATAACCATCAATCTTATAATCACAGAAAATAAGGTTGATTTGAGTTCAATACAAGCAAAATAATTTCTAAGACAAGAAGAGAATTTCACAAATATTGACTTTGTAAATTAAGAACATAAATCAATGGTTGCAATTCTTACAGTTATGCAATCAACATACATAAATTGAATAACTAAAAATCAAATACAGTCACCATTGTGCTTGGAGAGGGTTACATCAGTACCCTACAAAGGGGTTTAGTCGCTCATGATCTTCTAAGCTCCGAAGACAATTTACTGAAAATTTAACTCTAGGAAGCCATCTCTTTTTTTACAAGTTATAAGGCATATTTATAGGGACTTGGAAACCCTAGAAACCCTAAAAACAATTAAAATCCTATGTCAGTATCCCAGTCTAATTAGGAGACTGAAAATCAAGTTTAAGCTATCAAAAAGGCGCCTGCCACACTATGCACGCCTGAGTGCGCTCGATCGCAAGGGTGCGTGCTCGATCGCATATGCGCTTGAGCTTAGCTGTTGTGCGCGCGATTGCAGGAGTGTGATCGATCCTAGGCCTTGTGCGCTCGATCCCAATTCAGTTGCGATCGATCCCAGCACCAGAATGGCTCCAAATTGTCATTTTAAGCCCACTTTCAATGGAATTCTTGTATTTGACCTGAAACACAAAAACAAAACAAAATCAAACAAATAACAATGCTAAGGAATTAACATATGTGAGTTAAAGGGCTTGAATGTGCAACATTCGGCGCTTATCACACCCCCAAACTTACATATTGCTAGTCCCTTTGCAATACAAAACAGAAAATAAATTAAAAATAAAAAGATAAATCCAGCTTTCATGGGATGTACCATTGCATTTAGCGTATGCAGCAAGCCTTTTAAACCCCTAAGAATTTCCTAGAGGACGAGTGAAGTATCGTGAGGGTTTTTCAGGAATGATACCCACAAACATTATCATCATTATGTCATTCAAAAGAATAAAGTATCATAAAAATAATGGTTTTCATTCATTAGCAAGCTTAAAGTGATAAACTTCATCTTCAAAATTACAAGAAATTCCCATGTCAAATCACTTACAAACGGCAGGTTGAGATACAACAAATTTCAATTGGTGCAAAGTGAACTAAAACACAATCATGAGGCTTCAAAATAATTTTAACATAAATGACTCAACATCTCAAAATTTATTGGACTTCCTATCAGATAAAACAACCAAAGCATACAATTTTTTATTTATTTATTTATTTTTATTAAGCAGGCTTTGCAATGCTTAGCTCCCTTAAGCTTTCTAGTTGACCCATGTATCGAGTGTTAGGCCAATGACTCTCAAACCAAATGGCTTTAGGGTACTAGGTGTACAGACACCCATAAGGACTTACTGACTTGAGTAAAAAAGGCTAAGAAACTAAGATAACCATATTATTAATCAAACCAAACTTCTCACTTTTTGACGGGAACCCTCATTGCTTAATGAGGCAAGATGTCCGGTTACTCGGTGAAAAACTCAACTTGATTTTTTTTTTTTTAATAGCATGCCAAGGTTATTCATCCAATATGTCTTTCAATAGAATTCAAAACATTGAAAACAACATAATTGGTCTCAAATTTCATACGTCACAAACATGTGCTAGTGTGCTCAAGATAAATATTAAATTGAAACAAGAAGCATCTTATGTTGCCAAAAGTAAGTAACAAGACTCAAAATTCCTAAGTCATATGATCATGTGTTTATAACTTTAAGCCTACCAATGAAATTCAAACCAAAATCAAAGCTCAACCACATGCTTAAGAATGACATAACAACAAGTTTTGGACAATGTTCTGTTTTTCATACCCCCAAACTTGAATCATACATTGTCCCTAATGTATGTATAGAATTGAAAAATAAGGTCAAGATTATAGGAGTACCTGAATGAGCAGATGTGGGCATATCATACCCCCAAACTTGCATGCAAAACACATGTCCCGAGTGATACTCCAACTAAGAAACAATCAAGTGCAGCATATTGCTATAAAAATATAATCAATGAAACAACAATGGATAAAATAAACCTGGATGAAGATCATGTACCCTGGTAAAGTGAGGAGTCGAGTGCACAGGGTCTGCGCTCGATCCTATGAGGTATTACTCAAAGTAATTCTGAGTCCCGAAGGATCTTACCTTGATCCTTCAGAAGTCCAATCAAGCTCTTCCATCCCTTCTTCTTTATGATCCTGTAGCACTCCAAAAGGAAGAGGAATCTTCTTACTATTTTGAAACTGCTTCTTTCAGATGAAAGGTCTTGAGTCTCCCCATGGCAATACTCTAGATGTTTGTCCCGAACTGGTTCCATGATTAACCTTTTTTTCTCTGTAGGGGTCTTCAAAAACTGGGGCAACCTGGGAGCTTGCTAAAAAATTGTCCACCCCAATGAAGTCCACTTTAGTAACCTTTGCATGAAATATGTCCCCTGTGGGTTTGTCATTAGGTGGGGGAGTACTTGAAGTTAGGGGCATAGGCTCTGGTGGGTTTCTCCATGATGGGGCTTCAGATAGAGACTCAGGCAGTGGGTCTTCAATAGTTTCTCCAATGGCATCCAAAAAGAAACAAGTCTTTTGATCAGGTACATTTTGGAAGGCAATGAAAATGTTCAGCCTGATCTTCATATTTCCAAAGAAAATCTTTATTACTCCGGTCCAAAAATTTATGCATGCATTGGCTATTGCAAGGAAAAGACGCCCAAGGATGACAGGAATTTGCTTCTCCGAATAAGGGACAGGTTCTGTGTCAAGAACTATGAAATCAATTGGATAATAGAACTTGTCCACCTTGATAATGACATCTTCCACAATTCCTCGGGGTTTCTTGATGGATCGGTCAACCAGTTGCAAGACAGTACTTGTCAGTTTCAGTTCCCCTAAGCCAAGTTGCTGATACATTGAGTATGGAAGCAAATTTACACTAGCTCCTAAGTCGAGGAGAGCTATCTCAATCTCAGTGTTTCCAATGACGCACAAAATTGTAGGTGCTCCAGGGTCCTTTAATTTGAGAGGAGTGTTGTGCTGAATCAGGGAGCTCACTTGCTTAGTGAGAATAACTTTCTTAGGAATGTGCTTTCGATTCTTCCTCTTTTGAGTGCACAAGTCCTTGAGAAATTTTGCATAGGCTGGAACTTGCTTGATGACATCTAGGAGTGGGATGCTGACTTTAACCTGCTTGAAGGTTTCCATCATGTCTTGTATCTGATTTACAAAAATAAAAGTACTCNCTCAATCTCAGTGTTTCCAATGACGCACAAAATTGTAGGTGCTCCAGGGTCCTTTAATTTGAGAGGAGTGTTGTGCTGAATCAGGGAGCTCACTTGCTTAGTGAGAATAACTTTCTTAGGAATGTGCTTTCGATTCTTCCTCTTTTGAGTGCACAAGTCCTTGAGAAATTTTGCATAGGCTGGAACTTGCTTGATGACATCTAGGAGTGGGATGCTGACTTTAACCTGGTTGAAGGTTTCCATCATGTCTTGTATCTTCTCTCCTTGCTTCCTGAAGTGGGAGGGTGCTTTAAGACGCTCTGGGAATAGGGCCTTAGGCTCATATGGTATCTCTGAAGTGGGGGTGGATGGTGTAGATGCCTTAATGTTTACTTGTTTACCCTTGTCCTAATGCATAGTCTGTAGGGCCTCCAGTTGCTCATTCTTCTTTTCTTTCACATGATTGTCTACCAATCTTCCACTTCGCAATGTGGTAATAGCTTGAACTTGATCCAGATGAGAAGTGCTTCCTTTAACCATGTATAGTCCTTTAGGATTTACAACCGTCTGACTTGGAAGCTTCCCTTCTTCCCTCATGTTGAGGGTGTTAGCTATTTGTTCGACCTGAGCCTCTAGCTTGGCAATGGATTGAGAGTGCAAATTTACTGTCTGAGTCAAGTAACCCACCCTGCCGTTTATTTCACCTACCATGTTGGTCACCTCGCCCACCATTCTATTGGACATGCCACTCATCATTTTTAGCATCCGATCTTCAAAGTTCGAGTCTGACTGAGGAGGCGGTACGACCTGGTACTTCTTTTGTGGAGGCCAGTATATAGAAGAAGTGTGGTAGGGTTATCTGCTGGATTGAGCTTGATTGTGTGGCCTTGAGGCTGGGTTTTCTGCATTTTGACTCTTCTAGGAGAAATTGGGATGATTTCTCCATCCCGAGTTATAAGTGTTGGAGTATGGATCATTACCCGATTTGGAGAAAGCTACATTAACATGCTCATGAGAAACATCAGTATAATTTCCAGCAGTAGGACAGTCATTCACATGATGCATAGTACTATAACAGAATGAACATGATTCCAATTATGTGTTCATGTAAACAGTATTAGGAGCAAAACCAGCAATCATTATTTGATCCAGCTTCCTTGCAATAGCATCAACTTTGGTGGACATGTCTGAAGGGTGCCCTACTTCAAGAAGACTTTCAGTCTTTGGTGCTTTAGGTGTGGGTGCTCTCGGTCTGTTGGAAGCCTGCTGACGAGAATTGTTACTCAGATTTTCAAACATAGCCCATGCTTCATCTTCACTTTTCAACATAAATGTCCATCCACAGGATGCATCTACCATACTCCTACTAGACTCAGTCAGACCATCATAGAAACTCTGCACTAGCTGCCATTTGGGGACAACATGGTGTGGACATGATCTAAGCAAGTCCTTAAGCCTCTCCCACGTCTCATGGAATGGTTCACCCTCATACTGGGTGATACTAGTGATAGCTCTCCTAGTGTCATTAGTCCTTCCTATGGGAAAATACTACTTGAGAAAAAATTGTTGTAATTGATCCCAAGAAGTGATAGAGTTAGGTTCTAAAGACTAGAACCAATGTTTGGCTCTATCTTTGAGGACAAAAATAAAGAGACGCATCTTTAAGGCATCCTCAATGAATCTTGTCAATTGAATGGTAGAACATATTGTTTGGAATTCGCTGAGGAAGTCATTTTCATGGGTAAGCCCTAGGAAAGTAGGTAAGCTCTGTATGGTGCTTGGCTTGATCTCATAGTGGGTTGCCGTGATGTCTGGCAACCTGAGACATGAAGGGGTAGTGTATGTGGGAGGGATATAGTGATCTTGCAAAGCTACATGATTAGCTCCGGCCATGGTGTCAGCGGTGTGTTCTTTTGACAATTTAGAATTCCTTTCGGCTCTAATTTGTCTAAGAGTGTGTTCAATGTCGGGGTCACAAATGATTAATGGCAAAGACAAAGATAGGCGACCCAACATAAACTAAACCAAGAATAAAAATAGAAAATAAAGACAAAAATAGGAAATAAAAACAAAAACAGAAAATAAATGAAAATTAAAACAGAAAGTAAAAGCTCACAAACTGCCCTTAAATGCGCTAGAATGAGGATGTTGTAGGGTTTGTCAGGGGTGTGCTCGATCGTATTGCCGAAGATGAGAGCGAGTGCAGGAGCAGAAGGCTCGAGCACAACAAATTGCTATGTGTAGTCCTGCGCTCGATCGCACTCGGCTTACGATCGATCGTAGTCACAGAGACTGGCACCTGCGAAGTTGATCGTGAACTTGAAAAGAGAGACTAAAATCCAAAAATTAAAAATAACAAAACGAAAAACAAAAATAAAAATCAAGCTAAACTTAATCCTTAAAATTTAATAACAAAACTGTTAAACAGTCCCCGGCAACGGCGCCAAAAATTAATGTGGTATTTTTAAAGCAAAAATTTTAATAATAAAATAACCACTCGCAATAGGACGAATCTTTATAGGATACGGCTATAGAGAGGGTGTTGAACCTCAAGGACTGTAGGGATTTCGTTATTAAATCTAAAAGATGAAATTTAACCTAATTAAATGAGAGAGATTTGTTTGTTTGTGTAACTTCAAGTGCATAAACTTAAACGTAACGCTAAAAGTGAATATATGAGAGAGAGAGAGTAAGGTACCGACTTTACCACAATCCGCACAACAATGGTTAACTGTATTTAATTCCAAAAATTCATGATATGCATGATATAAAATGATCGTATCAAAAATAATACTTGCAAGTGTACGAATCGTGTGCAATAAAGTGCGCGTGAAAATGCGAGGTCGAACCACAGAGAACGGCGTTTTGTAAATAAAAACTAATACCACTCCTAAATTAAACATATCTTAACTTAGTTCCAAAGAGGGTTGATTTCGAACAATTTAAAAGTGCAGAAATAAAATTAAACTGAAAATGTAGGGATAAAAATAACTAAGGTTAAAGAAAAACCTCACCCAATAAGAATAAGCTAAATACATTAAACACTCATTTTCCGTTTTTTTAACTTTAAACCCTTCAACACACTCTATTGTGGAAATTGACACAAGTCAAACCGAATAATGCGTTTACCGTTAAGGAGTTACAACGAGTATTGATTATGGATAAAATCATCCACTGTATCCTTGGATCACAGTGGATATTGAATCACAACCAAACACTTGTTGTGCCCATCACCGGACGACTATCAATGCATCAACACACACAACCATTCAATTATTTGTCACAGAAATTAAATGACGAATGCAGAATTGAATAACAAAAAATAAGCATAAAATGTAAAAGCACGAAATTTAAACTAAGGGTGAGGCTTCATCTTCAACCTAAGTTGAAGATTTTAGCCACTCATTGAACAATAAAGCATAAATGAATTGAAATAATGCATTAAAATTAAATTAAAAGAAAAGTTTACAACTAAAAGGGGCGGAGCAATGCAAACAGAAGCAAAATGCTCTCAAAAACGCCCCAAAGGAATTGTGT
>CM017324.1:9438807-9517836 GCA_006937295.1 Carpinus fangiana
AAGATCACTCCAATCGGAGTTCTACAACTCTAGATATGGCCGTTTTGGTGGGACTCGTCGGGTGCGAATCATCGCTCAACTCAAATTTGCTTCCAATGCTTCCCGAACTTTCTTAAGTCCCAGAATTAATGTGGTTAGCCCCAGATGTACCTTAGCAACCTGCAAAATACTAAAACACCAAAACTAACCAAAAACATCAGAAAATAACAAAACTAAGGGTTTAACAAATACAAGCTAAATGGCCCAAATATGCAATATTTGGCACTCATCATAAAAGAACAAGAAAAATACAACATTAAAGAATAAGGATAATCTATCTTCGGTTGGCATGGATCGTCTACCTAGCCACTAAGATGCAGCACAACCCATCTTCCCTAGGTATAAATTATAAAATTCTTTAATAAGTTTCATATAATTAATGGAGTAGCATAACCCATCTTCGGTTGGCATAGATCGTCTACCTAAATTACACTAAACTAGGGTGTAGTACGACCCGTCTTTCCTAGGCATAGCCTATCTTAATCCTATTAATCATATGTCTATTAAAACCCATTGCATAACCATTAATCTTATAATCATAGAAAATAAGGTTGATTTGAGTTCAGTACAAGCAAAATAATTTCTAAGACAAGAAGAGAATTTCACAAATATTGATTTTGTAAATTAAGAACAATTGTATTTAATATTAAGAACAGAAATCAGTGGTTGCAATTCTCACAGTTATGCAATCAATATACATAAATCGAATAACTAAAAATCAAATATAGTCACCATTGTGCTTGGAGAGGGTTACATCAGTGCCCTACAAAGGGGTTTAGCAGCTCATGATCTTCTAAGCCGAAGACAATTTACTGAAAATTTAACTCTAGGAAGCCATCTCCTTTTTTACAAATTAAGAGGCATATTTATAGGGACTAGGAAACCCTAGAAACCTTAAAACTCTAATTAAAATCATAGGTCAGTATCCCAGTCTAATTAGGAGATTGAAAGTCAAGTTTAAGCTGTCAAAAAGGCGCCTGTCGCACTATGCACGCCCAAGTGTGCTTAATCGCAAGGGTGTGCGCTAGATCGCATATGCGCTCGAGCTTAGCTATTGTGCGCACAATTGTAGGAGTGTGATCAATCCTAGGCCTTGTGCGCTCGAGCGCATGCGCGCTCCATCCCAATTCAGCTGCGATCGATCACAACACCAGAATGGCTCCAAATTGTCATTTTAAGCCCACTTTCAATGGAATTCTTGTATTTGACCTGAAACACAAAAACAAAACAAAATCAAACAAATAACAATGCTAAGGAATTAACAGATGTGAGTTAAAGGGCTTGAATGTGCAACATTCAGCTCTTATCAGGCACGATCGAGTCCGACCTCGGGTGGCCCACACCAACAAATGACGCCCGACCTATAGTGACCAAACCATTGGGAATGGTTCCACCGTGGTCACGAAACCAATGGATCCAAAGCTCTTATATAACACACACATTTGACCATAGTATGAAGTCTATATAGTAAGCCCATGGCCGTTTATACTGCACGTACCGGCGTATAGTGTCTTACAATGCATCTTAACAGTTAATTAATAGCATAGTTACCAAGTAATTACAAAAATAGGCATGCTCATATCATACTTGTGGTCAGCCAATTGACATATCCCACATTTTAAGTAAAAAAGTTGTAAGTGTCTACTTACCTCGTGCACTCGAGTGAATCCTTCGACCAAGCAAAATCTTGTTATCATGGATACAAAACACCGTTATTCTAAGCCTTACGAAACCTAGAAATATGGCTAAGTCTAAGAATACATGTGTGAAACTCAAAAATTGGTACTCTGCCCACTAACTGTATGTCCGGCCTCGATGGCGTACGTCGCTCAATGTGCTAGCACACCATTTTAAGATTCGAATAATGTATGTTTCTAATGGCATTTATAGACCTCTAAACCTCTTCTAAGCTAACAAAATAGCACATGCAATGCAAGAAATCACAACACAAAGAAACTTTGAAAGAATCATTTGAAAACATCATCATCTTTGAAGAATGCTTAATGAACACTTGGAAAACCTTATAAAGGCAAAAATATAAGGTAAAATAGTGCTAAACACAAGGTGAATGGAGCTTACTCTGAAGCTAAGCATGGACATGGTCTCCTGTCCTTGGAAACTCCTCTTTGAAGCTTACTCTCACCAATTTGTCACTCAAAAATCAAGGGAAGGATTTTGGCAACCTAGGGGCACACCATTGGAAGGAAACAAGCGTGAGAAATGAGAGGTGGGATGGGCTATTTATAGGGAAATTTTGCCACCAACTCTCTAACTGTAATACCCCGATAAAAATAACCTTTTATTTAGGAGATCCCTTTCATTGGAGCGTTAACCTGGACCTTTGATAAAGCCGCTTAGACAAAGACCTAAGACCCTTAGAGTTAACCTAAGCACACCTTGAGCTTTTAGAAAATGGAAGCCAAATATTGATCCTCAGGTGGCGGACGTACGTTGCTATCTGTAATGCGGACGTACATGGGGGGACCACCGGACGTACACTCTGCAAATCGTACAGTGGACGTACGCCAAAAGTACCGGACATACACTCATTTTTAAGAAACCCTCTAGATAATACTTGGACGTATGAGACACTATTTGGACCACTATGCAAGGACTAGCGGACGTACGCTAGGGTTGCCGGATGTCCGTAGGTCTGACAGAGAGTTGGCGGCGGATTTTCCCTATAAATAGGCCACCCCTCCTCCCATTCCATACACCTTCTTCAGCCCTCTAGTGTGCCCCTAGGCTGCCAGAATCCCTTCCACATTTTTAGAGAGAGTTTGGTGAGGAAGAGTGTTTCCAAGCGAAGTTTCCAAAGAGGAAAGGTTATGTCGGTGCTTAGTTTCGGGGTAAGCTCCGTTCCCTTTTGTATTCAACACTGTTGTAGCCTTTGTTTTGTGCTTCATTGAGTTTTCAAAGTGTTTATCAAGTTTCTTCTTAAAGTGATAACGTTTGCGAAAGAACTCTTTCAAACCCAGTTGTGTTATGATTCTTATGTTGCATGTGCTCTTTTATTTGCCTAGAAGAGGTTTAGAGGTCTAGAGGTGTTATAGAAATCATGCACTATCTGAATCTTAAAACGGTGCAAAGCACATTGAGCAGACGTACGCCCTCGAGGCCGGACGTACGGTCAGTGGACAGAACACTAGTTTTGGATTCAACACGTGTATGCTTTAGCTTAGCTGTATTTCTAGGATTTATAAGGCATAGAATAACGGTGACTTGTATCCGTTATAACAGGAATTAGCTTGGTCGGACGATTCGCTCGAGTGCGCGAGGAAAGTAAACACTTACACCCTTTTTACATAAAATATGGGATATGTCAGCTAACTGACCACGCGTATGATACGAGCATGTTTATTTTCTGTAAATACACGGTAACTATATTATTAAATAAACTACCAAGATGCATCGTAAGACATGGTATGCCAGTACGTGAGGTCTGAACGGCCATGGGCTTACTATATGAACTGCGTATCATGGTCAAATGTGTGCGTTATGTGAGGGTTGTGGATTCATTGGTTTTATGACCTTGATGCAACCATTTCTAATGGTTCGGTCACTACAGGATGGACGTCATTAGTTGGTGTGGGCCACTCGGGGTCAGACCCGATCGTGCCATTAATGTTATATACGGTATGTTGTACAATGGCTAGGGCACTGGCATTGTATTATAGGTGCTTCGGGACAGCATCAACCCTGCTGAGAAGGGGTAATATCTTGGGTAGACCATGTATCGGAGTGATGACTTATAATGCATTAACTTTCTACATCAAATCAATTAGGTATTTATCGCTGGTTCTACACCATAGGCTTTCAAAAAACACATTAAATGGTGTATTAGCGAAGGTAATGCCCTCTTTTGGTTACTACTCCAAAATGCATGTTTACTTTTACTAAATGGGCTCATGTCATACCTTACTTACTAAGCCGTTAGACTTACGTGGTTATCATTCTTTAGGGGATCTAGCTTATCGCTGTAAAAGTGGCAAGAGACGTTACTACTTGTCTGGTTGTGCCTTACTTACTACGCAGGTTCGTACTTACTACATAAGTTGCTCCATGTTCTTAATTTGATGATTGTAGTAGCTCAGATTTATTCGCCTTTCCCTGCATTTACTTTGACCTTTTTACAAGGGCGATTACCCATTTAGTCACAAGTTAGCTTAACTAAGTGAATTGCCAGTGACACTACCGGATTAGCCGATGCTGATTTTGGGAGTGTTACATTGATAGAGCAACGGACGTCCGGCAATCCTAGTGTACGTCCAGTGGTCTTTGCACAGTGGTCTAAAGGGTGCCTCGTACGTCCATGTATTATCCAAAGGGTATTCCAAAAAGTAACATAAGTCTGGTGGTCCCCCACGTACGTCCGCACTAGAGACAAGGGTGTACGTCCGGCTGACCTAGAGTACGTCCACCTCTTGAGGACTAATGTTTGGCTTCTATTTTCTAAGGGATCAAAGTGTGATTAGGTTAACGCTAAGGGTTTTGGGCCTCGCTAAAACACCATTATTAAAAGCCTTTGTTGATTGCTCTTATGGAAAGGATTTTGTTTAATAAAAAGGTTTGTTTTTATCGGGGTATTACAGAAACACTCCACCATTTTAGGACGAGTGGGGAGATGATCCACTAGCCATGGGTAAACTGGGTTGTGTACACATGGTGCTCTCGTGATATTGCTGATGAGAGTGGGAGTCACCTTAATCTCTCTCCTCCTGATCCAGGTTCGGAAAGAGTTGCCATGCCTTTGATACAAGTTGGCATAGAACTCCTAGACTATCTCCTCCACTGTAGGGCTATGATCCTCCACCATCTCAGTCCACCCCTAGGTGTCCATCGCTCGTACCCTCATCGTACAAGCACCAATATCCGCCACATTGACACCTTGCTCTACTATGATCCTGTGACAATGGTAGTAGAAATCGTAACGGCGCCAGGCCTTATCCTTCCTAAAGCGTGCCTAGTCGTAGATAAGATTCTCATCCTCGTCACCTGTGGCGCTATTGGCCTCCTTGATAGCAGGCGTATGGAGGAGGAAGCTGCCTCGCTGGCCCTCGTTCATGCCATCGTCTTTCATGGAAAATCTCTATTAACACTATGCTCTCATATACCCGTGCAAGTTCTACCCTTAGTAAGTGCAAGACGCTCTAAATGAAATACAAGGGATAAAATCGGGCGACATGGTTTCTATTTGTGAGTTTTGAAACAATGACCCAACTAGAATCGAAATGCGGTCAATGGAGAAGGTGCTTAGATTTAATCCTTTAACACCTTTAGGTAATCTGCAATTATGGATAGCCGACGAAATCAAGGCTTGGTTTTGAAGAGCATCTTGACATAGTGTATAATTGTTCAACTGGGGTTTCTGGCTTGAGAGGCTCGATTCTTTTTGAAAGGACAAATCCTCAGACAAGTGATACAATTTAGACTAGGGGTATTTTGGTCATTTCAAGTCTTGGGTAAAATTTTCAGAATTCGAGGCTAAGCTTGTGGGTTAGGTCTTCAATAAAAAAAAGGGCCCGTGGGTTAAATCGGCTCAAGTTTATGTAGGAAATCAGCTTGTTCTCAAATTAGGGCGAAAACCCTAATTGTTAAAATGGAGGGGTATTTTAGTAATTTTGCTAGGTTTAGGTCCAATTAGGAAAGTGCACAATCAAATGGCCGATTGAATTGGCCCATCCCTTTAATGGAAGTGGGTTGCTTTTCAATTGGGGCAAAAAAAATGCCCAATTTCAAAGGTAGGGGTATTTTGGTAATTTTTGGATTTGGGCAAAAATTCCCGAATCCAAAGGGTCAAGGTCATAGATCGGGTCCCTAATTACAAGTCTTAGGCCTCAATTGGTCTAAAGGACCCATTCAAAGCCAACAAATCAATGATTTTTGAATTTAGGCAAAACCCCTAAATTCAAAGGTAGGTTTGGCCAAAACGAAATTGATCAATTTCGGCCAAAGGGTTGTGTGGGTTTCTTTGCTAGGATATCCTAGAAGTGTTTAGGCCACAACCCATGCATCAATTGCATGGTAGAATGAAAAAGTCACAAGGATTTCGAATTTAGGGCAAAAACCCCCAAATCCGAATGGGTATGGTTTTAAGGAACAAAAATGCACTAATGCAAGCACAACTACCCTATGTCATGACCCTAGTTCACAACCAATCCATGTAGATGCCACAAAATGCAACCAAAAGTGAAAATCCAAAACCAAAACCTAATGTTGCGAAAATTTGAAAAAGTTTGAGAAAATCTTCATACCATGTTTTAATCTTCAAAACGGGGTGAAAACCTTTGAATTCCCTTAGAGACTTCGCCGAAATTTCTTTGAAAGTGTTTGGTTAGGGAGAAAATGGGAAAGAATGGAAATGAATAGGGTTAAAGGATGTTCAACCGCTTTTTAAAAATGCTGGGTTAGGAGTGTATGTTTGGTCACAAGTGCGTGCGTCCACTCAAACCCTAAAATGCCAATTTTTTTCTTTCTTTATTCTTCTTCTTCTTCTTCTTCTTCTTTTTCAAAACTCGAGGTAAGAGTGGAAATTCATTTTGCTTTGAAATTCTTTTCAAGATACCTAAGCACAAAACTCATCGCTCCTAAGTGCAATATGAAACCTAACTACCTAATGCCTGTGAGAACACCACCCTTAAACCTAACACTCTCAAGATGAATCTTTGGACGGGTCTTCTTTGTCTTTAACCAGTGCCTCGTAATCCTTCTCGATACTGGAGAGAAAAGTAGTCTTCTAATGATTCGAGTCTTTCGGTAAGGCTCCTACCTTCAATAGTCAGATCTCTTCCTGCTCTCACTGAGCATATTCGTCTGCAATCTGGGTTAGTTGAATGTGCAACTCACATCTCTTCTTGGTGCTAAGGTAAGGGTTAAACCTTCCGAGAATAGGTGGAAAATCCAACACCGCTGAAACACCACTGCGCTTCCATTTCACCATTGCTAGGTCCTTTTGGGTTCCACTTGTGCCTTCTCTTCTTGAATCAGTTCAAGGGATGGCAAGGGCTTCGGCTTCTAAAAGGGCCGGGTCGAAACCCTACACTTACCAAGTCGAGGCTTGTATCCAGGTGCATAAGGTCCGAACTCAGCTGGCTATTTATGAACAGTCACCCAACGTCAGCATCCATCTCGCACTTGAGTATGAAAAAGGATCATGTGCCTGTATCGCGGAACATGCGACCCCGTTCAACTCCAAACTAAGCAATCAAAAGGGCTGTTACTGTAGCCCGTACCTCAATCAAACAACAAGCAGGGAACTTAGGTCTATCCTATGCTCCATTCTTTCAAGATCAATTCCTAGCGTATTACAGCCTATTCTCAGACGGTCAGCTCCAGTCGGCAAGACCATTGCTCTGATACCATACTGTAACGCCCCCAAAATTAGCCTTAACTAATCCGGCAAGGTTACTGGCAATTAACCCAATTAAGCCAACTTGTGACCAAATGGGGAATCACCCCTTTAAGCATTATCAGAGTAATGCAATGGAAGGGGAAATATATCTGAGACTTACAAATCATTACTGGGACAAGTTTATTCCTTAATTTAAAGCATGGAGCAACTAGACAGTAATAATGAACAAACCTAGTATCACCAAATAAATCCTTAAATGAATTCTGCAATGACAGCTGTACCACCCTTGGGTTCTAGGGCCAGATTTCTTATAAAGGTAATAACAGCGTAAGTTTAAAGACGTAGTAAGTAAGCTTCATAGTTTCGGTATAACATGAGCCTTATTAAGTGGATGTAAACGTGCAGTTGAGTAAGAAATCTAGGATTGGTGATACCTTTGTTAGTACACCATATAGAAGGGTTTTGTTTATAGAAGGGTGTGGTGTACTAACAACGACAATCACCTGAGTATTTTAATGCAGAAAGAATAATGTTTTATAGGTCATTACTATCATATATGGTCTACCCGAGATATTACCCCTTCCCAGCAGGGTTGGCTTTGTCCCAAGAGACCTGTAATATAATACCAGTGCCTCGAATATTGTACGTTACCATACATAACACTAGCGGCATGACCGAGTCTGACTATGAGTGGCCCACACCGCTAATGATGTATGTCTTGTAATGATCGCCCGTTAAGGCTGCGTCAGCCATAAAACAACATTGGATCCAAGGCCCATGTAACACACACATTTGACCATGTTATCAAGTCTATATAGTAAGCCCATGGCCGTTATACTGCACGTACTGGCGTACCATGTCATACAATGCATCTTAACAATCAGTTTATAAGACAGTTACCAAGTAATTATAAAAGTATGCATGCTCATATTACACTTGTGGTCAGTCAACTGACATATCCCACGTTTTTTAGGAAAAGGCTCATGAGTGTTTACTTACCTCGCACACTCGCTTGAATCCTTCAACATGGATAAATCCTGCTATAACGGAATGTAACACACTATTATACAAATTGCTAAAGGATCCTCATGAATAAAATACTAGATCTTTTTCTAGCAAAAAAGCTGGCTAAACACTAAAGTACATGCAATTGAGACTTAAGGCAAATGTCTGGCCATAAAACAACTATTGGATCAAAGGCCCATGTAACACACACACACATTTGACCATATTATCAAGTTTATATAGTAAGCCCATGGCCGTTATACCGCATGTACCAGTGTACCATGTCATACAATGCATCTTAACAATCAGTTTATAAGACAGTTACCAAGTAATTATAAAAGTGGGCATGCTCATATTACACTCGTGGTCAATCAACTGAAATATCCTACGTTTTTTTAGGAAAAGGCTCATGAGTGTTTACTTACCTCACATGCTCGCTTGAATCCTCGGACATGGTTAAATCTTGCTATAATGGAATATAACACACTGTTATACAAAATGTTAGAAGATCCTCACAAATAAAATACTAGATCTTTTTCTAGCAAAAAGGTTGGCTAAACACTAAAGTACACGTGATTGAGACTTAAGGCAAATCCCTGGCTCCCTGGCTGTACATCCAGTCAGTAAGTTAGGCACTCTGCTAAAGCTTAAACGATTATTATGTAATCTATAGGCTAGTGAGACACTCCTAGGCAACTCAGTAAGCACATGCAACGTACGAAAACTTTTAACAAAAGATTAAGGAAGCTTTAAAACACTTTTTGAAGACATCTATTGCTTTTCTAAGAAAACGGGCACTTAAACTTAACGTGATATCTTTAATATAATGAACTAACTTCAAAACATGGAGATGGGTAGGGATTACCTCGGTTTGTGGCAAAACACGGGCTTCCTTTCACAAAACCCTCATTCAAGCTCACAACTCTCAAGAACACACTTTTACAAGATTATGGTAGCCTAAGGGCGTGCCAAGAGACTGGAATAAGGTGGGAGAACGAGTGGGGTTGATGGGTATTTATAGGGGAGGGATGTTACCAACTCTCTGAAAAGTAGCAGACGTCCGCCAACCCTAGTGTACTTTTGGTACTATTTACACAACGGTCCAAAGGGTGTATCATACGTTCAGGTATTATTCAAAGGGTATTCTAAAAAGTGGCGTATGTCTATGTGGTCCTACGTACATTTGTGTACTATTTGCAGAGCATATGTACAGTGGTCCCCCCGCGTACGTCCACACAAGAAACAGGGACGGATGTCCGCTAACCTTAGAGTACGTCCACTCCTCAGGATCAAGTTTTAGGTTTAGGTTTTCAAGGGGATTTGGGGATTGTCTTGGGCTATTTTATGGGCTTGGATGTCTTTTGTCAAAACCAGGCTTTATCCGTACTTTTGAAATAAAAGATCTTCTTAAAAAAGATTGTTTTTATTCGGGATATTACAGAAAGACCCCCAACCTTGGGGCAATCAAACCATACCGGGGCTACCACCAGCCCCAAGTGCTTTCGATATGGAGAGTCGAGCCACCTGATGTTCGATTGTCACAAGGGAGAGAAATAAGGTAAAGGCCTACTTGTTGATTCAAGAAAAGCCTTCGATGATCAAGGTGACAGAGAGGAACAAGAGGTAATTTATGGCAATGACAACGAGGTAGATGAGGAGTTTGTCATGAGAGATGATAGTCCTATCTTGATGATGAGGAGGATGTGCTTTACACCCTGGAAAGTGGAAGGTGAAGACGAGTAGCGCCACAACATTTTTTGATCGACATGTACTATTGGGGGCAAGGTATGTCAACTTGTAATTGATTTGGGGAGTTGTGAAAACGTCATGGCAGAAGAAACATTGCGAAATTTGGTGTTGGAGACTGAGCGACACCCTAACCCCTACTGTTTAGAATGGCTCAAGAAAGGCACCGAGGTAACCGTATCTAAACGTTGTCTTGTTTCTTTTTCAATTGGATCCTAGTACGAAGATAAGACGTAGTGTGATGTGGTGGCCATGGATGCATGCCACTTGTTGTTGGGACAGTCGTGGCAATTTGACTGGAATGCCCACCATAATGGGAGGAAAAACACATATAGCTTCTTGGTAGACAATGTGAAGCTAACTGATAAGTGCCAAAATATTCATATTTTAGCCCTTAATTTACACTTGTTAATTTCTTAGTTTTTGTTATTTTATTTCATTTTATTTCTTTTTTTGCGTTTTCTATGTTTTTGTAGGTTATGGAAGAAAATGAAGCGTTTCTGTAAATGTTCCAAGCTTAAAGGGGCAAATTGGGAAGACCTAGAAGATGTGGAAAGGATTAAATTCGAATTTATCAAATTGGAGCTAAAATCGGATTGGATTCAAATTTGGATTCTGAACAGGTCTCGGTATTTTGGTCATAACTTTCAGCTTAAATATTGGATTGAGGTGATTCTAATGGTATTGGAAAGCTGACTTAACAGGTTACAAATCATTGTGAAATAGTATTTTCCTAATTCGGATCACCGCAATTCTAAAATCACCCCGTAAGATAGGAGACCAATTTTGGACGAATCCTATTACGATTTGTAATAGGATTGTCTCCTAAATTGACTAGGAGATAGAATTCCGAATTTCCTAGGTTTACTAGGGTTTCTAGAACTCTCCTAAAGCCTATAAATAGACCTCTAAGCCTCACAACTAGATAGACAATTTCAGAGAGGAGAATTTGGAGGCTACTTCTAGGAGCGGTTTTTGGTTCTTTCTTTTCCTTTTCTTTTTAGTTTTATTTTAATTATGTGTAACTAATTATTTTAGTAGGGCTGGATTGAAACCCTAATTATGTTTATTTAATATTTCAATATTGGCGCATTTGTGATAATTATATTGTGTTGCTTAACTTGATTAATGCCTGTTTTATTGAATTCTTCATATGTATGTGATTGGCCATTATATGCATGTGGTATGGATTAGTTAACTAAATCAATTTGGATGATCGAGTCCTGGATTTAATAAAAGTAACAAAAGATATCTACGCTGGGTTCTTAGGTTAATCAACATGTGGAACCGAGAGTAGACACCCATACCCTAGGCCTCATGTGTTTGTCGGTTTTCACAATTTTTATACTTTCTTAAAGAACAACTTAGTAGACACCCATGCCTAATTCGTTGCTTAGGAAAACCAATAGCTTAAGGAGTAGACACCCATACCCCTAGGTTGGCAAACATTAGGTATTCATAATATGATTGGATCATCGGCATATTGTTATATTAATTGAGCATAATTAGTGGTGGATATCGAAGCCCTACACTTTTATTTATCTTTATCTTTATTTCTTTTCTTAATATCAATTTCGTGACAGTTTTATATTTTAATTCTAAGCAAAATTAACAATCCTCGTGGGAATGATCTCGTATTTACCTGCTATACTATCGTTTTGATCTTGTGCACTTGCGAGTAAAACGTAGCAAATATTATCTATTAATTTAGNTTATATGCATGTGGTATAGATTAGTTAACTAAATCAATTTGGATGATCAAGTCCTGAGTTTAATAAAAGTAACAAAAGATATCTACGCTGGGTTCTTGGGTTAATCAACATGGGGAACCGGGAGTAGACACCCATACCCTAGGCCTCATGTGTTTGTCGATTTTCACAGTTTTTATGCTTTCTTAAAGAATAACTTAGTAGACACCCATGCCTAATTCGTTGCTTAGGGAAACCAATAGCTTAAGGAGTAGACACCCATATCCCTAGGTTGGCAAACATTAGGTATTCATAATATGATTGGATCATCGGCATATTGTTATATTAATTGAGCATAATTAGTGGTGGATATCGAAGCCCTACACTTTTATTTATCTTTATCTTTATTTATTTTCTTAATATCAATTTTGTGACAGTTTTATATTTTAATTCTAAGCAAAATTAACAATCCTCGTGGGAATGATCTCGTATTTTCCTGCTATACTATCGTTTCGATCTTGTGCACTTGCGAGTAAAACGTAGCAAATATTATCTATTAATTTAGGTAGTATTTGTCACAACACTAACACTCCTACCAAAGTGAGGAACCGGACCTAAACTCGTTAAGGGGGTGAGCCATTTTCAAACATTGTTGGCAATGCGAGTTTATCACGGAGATATGCGCATCCAAGATTATGTATATGCTATTGGGCAAATAGAGCAACATAGTAGAGGGAGTGTCGGAAGAAGTCAAGAGGTTAGTGGAAGAATTTGCTGATGTATTTCTAGCAGAGTTACTTGAAGAACTTCCTCCTCTTCACGACATACTGCACCAAATTGACTTAGTGCCCTGATCGAGTTTACCGAACTGGCCACACTATCGCATGAGTCCTAAGAAGCATGAAGAATTGAGGTGACAAGTGGAGGGTTTATTGGCCAAGGGGCATATTCAAGTGAGTTTGAGTCCGTGTGCAGTACTGGCATTGTTCACTCCAAAAAAAGATGGCACATAGAGACTGTGTGTGGATAGTCGGGCCATCAACAAGATTTCTGTACGGTACCGATTTCCTATTCCCTGGTTGGATGATTTGTTAGACTAGTCGAGCGACGTGTCAATCTTCACTAAACTTGACCTAAGGAGTGGGTATCATCAGATTCGAGTATAGCCAAGTGATGAATGGAAAACGGCGTTCAAGACGCGAGAGGGACTTAATGAATGGTTGGTGATGTCATTCGAGCTATCTAATGCTCCTAAAACTTTTATGAAGGTGATGAACCAAGCCTTTTCCGACCTTTCATTGGGAAGTTCGTTGTGGTATACTTCGATGATATCCTCATTTACGGCCCCAACAAAGAGATACATTTTTAGCATGTGAGGGAGGTACTTTATGTGCTCCAAAGGGAGAAGTTTTATGCATCACGCAGCAAGTGTTCATTCATGACAGATTCGGTTCTTTTCCTTGGTTATGTGGTGACCAAGGACAGGTTAGCGGTGGATGAATCAAAAGTGGCAATTGTGAGAGATTGGCCCATTCCCACTACACTTCATGAGGTTAGGAGCTTCCATGGGCTAGTTTCATTCTATAGGCGTTTCATTCATGATTTTAGCACTATCATGGCGCCTATCACAGAATGCATGAAATTAAGGAAGTTCTCTTAGAGTGAGGCGGCTACGAAGGCCTTTGAGTTGATTAAGGTCAAGTTGACGACAGCCCCATTACTTGTGCTCCCAAATTTTGAGTTGCCATTTGAGTTACATTGCGACACTTCCAAGATCAGCATTGGAGTGGTGTTAAGTCAAGGATAGAAACCAATGGCATTATTTAGCGAGAAGTTGAGTGGTTCAAGACTCAACTATAGTACCTATGACATGGAGTTTTACACATTGGTGCAATCATTCAGGCATTGGATTTCCTATCTAGCCTACAATGACTTTATCTTATACTCGGACCATGAGGTATTGAAGCACCTTAATAGTCAAGATAAACTCTCCTCCCGGCATGCAAAGTGGGCTGCGTATGTACAACAATTATCCTTTACCATCAAACACAAGTCGGGCACTTTGAACAAGGTGGCCGACGCTCTCAGCCAAAAATTGACACTTTTGACCACCATGCAAAGTGAGGTAATCACTTTTGATCCCCTTAAAGATTGTTTATCGATTGATCCTTTCTTTGGTCTTATTGTTGGTGATGTATCTGCGGGTGTACATAATGACTATGGGCTGCATAATGGGTTCCTCTTCAGGGGTACTTAACTTTGCATTCCCGACTGCAGCCTAAGGTTGAAGATTATCCAAGAGAGCCATAATGAGGGACACATGGGCCGAGACAAAACAATCCAAATGGTGGCGGAACAGTTTTATTGGCCAAGCATGCGGAAGGAGGTTGAGAAATTTGTGCATTGCTGTAAGGTGTGCCAAGTGTCAAAAGGAGTGGCTACCAATGCCGGATTGTATATGCCGCTGCCTATACCTGAGAGCCTATGGACCAACGTAAGCATGGATTCTGTGTTGTGTTTACCTCAAACCCAAAAAGGTAATGATTCCATCTTTGTGATAGTTGATCGATTTTCTAAGATGGTTCATTTCATTACGTGTAAAAAGACTGCCGATGCCATGAATGTGGTGTTTGAGAGGTCTACTAACTCCATGGCTTACCGTTGTCCATAGTCTTAGAGCGCGACACATGATTCCTTAGCCACTTTTGGTATTGCCTGTCAGTTGTCTTATATAAAGCTTGATTTTAGTAATGCATATCATCTACAGAAGGACGAACAAACAGAGGTTGTTAATCAGTCTTTGGGAGCATTGCCTCGAAGTTTGGTGGGGGAACATCTCAAGGCATAGGACCAGCAGTTGTACCAAGAAGAATTCGCCTACAATCGGTCAACCAAACGGAGCACAGGCCTTAGTCCATTCATAATCATTTATGGAGGTAATCTGCTTGCTAGTTGTACAAAAAATAAGTACTCGCCAATTACACGAATCGTTTTGCAATAAAGTGGTTGTACAAGTGCGAGTGTCGAACCCACAGAGAATCATGTTTGCGTGAATTAATTTTATACCTAAACAAATATTACCTTAACCTAGTCTCAACATCAAACATGTGGAGTGCATAAAATAAAGACTAAATTAAAGTGCTAAAAAACAAAGAAATAAAAACACTAAGGCTTAGAATCCACTTCACCACAATTAATAAACATATGATCATGCTAGTTCGTGCTTCCAAACGACTATGCTACTAGGCATACTCTGAGCGCTAACACTTTGTTCATACTTCCGTCTATCGATAAAGCACATATGCATATCCTATTGTTATTACAAAATCTAAGTGAATCATCCTATGTATTTACCATTAAAGAATCACAATGGATATTTAATCGATTAAATCGATAGAATCATCCAATGTATCACCGATTCAATCACAACGGATATTGGCCATTTAACGATTTGTAAACAACAATCAACACACTTTTTGTCACTAAAATGTATTGAAACGAATAAACATAAAATTAAACAACAGAATAAGCATTAGACTAAGCATAACAACATGAAGATAAATTAATGGTGAGGCTTCATCTTCAACCTTAGTTGAAGATTTAGCCTCTCATGCGAACAAGAGACTAATTAAAATAAAAATAAAATAAGATAAATTAAAATGATAATTTAGGAGGGATTTACAGTGGAAAACAGAAGGTTTGAGGCCCTAGAGGCGCCTCCCAAACGTAAAAATGAAATGAAAACATAAGGGTCCTATTTATAGACAAAACTAATGTGCTGCCAGGTCACGTGCGTGCACTCGATCGCAAGTGGTGCGATCGATTGCATACCCGCCTGAGGTTGATCGTAGGCGTTGCATTCGATCTCAAGTCTGTCTGCAGTCGATCGTGTGCTATGCGTTCGACCGCACTGCGTTCAATCGCAAAGTGTGAGATCGATCGCAGATAACTTCTCCAAAATCCCACGACGCAAGTGTTGAAGCGATGGAGCATAGGGCTGGCTAGGGAAGCGCAGGGATTACGGCTGACATGGCATGCGCTCAATCGTGCCTCCTGCGCTCGAGCACAGTGAGCTCGATTGCACCAAGTATGCTCGATCGCACTGGCAGGGGCTAAACTTTCATCTTTGCTTAATTCCGCCCCTTTGAACCATAATTTGCACGAAGGACCTACAAGACACTAAAACACTAAAATAACACAAAACATCAGATATTAACACAGCTAAGAGCCTAACAAACATAAGTTAAGGGGTGTCCAATATACAATATTTGACACCGATCAAATACCCCTAAACTTACATTTTGCTAGTCCCTTAGCAAAACAAAACTGAAAACACAATGAAAACAAGAAACATAAATCCGCTTTCGTGGGAGAAACGATTGCATTTAGCATATGCAACAAGCCTTTTAAACCCCTAGGCATTCCTAGTGGACGAGTGAAGTCTCGTGAGGGTTTTTCAGAAATGACACCCATAAACAATTATTTGGCACTATGTTATTAATGGACAAAGTCCTTCACACAAACACACGGTTCGTACATCATTAGCAAATTTAACATGTTGAACATACAAACCACATCATCCAGGCATCTAAACATCATTTCACTCTAGGTTGGAAAATTGAGACAACACATGCTCTAAGAAATGCAAAGTGGACTAACAACAAGATCATGGTGTTTCAATTATTCTCAAAAGACGTATATCCCAAAATTCAAAGGAAAACAATGTGATAAATACAACCAAGGCTTGAATTGAAATATGCAATTTTTTTGTGTAGGTTGTGCAATGCTTGACTTCCTTAAGCTTCTAAATGATCTATGTAACGAGTGTTGGACTAGTGACTCCCAAACCAGGCGGTTTTAGGGCACTAGATGTAGAGACATCCCTAGGGCTTAATTACTCAAGTCAAAAGAGCTACGGAGCCTAAACTAGCCATACAATTTTTTAGTTGAAATTTCTCATCTTTTGACGTGAACACTCATTGCTTGGCCAAGCAAGAGGTCCGGTTACTCAATGAAAAGCTCAACTTATTCTGATTATTATTATTATTTTATTAACAGCCAAGGTTTTCATCATCACATCGTAAACCTAAAAATCTCAAGACACACACTTCAAAGTCAAATCTCATACCTCACAGACCCTAATGCTAGTGTGCATGTGAAATATCGATCAAATAAGTGGAGTCTCTCTAATCCAACACATGAATCAAAACTGGGATTTCTAATGAGATGCAATGCTCAAACAAGTTAAACACAACAATGACATGCAATCCACAGTTGCGATGTAAATTGTGCCCAATCAACAACATAGCAACAAACAAAAAGAAAAATTTTTATATACAGACAAAAACAAAACAAAACAACTAAATAAACAAACAAAACAAAAATACAGAATGTTTGTCCACACCCCCAAACTTAAATGACACATTGTCCCCAATTTGACAAAAAATACATTACACTGGGATGAGGAACCGACGAGTACAAAGTCCAAGGCGTCCCTCGAACTTGAACATCAGAATATTGTCAAAAACTAACAGCAATCTTTTTCTCAAAGATCAAACATCAACAGTTAATTGCTATTAGAAACAAAAATAAGAAATAAAATGACAAAAAGAAAATAAATCAAAAATGCAGTGCGAAAAATAAAAAAGGAAAAAATATCGCACCTTCCCTGCTCATATGGGTGTCCAACCAATCCCTTAAATCCTTTCTTCTTTAGAACTAGATACCCCTCTAGAAGGATGTTCTGCCATCTTATGTAGTTGTCCTTGTTTCGAGGGATCCACTTAAGAACATGGTTCTTAGATTTGTGATCTTGTGAGTGTAAATCCTCAAAGATTTCTACATAAGACTGCTCTTTGAGACATTGGAAAGATGAAACTTGAGGTTCAAGATATGTCTCGAGAGGGATTGTGACAAAGGAATGAGCTTTAGTACTCACTTCCTTGTCGTTGGAAAAAATTGGAATAGGCGGGGGCTCAATCTGCTCCAAATGCTCCTCTTTCTCTTCCTCCTTGTCAACAGCTTTTTCCTCACTAACAAGTGTGGTGGTGATTTGTGCATGCTCATGTGCAGACTTGTTAGCTTCAGTCATGTAATAATTCAAGAATGGGCAATTGTCAAACTGGTGAGAAGGATGATAACAATATTCACATGACTAATGAGGTGCATGACTATGAGAAAGCTGGGTATGGGCATGTCTGGCTGCCATGACTTGGTTCACCCTCTCCTCTAAGTCATCGATATGAGTAGAAGGAAAATGTTGCACTAATGACTCTTGGGGAGGATGATTATATGGGGAAGGCAAGGAAAAGTGGTTATCTAAAATGTAAGGCTCAGCTGCTAATGAAAATGAGTTAGGGAATGATATCTCAGTGGTTTCCCCATTCTCCATTTGTTCCTCAAGAGTAGGATACTCTAGATTTGGTTCATTAACAGTCTCCTTAAAAACTTCCTCACTCCTCGCCATCTCCTGACTCTGAAACTCCTTTTCTTCAATTATGTTGAATTTGGCAACTAGATGACCAAACTGTCCTTCCAACCTTGCAACTGCTTCAATGTTTGCCACAGTGGCATCTATGATTTCTTGACAAGGTTGGTTGACTGTTTTCCTAAACGTCTCGAGTGTGTCTTCTAATGATGGTTCTTGTGACATAGGAATGGAGGGTTGGCCCACTAGTTCCATGAATTCCTTAAGAGTTTCTTCCAAAGAAGATCTCTTGGGAGGATAGTCATATGATGAATGGGAAGAAAAATGGTTGTCGAACTGCGGATAATCAGGATGGTGCAGTTTGTCAACTTGGGGAGCATAATTTTCCGTAGCATAAGCATGCCGTGAAAAATCAGAATGGTTGCTCCAGTCTGGGTTATAAAAATTTGAATTTGATTCAAACTTAAGGCTGGAGAAACTGGTGTTCAACTGCTCATGAGAAAAATTGGAAAATTGTCCCCAATGTGGACAATTACCTAAACTATGGTAAAGGCTAGAGTAGTGTGAATATGGTTCATGTGGGTGAAAATTGGTAGGGTTTGGCGTTCTACAACTAGGGAAAACATTAAAATAATCGAACGGAAGACTCATGCTTCTCCCAAATAGTTCAAAATATCCCACATGAAACAATATCCATAAAACAAAAATAAAATAAACAATAACTAATAAAAAGAGACTAAACAAAAAACTAATAAATAAATAAACTAACAAAACAATAAACTAATTAAACAATAAAATAAATTAACTAAAACTAATAACAGAAGATAAACAAATAAAAACAAGCAGAATAAATAAACAAATAAACAAAAACTAATAATTAAACAAAAAAAATTAAAAACTGACATATACATTGCCTCGGGTCTGTTGGTGCAGCCAGCAGAGACGCGCTCGAGCGCAGGAACATGTGATCGATTGCAGACACACAAATTTGTAGTAGTCTGTGCACGTGCGTTCGATCATAACTGAGGTACGATCGATCGCAAGGCGTATTGCGGTCTATCAGCAAGGCGCGCTCGCACGCAACTGCATACTAGATGAGCGCAGGCGCACAAAAATGCTGGAATAGACTCAAGTGCGCTCGATCGCACAGAGATATGATCGATCGCACTATCACAGGTTGATTTTCCAGGGACTAACACAAATTACGAAAATGCTTAAATAAATACTAATCTATTTTTTTAATTAATTTTTTTCTATACAAAAACACAGAAACAAATAAAATAATTGCACAAATAAAATAACTAGTAGAAAAATAAGCATAAAAAATCAATTTAAACAAAACACCGATTCCCCGGCAACGGCGCCAAAATTTTGTCGTACCAAAAACAGTACTCGCCAATTACACGAATCGTTTTGCAGTGAATTGGTAGTGCAAGTGCGAGTGTCGAACCCACAGAGAACCGCGTTTATGAAAAACAACTTTAAAATGTCTAAACTAATCATATCTTAACCTAGTCTCAACATCAAACATGTAGAGTGCATAAAATAAAGACTAAATTAAAGTGCTTAAAAACAAAGAAATAAAAACACTAAGGCTTAGAATCCACCTCACCACAATTAATAAACATATGATCATGCTAGTTCGTGCTTCCAAACGACTATGCTACTAGGCATACTCTGAGCGCTAACACTTTGTTCATACTTCCGTCTATCGATAAAACACATATGCATATCCTATTGTTATTACAAAATCTAGGCGAATCATCTGATGTATTTACCGTTAAAGAATCACAACGGATATTTAATCGATTAAATCGATAGAATCATCTGATGTATCCCTGGTTCAATCACAACGGATATTGGCCGTTTAACGATTTGTAAACAACAATCAACACACTTTTTGTCACTAAAATGTATTGAAACGAATAAACATAAACTTAAACGACATAATAAGTATTAAACTAATCATAACAACATGAAGATAAATTAATGGTGAGGCTTCATCTTCAACCTTAGTTGAAGATTTAGCCTCTCATGGGAACAAGAGACTAATTAAAAGCAAATAAAACAAGATAAATTAAAATGACAATTTAGGAGAACTTTACAGTGAAAAACAAAAGGTTTGAGGCCCTAGAGGCGCCTCCCATACGTAACAATGAAATGAAAACATAAGGGTCCTATTTATAGACAAAACTAATGTGCTGCCAGGTCATGTGCGTGCGCTCGATCGCAGGTGGTGCGATCAATCGCATACCCACCTGCAGTCGATCATAGGCGTTGCGTTCGATCTCAAGTCTGTCTGCAGTCGATTATGTGCTGTGCGTTCGACCGCACTGCGTTCGATCGCAAAGTGTGAGATCGATTGCAGATAACTACTCCAAAATCCCATGGCGTAAGTGTTGAAACAATGGAGCATAGGGCCGGCTAGGGAAACGCAGGGATTACAGCTGACATGGCATGCGCTCGAGCGCAATGAGCTTGATCGCACCAAGTGCGCTCGATCGCACTGGCAAGGGCTAAACTTCCATCTTTGCTTAATTCCGCCCCTTTGAACCATAATTTGCACTAAGGACCTACAATACACTAAAACACTAAAACAACACAAAACATCAGATATTAACACAGCTAAGAGCCAAACATAAGTTAAGAAGGGTCCAATATACAATATTTGACACCGATCACGTGCACCATTGGACTTAGCACCTCTCCTTGATTTGAAGAGGACACACACCAAAGCGGAGGATCTTATTGCACAAATACATGAAGGCCACAAGTTAACCATTTAGAACCTTCAAGAGTCAACAACAAAGTACAAAGCCAATGCAGATAAGAAGCGGCATCCTTTAGAATTTGAAGAAGGTGACTTTGTGTGGGTGGTCTTAACCAAATATCAATTTTTTTCTTGTTGGAGAATATAACAAGCTAGTGGCCTGCAAGATTGGTCCAGCAGAGATTATGAAGAAGATCAACCCCAGTGCTTATTAGTTGAAGTTGCCCAGTCACATCAAGATGTCGAATGTTTTCAACATCAAACATATTGTGCCGTTTTTGGAAAACTCATTGGAGGAGCGTGCGAATTCGAGGGCAAATTCTATTCAACCTAGGGAGGATGATGTAGACCATAATGCTTGGGAGTATATGAGGAAGACCCGAGCAGATGCCAGCATGGAGACACCGTAGAGGATGGTGACACGCTCCCTAACTCATGCTACAACAAAGGCCCGTTTGAACGGCAGTGGAGCCCGTCCGGAGCTGTAGCCTGAAAGGAGGAGACCGTCCGAATGGAATTGTAGCCGTCCGGACCCATAGCTTACCCAAGAGGGGTCAGAATGCTTTGTTCGGAGCCCGTTTGCATCCCGTCTGAACGTTATGTTATTTTTTTGCATTTTATGTTTTCTATTTGTCCTGTCCGGACGGCTACTTGTCCCGTTCAGACGCGTAGCCTTGTTTTGGCATAAACCGACTTTAATTCCTTTATTTTTAGGTTTAGGGTTTTAGAGGTCTATAAATACTTTATTATAGCCTCTAGAAACATAACTTTGATATTATCTCAGTTTTCTCTAATAAGAATCCTCAAATGTGAGTTTTCTTCATATTTTCCTTCAAACCGTAGATAAACTCTATAGTTTTGAGAAGAATTCTTAGATCTTTGATAGACTCAAGGTCTAGAATTATCTATCCGTTCTTCTTGATACTGTTTCTTTTCACCCCACCAAGTCAGGCTGCATCAAGAGTGCATGAATGTGCCACAACTGCTTAAAGAAGCAAATAAGTCACTTTATGATAAGGCCAAGCACAACAAACCAAGTGCTACTATACATCTGTACAACTTGAAGTGTGTGGGTGGACTTAGTAATAATATATTCTCATTTTTGCTTGAGTTCATCAATCACTTGTTGCCAACCGATAATGAAGCTTTGTCAAATAATACATACGAGGCCAAAAAGTTTCTAAGTGACTTAGGATTAGGATATGAGAAGATTTCGGCCTATCAAAATGACTGTATGTTAATATGGAAAGGCAATGCGAGGTTAGATTCATGTATAGTTTGTGGAAAATATAAGTAGAAGGATGAAATTTTAGACGAGGATTGTCAACCCACATCATCTAAGAGACGTCCAGTGAAGGTGTTACGGTATTTATGTCACAGCATACCACACCTCATATAAGGTGGCATGCTAATGGCCATACAAAGGACGGGGTATTGAGGCATCTGGCCGACGGTGAGACATGGAAGTCATTCGATAATATATATTTGGGATTTTCATTGGACTCACGCAATGTAAGGCTTGGTCTAGCCTCTGATGGATTTAATCTGTTTCGAAACATGAGCACATCCCACAATACTTGGCCTGTAATGATTATTTCGAACAACTTGCCTCCTTGGATGTGCATGAAACAATCGGCTTTCATATTATCCTTGATTATCTCAGGCCCAAGTTCACCTGGAATGAATATAGATGTCTACCTTCAACCACTCATATCAGAATTACAGGAGTTATAGAACGTAAGGGTACACACATTTGATGTCCCTAGCAGAAAAAAAAAATTGTGTTGCAAGCGGCATTGATGTGGACAATTAATGACTTTCTTGCATACGTAGATTTGTCTGGCTAGCTTACCAAGGGTGAAAAGTCATGTCTTTATTGTATGCATTCAACAAGGTCTATATGATTAAAACACGGCCATGAATTTTGTTTTAGGAGGCTTAGGCGATAATTGCCTATGGATCACTCGTGGAGAAAGAATAAAAGAGCGTTTAATGGTACCTAAGAACTAGAAGGTGCCCTTTATGTGCCAGGTGGAGTTGAAATTCTGAGACAATTAGATGGGAAAGTATTTGGGGATGAAAACGCAGGACGTAGGGAAAAGAGGCAGAAGACCGTGCAAGAGAAACGACAAGCAGCGAACAATGATGTGGTGTGGAAGAAACAAAATATTTTGTTTAGGTTGCCATACTGGAAAGATAATTTACTACTGTACAACTTTGATGTGATGCACAAAGAGAAAACTGTAATGGATAATATACTTGGCACACTACTATACGTGTAAGGTAAAACGAAGGACAACCTCGAAGCCTGTAAAGACTTGCAGGATATGGGTTTGAGACAAAGACTTCATCCATTCATGGTCGAGAATGGCAAAACATATATGCCCCTAGCTTGCCACACAATGTCTAACAAAATAAAACCACTACAAGCAATATGGTTGATAAGAGCCAAATATTGCATATTTGGACCCCTTAATTTACATTAGTTAATCCTTTAGCTTTGTCGTTATCTAATGCTCATTGTGATAGATTTGTGTTTTAGTGTTTTGTAGGTTGCTGAAGAGAAACTGTATATTAAAAGGGAAAAATTGCAAAGTCTTAGAATAAAGCATACTTTGAGAAGACCTAGAAGATGTGGTTAAGTTTGACCAAATCAAAGAAAGGATAAAATCGGAATTTTCCAAAATGGAGATAATTTCGGATTTGATTCAAATTCAGATTCTACACATGTTTCAATGTTTTGATCATAACTTTCTGCTCAAATATAAGATTGAAGTGATTCAAATGGCAGTGGAAAGCTAGCTCAAAATTATACAATTTATTGTTAAATAGGATTTTCCTATTTCGGACGTTTACTATGCCAAAATCGTCCCGCAATATGAGAACGCAAATCTAAGTGAATCTTATCCTGATTTCAGACATATATTTGGACAGGGAGACTGACCTCCGAATTATCTAGATTTACTAGGGCTTCTAGGACTTCTCTAAGCCTATAAATAGACCTCTTTGTATTCAAGAAAGGGGGAAAACCTGGAAACAAAAATTCACAGCTTTTCTCTTTAGTTTAGTTTATGATTTAATTTTTTTGTCGAGCTAATCTCCAACTAAGGTTGGGGATGAAACCTCACCTATGAAGAACAACAGTATTTTCATGTAAGTTTTTATTGTCCGATTTTATGATTTAATATGTTAATTGTTTTACTTCTTTTCAATGTGTAGAATGATTCTTGGATATCTTGTTGTGATTCAAGGATACACTTAATGATTTAGGATAATTTCATATGATTGATTGCTTGGTTTTATATGCCTAAAAATTGGATATGCCTTGTGATTTGTTCTTCGGATACATATGGTGTTTTAATTAAATTTGGATTCCTTTTGTGATTTGTACAAGGAATGGATATATGGGATGATTTTGATTAATTATTTGAAGCATAGTAAAACATACATAAGATTTAATTTGTGAAAACTTCAGATTAATATTGATGAACATGAAATATGTTGTTATGATTTGGTGAGTATGAATTCCCAAACCTTAGTACCGTTATCTTTTGTTTTATTTAATTTTGTTTATGTTTTGTCTTTTAATTTTAAAAACACAAATTCAACACCCTTTTTGAACTAGATTAGGATTAAATTAGCTTAGATATAAATTTGTTTTTTCAAAAATACAATTCTTTGTAGATTCGACCTCGCACTTGCAATTCATTACACTATAAACGATTCGTTCACTTGCGAGTTAAATAAATTTGCACAACAAGTTTTTGAACATTTCTCTGTGGTAAGTATAGTATAGTGGTAAGTATTCCCGCCTGTCACGCGGGTGATCCGGATTCGATCCAAAGGTCATTAGCGGCGACCTATATGTGGCCGCTATGGATGGGTCAATAGCTGAGGAGTCGCCGCTGATGAGGGGATCAATAGCGGCCACTTTTGAGGTCGCCACTATTGACAATTGAAAAATAAAAAATAATAATAATAATTAAAAAGGTCATTAGCGGCAACTTGTATGTGGCCGCTATTGATGGTCAACAACGGCGACTTTGAGGAGTTGCCACTGATGAGGAGTCAATAGCGGCCATTTTTTATGTCGCCGATATTGACGATTGAAAAATTAAAAAAATAATTAAAAAGGTCATTAGCAATGACTCCTCAGAGTGAGGAGTTGCCACTGATGAGGGGTCAACAACTGCCACTTTTGATGTCGCCGCTACTGACAATTGAAAAATTAAAAACATAATAATTACAAAGGTCATTAGCGGCGACCTATATGTAGCCACTATTGATGGGTCAACAACGGCGACTCCTCAAAGTTGCCGCTATTGACAATTGAAAAAATAAAAAAATATATATATATTACAAAGGTCATTAGCGGCGACCTGTATGTGGCCGCTATTGATGGGTCTATAGCAGCGCCTTTTGAGAGTTGCTACTGATGAGGGGTCAATAGTGGCCACTTTTAAGGTCGTCGCTATTGACAATTGAAAAATTAAAAAAATAATTAAAATGGTTAGCAGCGGCGACCTGTATGTGGCCGCTAATGAAGGATAAACAGTGGCGACATCTAAGTGTCACCGCTGATGAGGTGTCAATAGAGGCCACTTTTGAGGTTGTCGCTATTGACAATTGAAAATAAAAAAATTAAAAAAAAGGGTTTTATTATATACAATTATAGGCCAAACTTATCACTAAACTTTTTTTTGGAAAGAAATCACTCTGAGAAATTTCATTAAATTGATCATTGACAAAGCAATTGCTCAGTCAATAAAATATCTCTAATACAAGGACATTCTTCTAACTAGTCAACGTCATTGGCTTGTTTAAGGGCCATTTTTGCTAGCTCATGTGCCACCCTATTAGCCTCTCGAAATACATGATTGACTTGCCACCTCGGAATACATCTTAGGCATTGCCTAACATCATCAATCAAATGGCCAATCATACAATCATTCTCGTCCTTAGCTCGGATAGCATCAATAATTTGTTTAGCATCCCCTTCCAATATCAGTTGTTGCACACCCATCTCTTGGCCAAGGATAATCCCTAGATAGGCTGCCCGAGCCTCTGCAGCTTCTGAATCCCATAAGCCCATTCGCATTGCACTCTTCACCGCAAGGAAATTGCCTTCATGGTCTTTCAAGATAATTCCAAAACCCATCCTTGCAGCTCCCTTATCAATAGCCGCGTCAACATTCACTTTCACCCACCCACAAGCTGGTTTCACCTCATACAAGTAGTAAAAAAATTAAAATTAAAATTAAAAAGAAATTCTAATGAAATTATTGGAGTTGACTTTTTGGTGCAATGCTATTGAACCTACATATATAATAGAAAAAAGTTATTTCTCAAAAAGTCACCTCCAATAATATGTCATTATTAATTTATTTATTAAATTATTTTTTTTATTTTTTTCACTATGTCCAAAGACCTCAATATATGATTTTGATCCAAACCTTTCTCATAATGTCCATTAGTCCAATCGATCATAGAAAACCCCTTCAGAAATGATGTCCATGCTGTCCAAATGAATTAGTTTGATCAATCGTAAGACAATGAAATGATAGATCCAATTTGACATAATTGAATGTTCAATCGAACATCCAATTGCTCTTATTGCATTAGCTCGATTGATCGTGATAATCTCAATCGATAGATTCAAGTGCATTAGTTTAATCGATCCAATTTGACACAATTGAATGTTTGATCGAACATCCGATTACTCTTAGTGTATTATTCTGATCGATCATGATAAGATCAATCGATCGATTATTAGTCCGATTGATTGTGATAATCTCAATCGATCGATCTAAGTGCATCAGTGTGACCGATCGTAATACAATCAAATGATCGATCCAATTTAACACAATTGAATGTTTGATCGAATATCCAATTACTCTTAGTGCATTAGTCGTATTGATCATTAGTCCGATTGATCGTGATAATCTCAACCGATAAATCCAAGTGCATTAGTGTGACCGATCGTGATACAATCAAATGATCGATCCAATTTGACACAATTGAATGTCCGATCGAACATCCAATTACTCTTAGTGTATTAGTCTGATCGATCATGATAAGATCAATCGATCGATCATTAGTTTAATTGATCGTGATAATCTCAATCGATCGATCGAAGTGAATTAAATTGATCGATTGTGATACAATCAAATAATTTATCAAATTTAACACAATTGAATGTTCAATCGAACATCCAATTGTGTTTAATAAAAATTTATTAAATAGAAATTATTAGTTAATATTTTAATAATAAAAACATATTAAATGTTTTACTCATCGAACATCTAATTTGATGCAATATCCCCATCCATTAGGGTTTGGTGTTAAAATGTTAAATATATATTATCTTAAAAATTTAAGCTATTAATTAATTGTTAAAAAAATATCATGTGAATTATATTTTACCATCAAAATATCTTTTCTACCCTTACAATTGTTATAGTTTTCAAATTAAAATTATTATTATTTAAAAAAAAAAAAAAAAAACCTAAATAGCGGCGACTCTTTAGTATGGCCGCTAATTAGGCTCAATTAGCAGCAACCATTCAATGTAGCCGCTGATTGAGCGTCATTAGCGGCGACTAATTTAGTGAAATAGTTGGGTGCTAGGAAAACAAAAGTTTGGCGCCCAGTGAAATAAGGGCGTGATAGACAAAAAAATTTGGGAATAAAAAAAAAAAAAAAAAGAGCTTTTTTCAAGCAATTTCTTTTTCTCTGTTCATCTTCTCTCTTTCTTTTTCACACTCCTCTTCTCCTCTCTCGTTCTCCTCAGATCTCTACAATTCATGCTTGTGTTGGGTCTCTTCGAATTACCGGTAAAAACACATGTTTGGATTTGAAGAATAGAGTTTTTGGTGCCCCGGTTTTCGCTAGCGGTTTTCGTTGTAGTGGAGGGATGTTGAAGGGGAAGATTGGGGTTGGAGTAAGGGCAACGCTATAGGTGGGTGTAGAGGAATCAGAGCATTTGCGTGATTTGAAGGTTTTAAGGGGGCTTTTTGGGTTTGATGTGGTTTCAAAAGGGGAGTTAACGGAAAAGGGGTTTCTAGGGATGAGGAAGATGAAGCTTGTGTGTACGATTGGGCCGACGTGTTGCTCATTGGAGGATTGGAGAAGTTGGCATTGGGAGGGATGAATGTGTGATGTAGATTGGACTTATCATCATTCTATCTATTTTATCTTTATTAAATGTTTATTAGGTTTAAGGAGTTTATAATTAAGATTTTATCGGGTTTTGGGTTTTGGGGCTATATATATATATGCTTATAGCCTCCAGAAAAGACAGTTGTTTATTTATTGATATTAATTAATGAGAATACTCCGAGTTGAGTTTATTCCTCTTTTTCCTTCAAAATGTTAGAGAGTATCTAAATTTTCAAGAAGAGTTCTTAATCATTGATAACCTCAAGATCTAGAATTACTTATCCGATACTTTATTGTTGTTCTTCGCTGCAGCCCACTAAGTCGCGTTGCATCAGTTGGTATCAGAGCTAAGTTTACTTTCCATGAATAGGGAGGAGCAACCGCTTTGCAGACATGAACAAGGTGTACGTGCACATAGAGACAGCACGAAAGGAGCAACCGACAATTCGTTTGTGGCACATGGGTGGTGGACCGAATGGTTGCTGTCGCCAACCAATACCACGAGTTGCAGAGGCGGAAGGCAAATTTATCGCTAAAACTCGACAACACATGGAGGAGCAATTTGCAGCATTAGAGTATCAACTTGAAACCCTTGCTACCCAAATTTCCAACTTGTGTGGTCATAATGGGATTGGATCTAGAAACCCGTTTATAGAGCGCCGAATGCAGGGACGTCAACACCTTGTACAAGCTCATGCCAATTGGTGGGTGAGGAGGTTCAAACTTGATACACCGGAATACCAAGGTTGCTTGCAACCCAAAGAGTTCATGGTAACAGAGAAAAATAGAAAATTTTCACAAAAAGAAGTACCTAGAAAGATGACGAAGATTAGGAGTCAATCAGTTGAGCAGGAGGAAGATGAATTTATTGCGGAAGATTGCTCGATAGATTGGACCTCTCCACCAATCTATGACACCTATCCCGATGACGAAGTGAGTTCTATACATCAAGTTGATTTCCTTGGAATAGATGATATCTTGTCAAAAACTTTTAATCAAAGTTGTGATGAGATCTAAGGAACGTAGATGACTTTTTTTTTTTATCAAAAATTGAAGGAGTCTTTGTAAGTTCTTTGAGAATTCTCATGGCTTATGGGAAGGGTGAAGCACAAGAGAAGCACGACAAATTTACACAACAAAGTGGTGTGTGGGGCTTTCACGACAAACATCAAGGTATGTCAATGATAAAGAGCATCAAGTTTATTATGGGATATGGCCTTGTTGTGATCTTGAGGAATGGAGAATGGAACGAGTTGTCAGGGCCCCTGAAGGACCGTGGAAAAGACAACCCAAATTCGAAGGTGAATTCTCTCCAACCTAGGGAGGATGATGTAGATTGCACTTATCGTCATTCTATCTATTTTATCTTTCATTATTGTATTTGAATTTTGTTTTTTATCTTTATTAAGTGTTATTAGGTTAGGAAGTTTATAATTCATATTTTATCAGGTTTAGGGATTTGGGGCTATATATACATGCTTATAGCCTCCAAAAAAGATAGTTGTTTATTTATTGATATTGATTAATGAGAATACTCAGAGTTGAGTTTATTCCTCTTTTTTCTTCAAAATGCTAGAGAGTATCTAGATTTTCAAGAAGAGTTCTTAGATCATTGATAACCTCAAGATCTAGAATTACATATCCGATACTTTATTGTTGTTCTTCGTTGCAGCCCACTAAGTCACGCTGCATCAATGTGGCTCCGCTTAATATGTGTCATAATGGGAGGGAATGGCACTGGGATGTGATTAGGAAGATTAAGAGCTTGAATGAGACAAAGGAGTTTTGTGTTTCTGTCTTGATTGATACTGAAGGACGTCTGATTCATGTGGTGGATCATGGGGCTCCTTCATCTGTCAAAGCAGAGGTAAAATAAATTGAATTTGTGTTGTGGGGTAGTTTGATATTTAGCTAGGTTTGTTTGTTTTGTAGCTTTGTTGCCATATTGTTTAGTTTGAGATTCCTTTTGGAATAATTGTTTGTTGGATTCTTGATGTTGCTTGCAGTATCTTGGTGGTCAACAGTTTTCTGCTGTTTGGTATTTTCAATTTATGCTTGTTGATTGTATAGCAATGAAAATTGCTATAATTGAATTCTGTGCTTAGTATTAAATGCAATTGTGATTAATATTACACCCTAGTTTAGTGTAATATAGGTAGACAATCCATGCCAACTGAAAATGGGTTATGTTATTCCATTGATAGTATAAAACTTATTAAACAATTAAATAATTCATACTTAAGGAAGACGGGTCGTACCACATCTTAGTGGTTAGGTGGACAATCTGTGACAACCAAGATGAATTATTCTCATTCTTTAATAAGATGTTTTCTTGTTTATTTATAATATGCATAAAATGAATTTCTGGATTAAATATGGTTATCCATTGATGTGTGGATAGAGGTGAAGTCAATACCCTACTCTTTGATAAGCACAAAATGTTGCACATTCAAGCCCCTTAATTTGCATATGCCAATTCCTTAGCATTGTTATTTATTTGATTGCGTGTTGTTTTATTGTTTTCAGGTTTTAAATAAAGATGCAATTAATTCCATTGATTTTGGGCTTAAAGCACACTTTGAAAGACCTTGAAGATATGGTTAAGCTTAACCAATCATAATAAAGTACATATATGATATGGCTAAGTTTAATCAAATCAATGAAATAATTAAATCGAAATTTCTCTAATTGGAGTCAAAATCGGATTGAATTCAAATTTGGATTCTACACACATCTCCGTATTTTGACCATAACTTTTTGCTAAAATATCAGATTGAGATGAATCTAGTGGAATTGGAAAGCTAACTCAAAATGCTACCAATCAATGTGAAATTAGGATTTTCCTAATTCAGAAGTTTATTATGCCAAAATCATCCCGCAATAAAAGAACGCAAATCTGGACAAATCCTATTCTAATTTGTACTTGTTTAGTTTGAGATTCCTTTTGGAATAATTGTTTGCTGCTTGTAGTATCTTGGTGGTCAGCAGTTTTCTGTTGTTTGGTGTTTTGTTTTAGTTGTTAATTAAAGTCTTATTCATTAGGGAAAAAGATGAGTACACCCTCGTTTATATTTTGTTCAAAATGATAACATATCATAGAAAGATGCAATTCTGATGGATTTGTCTGGTTACCATATTGATTTCACTGCTTTATTGCATTCTTTCTTTGCATTTATATGCGAGTATGTGGGTTTTTTTTTTTTTTTTTTTTTTTTTAATCCTTCCATTGGGTGCATTNTTTTTTTTTTTTTTTTTTTCAATCCTTCCATTGGGTGCATTTTGGTTGGTTTAAAAATTACAAAAATAGGTCCTTACAGGGTTCTTTTACTTTGTGTTGATTTGATACCAGACTTTTTTTGTTTTTATCTATTTTTTTTTCATTTATATATATATTCATTTATAACATTTGTACTACTATTTCTTTATGGGTGTTTCTTTCTTGTCAGTTTGCAGTTTTTAAAATATGTTAATTTTACTTTTATCGTTTATAACATTTGTACTACTATTTCTTTATGGGTGTTTCTTTCTTGTCAGTTTGCAGTTTTTAAAATGTGTTAATTTTACTTTTATCATTGCTAGTGAATATGTTATGTATGTGAGTCTCAGTGTCATCTTCATGTTTCCTCTAGATGAAAGGAAAGAAACAAAGGTTTAATTCTTAGTTTGAGGGAACAAAATTCCATACTAGTAAAGCATAATACAATTTTTTTTTTTTTTTTTTAGTTTACATGAGCAACAAGAACATTTGACTAATACCTTCTTATGAATCATCCAAGTCATTAAGGTTCATATTTGATTTGTATTTATGCTTCTCTAGGCTATTGATATGTTGTTTAAGGGAAAGATAACAAACAAAAAGAATTGATCCTTTGGATATATGCCTTTCATGACTTCAGATCCTAGGAAATGATTTCATTAAGGTTCAGATCCTGATTTCATAACCTTCTTATGATAAGAACTTTAACCAGTTCTTTGTTTAAGAACTTTGAGTTAATGAACCTCTCTTGACATGTTTATTAAGTTGAGTAAACAATGAAAGAGAGTAATATTATATAACAATACTAAAATAGTTCATAACGTATTTTATTTTTTTGTGTGTTTGCTTCTTTTGCTGTATACATGAATAGGCCTATTGTCTATGTGGTGATCATTTGATTCTAATAAAACAAGTTTCCCTTTTTCACTTCTCAGGCTTTAGATTTCTGGCCAAACAGGAGCTCACAGGAAGATTTCGAAGGTTGTTGTAAGCTGATTATAGGAGATTGGTTTTCTTTATTTCTTGTAGAGGTAATACCCAATATGATTGTTGGAATTTTTGGATTTCGAGCAACAATTTATGCTGATATGGACAGAATCTTAAGGTTTTTTAGAGATCTTTATAAGCACAATTTTAGGGTTAAAATAGAGGACTTGAGGGTACTAAAAATACTAAGGAGGTTTTGCTTATAATGGTTCTATGTTCTCTACAAAATGGCAGGAAACTTGAAATGAAACAAACTTGAACTTATCTGCTTCCATTTTTTTTAGCATTGAACTTATTTGCTATTAGTTTTTGTTCTAGATATATTTCTTTCTTTCTTATTTGGGTTCAATTGGTGTATTAGATTTTGGATTAAAGTTTCGGTCAATTCTGTCATAGGAGCTTGATAAATCAACTTTGGAATGTTTGAGGTTGCAAGAAAAGAATATGGGTTTGGCCAAAGAGCTTGCAGCATTCAAATTGTGAGTGCATCTGCACTATGTGCAAATCAGTCTCTCTAGATTGTCTTTTTCCTGCCTTATTGCTCTCAAAATTTTCTGGTTGTCGTTGAGAAGAACAGATCAGAACTTTTCGTGCCTTTTGGTTTGCCAACCATTTGTTTCTCCTCAGTGCCTTCCCTTTGGTCAATGATAGAATGTAATTATCACATAAACATTGGAATATTCCATTTATTTTCTTATCCTGTTTGATTATATGGGAAAGTACTAGTTGCATGTGGCTTACTTTGATTTTTGTTTGGTTCGCTTTCTCCATGGGGCACAGGTCTGAGCTGAAGGTGGGAGTGGAACAAAGGTCTTCAACAAGTATATTTATGTTACTATAATTTTTATCTCTTTGCTTTCAAATGTCTGATATTTTATAGGTAGAGTTTTGACATGACATAATATAGTGACAGAATTGAATGTGTTGTAGATTGATGGGCTTCTAGCTTTTGCTTGTAGAGGAAGCATCACAAGTTGAAAGATCTGATCATCCCTTTCATTTAACTATAGTGTTTGTGGAAAGGAAGGTATGCAATATGTTGCTTAATATATATTATGTTTGCATTTTTCTTGCACTAGTATCTAACCCTATGGACATGTGGAGTTGATGCATACATGTTTAATTGTTGCTGATACTTATCCAAAATGCATGTGAGAAACATATGATTCTCATATACATACATGCTCAATTAAAAATGCATATGAGGATTAAAATCAACCATGAGAGTCACATGGGTTTTGAATAAATATTAGTTTAACAAAATGAGCTTGAGGAATTTTCTCAAATCTTATTTGGGATAAAACATTGTCCTACGAGCAATTTACAAGTTTCAAATAAGTCAAATTGAGTCGAGCTTTTCACTTATTTAACAGTCGAGAATACATTTGTATTTAAAATTTGTTTGTTTATTAAATAAAGGAGAATGCTATGTGTTCTCCTAGTCCTATGTGGATATTATTTTCTAAAAAAGCAAAACATAAACAATTTATTATTTCTCTCACTTGGTTCTTAAAAAATAATATATACCTAAGAGGCTAAGACTATGAGAACACTTAGAATTTTCCTTGATGTTTCTCTATTGGAAATGGGGTTTGCTATGGGTTCTCTTCGTAGTGTTCTCCTTGCGTTCTCACAGTCTTACGTAGAACATGATTTAAGAAAAAATAAAATTGTAGTGCCTTTTTTTGCTAAGATTAATTTTTATGAGTTAATAGTTAGATTCTAATGCTTTAAAACTTGTTTTTTGATTCAAAACTAAAACCTAAGGGTGGAAGGTTAACCTTTTAGGGATGGTATCACCCAAAATGGATTTGATCATCCTAAATTTGATGTTAATGCCTTAATTTTGGTGCTAATGCCTCACAAATTTAGTGCTAATACCTCAAATTTGGTGTTAATGCCTAAAAAAACCGGTAGTGGAGGTCATTACATTTTATTTTTTCTTAAATCATGTTTTACGTAAAACTGAGAGAATGCCAGGAGAATCTACGGGGAGAACCCCTATTATTTTCCATTGGAAATATTATTCCAATATGTTTACTTATTCTGATACTATGCATCCAACTTTTGGTTGTACACTTCTGAAAATAACCTAGCTAGTTGAATCTTCAAATGTAATATGTTGAGCTTGTATATTGCTTTCATGTAATGAATAATTTGAAACAGTTCAAATTTAAATTTTTGAAATTTTGCTAGAAATATTTTTATATATGACATTGAATTTTTAATGTTAAATATTACATAGATATATTTTATACTATTACACATAGGGAATCAAGCACGTGCATTCCCACTATTATATATAATAAAATCCATAATTAATTAATTTTTTAATTTTCTCATATTAAAGTCGCCGCTATTGACTTTTTATTTTTTTTTTAAATTTTTCTAATATCATTAGCGGGGACCACAAAGTCGCCTCTAATGATAGAGCAAGAGCAGCGACTCTAAGTCGCTGCTATTAACTTTTTCTTTTTTTAAAAAAAAATTCTAATATCATTGATATCGCTGCTAATGATAGAGAAATAGCGGCGACTCTAGGTCACCACTATTGACTTTTTAATTTTAATTTTTCTAATATTATTAGCAGCGACCCAAAAAGTCGCCGCTATTTGGCATTAGCGTCGGATTACCAGCGGCCACTTCTTGTTCATTAGTGGCCACTTTGGGTCACTACTAATGACCATTTTTTTTGTAGTAAACTAATTTTTGACTAGCAACGTAACAAAAAATGCTTCACATTCGGCTCAATAAAATGACTAGAGATTTGTTGAGTTGCTCCGGTGTACAGCAAATTTGCTAAGCACCGTAGCTCAACAAATCCTAATTTATATTATATTAATAATAAAAGTAATTTTACTCTCTTTTTTCTTCGGGAATAGGAAAAGTAGATAAATAAATAATATTTTAAATAGAAAAGTAAAAGTAAATAACTAAAATGTTGAGTCGGATATCAGTAATTTGAAAAAGTAGATAGCAAAAATTAAAAAAAAAAATTATGTTTTTTAGTTAAATTTTAGCTAAATATTTGTCGAGCCTGATGTGAGTAAGTGCGCTTAGGTAGTTGAATAGTTGTTATTTTGTTAGCAGTACTGTTAAACTTGTAAAAGGGCGATTGGTTTAAATGTAAAGGAATTCAGAACGCGNATTTTTTAATTTTCTCATATTAAAGTCGCCGCTATTGACTTTTTATTTTTATTTTTTAATTTTTCTAATATCATTAGCAGGGACCACAAAGTCGCCTCTAATGATAGAGCAAGAGCAGCGACTCTAAGTCGCTGCTATTAACTTTTTCTTTTTTTAAAAAAAAAATTCTAATATCATTGATATCGCCGCTAATGATAGAGAAATAGCGGCGACTCTAGGTCGTCACTATTGACTTTTTTATTTTAATTTTTCTAATATTATTAGCAGCGACCCAAAAAGTCGCCGCTATTTGGCATTAGCGTCGGATTACCAGCGGCCAATTCTTGTTCATTAGTGGTCACTTTGGGTCGCTACTAATGACCATTTTTTTTTGTAGTAAACTAATTTTTGACTAGCAACGTAACAAAAAATGCTTCACATTCGGCTCAATAAAATGACTAGAGATTTGTTGAGTTGCTCCGGTGTACAGCAAATTTGCTGAGCACCGTAGCTCAACAAATCCTAATTTATATTATATTAATAATAAAAGTAATTTTACTCTCTTTTTTATTCGGGAATAGGAAAAGTAGATAAATAAATAATATTTTAAATAGAAAAGTAAAAGTAAATAACTAAAATGTTGAGTCGGATATCAGTAATTTGAAAAAGTAGATAGCAAAAATAAAAAAAAAATTATGTTTTTTAGTTAAATTTTAGCTAAATATTTGTCGAGCCTGATGTGAGTAAGTGCACTTAGGTAGTTGAATAGTTGTTATTTTGTTAGCAGTACTGTTAAACTTGTAAAAGGGCGATTGGTTTAAATATAAAGGAATTCAGAACGCGCGTTGGAGTCAATTTTTAGTCTTTCAGCTGGGCCATCCTCGATCAAAATTACACATTATCTTGCGAACAAACCATTTTCATATTCAAGATCCCATTCGTGTTCATTCACTCATTCATCATCATTTCCAGCAATCGGACTTTCATATTTCATCCTGATACAATCCAGAAAACCCAAAATAGTAAGCTGTATCACGTTTGCTGCTGCATAGAGCTGAGCACAACCAATATTGCTTTATTAGCTAGGCAGGCCGGGCATGCGAAAATCTAGAGTGGAAAAGTAGACAGACACACATATCATACGAATAATGTTTGCCAATTATCCCCCGGTGCCATGGGGTGGGCCGGCTGGCGTTGGATGCGTCCCTGGTTGCCAAGGATAATCGTCATAAGTTGATGCAGCGGGGACAGTCTTCCTTGGCTTTCCTGCCACCATGTCGAAATATTTCAGAATATAGATTACAAATAAAGAACATACAAGGAACCATGCTGGCCGTTGAAATAGCTAGCTTTGATACCATATTAAACTAATGATGATGTGAAAATATTGAACGGAAGCAAGAGAAAGAATGAACAAAAAAAACTTTACGGGTGGTTTGGTGTTAGACACCTACGTCTACCTCTCGGAATACCCCTAAAGGCTATATTGTGCTCATTAACTTCTTTTTTTGTCTACAATACAAATGTCCTTATTTATAAGGTAATTTCTAAATACAAGTATGGTAATCAAATTTCCTTGATTTGATTACGATCCCAATATTTGATTATAATCAGCAGAATATATGATATTAACATAATTATAAAATAATATTTTTCATGTATTCTCACACAGGCAATTAAGGCAAAACATGAATAGGGAAGCGGCTCACCAGCTTTAAAAGTTTCATCCAGTTCTCTTGCTCTTCCTTGTGATGGTAGCGTGATAGCAGGAACAAAGAGTAAAACCCCAATAAGAAGAAGAGCACACTTCTTAGAACCCATTGTTGGATTTATGAACACCTATAGCTTCTATTTATCGAGTATTGAGACCCAATAATTTGGCAAGGATAACTATAGAGGAGGTCCCACCTTGGTACCATCTTATACTGGATTATTCCACATATAATTGTGATTCTAATCAAATCATTATCTTATTTATTTGTATTTTATTCACATACTACATTTTTTCTATAAAGAATGATAATTTGTATTGAAAATATCATTAAAAAAATAAAAAGTAATGTTTTACATACTCTTACTTTTCACACCATTTTTATGGGGTTTGCTAGGGATTCTTCTGAGTTCTCCCAAACTTATGTAAAACATGATTTAAGAAAAAATAAAATTATAGTACTATTTTTTTGTCAACAAATTAATTTTTATGAGCTAATATTTAGGTTCTAATGCTTTAAAACTTGTTTTTGGATTCAAAATTAAGACCTAAGGATAGAAGGTTAACCCTTTAGGGATGATATCACCCAAAATGAATTTGATCATCCTAAATTTAGTGCTAATACCTTAATTTTGGTGTTAATACCTCAAATTTGGTGCTAATACCTAAAAAAATCGGTGGTGGAGGTCACTATAATTTTATTTTTTCTTAAATCATATTTTACGTAAGTCTGGGATAACACTATAGAGAGAACCCTTAACATTTTCCTAATTTTTTTTTTCCTTCTTCTTTTCACCGAAAAATATTGTCTTGTTCTTGATTTCTGGAAAACACACCAAAAGTCTAACTTTCCTTTCTAATTGTTTTCCTATTTAGTGCCAATTTTGTCATTACCGCATGATTCACGGTAGAGATACCTTGGTTAACATGGATCCAGTCCAGTCCAGTCCAGTCCAGACGGACTGTAGAGGATCCCAGTCCAACTAATACACGGAATCTGGGTCCTACTTGTTGAAGACTTTTCAATAAAGGTGTTTAAAAAGGAGCTAAGTTTACTTGCCACCCCAGCAACGTCTTAACTTTTACTTCTACCCGATCGAGAAATGGCCTGCTCCGGAAAATGTGTATTCCTTGCACTGGTGACTGTTTTTTGCCTGTTATCATCCAACATTGAAGCAACACCAAACACCGAGGCTGAGGCTCTCCTCAGATGGAAACAAAGTCTTGAAAACCAAACATCTCTCCGGTCATGGACACGGCCGGCACCGTCGACGATCAACACATCAGGCCCATGCACGTGGTTCGGAATTACTTGCGACATGGCCGCAAGTGTCACACAAATAAACCTACCAAACGCTCAATTAACAGGTAATCTTAGTAGCTTAGATTTCTCTTCCTTGCCAAACCTCGTCAGCCTCAATCTCAGTTGCAACAGTATCAGTGGTCCAATCCCATCCCAAATTGGTACACTCTCGAGACTGACCCACCTTAATCTCTCCACGAATTTTCTTTCTGGTAGCCTTCCCCTTTCCCTCACCAACCTCACCAACCTTTCCTTGCTCTATGTTCCAAACAACGTGATAGGTGGAGAGCTAGACCCGCGTCTTTTCACTAACTGGACAAGGCTTGAACACCTTGGGCTCTATAACAACAATTTCACCGGAGTCCTGCCTTCAGAAATAGGCCTATTGACAAATTTGAAAGAGCTAGCTTTGCTGTACAATCGTTTCAGTGGTTCAATTCCATATGAAATAGGAAATTTGAAAAACTTGCATGCTTTGGCTTTAAGTCAAAACCATCTAACAGGTCCTATTCCTCCTTCTCTTGGTAACCTCAGCAAATTAACTAGATTGTATTTGCACCAGAATAACCTCTCGGGCCCCTTCCCTCATGCTATTCTCAATGCTCAAAATGTGATAGAATTGAGTTTGTTTACGAATCAGTTATCTGGTTCAGTACCTGAAGGACTAGCCAATCTCTCATCCCTGGAAACACTTGAACTTGATGAAAACAATTTCTCTGGTCACTTACCACCTCTCTGTCTACGATCACGTCTTCAGTATTTCACCGCATCCTTTAACAACTTCTCAGGTCCCATCCCAAAAGGCTTAAGAAACTGCGAAAGCCTCACCCATCTTTCACTCAATGACAACCGACTCACAGGAATGTTAGACCAGGACTTGGGAGTATATCCAAATCTCAATTACCTTGACTTGAGCTACAACAACTTAAAGGGGGTGTTCTCACGTAACTGGGGAGGCTGTAGAAAATTGACAGCCTTAAAACTTGCAGGCAATAACATCACCGGTGAAATCCCCAGTGAGCTTGGCGAATTGGATCAACTTGGGTGGCTTGACCTCTCTTCCAACCATATTGTCGGTAAAATACCGAAGAAGATGGGAAGATTATCGAATCTGATCTTCCTGCAATTGAGAGACAACCGGCTTTCAGGTCAGGTGCCACCTGAAATTAGTGGGCTTTCCCATGTGGAGGAGCTAGACTTCTCTGCCAATGAGCTGACCGGACAAATCCCAGAACAATTTGGGTTCTGCTCAAAGCTGCGAAATTTGCGCTTGAGCAAGAACTACTTTAATGGGACTATCCCAAATAGGATTGGTAATCTAGATCTGCATGGCTCACTAGATCTTAGTCAAAATTTACTCACAGGTGAAATACCTTTTGAGCTTGGGAATTTGATAATGTTAGAACACCTGAATCTCTCTCACAATATGCTCTCAGGTGCCATTCCCTCTTCGTTCAGGCAGATGACTGGCTTAACCACCATCGATTTGTCATACAATGAACTGGAAGGTCCACTTCCTGATAATGAATTCTTTCACCATGCTCCTCTGAGTGCATTCAGTAAGAACAAAGATTTATGTGGAGAAGTAAATGGTTTGCGGCTCTGTAATGTTGTATCACCGAAAAATGGTGCTCAAAGAAAAGTGCGGAAAGTGTTTGTCATTGTTGGAGCTTCTTTGTTTGTAATACTGCTAGCATTGGCTTTTGTAGTTTGGCTTTTTACTCTCTCCCGAAGAGCAAAATTGAGAAGCAACCCGGGAGAAGGTAAACCATCAAGTAATGGAAATCTATTCTCAATACTGAATTTTGAGGGGAAGATCGTGTATGAAGATATTATCAAAGCCACCAATGACTTCGACGACAACTATTGTATTGGGGTGGGTGGAAGCGGAAGAGTTTACAAAGCTGAGATGCCAACGGGACACGTACTAGCAATAAAGATAATCTCGTGCCTGGAAGAAGGTGAAGGGATAGACGACATGAAGATTTTCGAGAATGAGATTCGAGTATTAACAGAAATACGACATAGGAACATTGTTAAATTCTACGGTTTCTGTTCTCAAGTGCCACACAAGTTCCTAATTTATGACTACATTGAGAGGGGAAGCTTGGCTAGTATCCTAAGCAATGACAAAGAAGCCAAAGAATTGGGTTGGAGCAAACGGGTGGACATTGTCAGAAGCATCGCAAATGCTTTGTCTTACATGCATCATGACTGCTCGCCGCCAATCATTCATCGGGACATATCAAGCAAAAATGTGCTTCTCAACAGTGAGTTTGAGGCCTGCATCTCTGACTTTGGCACAGCAAGGATTATGAAGCCTGATTCTAGTGATTGGACACTCATTGCAGGCACATTCGGTTATATAGCACCTGGTACGCTTGTCGTGAACTATTTTTTTATTTTTTTTCCTTTCTTTTAAAACTCATTTAAGAACTGAACGTAGTTTTGAATGCCCTTCTTATTTGTCATTTGGTGGCAGAGCTAGCATACACAACGAAGGCTACTGAAAAATGTGATGTTTATAGCTTCGGCGTTCTGGCTCTTGAAGTGATAATGGGAGAACATCCAAAGGAGCTTCTTTCAGCTCTGAGTACCGGTGAGAAAAACATTGAACTTAAGGAAGTGCTAGATCAGCGTCTCCCACCTCCTGCTGCTCTGTCTGAGAAAGAAGTGGCTTCTGTAGTGAAGCAAGCACTTTCCTGCGTAAGCGGAACACCCAATTCCAGGCCAACCATGCGGTGGGTGTCTCAGGCAATCATGGAAGCTTAAGCGACTGTTGCTAGCTACTGCTGCTCCTGGCATCAATTGTCAAGAGAAGGAATTACTTGGCAGTAGCTAGTAGAAATAAGGATATTTAGATTGCACTCATAGTAATCTATCCAAGTCAAAGTCTTTAATTTTTAGTAGCACTAGGGTGCAAAAGTCATGTATAATAGTAAGAGTCCATAATGTCAATAAGGAGTCTATCATTTTATATAAATTGTAATATTTTCTATTTTAAGTGTCATTGAATAATAAAAACTTCGTAGAAAATTTTCCTCAAAGCTTCTGTTTGTCAAGAAGTCCACGTTCTCCCCAAGAAAATAAACGGGCACCTCTTTCTATTGTTATCTTCAAATTTCCATAAATGTGGCTCTGGAAGTCCATCCGTCCCCATGCACTAAATTAAAGATGGAGCCGGCGACTAGTATGGGCCTTTCACCGCTTTCTTCTATTTGGTTACCAGCGTTCACACGAAAACAGACCTGGAACTACAATTCCTTCAGCCAATAGTGTTCATGGGCCTGGTTGTCTTTACACAGATTATTAAAATCGTGGACGAAATTAGCTCTTGCACTTGACCAACTACCGCACCACTTGTTTCAAGCCTTGGCTGACTACGCTTGATATATATATGATTTTGTGCCAGTCGATCTTTAGAGATAGATAACAAGGCAGCAGCTTCGTGCGATCAGGGTAGAAGAAAAAAGAGAAAAAGGCAAATACTTCACTTTGTGGTTTTCTCACAAGCTACGTACCTTACGCCCTGCCTCATTGTGCGTGAACCACGAGTTAAATAGGGTCAATGTAAGGGACTTTACAAGTAAAATATTTTAAGCATATAGATAATACTGGGGAAGGAAATTTTGGGCTAATTTCTAATGGGGCAACACTTTAATGAGGCTAAGTGTATTTCGAATAAATTAAACAAATGGGCAACTCTTTGAAGATCCCTCCATTGTTATCCCAAAATTTCCTACTGTATCATTTGTACCAAGGAGTCTGGAAGTTCATGCCTCCTCTCATTGGGGATGGAAGAGGTGTTATAATATATGTGTTATGAACAATTGTTTTCTTTTATTTCTTCTTAAGTCCTTTTATTCTTTGATTAATATCCAACTAGTGGTTTCTTGGAAATTACTATTGTGACCGTTTGGTCATTAAAGACCATTTAGTTTTCCTATACATTTGTTGACCATGAGTGGTTAAACACTTAAACTCATTGATTTTCTTTACCATTTATGCCCTTGGTCATTAACATATATTTATGGCTTTTTTTATAACAAATCTTTCAGTTTTGATTGTTAGAGTTTAATAAGTTTTATGGACTTTGACCATTTGCTCATTAATAAGTGTTTTACCGTTTTCAGTCTTTGGTCATTATTTTGTTATTTATGACATTTTGGAGAACCACCAGCCCACACGTTTTCTATATATATATGTTACCAAAAAGGAGCATATGTGTGTGATCGCTTCTTTCGCTTAAAAGGCCTTGATATTTTACCACATTCTATTTTGTACAGTTTGTTTATTTTTCATTTGTTATTGCCCCCACTACCAACTATCTTTGGTGTTGCATTTCATCTACTTTGAGGAAAAAAGGTTGTTCTATTACTCTTCATTATTGGAAGTGCGTTCTTAACGAAAGTAGATGCTATAGTCTAATCCTGGGAGGTTGTGTGTCAAATGATCCGATCGCATCGACTTATACACTTCGGGAGGCACAAATTAACCTTTAAGGACAATGCTCTTGCGTGATTCTATAGCATATTGTGAGATCTTTCTATACTCGATTTTTCATCTCTTGTATTTTATTCATTTTATTGTTAATATTCATATTGTAATTATTTTATATCAATGAGAATTTGTGCACCATCCAAATTTATTTCCAACGATCTTAAAGGTTGATTCTAATGGTTGCACAAAAATTTTATTAAAATCATAACAATAGTAGTTAAACTTATGAGAAGTCAAATATTATAAGAGTTTGTGGTATTTAATTCACATATGAGAAAGATGAAATCAAATATTGAGTGAAAAGATTTTGTTATGAAAAAATCTGATAATTGATTATTTATCAGAAGAGGAGCTAAATTTCATGTGTACGTATTGGATATTTTGACTAGAAGAGTTTTTGATTATTTGACCTAAAATTGTGTTAATTTAATTTATTTGTCAAACAATCTTTTATTGTTGGGTTACTACTCTTATAATAAAAAGAGTTAAGCCTTTTTATGGATTTGTAGAACTTAGCATTTTTTTTTTTTTTTTTTGTTATTTTGTGTTAAGCTTGGGTAGAAAACATCAATGATAATTAATAATAACAAAAGTGAGTAGTTACTCATATTGTGATGGAGAAAATATATAAACATTGTTAATTGTGTGCAGAGAATACAATTTTGCCGAAGATTCTTGTAGGTAAGCATATGATAAGAGAAAGAGACATGGTGCGAGTATTGAGTCGATCGATTCTCACAACACCTAGTTGGTGTGTGGTGGCGACATTTTATTTTGGAAGATCTTGGAGTAAAGCTATTGGCTCCGCTGTGAGTTTTAAACTCTAATTGATAGGTCTTTTTTTTTTTTTTAAGACATAATATACATTTAATCTATTAAAAAGAAAGAAAAAAAAAAGTTATGTAAGTGCTCATTGATTGAAATAAAGCTGGTGAAATTTGTTTATAATTATATGAATATTGTAATTTGATAAGCAATGATCTTTTGTTGATTACTCTATTTCAAAATTGAAATAGAATCTAGCATTTATATTAGCAATGGCATGCTAGATAGTTGATTATTATTTGGTTGAGCCTAATACTTTGCATATTTATTGGAGCTCTAGTTGAAAAAGATTTATTTACTATCTTGAAAAAAAATTATCAATTGAGAGAAAAGAAAGAGAAAATGACATATCATACTTAAAGAAATATGAGCTCATAGAAGTCATTTCTTAAAGTACTTGTGAGCTATTAATGGAATTTTATTTTCTTGTGTTTAATTGGTTATTCCATTAATATTTAACATGATAGATTTATACATGTAAACTTGGCTACACCAAAGGAATTAAAAGAAATTAGAATATTGGAAAAAATTATGAATAGTATGATTGTCAATTTTTAGGCTATCTACCAAAGTGTGGGGAAGCCATTACTTTGTTTGTCACATTTATAAGTATTTTTTGGAATACCTTGAAGTGTGGGGGTATTTGGCAAATTTTAAGTTACCCGAACCTAAAATGAGGAAACTTAGTTTTAGAACCTATGATTTCGATTTTATTGGTTTTGCATGTAATAGTTCATGCTATAGATTCCTTACCATCAAGAGTTATGTTTTAAATTGCAATATTATTATTGAATCTAAAATTGTATTTTCCTTGAGCATATGTTTCCTTTGAAAATAAGGAAAAATAATTTCATGAATTTTCTATTGCTTCTTTTAAATTGTTGATGATGTGTAAAAATTGAAAAGAAGCAAGTGAGCTAGAATGGAAGGAATTTCGGTAATAATTTTATTGCTTATATATATTATTGATGATGATCCAATATATTATGGTGAAGTAATTATTCTATTTGATGTGTTTGTTTTGGTTAGAGGCTATACATAATGAATTAAAATAAATTATGTCTAACCATTATTGAGAACTCGTTGAGTTACCTCGTAAGACTAAACCAATTGGTTATAAATAAGTGTTTAAGAAGAAGCTTAAACCGGATGAAACAATAGATAAGTACATGGCAAACTTATTAGCTAAAAGCTATAAGTAATAAAGTAAATGCAAAATGTTGACTATTTGATACTTATTTTCGATTACTAAAATCATATATATTGGAATGTTATTTGCTATTGCTTATATTTATAAACTTGTGGTACATTGGAATGTTATTTGCCATTGCTTATATTTATAAACTTGTGGTACATCAAATAGATGTCAAAATTGTTTTTCTAAATGATGAAAAGATTTATATGAAGCAGCCCAAGGGACTAGTAATCCTCGGCCAAGAATATAAAGTGTACGAAATGGTGAAATCCTTGTATAGATTAAAGCAAGCTACTAAACAATAGTGTTTGACAAGGTGATGTTGTCTAATTTATATTTGATTAATGGTGCAAGTAAATGCATAGCAAGTTTTACAATAATGAATGTGTCATTATTTGTTTATATATATATATACATTGATATTGTACATGAAGCTAAATTATTTCTTGCATATAATTTTGATATGAAAGACATATTAAAGCTAATGTCGTAAAGTTATTAGAGATAATGATTGCATTATTTTATCTCATACATATTATATTGAAAAGATACTTAAAAGATTTAAGCATTTTAATTATCTGCCTATGTCTTCATCATATGATTCGAAAATATATTTAGTTAAGAATCATGGTGATCATGGTGTTTTGCAAGAAAAAATATGCACAAATTAATCATTGGTAACTTGATGTTTTGACAAACTATATACGTCCTGCTATTGCATATATTGTTAGCAAATTGAGTAAATATATTCATAATCATGGTATTGAGCATTGTGATGTTATCTCTAAATTGTTGAGATTCTTAAAGTGCACAATTAATTTTAGTTTGTCATATTGTGATTATCTTGCTATCTTGAAAGGATATTGTGATGCTAATTGCATTTTTATTCAGATGAGCAAAACCTACTAATGGCTATTATGTGTTTGCTCTGGTTAGAGGAGCTATCTCTTGAAAGTCCTCAAAGCAGACTTGCATAACAAGGTTTATTATGGAGTCAGAGTTAGTTGCCTTGGAGAAGGCAAGAACTGAAGATAAATGAGTAATGAGTCCATTGATAAATTAATTTGCTTTTATATGCTAATTCAATTCCACCTGTGTTTTCATTGTGATTGACAGACTGTCATAGCTCAAGCAAAGAGCAAAGCTTTATAATGAGAAAGTGCACAATATTGTGAAGCAGCTTATTGAGACCGGTATATGTCCATGGAATTTGTGAGGTCATTAAAGAATTCTGCAGATTCTTTGACCATGCCACTAGCCAGAAGGCTAGTGAGAGAAGCATCAAGGGGGATTGGACTGATACCCAAATTATGACACTGTGATTGATACCCAACCTCTGTGATTGGAGATCCCATGAATGAGGTTTAATGGGAAACGAAGTCACATGTGATCATGATATGTCACTACAAAAAAAAAGGGATTTAGCGATGGTTTTTTAGTGTTGGTTTAGGGCTAAAAACCGTCACCTTTAAAAAGGTGACGGTTTAATAGTGTCGGTTTTAAAAAGAAGCTAATCATGGGTAGGGAAAACTGGATTAGTGATGGTTTAGGCAAAACCGACACTAATTAGTGTCGGTTTTTCAAAACCGTCACCTTTAAAAAGGTGTCAGTTGAACAGTGGTATTGTTTAACCGACAACTTTTAGAAGGTGACGGTTAAACAAAAAACCGTCACCTTAAAAAAGGTGACGGTTTTAAAAAAAACCGTCACTAAATTAATTTTTTTTATTAAAAAAAATATATACATCAGTACCAAGCTTGCAAATCTGCAAGCTTCCAACAATGAAAGAAAAAGAACAAGAACAAGAAAAAAAAATAGGATGAACACCAACTAAGGATTAATCTACATATGAGACAAGAACACAAAATATGAAGAAACCAACAAGAGCATTAGAAAGCTCTGTACTTTTTCTCTCTTTCTCTTCAACTTTTTACTCATTTCAAGAAACCCAACCAAAAGGACAAAAGCTTTGTTTCACTTTCTGTTCCTTTCCTCATTTTCCCACCAACCAAACATATTCTAAAGAACAAAAAGAAAAAGAAAAAACAAAATACTTTGAAGAGCGCCTTGGGGAGCCGAGAAGGGGCAATGGGTTTTGGGTTTTTCTCTTAGGAGGGTTTTTTGGAGTAGGTTTGGGCTATCTTTTCCTTGGCATCTCCGAGCAACCAAAACAGAGAGCATAACAAAGCCCTTGCCTGTATTCTAAAGTGTTCTACAACATACTAGAATTAGAAATACCAACTAAGGATTAATCTACATATGAGACAAGAACACAAAATATGAAGAGACCCACAAGAGCATTAGAAAGCTCTGTACTTTTCTCTCTTTCTCTTCAACTTTTTACTCATTTCAAGAAACCCAACCAAAAGGACAAAAGCTTTGTTTCACTTTCTGTTCCTTTCCTCATTTTCCCACCAACCAAACATATTCTAAAGAACAAAAAGAAAAAGAAAAAACAAAATACCTTGAAGAGCGCCTTGGGAAGCCGAGAAGGGGCAATGGGTTTTGGGTTTTTCTCTCAGGAGGGTTTTTTGGAGTAGGCTTGGGCTATCTTTTCCTTGGCATCTCCGAGCAACCAAAACAGAGCATAACAAAGCCCTTGCCTGTATGACCCTGCAGTGTTCTACAACAGACCAGATCCGTGGGTTCGAAGCTCACCGGAATCCGGCCCTGCAACCTCGCGTACCCCGTCACTGCAATACTCACCACCACACAAACCAAACAGATTTGAGCAACACCAAACACACCAAAAGGCACAAAACATAAACGCATCGAAAGGAAAACACTAAAAATTCCAATTATTCCGCATCGTCCGTGTCCAATAGCGAGAGCCGCTTCTGCTTGAGTCGCTCCCTGAGCTCGCTCACCGTCTCCATGGCCACCGCGTGGCGCTCCTTGAGCTCGGCTACAGACATTCGTGGTCGCGCCTTGTTATGATCTCTGTTTTTTTTTTTTTTTTGGTTCTGTGGAGACAGAGAGCTGAGAGAGACGAAAAGAAAAGACAGAGAAGAAAGAACAAATCACGCGGGGGAGATGAGAGGCGCGGGGATTTAATTTTTTTCAAATTAGTGTCGGTTCNGATTTTTTCGACATGTGCCAAAAATAAAAATTCTTAGAATGGTTTAGTTCTAAGTGTATGTGCTCTTTATGGTGGAGCATGATAATTCTTGTAGAATTATGACTGTTGGTGTAGACAGTGTTTTGGAAAATTCTTAGAATGGTTTAGTTCTAAGTGTATGTGCTCTTTATGGTGGAGCATGATAATTCTTGTGGAATTATGATTGTCGATGTAGACAATGTTTTGTACCACATCCCAGGGCGTGGGGATGGGCATCGGTCAAGATGCGAACCTGAGGTCTCAGGTGGAGTTTTGCCAAGTTTTCGTCAAGGTGGAGTTTGTTAGGAATTGACTCAAATTGTCAACAAGTGTGAAGATAATTGCTGGATAATATAAATATTCAAGTTGGTGGACTCAAGTTATATTTATCTATAAGAGGATAATGTTAGTTTTAAAAGAAGTCCAAGAACAACCTGGAATTGGTTTTTTGGAGAAAACATGTGTGGATAAACATGTGGGTTACATGTTTATCTTCTTCATGGATAAGAGTTAGTATTCATGATGGTTTTGTTTTCCCTGCAACAATTGGATTTAAATTGTTCTCCTATTTTTGTGATTAAGCCTCTATAAAAGGACATGTAGTCCTTGGTTGAGGGTATCCGGGAAATCTAAATTGGTGAGAGCACTTTGTGGTATTTACAAGGTGTAGAGTTGTTCTTTACTGGGTATTTGAGAGGGACAGTTGAGTGGGGTGTACAAGGGGTTAAAGGGCTTGGGTTTGGGATATTAAATTTGAGCGGTTTAAGCTTGTACCATTGTACTCAATATTTCTCAATAATAAAGAAGAAGACCGGATCACGCCACGTGGACGTAGGCATATTGCCGAACCACGTAAACTATTTGTGTACGTATGTGATTGGTGTATGTTCTCTTGTGCTTTCTTTCAAACTTGTTTTTCGCATAAAGGACTGGTGGAAAATTGGTTGCCAATTAAATTACCAATTTTCCCAACACAAGATGCAGAGTGATTAAGGGTAAGATTAAAGCTCTTAATGGGTCCATAGTCCCTACTTGTTGGGATGAGATATTCTCTGCACACATTCTTAATGGACGCCACTTATGTGAGTGTGAAGGTGGTGCCACCTCCTATGAGACTTTGGCAAGTCTCTATAACACTCATGAAACCTAGAGGCGCATGGCCTGTATAAGGCGCCAACTCGCTATAGAACAACCCAATTTTCTTTTCTTTGATTTTATTTTATTTTTTGGAGAAAGTTATGTGGGTGATAAGTTTGATTAACTTGTGGATTTGGTTAAAAGAGTTTAACTCTACCACATTCATTAAGTTCTTACTTATTTATCATAAATGCGGTTAAAACTTTCGGGTACCACATCGATACATACTTTAAATCTCCTCTTATACTGTTGTTTGTAACATGTGGGGGATTGTTATAGTATATGTGTTATAAACAATTGTTTTTTTTTTAATTTCTTCTTAAGTCATTTTATTCTTTGATTAATATCTAACTAGTGGTTTCTTGGAAATTACTATTGTAACCGTTTGGTCATTAAAGACCGTTTAGTTTTCCTATATGTTTTTTGACCATGAGTGGTTAAACTCATTGATTTTCTTTACCGTTTATGCCCTTGGTCGTTAGCATATATTTATTGCTTTTTTGATAACAAATCTTTCAGTTTTGATTGTCAAGAGTTTAATAAGTTTTATGGACTTTGACCATTTGCTCATTAATAAGTGTTTTACGGTTTTCAGTCTTTGGTCATTATTTTGTTATTTATGACATTTTGGAGAACCACCAGCCCACACGTTCTATATATATATATATATATATATATGTCACCAAAAAGGAGCATATGTGTGTGATCACTTCTTTCACTTAAAAGGCCTTGATATTTTACCACATTCTGTTTTTGTACAGTTTGTTTATTTTTCATTTGTTATTGCCCCCACTACCAACTATCTTTGGTGTTGTATTTCATCTACTTTAAGGAAAAAGAGTTGTTCTATTACTCTTCGTTATTGGAAATGCATCCTTAACGAAGGTAGACGCTATAGTTTAATCCTGGGAGGTTGCATATCAAAGGATCCGATCGCATCAAGTTATACACTCCAGGAGGCACAATCAACCTTTAAGGACAACGCTATTGCATTATTCTATAGCTTGTGAGATCTTTCTATACTCTATTTTTAATCTCTTATATTTTATTCATTTTATTATTAATATTCATATTGTAATTATTTTATATCAATGAGAATTTGTGTACCATCCAAATTTATTTCCAACAAGAGGAGACAGGGATTGTGCTGTATCGGTTGTTGTTCTCATTGAACAAACTCATAGACACAAGTTGAGTTGGGATTGTCCTTGAAAGGTCAATAGAAAATGATTTTACTTTTGTATTTTTAGACAGCATAATAGCATGGGATGTGACCGACAAAGCTGATTGCTTTTTATATAATCATCTTGACCTTTTGAATTTAAGATCACATGATTTAGTAGTTGTATCTTTCATTGTATTTGAATATATTTAATGATCTTCGAATGCGTAAGATAAGATTGCATGCTTATCTTAAGAGTATCAATAACCATTTTTGGTCAAATATCCAAGTTACCCTTGGTATGAAGTTCAAATGAACTCTAAGTTGTAGGTCTCGGATATGACACGTTTGAGACCTCTTAGGGTTCTCAGTCGTAGGTCTCGAATTTATAAATCTAAGACCTTGTAGGTCTCGGAGGTCGTGGGTCTCCGGCCTAGTAGTCTGAGGCCTTTCCAGTTACTGCCTTCTTGGGCTTAGATGGGGCCCAAGTCCTGTTGGGCGTTGTAACGGTCGATCCATGACCCAACATCTCTCAAATTATTATTATGTGGAAGTAGGTTTTTTCTTTTTTCTTTTTTTCTTTTTTTTTTTAATTTTTTTACAAAATGGGAGAGGGAAAAGGGGGAGATTAGAACATAAGCAAAAACAAGTAAAGGGCGGGCAACCCACATAAATATAAGCCCCTAAACAACCAGAAATTAGTGTAGAACCAAGCGAAAATTGGTCAATAAATGACCTAGCCCAATGAGCAAACAAGAGCGACCACAAATGACAACTAATAGCGACTAAGTAAAAGACTCTGAAAGAGAGACGAACTTCGAAAGACCTCTCTGCCCTTTTTGAATTTCTATAGCCATTATGCCATTTTGAGCTTAACAATCATTGAGTCCATAAAATAAAATTAATATCCCCTTCTATAACGTGATCTTGTCAGCCTTAATATTGTTTGGGTGGAAACTACTTTTTCGAGTTTTGAAATTACACTTTAAAATTCAAAAACTTTCCATTTAAAATATTTTACTTTCAATTTTTTGCAGTGTCCAATTCCATTAGGATTTTATGTTAAATCCTATAAAAATTGTAAGTGTTTTTTTTTTCTTTTTTCTTTTTTAACGGAAATATGAGGATTTCATTGAATAAAGATTACGAGTATAAAGCTTTTACAAAGCAGGGCAAAAAACTCTTATAGCACAAAGCATAAAGCTCTATAAAATCATAGTCACATGCTATAAGGTTACAAAGTCATATATACAAACAAAAATTCTTACAATCAAGTACTATTTATGACTTCAATATTCCGTTAACACATGCATGTACAAATACTGTTAAAGAGCAGATCTACTCCAAACAAACTAGATTTAAGACATTGGTAGCCAAATTTTCTAACAAAATTTATTTAAACCGGCCATGAGAGATAACCCATCATACCAAAATATCCAGGCCGTGAGAAATAACCAATCACACCTAATTATTCCTCATCGCTCATGAGGGCAGATCTAGAGANAAAAAAAACACAAATAAATAACTAGCAAGCAACAGCAGCAGCCAAAAAAAAAAAAACAAAAAAAAAACCAAGAAAATGGGAGGGTAGGAGTGAGGAGTAGAAGGGGAAGGGGAGAGGAGGAGGGAGCATATGTTTTATGAGAAATGTCCCTATTTTTTTAATAACAAAAATTGCAAAAATTCAAGCACAAGTATTTTTACAAATTTTACTAAATATTGATCAACGCCTGAATCTTTGTAATTTTTTATTTTATAATAAAAAAAGAGGTACTTTGGATTTTTATTTTTAATATTTAACAGAAAATCCTAATGGTTAAGTGGTTACATTACAAAAAATTGAAAGTTCAATACCTTAAATTGAGAATTTTTGAACTTTAAGGAATAATTTCAAAACGTGTCGAAGTTCAGTAGGATTTTGTAAAGTTTCCACTATTTTTTATTTATTTTTAATTCTTTTAAGCAATGCAAGGAAAGGGTAAAACTCAGTATATGAGTGAGAGGTCATGATTCGCCACAATTTATCTTTTATTTTAATTAAATACTTTATTTATCGAGCCTTACCCACTAAAAAAGAGTTTAAGTTCACACGTTAGACTGATTTTATATTTATTCGTATTCTTAAAATAAATTGTGTCTAGGACAAAGTATGCAAAAACCTTTTTTTTTTTTAATGTTATTTTAGAGGTTGTTACATGAATTTAATGAAATTAGAGTCATTAAATTATTGCTCCACAAATAAAAATAATTGATTTTCACATCCATATTACTCACTCTTTATGATAACGGTTGGCACGAGGCTAACCTAGTAAATGGATTTAATAGAAATTAATTATATTTTACAGTAGAAGTTAAAGATATTATGAATCAGTTTATTGCTGACGTGTTAACTATATAAAGCAAGACCAAATGAAAGAGAAAATAATAAAATTTTCATATTTAGCTCATATTCTCTTTCAATCAATCATTAGATTTGTAGATTTACGTGGATCATACATAAGTTAATGATGAACCCTATAAATCTAATGGTCGATTGTAGAAGAATATGAGTTAAATATGAAAAATTTATTATACCCTATATTTCTTAAAGAGATGTGATATCGCCACAATATAGACCCAACAAAAACCCAACTTTTTTCATACTTTAGACTCAATTTATAGTTTGAGGGATGATAGGGACCCAACTTTTTTGTTCAACTTTTACCTTTTTTATTTTTTTTTAAAAAAACAAAGTAAAAAATAAAAAAAGTGTCTAAAGCAATAATATATATTTTTTGTCATTCTTTTTATTGGTATTTTTTTAAAAATGAAAATTGCATTTTTCTAAAGAAAAATGGTCATTTTTTATTTTTTACTTTGTTTTTTAAAAAAAAAATAAAAAAGGTAAAAGTTGGGCAAAAGTTGGGCAAAAAAGTTGGGTCTTTAACATTTTCCTTATAGTTTAAGGCTCTCTCTCTTCCACTGACATGTTTTTTTATTTTTATTTTTTATTTTTTTAAGTTGGCACTTAAAGGGAAAAGTTGGGTCTTAATTAAGTTTAAGTTTTGACTTTATCATTTATCTTTCTCAAAACAAAAGGGGGTTAGCTAGGACCACGCCTAATGAAATGGAAGTCACTAGTTCGAATTTCCTTCCACTCTTGTGCGGACATGTAAAAAAAAAAGGGAAAATACATTTTATCCAATAAACTATTCACCTATTTACACTTTTAACCCCGATATTAAAAAGTGACACTTTACCCCCAAAATATCTTACATTAATACTTGACCCCATGAAGTGCACTTCAACCCCTAAGTATTTTGAGTTGACACTTTACTCCTCGAAGTAACTCAGTTTTGGAGGGTAAAGTGTCAATTCAAAATACTTTAGGGGATAAAGTGTACTTCATCGAGTCAGGTGTTAATGTCAAATACTTTAGAGGGTAAAATGTTTATTTTTAAATATTTGGGTTAAAAGTACAAATGGGTTTGGGGTATATTTTCCGGATTGGGATCCCTGGCCATACTGCCGAAATTGCCCATCAACTTTTTCTAAAATCCTTACCATCCAATAGCTACCAATGTGCCACGTGTCCCACTAAAGGTAAATAATAAAATATTATTTATTTTTTAAAAACAAAATATTAAAATATTAAAATTAAAAAACTGAGTGGCTGGCCACCCCCGTGGCCTTAGGGGGTGGTTTGGCCACCTCTCATGGTCAAAACCCAAAAATACCAAAAAATACCCAAAAATTAATTTTTCGGTTTTGGCCATGGGAAGTGGCTGAACTACCCCCTAAGGCCATGGGGGTGGCCAAAGCCACCCCCAACCGGCCCTTAGGGGTGGCTTCCGCCACCCCCATGGCTCAGTTGGGGTGGCTGACTATCCAATTTTTTAATATTTTGTTTTATATTTTCTTTTAAAAAAAATAAATAATATTTTATTATTAATATGTAGTGGGACACGTGGCAGATTGGTGGTTGTTGGATGACATTAGATAGTCCGAATTTGAGAAAAAACTAATGGACAATTTTGGCAGTATTGTCGGGGATCTCAATCCAATTTTCCCCTAAGAAAACAAAAAGAAGGAGAGAGAATATCTATTGTGGCAACGCTTTCGGTCCGGAAACAGGGGTTCGAGAGACCACAAGCCAAAGCGAATCTCTACAAATATATTCTTTTTTCTTTTTCTACTTCTTCTTCTTTGTCTTCGTGCGCTCCACGGTTTGGGGTGGCCGGCCACCCAATTTTTTAATATTTTAATTTTCATACTTTGTTTTATATATATATTTTTTAAAAAATAAATAATATTTTTTTTATTAATTTTTAGTGGGACACATGGCAGGTTGGTGGCTATTGGATGATATTAGATAGTCAGGATTTGAGAAAAAACTAATGAGCAATTTTGGCAGTATTGCGGCTATTGCCGGGATCCCTATCCATATTTTCCCCCTAAAAAAAAAAAAAAAGGAGAGAGAATATCTATCGTGGCAACGCTTTTTGGGTCCGAAAATAGGGGTTTGAGAGACGACAGGCCAAAGTGAATCTCTACAAATATATTCGTTTTTATTTTTCTACTTCTTCTTCTTCGTCTTCGTGTGCTCGACGGTTTGGGGTGGTTGGTCACCTAATTTTTTAATATTTTAATTTTCATACTTTGTTTTATATTTTCTTTTTAAAAAATAAATAATATTTTTTATTAATCTTTGGTGGAACAAATTGTAGATTGGTGGCTATTGAATGACATTGGATGGTGAGGATTTGAAAAAAGTTTGATAGGCAATTTTAGCAGCAGTATTGCCGGGATCCCAATCCATATTTTCCCCCTAAAAAACAAAAAAAAAAACAAAAAAAAACAAAAAAAAAGAAAGAAAGGAGAGAGAATATCTATCGTGGCAACGCTTTTTGGGTCCGGAAACAGGGGATCGAGAGACGACAGGCCAAAGCGAATCTCTTCAAATATATTCTTTTTTCTTTTTCTACTTCTTCTTCTTCGTCTTCGTGCGCTCCACGGTTGGACGGTTTCGATCTTTCGCTGCTTTCTTTTTCTAGTATTTCTGCGAGTACTCGACTGGAGGAGGGGGATTTGGAGTTCCTTTCTCTTTGTTAGGGTTTTGCTTGCTCTCTCTGTCTCTCTCTGTTTTGGTTTTTGCTTTCTTTTGGCGTTTTTATTGGACTGGTCAGCAAAGTTTGACGCCATGAGGAAGAAGCTCGATACTCGTTTCCCAGCTGTAAGTCTCTCTCCCTCCTTCTCCCTCTCTTTCTGTTAGGATTCTAATTTTGTTTTCATGGCCATGTTTTTCCTTTCTTTTCTTTGTTGAGTGGAATATGTAAACACATAAATACATATGAAGGTTTACTCAGGTTATGCGAGTTAAACTGTTCTCGCAAGTAATTGAATGGGTAATCTGATTCTGATTTTTTGTTTAATATACCGAGCAAGATTTTTTTTTTTTTTTTTTCTTTTTCCTAAAGTTAGTTGTATAGCCAGTTAGCATAAGGTTGTGGTGAATTTTTGTAGTATTTAGGTTACTAAGAGGTTTCTGTGCTCTTGTTCCCCATGATGGTGGAAGCATAGTAGTGCGACACGTCTAAAAGTTACTCTCACATTGGGAGAGTTAAGACTGTAAAGGTGTTGCATGGGTAGTAAGTTCCACATTGGTTTCTAAGACTGAGATATATAAGTGATTTCAAATACCTCTAATTATTATTTTAACCAGTGTTTTTAGGATAATAGTATGCATGCGGCTAACACGTTTTTGGGTCATCACAAATGGTAGCTAGAAATACTATGTGATATTGGGGACGTTATAATGTGATGTGGACCATGAAGAAGATGTCAAGAATTTGGTGGGAGAGATTGTAAAAGTGTTGCATGGGTATTAAGTCCTGCATCAGTCCTTTACTAGTTGAGATTGAACTTTATAAGTGATTTCACGAAGATCTACTTATTAGGATTGACAAATTTTTATGCGATCCGCAAACTCGACATGAACTTAACACAAAATTAACAGGTTAGGGTTGAGGGGTTTAACCTATTTAATTAAATGGGTTGAGTTATGATTAACTTATATCGTCTTATACTCATGCCTCGACACGACCCGAACCCAACACGCAATATTTAGGGTTGACAATTTTTGATACTACCAATGAACCTGACATGAAATTAGTGAGTTAGAGTTGATGGGTTTGATTTGTTTAATTAAATTGGTCGGGTTAGAGTTGACCTATGTAGTCTTATAGTCATGCCTCGACTTTGCCGTTCGAACAAAAATTGCCACCCCTACTAATTATAACTTTGACTAGTCATTTTGAAGTAATAGTGCATATATGGCTAGTGCTTCCATAGGTCATGAAAAATGATATCATAATACTATGTGATATTGGGGCATTGCATCGTGATGTGGACCCTGATGAAGACATCAGAGATTTGAGTAAGAGAGATTGAGACAACTCAAAAGTTAGTCCCACATTGGTTGGTAGATTGGGAAGGTATTGCATGGTTGCTAAATCATACTTTGGTTCTTTAGTAGATGAGATTGAACTTTAAAAGTGGATTCCTTCCACTTTTGAGGTCAAAGAGACAATGGGGAGTCAAGATAAATTGTGGTGGATTCCTTCCAAAAAAGGAACTTTTAAGGTCAAAGACTTCTTCAGAGCTTTAACTAGGGTGGAAGGGAGAGGTTTTCCTTGGAAAAGTGTCTGGAGGACCAAGTCTCCCCCAAGGGCTGCGTTCTTTGTGAGGTCGGTAGCGCTCGAAAAAATTCTTACTTTGGATAATCTAAGGAAGAGACAGGTAGTTGTCATTAATAGATGTTTCATGTGCAAGAAAGATGGAGAATCGGTTGATCACTTACTCCTTCATTGTGAGGTGGCCCATGCTTTGTGGTGCAATATGTTTAGTAGGCTTGGCCTTTCTTGGGTCATGCCTAGTAGTGTTTTGGATCTGTGTGCTTGCTGGTGTTCCTCTGGCAGGGCTAAGAGTGCCGTGGTTTGGAAGATGGTGCCTATTTGTATTTTTTAGTCTATTTGGAGGGAGAGAAACAACAGGTGTTTTGAGGACTTGGAAAGCTCTATGGATGAGATTCTAGCCTCTTTGTTGTTTTTCTTATACTCGTGGACTATGGCTTACTTGTCCCCTTTGTATCTTAGCTACGCGGATTTTCTTTCCCGCTTTATTTTCCTAGCTAGGAGTTCCTCTTGTATATATCCTATGTACTTTTGGGGCGCCTTCGCTTTTTAATAAATTTCTTTTGACTTATCAAAAAAAAACTTTAAAAGTTATTTTTGGAAGACCCATAGACATCGGTGACAGAGTCGCAGAAGACTGTGGTGAAAACATTACATATTTGGATATCGGCATATCATAGCTTATTTAGTTCTAATTTTGCAGCGTTTTTGACTTTATGTTCTTTTTCTTCATGTTAGGGGTTCTCTTGTATATTCCATGTGTAATAAGGTTGCACCCATCTGTGCTTTATTTATAATATGATTACTTATAAAAAAAAGTTATGCTGATTTTCTTGTTCTTTTTTCTCATTCTAATTAGGTGTTTTCTCATGTGTACTTTCTATGTATCTGAAGGCACCTTAAACATTTAATGATATTTCTATTACTTATAAAATTAAAAAATAAAAAAGGCTTTTCCTATGTTCTTAGAATTAGAGTTTTTTTTGTTGTTGGGAGGAAGGGGTGGGGTCAGGAGTTGAATTTATGTGTAGAGTGGGGAGGTTCAATCAGATCATTTTTGACCCCAATGCTAACTCCCATTGGCGTGCAAAATCCCCTGTTGACACTGACCTGCCACTTGTCGGTAACTAGTCACTGAGGTAGTATAGGTTAGAGTAAGGTAGGTTGGGTGGGTGAGAGAGAGTTTTCTCACCCCTACAAGGAGTGTCATGAAGGGATAATGCCAAGCTTGCCCTATGGAAAACTTGGTAGCAGAGGTTTTATTTTGAAATGATCTTACATCTATTATGAGATTGCTTTGTTGTGTTTTGTGCCTAAGTGGGCATACATACATATATATAAATATTTGTGACCCTACAAAGAGTCAGTCAATAGGTCTTCATGTGTATGTGTTTATCTGTGTTACATTGGGCTTCCGTGAATGCTTGATATTTTTTTTTTTTTGTGGACTTCTTGGACAAAGAAGGAAGATCTTAGGTTATTTTGATTTCTAAGTAACGGCATGGTGTTAGACATAACCATCCTCGTGAACATGTCATGCCATTGATGTATGATTGCATCTTTTACCTCATTGTAAACTTGGATGCAACTTGAGGTTGGATCTCCCATAATCCCATTGTTAGAAGTGCTCTGTACTTTTGATTTCTCATTCAAGTTCCTGCTAGTTTATTAATTTCAAAGATGCAATGTATGGTAATTGCATACACTTTACTGTCTTATGGTACAGTAAAGCTCAGTGATTTCTAGGGTATCTGCTAATGAATCAGCTTTGCCAATGCAGAACTTTTTTCATCATCACATTTCTTTAAACCTTATGATTTTAACTTTCTCCTCATGGAGGGAAAGGAACGATAGGTGTTTTGAGAATCGGGAGAGGAGTTTGGAGAAGATTAAGTCTTTATTTTTCAATACTTTGCATCTTTGGACAGCTGCTTATGTTTCTCATTTGGTGATTAGTTTTCATGATTTTCTTTTTCTTTTTTAGGTGGCTTCGCTTGTATATTTCCTGTATACATGGGGTGCCCTACGCTTTTAATAATATCTCAATTACTTATTAAAAAAAAAAAATTAACTCTCTTCCCAATTAAAATTATGAATGAACTCTAGCCAGCAGCACCTTTACTCATCACCATTATCTTATGGACAAATTATAGATTTTCTGCTGTACAAGTAAAATTATGAAGTATCAGCTCTTTATATGTGTTTTTTTTTTTTTTTCTGCATTAGTTATTTTACTTGTTCATATTTAATCTTTTTTATTCAGAAGAGAACTTCAAGAACATAGTTAAAGGACTTGTGTTCTCGTACACAACCATTTGCTTTCCTACTTGGACTCCCTTTTCTATATTTGATGCTTTGGTAGGTAATAAGATGGTTTCACATAGCTAATTTCCTGATGTTGGAATTCTCTGTTGGTACACAGACAGCTATTTATTGATAAATAGCTATGAGCAGTCAAAGACATTTAATATTGTACATTGTTCTCTTAGGGTAATTTTTCTAAATAATCCCGAGTTAAGATGGTATGTCGCATTGCTATGGGTTGATAATTTAACCGGCAATTTATGTATAAAATATTTGCCTCAGAGCAAACTTACATAACCTGAGTGTTGAGTTTGGTAAGTTCCCCTCTGTAATCTGTTTTAGTTAGCCATAGTGGGCATCATTGAGAATGCTCTGGTTCTCTACTTTTTGTATTCTCTAGATCATGGTTTGGAACCATTGACCAATGTTGTACCTGTTATAGAGGGCATTAAGAACTAGTTAAGTTGATGACAGTACTTTTTTACAAAAATGGAGGTTTGTTGCCTCTAAAGGACCTCGGCAATATGATTGTTTTGTCCATGATCTTTCTTTTTCTATATTTATTTGCTTTTTTTTTTTTTTTTTAATATTTCAGCTCCCTTTATTTCTAATTCCTATATTTCAGCTCCCTTTATTTCTCATTCCTATGGGTCTTGAGTTCTGTTGATGGTCGTTGGCTGGGAGCTGTGGCCGGCAATGAAGCTAAAGCTTCACACTGGTCGACTTGCAATTACACAGCTAAGTTCCAATTATATGTTGATAAAAAGAAAAAAGAAAATCCCCCAAGAAGGTCCATGACAAGTCATTTTCAGATGCTTCTTGCATGGGAAAAGCCATCTAGATCGATCAAACAAAAAGCTGCTGATCTTGCTTTGTCATCCATGTTAACTCTTCTACATATAATTGTTCTTCAAGTCAATTCAACTAAACCATAATCCTATCAGTATGCTGTTGTCTTTCATGGCTAGTTTTACATTTTGCTCTATCTAGAAGTATATCCTTTCTTAGGTCCTTCCTCTTATTTTGCTATGATAATTTTTTGGGGTAATTACCTTTTGCTGCCATCAACTACAACATTTTGTCACTTTGCCTCTATGAACTGGCAACCCTACTGTCCGACCCTATCAAACTACCATTTTGTGCCCAAAACCTCCCTCCCTCGGTCAAAGGCGTTAGCTCAGATGGTCAAAGTCACAATGTGTTGTAGTTCATGGAGGCAAAGTGACAATGCATTGTAGTTCATGGGGGCAAAGTGACCAATTGACCGCCTGAGTTAACGCCTTGACTGATGAAAGGGTGGTTTTGGGCACAAAATAGTAGTTTGATGGGGTCGGGTCGTAGGGTTGTCAGTTCATAGGGGTAAAGTGACAATGTGTTATAGTTGATAGAGGGAAAAGGTAATTACCCCTAATTTTTTTCCATAGTCATACCTTCCTCTTATTCACTTCTTAGCTTCTACTTGACAGTTGCACCTTTACATTGCTGCATTTTAGGTCTTTCACTCATCTTGTCCCCTTATGATCCACTCTTAAATGAATTGCTTCATTATCTTTCTTTCATTGTGTTGCCACTTATTCATTGTGACATCCTTATTTCAGCTACTTTCTTTTTTTCCCCCTAAAGAAATTTGCTGTTTCATTATTGTTTAACACTAGGTTTTATGGGCTTCAAAAAAACCCTCGGTTTTATGGAGAATAACTGGTGTTGTAGCAGTTCTTAAATTTTTCTTTCAACTTAGGTTTCTGCTATACTTCTCCACTATGTAAAAATTCCTTGCCAATCTGCAAATCCTTGTGAATAATTGATCTAAGATAAAGAAAGTGGTCAGTTTAAGGTATCGTTGGTACTCAAGTTTCAAGAGACCATCGTTCCTGTTCCTCTTTCCAAAATTGGTCATATACATCTTTTAAGATTTACTTGATCAAAAAAAAAAAAAGATCTACTTAATCAAAAGCCTTTGCTTCTACAGTGTTTATCTGTAACTCTAACTTGGAAAGACCCTTACTTGATTGCATTAATTAAAATTATATCATCAGTGAACAGCATGAGAGAAATTAGGCAAACTTTACATCAATCTGAATCTCCAAAACTTTTAGGTGGCGTAAAAGTAGCATGTATATGTTGTAATACTTGACATGGATCTGGATTCTGGCATTGTGCTGGGCGAGTGACAAGTGCTTTTGGACTCAGTCCAGTGGTCATCCTCATTATTGCCTTTACTTTTTCATTTATGCTTAAATGTTATCCTTCTTTCTCTTTCTAGATGTGTGGTAATGACATCTTTATGGTGTGGCTTCGTTAATTGAATATTCAGTTCATCTATACCGATGGCATTCTTTCATTGCAGTGGATTTTTAAACCTGTTTTGGTTATCTGATTGATATAATTGTTTCACAGGCTCGGATTAAGAAGATTATGCAAGCTGATGAGGATGTTGGGAAGATTGCCATGGCTGTGCCTCTTCTAGTTTGTGAGTATTTTTTTAACGTCTGTAACACTTTTTGTTTCTTTATATATATATATACATCTCATTTATTTATAATTCTTTCTTTAATGATTCTTTCGGTAGCAGTTCACAGATTTTGTTTCAACTTCAACATTTCTCCTTTTCTTTCTTCTTTTTTGTTAAAATTTATTTTGTGACAAATAATATTACGGTTGCTTTATTATTTAAGATACTTATTGCATGTGGTCAATGTAATCTGTAGCTAAAGCTCTGGAACTATTTCTGCAAGATCTATGTGATCGGACATATGAGATTACACTGAAAAGAGGAGCAAAGACCATGAATTCTTTGCATTTGTAAGTGAAATTTTCATTTATTAACTTTTAGGTGGTAAGTATCTTGTTTGGGCCTAGACGTTGATTAACTTTTCACAGTTCAGCAAGTGTAAAACCTTTCTTGACTCTTTTTTTTCAAATACCGTTGCACCTAGGGGTGTTAAGTGAGCGAAGAGTTTCGCGAGCAAGCTCGGGCTCGGCTCGCATAAGCTCGGCTCGAGCTCGACTCGAATATTAAATGAAGCGTTTCGCGAACACGAATCTTGGCTCGAATATTAAACGAAGCAAGCTCGGCTCGACTCAACTAAGCTCGTGAGTAGCTCGTATAAGGCTCGAATTGGTAGTTGTTCACATAATTGCTCATATTAATATTAAAAATTGATTTTTTTTTTCTTCTAATATGCATCATTTTATAAAATGATGCATATTATCTCTCTTTGAAACCAAATGTCTTGTTGTATTGACAAAAACTCCATACTCTGCTAGCCAGACTAAGCAAATGCTCATATGCAAACTACCTTCTTGAGCCGTTTAAGAGTACATAAAGTTTAAGTCTATAATAAAAAATTAAATTAATAAAAAATAAATTAAATTAAATATAAGAGTTAGCTCGCGAACTGGCTCGGCTCGGTTCGACTTATTATGAGCTCGAGCTCGATTTTGATTTTTTGGCTCGTCCTTAAGCTCGGCTTGAGCTCGAGCTCGAATAAAATTTAAACAAGCCGAGCCCAAACAATGGAAGCTCGCTCAAGCTCGACTCGTTTACACCCCTAGTTGCACCTCGGTGCCTTGATGGTCATTAATTAAGAGAGTGTCTCAAATTGTAGTATTTGTTTTACTTATAAAAAAAATATAAAAAAAAGTTGTAGTATTTGTTTTAGTTGTATTTCTGAGATATGGGCTGTTTGTACTGGCCTAAAATACATAGAAAGAAAATAGTTTAAATATATCGGCTCTCTCTCATCCACACAGGAGCAAAAGGAGATATCCATGCATTATAGGATAGGATAATTTCCTTGCTATGAGAAAACGTGATTCTGGTTGTGCTTTGTTTAAAGTTGTAAATCTAAGGTTCTCTAATTTGATCATTATATTTGCAGAAAACAGTGTGTCCAGACCTTTAATGTTTTTGATTTTCTGAGGGATATCGTCAGCAAGGTTCCTGATTTGGGTGGTTCTGATGCTGCTGGTGAAGATCGTTCAGTTTCCAAAAAAAGGTTTAGGAAAATGCAATTTTTTTTTTTGGTCTTATTGATATCAAAGGAATTTGAGGCATTTTATGACTGAAATATGTTAATATTTTCATTTATCAGGAAAGTTACTGATGATGAGGAAAATGATAGCGAAGATGAGTCAAAGAGGAGTAGGATGGTAAGATATACTGCACTGCACTTTGATACTCCGGTTATCATTATATCTTTTGTTGACACTATCAAACTTGTTCTTTGCGCTTAGGGAGGTCTTAACTCAAGTATCTTGTTCTAACTCTGTTAGCAAGAATTATTCTTGATTTATCTATTAAAGTGTTTGAACATGTTTCAATTTGGATGTTTAATCCGACATACAATTATATGCATATCTTCCTTAGTTCTCTAAACATCAATCAGCTGGGAAACGAATGTGTTGGAAACTTTGAATTTGTGAAAAACCCATAGGATCAGGAGTTCTACTGATATTTTGGTTTTGGTAAGATTGTGTTACAATATAACAGGAGCATTTGTGTAACTTGGAACACTTCTTTTAAGCCAAAATTTAATCATATGCTGTTTCAACAGAGAAGGATTTGTTTGATGAATTTTTCCTACGTTGCAGCATGAGGCAGGTCACACTAGCAGCAATGGTAGAGGAAGGGGTAGGGGCAGAGGTAGAGGTCGTGGACGAGGTAGCCGAATGGTAGAGAGGGAGATGGCTGTGCAATTTGAGAAGCTTGAAGATGATCCAGACATTTCCAAGAACAATCAAAGCCTTGAGAGGCTCGATAACGGGGCAGAGGCCAAGGAATTGGAGGAAAACATTCTAGGTGACAAAAGTGGAGAAGGGCCAATTCGAAACTTTGACTTGAACCTGGACTTGAACGACGATGGGAACTCAACAGCCCTTGCTGCTGCCTCTGCTAGTTCATCTGCTGAGCCCATTCCAGAAAGGGCTGCTGCCCCTGCTAGTTCATCTGCGGAGCCCATTCCAGAAACGAAGCACGAGGAATACCCTGGCTGGTCTGTATCTGACATGGAAAAGATGGCAATTGATCCCATTCAACTTGCCAACTTAAGTAGAAGGATAGATGAGGATGAGGAAGATTATGATGAAGAAGGTTGAATTGCATGTGTTGGTGGTGTTTGTGGTTACTTACTGAGATAGGTTTGTAGTTCTTCTTTTAATATATACAAGTAGATGTTAGGTTGAGCTTGTTGTGATAGATAGGAAGTAGGGCTAGGAAGATAGAGAAAGATGAACAAAACTGCAAACACCATCCTAGGCAAGGCTGAGAGCATAGTCTCTTTTGGTTTTCTTTAGGCATTTGTATCATATGCTTCTTTTCTGCTTACTGACAGTTTCAAACTTATTTTCTTCCTCTAGCATATGGAAATCCTAAAGCTTGTGCATCTGTCGCCATGTTTCAGCCAAGAATACTTGAATGTATTACCAATTCAAAATAGTCTTTTATAATTTGGTATCAAAGCGTATCGATATTCCTATTATGTATTGCCACACCCATTAACGACAACAAAGAATAGAGCAAAAACTATAGTTTCAATCGATTACTTCTCTAGAGAAATTTTAAAATTGAATGCATTAGGTAGTTATATTGTTAAGAACTTTGATGAGGAATATTAGATTATGTGAAAAAGAGAAATAATTGAATTTTATGCTTTTAGAAAATGGTTATCGTCTTAAGAAGTAGTTCAATCAGCTGGGACTGCGCATAATGAAGTAGATGTCACTAGTTCAAATCCTTATCCTCCTTCTTGTGTGCAGACATGTCAAAAAAAAAAAAAAAAAACTGGTCATCATTTTTAATTAACTTATTTGAAAAAAGGATAATATTGTCGATAATCGTTTGTGCTGGATGCATATTGTCAAAGCATGGTGTCAACATTTGCTCTATTTTATGAACATATTAGTACGACTCAATTACTTGTATTATTTTGAATATCTTGAGAGAAACCTCATCGTTGTCAAACAAGAGTGAGAACTTCAATTACTGAGATAGAAAGATCTAAATTTAGAAAGATCTAAATTTAGCAAGCTTTTTCGTTATGGAGGAAGAGAGAAATCTTCGTGAGAAGAGAGATGCATTTTTTAAGAAGAGAGATGAGAGATAAAAGGAATGTGAGATAGATAAAACAAGTCACCCAGCCAAAAAGACCGGTTATTTTTTTTTAAAAAAAAAAAAAATTAAAAAAAAAAAAAAACAAATGTCAGCTCAGCCAGAAGGACAACAGCAGACGTCATAACATTTCTCTTAATTAAATGTCTTCACTATGGCAAGATCAATGATGTGCTAAGCAACACTAATGCATATGCAAGACTTTTGGGGACAACTTTAATTGGTGTTGAAGCTGCCTCACCTCCAAACACAAAAATCCAATTATCTTTGTCATGTAAGCACGTGTCTACTTTCTTGCAATGAATTTGTTCAACAGCATGTTGAGAGTCTATAGAGGAAAAGAATGGAAAAGAAAGATTGAATAAAAAGGGAATGGAAGAGAAAAGCCAGATTGAGTTACTTCATCAATAAGTCGTTTCTTTGATCAGTACATCATTAAGTTGCTATATTCAACAGAGATAGTGTCACAAGGAAGGCGAATCCACCAGATCCTGAGGGCTAAGAATCTGATTCGGATAGGATTTATTTACATTTTATTTAAATAGGAACATGCCTTCAATGTTCTGATATACTTCTATCTCAACTTGAACCAAAGCAAGATACATCCGATCTTCAGTCACCTGAATGTACAATGAAACATCATCAGTGTTATAACTCAAGACAATGTAGATCTAGGATACCTTAATTAAATGAGTCAAGTCACATATTTCTATCCATTTAAACTTTTGGAATAAGTCAGAGACACCGAGTTCGAACGCTCACTCGTACATCAGCTAGCGTTTGAAGAACATTCTCATTACATTATGTCTTTACATGGAAGCACAGATAATTCAGAACTCCTAAGACTAAAAAAAAATGCTACATGCACTTTCAAGTTCATACTCCTAAGTACACAATCCTTGACGTGCCAATGAAAATCACCACTCGATTTAGATCAATCACCATTGGTTTTGTAGCATTTGTCATTACTACTAAAAAGAAATGCTACATGCACTTCCAAGTTTATACTCCTAAGTATACACTCCTTGACGTGACAGTGAAAATCACTACTCGATTTAGATAAATCACCATTGGTTTTTGTAGCATTTGTCATTCCAATATTCTCTTAAGAGTTTATTTCTCTCTTTTACTTTTCTTTTCCGGGTTGGGTCCGAATTAGCAGATGTAATGTCAGTTTCAATAGTAGCTGAAAAGGAATACTAAAGAAAGAAATTTGATGAAATCTACAACAAAAGGGTAACACAACAACCCGGCAAAGAAACAAAATATATAAAACCTCAACAAAATCATATGCGATTGAATCAAAACAGAGCAACTGTGTTCCGGGATCAATACCTAGCTAAGCACTAGAGGCTGAAGGAGTATCAGAAATGAGCTTGAATTCCTGCAACTCCTTGAAGTTCAACCATGGCTTCTCCCAAATCTTGGCCTCATAAACTTTCTTCTTCCCCCCATCAGTCACCTCCAGCGTTATGTAGTACACAGTTCCCGCAACCACCTGCTGTTTCGCATTCACCACCTTCTGAAACTCCAGAAGCGTATTCTACACCACAACATAATTTAACACAAATAACACCCATAATCTCAACATGATTATAATATAACATATGTTATGCTAAATCAAGCTTATTCCCCAAAACCTCATGCATATAATTCCCACATCCACCTTTTGAATGAACCGCACATTTTATCACCCATTTGTTACCGTTTGCTTGTATTTCTCGCTCCCACTGTAATTTTCTTGTTAGGTCTTGGAATGTCCACATTTTTTCACTGTTTTAATCCATGTAACCTTTCCCTTTCCCTTAGTTGCTTAAAAAAAAAAAAAAAAAATCCCACATCCTCCACAAAAATTATATTTTCATGGCCAACATTAATTACAAGTGGTAATTCGTCTTTCAGTCGTATCAAATCATGAGTATAAAATTATATTTTCATGGCCAACTTCAATTTCAAGTGGTAATTCATCTTTTACTTGAGGTCGTATCAAATCATGAGTATGTTCATCTTCACATGTCACGTTCAAGTCAAATTGAATCACGCCATTTAATTTATGGGGTGAAAACATCTGCTAATTTTGTGTCGAGAGATTGTCAACCTAAATATTGCGTGTAACAGATAAAAACTAATAATAAATTAATTACAAAATTTCAAAAACAATAATTAAGCTTTTAATCATAAACATTAAGAATTAGAGAACCTGTTTCTTGTTGTGCTCGTCGACGGCGAAACGAGCGAGGCCGTCGATCTCCACGCTGTTCTGGCTTCCCCCAACTTCGCTGACTCCCCCAACCTTCGACATCCTCTTTGTTCTGCTTGCCGATCACCAATCAATGAGTGGGTTTAAATAGGATAAGAGGAGAGATTGGAGAGCACGCGGATAATTTAGCGCGTTGGATTCTGGGGGCTTGCCTTTGTCAGTTTTTGCGCCGCGTTGACCCCAATCGTCTACGAGCCTTCTCTTCTTTATCCTCTGCAGTTGCCAGCTGTCACCCCATCATTTGCGACTCCAGGTGAGTAGAAGGTACTTTGAGCAAGACGTGGCGTATAATGAGGCCAGTTAGAGTGAGGTCAACGTTGAAATTGTAGGACTTGCGTACACGATAACTCCTCCGTGATCTTGCTTAGTCCTTAAGCATTGCTCCAGTCAAAAGAAAGGCCCACGGGCTCAACTTTGGACGAGGATCTCCAATTTTTTTACTTTTTTTTTATTTACTTTTCCTAAATTGCAACTTATTTCAAGAAAGTCCTTATAAACTTATCGGTCTAAATAAATTTTGGACCGTCTGACGACTTAGGATGTGTTTGTCATTGTAATTTCATAAATAAAAAGTGTAATTTTAAACAAAATCACATAAAATTGATTGTTTGGGATTGCAGTTTTTTTTTTTTTTTTTAAAAAAAAATTATTCAATCTAAAAAAGCAAATTAAACCAAATCGTATAAAATGAATTGTTTGAGATTACAGCCTCGTTTGCTTCGGGAAATGAGTATTCCATTAAAAAATGAAATAGTGAAATAGTTATTATGGGAATAGAAGGAAGTGGAATGAAACTGTTATTCATATTTTTTTGTTTGGAAACAAGACACATGCTTTAACTAGAATTGAAACAAAATTACTAAAGACCCCACATTATTATTATTATTTTTTTCTGAAGTTCAAAAAAATATATGAGTTTATTTTGTATTTTTTATGGGGAAACTTCTATTCCTATTTGCTAATTATATTATGGAAAAACTTCACTTTAGATTGCTGCATTATCGTGTGTTTTCAGAAGATTTTTCTAAATTTTAAAAACTTTCAATTTAACCCCATGAACTTTCAATTTCAATCAATTTACCTCATCCGTCAAATTTTAAATGTTAAAAGTGATAAAATGACATTTATATCCCTGACTTTTTTTATAAAATTTCAAATTTACCTTTAATTTCAAATTAGAAATAAAATAAAAATTAAAAAAAAAAACTCACGAGTAATTTGGTCTTTTTAGGCATTTTCGTTAAAAGTTAACGGCTAAAACTAATGAGGGGTTCAAGAGTGTAAATAAAGAGTTTTTGAATTTTAATGGGTCTTTCCAAAATATACAGTAATTCAAAAATTTAAAGTGAAGTTTCCCCGAAATATAATTAGCAAATAGGAATAGAATTTTTTATTTCAAATGGCTCAAAAGAAGCAAAATAATATTACGTAGTTATTTATTTGTTTCAAACTTGATTACAAAAAGTAGCCTCAGCCAACCATAGGTACAAAAAGGACCTTGCCATTGCGATCAATGGTAAGGTATACACGATTGCAGCAGAAATCCGAATATCCAACCATGCCCAGAGTTAGAACCATTACTGTTACCAGAGGGTTATCCTTTTGTATCACCGCCTTTGCTAGCTGCTCATTCTTTCCAACCAATTGAGGCCATCGAAATTTGTGTCCTACAAGAAAAACATCACACTTTGATACAAGTCCTTACAATATGATCATTGTATCATGCAGAGAAGAAATTCCCCAAGCATTATCATTTATTTAAGAAAAAAACAATAATAATAACATAAAACTTTCATGATGATAATAGAGTAATGTTATATTGTCTTAACAAAGTTGTTAATTATGAACATAAGGATACTCTCAATTTCAAGTGAAAATTATGCAACATCATTTAATTTGTTTGAATAGCATGTCAATATATTTATTACGTGGCATTATTTATACCGTTAGATATAACAATAGTAAATGTTGATTATGAAATGACTGTTCGAGAATCTTTGTCTGAACAGATCGAGGTTATAAATTAAATAAAGCTTGAAAATTTATATATGAGAGCGAGAGTGAGAAAGAGTACCTTTAGCACAACATATCCGATCTGTGCAAAAACCACTAAAACACGGTGGGTAACTAGGCCATGTAACTGCGTTAGCCTTCAGCTCAGTTTCTGTGGAAGCAGAAGAACCAACCATGATATATATATGTGTGTGTGTGTGTGTTATTGACCATTTAAAATGATAACTTTTAAAGACAACTAATATTGACAACATTCCTTATAAACATTCATGTGATTTCTTTGAATATTATTATATAATGAAACGCTACATATTACATAAACCTCATACAAATTAATATCTTATAATTAGTGCTTGATTAAAGAGAGAGGCATTTCAATCCTTCAAATTGTTGAAACAAATGTTTTTGTAAATCTTTTATGATATAAATGGCAAAAATTAACTTCAATAATAACACATATTATTTCTAAGTTTCAATATATATAAAGTAAATTTTTAGGAAGAGTTACCACAAGCAACAAGAAGAACAAGTAGGGAGAAGGCCAAAATGAACAAGCACTTCATCATGATTGATTGTACTTATGGTTGTTCGAAAGAAATTGATGTGAAAGGAATGGACTTAAGTGACCGATATTTATAGGAGGATTATCACATTTTATTTTTGCTATATTTGAAAAAACAAACAAAAACAAAAAGAGGTTTTGAGTTGTTGTGAAACTTCAAAAATAGGTTGATAACTGCAGACAAAAAACTGATTTTTGTATGTCTTAAAATGAAACCTGTTGCCAAATTGGTTTTAGAAAACCAGTTTTTTGAAACTTTTGCTCAAACATGCGTTTCAATTGATGGGTGAGGTGAGGACCAATTTTTAGATTTCAAAACTTGAATACTATTTGGAAAAATGAATACAAACTGGCTGGTAAGTTGGATATATATATTTATATATCTATATATATCCTTCTATGGGTGGATAGAAAACTTTTTGGGTAATTATCTTTTTCTCCCATGAAATATGATGTTATGTCAATATCCCCTCATAAACTATCAACCTTACTGCCCGACCCTATCAGACTACCATTTTCTTTTCTTTTTTTTTTTTTTTCCAAAACCCTCATTCCATTAGTAAACCTTGTTAAATTAGATGTAATATTCTCTTTTAGATGTTAAATCTCATTAAAAGACAAAAGTACCACCAACATAAAAATTAAAACAATTTATATATATATATATTTATATATGTTTTAAATTATAAATTAAAGGGAATTTATATCTAAATACCTTGGATAAGCACCCCAAAATTTTAAAATTCTTAAGGGATTTTTTTTTTAATTTTTAATTTTTAATTTTTAATTTTTAATTTTTACAATTTACTTCCTGGGTCAATTGAAATTACAATAAAATCCCTACCGTCAATTTTTTTTAACTGCTGTTAGTCTGGGTCAAAATGCACAATTTTACGTTATTAAAATATTATTTTTCAATTTTATTTTAAAATTTAAATCTAANAAGAAAATTAATATTTTAATAAAGTAAAATGGTGTGTTTTGACCCAGATTAACGACTGTTAAATGAAGGCAGGGTTTGAGCCTAGAGAGTAAATTGTCAAAAAAAAAAAAAAAAACTTAGGGATTTTGAAATTTTGGTGTGCTTACTCAAGGTGTTTAGATATAAATTTCCTAAATTAAATTATAAGTGTTTTTCAATTTTAATATATTTATATTTTTTGTTTTAATTTTTTTCAAACTGGTAGAAATTAAATCTCTCTCATTCTCATTGAAAACTTGAAATTAAATCTGAACCGTTGAGAAAACTACAACATCAACACTTAAGCCAAATCATTTTTGTTTTTGTAGGTCTCTTTGCCTGGATTATCGTGTGCAATCAACTATACCAACAATATATATATATATATTAAAAATGAAAAACTTCACTGAAGACCCCCAAACTTTCACCCATTTTGAAATACCACCCCTAAACTTAAAAAACTCTCGATTTAGTCTCCTGAACTTTCAATTGCTCTCAATTTGGACACCTCAATCAATTTTAGCAGTTAAAAATACAAAAATAAAATAAAAATAAAAAAACCAAAAAATCCATGATTTTCATTTTTTTTAAATAAAAAAAGTTTTGGAAGTTGGAATTTTATACAAAAGTCAGGAGTATAAACGTCATGTAATGTTTAAAATCTGACAAATGGGTCTAAATTGAGAGTTTAAGTTTATGGGAGTATTTTAAAACGGATAAAAATTCGGAGGTCTTCAGTGAAGTTTCACTTTTAGAAAATGTTGATCGCTAGCCTAGGTGTTTTGGGTTTATTTGTGAGAGATCTTTTCTATATAAGTTTTTTAGGGATCCAATCACCATATATAATTTTTTTTTTTTTTTTTTTATTTTGGATTTTTTGGAGAGCTAGCTTAGGTTTGGGCTTAAAAAATTCATGATATTCTTTTCGCTAAGAGTATATTTTATTTTTGAAATCTTTGTGTGGCAAGCCATGTATTTTTATTATTTTTTTTGGGAAAAGTACTGTTTACACCCCTGAAGTTGGCAGCAATTTTCAATTCGGCCACCAAAGTTTCAATTTTCTCAATCGACCTTCCCAAAGTTTTAATTTCTTTCAATTTAGGCACTTTTTCCCAAAATACCCTAAACAATGATTTTTATTTCCCCAAATGCCCTCCACAGTGATTCCGGCGAACCATGAACAATGATTTCGGCGAAATCTGAAAAAACTTGCTGGAATCCCGCGAATTAGCCGGAATCTGGCGAAATCCAACGAACCCTCTTCTCCGATGCCATGCTCCTGGCCCCTAAAATCTTCTCTAACGAGCTTAGGATTACAAAAAAAAAAAAAAAGAATTCAGGTTTCGCTGGAATCACTGTTCATTGTTCGCCGGAATCACTGTTGAAGGCATTTTGGGAAAAAAAATCAAAAGTGCCTGAATTGAAAGAAATTGAAACTTTGGGNNNNTGACTGAATTGAAAATCGCTGCAAACTTTAGGGGAGTGAACATTACTTTTCCCTTTTTTTTTTTTTAGAGTGTTTGAGCATTCATATAAAACATAATTGGAAATTATGAATAAAAGCATCAAATAAATTTTTTGGGAAACTTCACTTTAGACCCCCGAACTACCGCGCATTTTGAGAAGACCCTTTTAAATTTCAAAACTTTTCAATTTAACCACTGAACTTTCAATTTTCAATCAATTTACCACCCTTCGTTCGATTTAAAACGTTAAAAATGATAAAATGACGTTTATACTCATGATTTTTTTATAAAATTCTAAATTTACCCTTAATTTCAAATTAAAAATTAGGTTAAAGTCTACTTAACCTCCTCAAATTACCACCCCCAATGATAATCAACCTCCCAAACTATCAATTATAACAATTTACCCTCCAAACTACATAAACAATGACAATGTACACCCCAATGCTAGCAAAATGATGAAATTACCCCTATAAATTTTTCAATAAGACAACAATACCCTTGAAAATTTGAAAAAAAAAAAATTAGTATTTTTGTTTTTATTTTAGCAAGGGTAATTTTGACATTTTGTTAAATTTTGGGGTACATTGTCATTATTTTGATAGTTTGGAGGGTAAATTGTCGCAATTAATAGTTTGAGGGGTAGATTGTCATTAGGGTGGTAGTTTGAGGGTGTTAAGTGAACTTTACCGTAAAAAATAAAAAATAAAAAATAAAAAGTTGAAGGGCAATTTGGCCTTTTTAAGCATTTTCGTTAGAGAAGTTAACAGTTAAAACTAACGAAGATGATAAATTGATTGAAATTAAAAGTTCAAGGGTAAAAATTGAGATTTTTTCAATTTTATGGGGTCCTTCTCAAAATGCATGGTAATTCAAATGTCTAAAGTAAAGTTTCTCCTAAATTTTTTATTTATTCATTTAACCGATAACAAGCAAAAAAATAAAATAAAATAAAATATAGTTATTTCTTCGTTTCAAGCTTCATTCCAAAAAGTAGTCTCAGCAAACTGTAGGTACAAAAGAGACATTGTCATTGCTATCAATGATAAGGTACAAACGATTACATCACAAATCGTTAGATCCTACTTTGCCTGGAGGTAGGACCACTATACTATCGTTACCAGAGGGTTATCCATTTGTATCACTGCCTTGGCATCCTTCTCCTTCCCAACCAAATCAAGCCATCGAAATTTATAACCTACAAGAAATGAATTTGCATCGAGATAGAAGTAGGATGATCATTAATTTATATCTTGCGGAGAAGAAATTCTCTAAGAAGTAAGCATTAACATTTATTTAAAAAAGAAGGAAAAGTTAAAAAACAAACAAAAAATAAAAAGTGTCAACAATGCAACATCAATGTAAAAACATATAGTTAGAGAGAGAGAGAAATGAAGAACATGGAAATTGAAGAAGAGTTGGAAAAAGAATTTGTATTCTCTGTATCGCATTGAGTGAATGAAAGATTACAACTACATTTTATATATATACTCCTTGACTATAAGCGAACCTCAACCGTATGTATAATAGCTTTAATCATAAGCAAACTAACTTAACAGAATGCTAACTAATTACAATTAACAAAACTATAATATGTTTTCTTCAACCAAACTGCCAACTCATTGTTCATTTGTTGATACTCCCCCTCAAGATGAAGGGAAGATGTTAAGGACATTCATCTTGGACATAAGGTGCAAGAAAGGATCTAAACCAAGAGATTTAGTAAACAAATCAGCAGTTTGATGTTGAGAAGTAACATGCAAAGTGCGAATGACTACTTTTTGTATTTTCTCCCTTATGAGATGGCAGCCAATCTCTATCTGGTTTGTTCTCTCATGGTATATAGGATTGGTTGCTATGTGGAAAGCAGCCTGGCTGTCACAAAAAAGAAGAGCCGATTGAGGATGTGAAACATGAAGATCTTTGAGCAAACTGAGAAGCCATACTATCTCACAAGTAGATGTGGCCATGGACCTATACTCGACTTCTACAGATGATCTAGAAATACTGTGTTGTTTCTTAGACTTCCATGAGATTAATAAATTTCCTAAGAACATGCAATAACCACTGACAAACCTTCAGCATCCTGCCCAATCAGAATCACAAAAACCCTTAAGGTGGAGCTTGAAAGATGAAGGGTAAAATAGACCTTGACCCGGGGCATTCTTGATGGACCTCAACACTCTATTTGTGTTTGGCAAGGGGGGTACATTCTTGAAAACGCACAGTTATAAAGATTAAAATAGACTTTGGCTAAATCAAGCTTATTCCCCAAAACCTCATGCATATAATTCCCACATCCTCCTTTTGAATGAACCGCACATTTTATCACCTATTTTTTACTGTTTGCTTGCATTTATCGCTCCCACTGTAATTTTCTTGTTAGGTCTTGGAATGTCCACATTTTTTTCACTGTTTTAATCCATGTAACCTTTCCCTTAGTTGCTTAAAAAAAAAAAAAAACCCAAGAAATCCCACATCCTCCACAAAAATTTTATTTTCATGGCCAACATTAATTACAAGTGGTAATTCGTCTTTTCAATCGTATCAAATCATGAGTATAAAATTATATTTTCATGGCCAACTTCAATTTCAAGTGGTAATTCATCCTTTACGGTGTGAGGTTGAGGTCGTATCAAATCAAGAGTATGTTCATCCTCACATGTCACGTTCAAGTCAAATTGAATCATGCCATGTAATTTATTGGGTGAAAACATCTGCTAATTTCGTGTCGAGAGATTGTCAACCTAAATATTGCGTGTAACGGATAAAAACTAATAATAAATTAATTACAAAATTTCAAAAACAATAATTAAGCTTTTAATCATAAACATTAGGAATTAGAGAACCTGTTTCTTGTTGTGCTCGTCGACGGCAACACGAGCGAGGCCGTTGATCTGCACGTTGTTCTGGCTTCCCCCAACTTTGCTAGCTCCACCAACCTTCGACATCCTCTTTCTTTTGCTTGCCGATCACCAATCAATGAGTGGGTTTAAATAGGATAAGAGGAGAGAATGGAGAGCACGCAAATAATTTAGCCTGTTGGATTCTGGGGGCTTGCCTTTGTTAGTTTTTGCGCCGCGTTGACCCCAATCGTCTACGAGCCTTCTCTTCTTTATCCTCTGCAGTTGCCAGCTATCACCCCATCATTTGCGACTCCAAGTGAGGAGAAGGTACTTTGAGCAAGACGTGGCGTATAATGAGGCCAGTTAGAGTGAGGTCAATGTTGAAATTGTAGGACTTGCGTACACGATAACTCCTCCGTGATCTTGCTTTTGCCTTAAGCATTGCCCAGTCAAATGAAAGGCCAACAGATTCAACTTCGGACGAGGATCTCCAATTATTTATTTATTTTCCTAAATTGCAACTTATTTCAAGAAAGTCCTTATAAATTTATCAGCCTAAATAAATTTTGGACCGTCCGACGACTTACGATGTGTTTGTCATTGTAATTTCATAAATAAAAAGTGTGATTTTAAACAAAATCACATAAAATTGATTGTTTGTTATTGCGGTTTTTTTTTTTTAAAAAAAATATATATATATTCAATCTAAAAAAACAAATTAAACCAAATCGCATAAAATGAATTGTTTGAGATTACAGCCTCGTTTGCTTCGGGAAATGAGTATTCCATTAAAAAATGAAATAGTGAAATAGTTATTGTGGGAATAGAAGAGAGTGGAATGAAATAGTTATTCATATTTTTTAGTTTGGTAAGAAGACACATACTCTAACTAGAATTGAATCAAAATTACTAAAGATCCCACATTATTTATTTATTTATTTTTCTAAAGTTCAAAAAAATATATGAGTTTTTTTTAATTAATTAATTAATTATTTTGATGGGGAAACTTCTTTTCCTGTTTGCTAATCATATTATGGAGAAACTTCACTTTAGATCCCTAAATTATTGCGCGTTTTGAAAAGATTTTTCAAAATTTTAAAAACTCTCAATTTAACCCCATGAACTTTCAATTTCAATCAATTTACCTCATCCGTCAGATTTGAAACGTTAAAATGACGTTTAATTTCATATAAAATTTCAAATTTACCTTTAATTTCAAATTACAAATAATAAAAAAAAAACCTCAAGGGTAATTTGGTCTTTTTAGGCATTTTTGTTAAAAGTTAACGGCTAAAACTAACGAGGGGTTCAAGAGTGTAAATTGAGAGTTTTTAAATTTTGATGAGTCTTTTCAAAATGTACAATAATTTAAAGATTTAAAGTGAAGTTTCCCCAAAATATAATTAGCAAATAGGAATTGAAGTTTTTACTCCAAATGGCTCAAAAGAAGCAAAATAATAATACGTAGTTATTTATTTGTTTCAAACTTGATTACAAAAAGTAGCCTTAGCCAACCATAGGCACAAAAAGGACCTTGCCATCGCGATCAACGGTAAGGTTTACACGATTGCAGCAGAAATCCGACAATCCCACCATGCCCGGACGTAGAACCACTACTTTTACCAGAGGGTTATCTTTTTGTATCACCGCCTTTGCTAGCTGCTCATTCTTTCCGACCAATTGAGGCCATCGAAATTTGTGGCCTACAAGAAAAACATCACACTTTGATACAAGTCCTTACAATATGATCATTTACATCGTGCAGAGAAGAAATTTCCCATGCATTATCATTTATTTAAGAAAATAATAATAATAATAACTTAAAACTTTCACAATGATAATAGAGTAATGTTATATTGTCTTAACAAAGTTGTTAATTAGGAACATAAGGATATTCTCAATTTCAAATGAAAATTTTGCCACATCATTTAATTTGTTTGAATAGCATGTCAATATATTTATTACGTGGCATTATTTATACCGTTAGATATAACAATAGTAAATGATGATTATGAAATGACTGTTCGAGAATCTTTGTCCGCACAGATCAAGGTTATAAATTAAATAAAGCTTGAAAATATATATATATGAGAGCGAGAGTGAGAAAGAGTACCTTGAGCACAACATATCCGATTTGTGCAAAAACCACTAACACACGGTGGGTAACTAGGCCATGTAACCGCGTTAGCCTTTAGCTCGGTTTCTGTGGAAGCAAAAGAACCAACCATGATATATATATATATATATGTTATTGACCATTTAAAATGATAACTTTTAAAGACAACTAATATTGACAACATTCCTTATAAACATTCAAGTGATTACTTTTGAATATTATTATATAATGAAATGCTACATATTACATAAACATCATACAAATTAGTATCTTATAATTAGTGCTTGATTAACGAGAGAGGCAATTCAATCTTTTAAATTGTTGAAACAAATGTTTATGTAAATCTTTTATGATATAAATGGGAAAAATTAACTTTAAATTGTTGAAACAAGATATATAAAGTAGATTTTTAGGAAGAGTTACCACAAGCAACAAGAAGAACAAGTAGGGAGAAGGCCAAAATGAACAAGCTCTTCACCATCATTGAGTGTATTTTTGATTGTTCGAAAGAAATTGATGTGAAAGGAATGGACTTAAGTGACCATATTTATAGGAAGATTTTGACATTTTGTTTTTGCTATATTTGAAAAAACAAACAAAAACAAAAACAAAAACAAAAAGAGGTTTTGAGTTGTTGAGAAACTTCACAAAGAGGTTGATAACTGCAGACGAAAAACTGATTTTTGTATGTCTTAAAATGAAACCTGTTGCCAAATTGGTTTTAGAAAACCAATTTTTAGAAACTTTTACTCAAACATGCTTTTGAATTGATGGGTGAGGTGAGGACCAATTTTTAGATTTCAAAACTTGAATACTGTTTTGAAAAATGAATACAAACAGTCTGGTAAGTTGGATATATAAATATATATATATATATATATATATCCTTCTGGCTAATCTAGAGGTGGATAGAAAACGTTTTGGGTAATTATCTTTTTCTTCCATGAACTATGATATTATGTCAATATCCTCTCATAACTGTCAACCTTATTGCCCAACTCTATCAAGCTGCTATTTTTTTTTTTCTTCCAAAACCCTCATTCCATTAGTTAACCTCGTTAAATCAGATATAATATTCTCTTTTAGATGTTAAATCTCATTAAAAGACAGAAATACCACCCAAATAAAAAAATTAAAACAATATATATTTTTAAAATTATAAATTAAAGGGAATTTATATCTAAACACCTTGGATAAGCAAGCCAAAATTTTAAAATTCCTAAGTTTTTTTTTTTTTT
>CM017324.1:9518206-9538357 GCA_006937295.1 Carpinus fangiana
AAAAAAAAAAAAAAAAACTTAGGGATTTTAAAATTTTGGCGTGCTTACCCAAGGTGTTTAAATATAAATTCCCTAAATTAAATTATAAGTTTTTTTCAATTTTAATATATTTATATATTTTGTTTTAATTTTTTTCAAACTGGTTGAAATTAATCTCTCTCGGTCTCATAGAAAACTTGAAATTAAATCTGAACCGTTGAGAAAACTACTACATCAATGCTTAAGCCAGATCATTTTTGTTTCTGTAGGTCTCCTTGCCTGGATTATCGTGTGCGATCAACTATATCAACAATATATATTAAAAAAGGGGAAACTTCACTGAAGACCCCCCAAACTTTCATCTGTTTTGAAATACCACTCCTAAACTTAAAAAACTCTCAATTTAGTCCCCTGAGCTTTCAATTACTCTCAATTTAGACCCCTCGATCAATTTTACCAGTTACAAATACAGAAAAGACCAAAATATCCACGGTTTTCAATTTTTTTTTTTTTAAATAAAAAAAGTTTTGATAGTTGAAATTTTATATGAAAGTGAGGAGTATAAACGTCATGTAATGTTTAAAATTTGATGGAGGGGTCTAAATTGAGAGCAATTAAAACTTCAGGGGACTAAATTGAGAGTTTTTTAAGTTTATGAGAGTATTTCAAAACGGGTAGAAATTCAAGGGTCTTCAGTGAAGTTTCCCCTTTAAAAAATGTTGATCACTAGCCTAGGAGTTTTGACTTTATTTGTGAGAGATCTTTTCTATATAAGTTTTTTAGGGATCCAATCACCATATATAATTTTTATTTTATTTTATTTTAATTTTTTTTTTTTGGAGAGCTAGCTTAGGTTTGGGCTTAAAAAATTCATGATATTCTTTTGGCTAAGAGTATATTTTATTTTTGAAATCTTTGTGGGGCAAGCCATGTATTTTTTTTTTTTTCTAAGCGTTTGAGCGTGCATATATCTAATTTATCCAACATCCTATAAAATATAATTGGAAATTATGAATAAATGCATCAAATAAATTTTTTGGGAAACTTCACTTTAGATTCCTGAACTACCGTGTATTTTGAGAAGACCCTCTTAAATTTTAAAAACTCTCAATTTAACCACTATACTTTCAATTTTCAATCAATTTACCACCCTCTGTCCAATTTTAAACGTTAAAAGTGATAAAATGACGTTTAAACTCATGAATTTTTTATAAAAATTCTAAATTTACCCTTAATTTCAAATTAAAAATTAGGCTAAAGTCTACTTAACCCCCTCAAATTACCACCCCAATGATAATATACCCCCCAATGCTTGCAAAATGATGAAATTACCCCTATAAATGATTTAATAAGACAAAAATACCCTTAAAATTTTGAAAAAATAAATAAATTTTAGTATTTTTGTTTTTATTTTAGTAAGGGTAATTTTGTCATTTTGTTAAAATTGGGGGTACATTATCACTATTTTGGTAGTTTGGTAGGTAAATTGTCACAATTGATAGTTTGAGAGGTAGATTGTCATTAGGGTGGTAGTTTAAGGGGGTTAAATGGACTTCACCATAAAAATAAAAAAGTAAAAAATAAAAAATTGAAGGGTAATTTGGCCTTTTTAAGCATTTCCGTTAGAGAAGTTAACGGCAAAAACTAACGGAGATGATAAATTGATTGAAATTAAAAGTTCAAGGGTGTAAATTAAGAGTTTTTGAATTTTATGGGGCCCTTCTCAAAATGCATGGTAATTCAGATGTTTAAAGTAAAGTTTCTCCTAAATTTTTTATTTGTTCATTTGACCGATAACAAGCAATAAAATAAAATGTAGTTATTTCTTTGTTTCAAGCTTTATTCCAAAAAGTACTCTTAGCCAACTGTAGGTACGGAAGAGACATTGTCATTGCTATCAATGATAAGGTACAAACGATTACAACACAAATCGTCAGATCCTACTTTGCCTGGAGGTAGGACCACTATCGTTACCAGAGGGTTATCTATTTGTATCACAGCCTTGGCATTCTGTTCCTTTTTTCCAACCAAATCAGGCCATTGAAATTTATAACCTACAAGAAATGAATTTGCATTGAGATAGAAGTAGGATGATCATTAATTTATATCTTGTGGAGAAGAAATTCTCTAAGCAGTAAGCATTAACATTTATTTAAGAAAAAAGGAAAAATTAAAAAACAAACAAAAAATCAAAATCTTTAACAATGCAACATCAATGTAAAAATAGAGAGTTAGAGAGAGAGAAATGAAGAACATGGAGATTGAAGAAGAGTTGGAAAAATAATTTGTATTCTCTGTATTGCATTGAGTGAATGAAACGTTACAACTACATTGTATATATATACTCCTTGACTATAAGCGAACCTCAACCGTATGTATAATAGCTTTAATAGTAAGCAAACTAACTTAATAGAATGCTAACTAATTACAACTAACAAAACTATAATCTGTTTTCTTCAACCGAACTGCCAACTCATTGTTCATTTGTTGATACTCCCCCTCAAGATGAAGGGAAGATGTTAAGGACATTCATCTTGGACATAAGGTGCAAAAAAGGATCTAAACCAAGAGATTTAGTAAACAAATATGCAATTTGATGTTGAGAAGTAACATGCAAAGTGCGAATGACTACTTTTTGTATTTTCTCCCTTATGAGATGGCAGCCAATCTCTATCTGGTTTGTTCTCTCATGGTATATAGGATTGCCTGCTATGTGGAAAGCAGCCTGGTTGTCACAAAAAAGAAGAGCCGATTGAGGATGTGAAACATGAAGATCTTTGAGCAAACTGAGAAGCCATACTATCTCACAAGTAGATGTAGCCATGGACCTATACTCGACTTCTACAGATGATCTAGAAATAGTGTGTCGTTTCTTAGACTTCCATGAGATTAATAAATCTCCTAAGAACATGCAATAACCACTGACAAACCTTCGAGTATTATAGCATCCTGCCTAATCAAAATCACAAAAACCCTTAAGGTGGAGCTTGGAAGATGAAGGGTGGCATTCGTGATGTACGTCAACACTCTATTGGCAGCATCAAGATAAGGTTTTCTAGCACAATCCATAAACTAAATTAGGATCTAAATTGAATATGAAATATCTGGTTTGGTAATTGTGAGATAAAGATACCTTCCAACCAATCTTTTATTGCTGATAAGGTGTAATGTTCCAAATAATTAACTAAGCTTAAGTAGCTTAGTTAGAGGGTCAATTTGGACTTTAAGTCACTAGGATCTGTTAGAAGGGCATTTTGGAAAATTGAACTTCTGGACCGGACGTACGCTAGGTTAGGCTGACGTACACGTGAACACCAGACGTACGTTGTTGTCTGTAGTAGCAGACATATGCGGGACCAACAGACGTACGCTCTTGTCTTTAGTGCGGATGTATGCTGGGGGAACACCGGACATATGCTGGCAGATAGTACACCGTACTCTGTGAATAGTACAACAGACGTACGCTTAAAAGTACCAAACGTACGCTACTTTTTGGATTAACCGCTGGGTAACACCTGAACGTAAGAGACAACCTTTGGACCGCTGTGTAAAAGCACCTGACGTACGCCCCTTTGGACCAAGCGTTTGCTACTTTCAGGCCCTATAAATACCCCTCACCCTCTCACCCATCTCACACCCATCTCCGCCCCTAAACCCATCTCTCCACCCTTAGGCTGCCTGTAGACTGTTTTGTGAGTATTTGTGAGTGTTTTGAGTGTTTCAGTGCTGCTGGAGGAGAAACTCTTGAGATTTCATTTCAAAGAGGTAATGTTATGTTTCTTAGCTTTTTAATTACGTCATTATGCTGCTCAATTGTAGTACTATGTTGCTAGTCATAGCTTAGCCTTAGTTATGCCTTAAATCTTGTTTAGGTTAACATTTTGATAACTTAGCATGATCGCTTTGCATGGAGGTTTCATTTCGACTTAAGAGACCTTATGAAGCCCTTTGATAGCCTTAGGAGTCAGAGAATAGGCGGATAGTGGAGAGAAAATGAGGTTCTCTCTGAAAACCTCAGAGCGGACGTACAGCCCCGAGCTCAGACGTACGGTCCAAAGTGTGACAGGGAACTTTATTTTCATTAGCTATCTCATAGCTCATATTTCCTTGTTCTAGAGTTGTTTGAGTAGAAGTAGAACTAATAATAGGTCTTTTCTCAGTACTCGAGGTTATGGAGCCTCAAGGGAATTACATGGAGGAGCTTTATGACCCGGGTGAGTATAAACTCACATGGATGCATTGTTGTTACTTTTTCTGCATTACATATCTATTTTATATATATTAACATGCATATTTTACGACTCTCATGAAATACATTTTAGAACCACTGCAAACTCTCTTTTGTGAAAACGTGTTTTGATTAATAAGGTTAATAAAATGAGACTTTTAAAACTATGTACGTAAAAGACTGATAAGACTAATTGCATTGTATAACATGGTATACCAGTACGTGCAGTATAATGGCCATGGGCTTACTATACGGGTTAACCTTATGGTCAATGTATGTNGGGGGGGGGGGGGGGGGGGGGGGGGGAGGCTTTGGATCCAATGATTTCGTGACCAAGACGCAGTCATTCCCAATGGATGGTCACTATAGGACGGACGCCATTAGCAGTGTGGGCCACCCGAGGTAGGACTCGGTCGTGTCGCTAGTGTTACGTACGTTATGCTGTGCAATGGCTAGGGCTCCGGTATTATACTACAGGTCCCTCGGGACAGCGTCAACCCTACTGAGAAGGGATAATATCTCGGGTAGACCATACTGTTGAACTATGACTATTACTATATATATATAAACTGTCATCTCATAATGTTGCATATGTTTTATAAATAACTGAATCTACAATTTAATGACGGGTACGTCATGTGCATTTATACTCACTTAGTTGTCGGGCTTAACCCTTGTATTATTTCCATTTGTTCTCCATATGTATAACTATGCTGTTATAGATAGTGGTTACCGCAAAGCATCTGGTTATATTGGAGGATTTGATCCAGGTGATGTTTGAGGACTTATTGCAAGCTTAAGCGGGTACTCATAATAACTAGTACTTTTAAGTTATGTTATAGACATTAGGACTTGATGCACGCTTGCATATTGAGGTTTAGCATAGATCCCTTATAATGATGTTATGTATAGTGTGATTTCTGCTGCTTTGATGTTCTTTGGTAGATGCTCTGATTGTAATGATAAATGTTTATAGAACTTTAGTACTTCCGTTGCTTAGTATCATTTGTTTTCGAGGAGTAGAGGTCCCTGAGTCTTATTCGGAGTGGATTAAGGCTGAGAGACGAACCATGGAATTAATTACCAGTTAATTAATTCTTGGGGCGTTATGTAGGGTTTGTGAGGAGCTCACCATTAGTTTCTGAGAGTTTAAGGTTAGTTTCCTTTGGAAACTTTGCTGACTTAGAGGCTAACATACCAAAGTCTTCCAAGATTTCCAAAGCATACTTTCTTTGACACAAAGAAATTCCTTTGGTACTTCTAGCTATCTCCAAGCCAATAAAATATTTCACATTACCAAGGTCTTTCAACTTAAATTGAGCATAGAGAAACTTGGTTAAGGCAGCAACTGCATCATCATTATTACTGGCTATAATGATGTCATCTATATATACTAATAATGCAATGAACATTGAACCCTACTGTCCAATGAAAAGAGAATAGTCTGCCTTCAATTGACAAAAGTCGTACTCCAACGTTATATCCCTGACTTTTTTATAAAATTCCAAATTTACCCTTAATTTCAAATCAATTTTTTTTTTTAAAAAAAACTCAAGGGTAATTTGGTCTTCTTAAGCATTTTCGTTAGAAGTTAACGGCCAAAACTAACGAGTGTTTCAAGAGTGTAAATTGAGAGTTTTTGAATTTTGAGGGGTCTTTTCAAAATGTATAGCAGTTCAAAAATTTTAAGTGAAGTTTCCCCGTAATATAATTAGCAAATAGGAATAGAAGTTTTTACCCCAAATGGCTCAAAAGAAGCAAAATAATAGTATGTAGTTATTTATTTGTTTCAAACTTGATTACAAAAAGTAGCCTCAGCCAACCATAGGTACAAAAAAGACCTTGCCATTGCGATCAATGGTAAGGTATACACGATTGCAGTAGAAATCCAACAATCCCGCCATGCCCGGACATAGAACCACTATTGTTACCAGAGGGTTATCCTTTTGTATCACCGCCTTTGCTAGCTGCTCATTCTTTCCAACCAATTGAGGCCATCGAAATTTGTGGCCTACAAGAAAAACATCACACTTTGATACAAGTCCTTACAATATGATCATTTACATCGTGCGGAGAAGAGTTTCCCCAAGCATTATCATTTATTTAAGAAAATAATAATAATAATAATAACTTAAAACTTTCACGATGATAATAGAGTAATGTTATATTGTCTTAACAAAGTTGTTAATTATGAACATAAGGATACTCTCAATTTCAAGTGAAAGTTATGCCACATCATTTAATTTGTTTGAATAGCATGTCAATATATTTATTACGTGGCATTATTTATTAATAATAATAATAATAATAACTTAAAACTTTCACGATGATAATAGAGTAATGTTATATTGTCTTAACAAAGTTGTTAATTATGAACATAAGGATACTCTCAATTTCAAGTGAAAGTTATGCCACATCATTTAATTTGTTTGAACAGCATGTCAATATATTTATTACGTGGCATTATTTATACCGTTAGATATAACAATAGTAAATGTTGATTATGAAATGACTGTTCGAGAATCTTTGTCCGCACAGATTAAGGTTATAAATTAAATAAAGCTTGAATATATATATATATATATATATGAGAGCGAGAGTGAGAAAGAGTACCTTGAGCACAACATATCCGATTTGTGCAAAAACCACTAACACACGGTGGGTAACTAGGCCATGTAACCGCATTAGCCTTCAGCTCAGTTTCTGTGGAAGCAGAAGAACTAACCATGATATATATATATAAGAACACAAATTTTTTTGTTGCAGCAAGAATCAAAGCATCCAATTTTTATATCTTCAGAAAATTCACTTGCTGAATGATAATTAGAATCATCAGAAGTTTCGAAATCTTCTTTAGAAGAAAAATCAGAAAAAGTATTGTTTTGCAAAACATGAAAACTTGTTATTATCTCTTATTTCAAAAATTGAGGATCCTGAGTTAAAAGAAGAATATCTTAAAAAACTCAAGAAACTCATTTCTAAAGATGCTAGTAAACCTTCCAAATCTAGAATATCTTATCGGTATCAAATATTGTATATTGGATCCCCTTTAACTTATGTTTGTTAGGCTCTTAGTGTTGTTAATATCTAATGTTTTGTGTTGTTTTAGTGCTGTGTTGTGCTATAGGTCCTTGTCATGAAAACGTGGCTTAAAGGGGAAGAATTAAGTTAAGAGATGTTTAGCCCCTGCCAATGCGATCGAGCGCACTTGGTGCGCTCGAGTGCAGGAGGCACGATCAAGCGCACTCCACGTCAGCCGTAATCCCCGCGTTACCTTAGCCGGCCCTATGCTCCATCGCTTCAACTTTTGCACCGTGGGCAGTTACGTGCGATCGAGCATACATGGATCCGCGATGCATTTGCAGTCGAACGCGCGTCAAATGATCGAATGCACGCAGGACTGCGATCGATCGTACCACTTGCGATTGAGCGCACTCATGTGACCTGGCAGCACATTAGTTTTGTCTATAAATAGGACCCTTTTGTTTTCATTATTTCTTAAGCTTGGGAGACGCTTGGGATACGTTTGAGCCGCCCTCAGTGGCCCAAAACCTCCTTCTTCATTGTAAACACTCCTAAACGTCAATTTAATTTAATGCTTTTATTTGTTTTACTTTAGTCTCTTATTTCCCTCACCATGGATTTGTTTACATATGTTCATGTTTAGTTCGTATTATTCTATCGTTTAATTTTATGTATATTCGTTTCAATATATTTTAGTGACAAAAGTGTGTTGATTGTTGCTTATAAATCGTTAAACGTCAACTTTCGTTGCAACTGGAAATACATCGGATGATTCATCTTCGGATCAATATCCATTATGACCTCTTAAAACAGTATTTGCATTGGTTAGTTCGATAAGATTTTGTAGCAACAATAAGATATGCATATGTGCTTTATCGATAGACAAAAATATGGACAATGTGTTAGCGCTTAGAGTATGCCTAGTAACATAGTCGTTATTAAATATGAATTAGCTTGATTATATGTTGATTAATCTTGGTGAGGTGGAGTCTAGATTTTAGTATTTTTATTTCTTTGTTTTTTATTGTATTTAATTTAGTTTTTATATTCTGCACGCTACATGCTTGTTATTTGGAGGTTAAGATAGGATTAATTTAGGCGATTTTTATTGATTTTTACACAAAGCACAATTTTCTGTGGGATTTGACCTCGCACTTGCACACCCGCTACACTGCATAACGACTCGTGCAATTGACGAGTACAATTAAATTTGTACATCAAATTTTGGCGCCGTTGCCGGGGAATCGTTGTTTTGTTTAAGTTGATTTTTTTTGCTTAGATTAATTTTATTTTTCTATTAGTTATTTTAATTGTGCAATTATTTTATTTGTTTCATGCTTTTGTATAAAAAAAAAAAAAAAATTGTTAAAAAAAATTAGATTAGTGTTTACTTGCTGTTTTTGGTTATACCTGTGATAGTGTGATCGATCGCAAAGAGATGCGATCGAGCGCACTTGAGTCTATTCCAGCTTGTTCGCGTGCCTGCGCTCGCTTAGTACGCAGTTGCGCGCGAGCGCTCCTTTCTGACATTCCGCAGTGCACCTGTGTGATCGATCGCACATTTGTTTACGATCAAGCGCATGTGCACCATTTAAGGCCTGCGTTCGATAGCGTGCAGTAGCGCACAAGCGTAGAGACTCAATACGCCCGTGCGATCGATCACACATCTATTGGGATTGAGCGCATTTGCACAGATTGCTATATTTTGCATGTCTGCGATCAATCTTATTGCTGTGCGCTCGAGCGCACCTCATCTGGCTGCACCAACAGACCTGAGGCAATGCATGTGTCCAATTTCAATTTTTTTTTGTTATTTTGTTTAAATTATTAGTTTTTCTTTAATTATTTATTTTTTCTGCTCGTTTTTATTTATTTACTTGTTGTTTTTAGTTTTAGTTAATTTATTTTATTTTTAATTGTTTAATTAGTTTATTGTTTTGTTAGTTTATTTATTTATTAGTTTTTTGTTTAGTCTCTTTTTATTAGTTTTTGTTTGTTTTATTTTTGTAAATTGTTATTGTTTCATGTGGGATATATTAAACTGTTTGTGTAAAGCATGAGTCTTTCATTCAATTATTTTGATGTTTCCCCTAGTTGTAGGACGCCTAATCCTACCAATTTTTACCCGCATAAACCATGTTCACACTGCTCCAGCCCTTACCATAGTATAGGTGATTGTCCGCATTGGGGACAATTTTCCAACTTTCACATGAGCAGTTGAACACCAGTTTCTTCAGCCCTGGGTTTGAATCAGATTCAAATTTTAATAACCCAGATTGGAGCAACCATTCTGATTTTTCGTGGCATGCTCATGCTACAGAAAATTATGCTCCCCAAGTTGACGAACTGCACCATCCTGATTATCCGCAGTTCGAGAACCAATCTTCTTTCCATTTATCATATGACTATCATCTTCCTAAGCATTCTTCCTTGGAAGAAACTTTTAAGGAATTCATTGAACTAGTTGGCCAACCCACCATTCCTGTGACACAAGAACCATCATTGGAAGACGCACTTGAGGCGTTTAGGAAAATAGTCAACCATCCTTGTCAAGAAATAATAGATGCCACTGTGGCGAACACTGAAGCAATCGCAAGGTTGGAAGGACAGCTTGGTCATCTTGTTGCTGAATTCAATAGAATTGAGGAAGAGGAGCTTCAAAGTCAAGAGATGGCGAGAGGGCAGTACATGATTGATGAGGATTGCCCCAGCGATCCTCATTATGAGCATGTCGAAGCCACCATCACATGTAGGAGTGAGAAAATTGTTGATGATGCTATAAGTCAGTTTAGCTTAGAGGACCCTAAAATGGAATGCTTCACCTCAGATGACTGTGACCTAGACCTTGATAAGCTAGATGTGCAAGATGGTGTGTTGCATGATTTAACTTTAGAGGATCTTGAGATGGAACACTTCACCCAAAAGGAGGATGACCTAGACCTGGACAGGCTACTTGATCATGCTGATACTTTTAGTGAGCCTAGTCTTGAGGATCCATCAGGAGAGTGTTTTGATCAAATTGAATATAATCTGGATCTTGACAAGTTCCTCAAGCAAGCTGTGATATTTACAGAGCCAAGTCTGGAGGATCCTTTGGAAGAAAGCTTTGCTCAATTTGAGTCTGATTTGGACCTTGACATGGTACATGAGCAAGCTAAGTCCTTATTGGATCCCGCTCCTGAGATGCAGACTGAGAATAGAGAAGAAGAGAATTTGGAGCAGATTGAGCCCCCGCCTATTCCAATTTTTTCCAATGACAAGGAAGTGAGTACTGAACCTCATTCCTTCGTCATAATCCCTCTCGAGACATAACAAGTTCCATCTTTCCAATGTCTCGAAGAGCAGTCTTATGTAGAAATCTTTGAGGATTCATGCTCACATGATCACAAATCTAGGAACCATGTTCCTAAGTGGATCCCTCGAAACAAGGACAACTACATAAGATGGCGGAACATCCTTCCAAAGGGTATCTAGTTCTAAAGAAGAAAAGATGGAAGAGATTGGTTGGACACTCATATGAACGGGGAAGGTGAGGTATTTTTCCTTTTATTTTCCGCACTGCATTTTTGATTTATTTTCTTTTTCTTATTTTATTTCCTATCATTTTATTTTTATTTTATTTTATTCAGTTTCTAACAGCAATTAACTTTTTGATGTCTGTGCTTGTGAGAAAAAGATCACTGTTAGTGATAGGTGTTTTGATGTTTAAGTTCGGGGGATGCTTTGGACTTTGCACATCTCGGTTCCTCATCCCACTATAATGTATTTCTTGCCACATTAGGGACAATGTGTCATTTAAGTTTGGGGGTGTGAACAAACACTTTGTCTATTTTGTTTGTTTATTTACTTGTTTTGTTTTGTTTTTGTCTGTATATAAAATTTTTTCTTTTTGTTTGTTGCTATGTTGTTGATTGGGCACAACTTACATTGTAACTGTGGATTGCATGTCATTGGTGTGTTTAACTTGTTTGAACATTGCATATCATTAGAAATCCCAGTTTTTTATTCATGTGTTGGATTAGAGAGACTCCACTTGTTTGATCGATATTTCACATACACACTAGCATTAGGGTCTGTGAGGTATGAGATTTGACTTTGAAGTGTGTGTCTTGGGATTTTAGGTTTGCGATGTGATGATGAAAACCTTGGCTATTTATAAAAAAAAAAATTTTTAAAAAAATTCAATAAAGTGAGTTTTTCATTCAGTAACCGGACCTTTTGCCTGGCCAAGCAATGAGTGTTCACGTCAAAAGATGAGAAATTCCAGCTAAAAAATTGTATGGCTAGTTTAGGCTCCGTAGCTCTTTTGACTTGAGTAATTAAGCCCTAGAGATGTCTCTACATCTAGTGCCCTAAAACTGCCTGGTTTGGGAGTCACTGGCCCAACGCTCGTTACATAGGTCATTTAGAAGCTTAAGGGAGTCAAGCATTGCACAGTCTACACAAAAAAATTGCATCCTTCAATTCAAGCCTTGGTTGTATTTATCACATTGTTTTCCTTTGAATTTTGGGATACACGTCTTTGGAGAATGATTGAAACCCCATGGTCTTGTTGTTATTTCACTTTGCACTTCAGGGAGTATGTGTTTTCTCAATTTTCCAACCTTGAGTCAAATGATGTTTGGATGCCTGGATAATATGGTTAGTATGTTTAACATATTAAATTTGCTAATGATGTATGAACCATGTGTTTGTGTGAAGGGCTTTGTCCATTAATAACATAGTGCCAATAATTGTTTGTGGGTGTCATTCCTGAAAAACCTTCACGAGACTTCACTCGTCCACTAGGGATGCCTAGTGGTTTAAAAGGCTTATTGCATATGCTAAATGCAATCGTTTCTCCCACGAAAGTGGATTTATGTTTATTGTTTTCATTGTGTTTTCATTTTTGTTTTGCTAAGGGACTAGCAAAATGTAAGTTTGTGGGTATTTGATCGGTGTCAAATATTGTATATTGGACCCCCCCTTAACTTATGTTTGTTAGGCTCTTAGTATTGTTAATATCTAATGTTTTGTATTGTTTTAGTGTTGTGTTGTGTTGTGTTGTAGGTCTTTGTCATGAAAACGTGGCTTAAAGGGGAAGAATTGAGTTAAGAGATGTTTAGCCCCTGCTAGTGCGATCGAGCGCACTTGGTGCGCTCGAGCGCAAGAGGCACGATCGAGCGTACTCCATGCCAACCATAATCCCCGCATTACCCTAGCCGACCTTATGCTCTATCGCTTCAACTTTTGCTTCGTGGGCAGTTACGTGCGATCGATCGCACTATGTGCGATCAAGTGCAATGCGATCGAGCACACATGGCTCCGCGATGCATTTGCGGTCGAACGCGCGTCAGACGATCAAACGCACGCAGGACTGCGATCGATCGCACCACTTGCGATCGAGTACACTCACGTGACCTAGCAGCACATTACTTTTGTCTATAAATAGGACCATTTTGTTTTCATTATTTCACACGCTTGGGAGACGCTTAGGATACGTTTGAGGCACTCTTAGTGGCCCAAAACCTCCCTATTCTTCATTGTAAACACTCATAAACGTCAATTTAATTTAATGCTTTTATTTGTTTTACTTTAGTTTCTTATTTCCTTCATCATGGATTTGTTTACATATGTTCATGTTTAGTTCGTATTATTCTGTCGTTTAATTTTATGTATATTCGTTTCAATACATTTTAGTGACAAAAGTGTGTTGATTGTTGTTTACAAATCGTTAAACGTCAACTTTCGTTGCAACCGGAGATACATTGGATGATTCGTCTTCGGACCAATATCCGTTGTGACCTCTTAAAACAGTGTTTGCATTGGTTAGTTCGACAAGATTTTGTAACAACAATATGATATACATATGTGCTTTATCGATAGACGAAAATATGGATAATGTGTTAGCGCTCAGAGTATGCCTAGTAGCATAGTCGTTATTAAATATGAATTAGCTTGATTATATGTTGATTGATGAGTGCCTAAAAGTGCTTATTTGAACCCCTTAATTTACATTCGTTAGGCTCTTAGTGTTGTTAATATCTAATGTTTTATCTTATTTTAGTGTTTTAGTGTGTTGTAGGTCTTTGATGCAAAAGGTGGCTCAAATGGGAGAAATGAAGCAAAGAAGGAGTCAAGCCCCTGGAAGTGCTTTTGAACGCAACTGCGGTCAAACGCAGGACCCACGTTCGAACGTAGGTCTAGTCAGCCGCGTTTCCCGCGTTGTCCTAGCCGGCCCTATCGTACATCGCTTCAACCTTACGCCGTGGGCAGTTATGTGCGTTCGACCGCACATAGTGCGGTCAAACGCAGCGCCTACTCTCGAACGCACGGGGCACGGCGGCACACCTGTGACTGAAGGCACAGCACCATGAGCAAACGCACGCAGCGTTGCGTTCGAACGCACCTTCTGCGTTCGAACGCACCACTGACCTGGCAGCACATTAAAACTTTGTCTATAAATAGGAGTCGTTGTATTTCATGAATTTCACGCTTGGGAGACGCTTAGGATGCGTTTGAAGTGCCCTTTGTGGCCAAAAACCTCCCCGTTCTTCATTGTAAACACTCATAAACATCAATTTAATTTAATGCTTTTATCTATTTTACTTTAGTCTCTTATTCCCTTCACCATGCTTTTTATCTAATTATTTTAATGCTTAGTTTAATACTCCGTTCGTCATTTCAATTTATGTTTATCCATTTCAATGCATTTTAGTGACAAAAGTGTGTTAATTGTTGTTAGCAATTCGTAATACGTCGACTTTAGCTGCAACCGGAGATACATCGGATGATTCGTCTTCGGACCAATATCCGTTGTGACGTCGAAACAATGTTTGCGTTGTTTAGTTCGACAAGATTTTGTAGCAACAATAGGATATGCATTAGTGCTTAATCGATAGACGGATGTACGCACTAACTAATAGCAAATAGAATACGCCTAGTAGCATAATTGTTGTTGAAGTATGAACTAGGCATGTTTATATGTTGATTAAATTGTGGTGAGGTAGATTAGGGACCTTAGCATTTTTATTTCTTTATTTTTATTGCTTTTTAATTTAGTTTTATTTTCTGCACGCCTTTATTTGTTTATTTTATTGCATTTTAATTTAGTTTATTTTTATGCACGCCATGTGTTTGATTTTGTGACTAGGTTAAGATAGGATTAGTTTAGGCGATTTAAAATTGGTTTTTAACGAAACACGATTCTCTGTGGGTTCGACACTCGTACTTGCACATCCACTGTATTACAAACGACTTGTGCAATTGGCGAGTACAATTAAATTTGTACGTATCAAATGTTGATTAATCTTGGTGAGGTGGAGTCTAGATTTTAGTATTTTTATTTCTTTGTTTTTTATTGCATTTAATTTAGTTTTTATATTCTGCACGCCACATGCTTGTTATTTGGAACTAGGTTAAGATAGGATTAGTTTAAGCGATTTAAATTGATTTTTACACAAAGCATGATTCTCTGTGGGATTCGACCTCGCACTTGCACACCTGCTACACTGCATAACGACTCGTGCAATTGACGAGTATAATTAAATTTGTGCATCAATATCACTTGATGAAACTTTAAAAAGGTTCTCCAAACCTCAAACTAAAGTTATTACTATCTCAGATTTGCAGCATGATATTAGTAATATCAAGAATGATATTGTTGGATTAAAAAATGAAGTAAATGTTTTGAAAACTGGCAATAAAGCTTTAGGACAAGAACTTTTGATTTCAAAACTTAATGGAGCTTTTCCTAAAGGAAGTTCCAATAATGATGATGCAAAATCTGAACATTCTGAGCATTCTAATGAAGCACAATCTGACAGTAATTTTCCAAATGACTTTAAAATTATCCGGTTCAATCCTACCACCCCGTCAGTTTTACCTGAGGTTACCTGTAAGTCCCGTCTTTTGCCTGGAGTTGGCTTTTTAGGGCGTTGGTGAAGGGTAAGTGTCTCGACCCAGGGTATGTGTAGTTAGGAGTCTGATAGCCCAAATATGTTTAAACAGATTATTTTGTGAGTAGTTTGGTTGCCATAATGTGGAGATCAAACTCTCTATTAGTTCTAGGTCGTCAAGGCTTCCCCCTGATATTGTCAATAGTGAAAATGTTTCTTTTGAAGATGATAATGTTTTTAATTTTCATAAATGGAATATCCCTAAGCTGAGTCCTAAGGATATTTACACTGATTCCTCTTGGATTGCTTCTACTTTTAAATCTGAATATGCTGTTAAGACTGTTAAACAGACTTTTGCTATTTCAGGTAAAGATGCTTCATTTCAATTGTTTAATAAAAAATTTGTTCAAAATACAAAAGTTAAAAAAATATAAATTTTTGCATATTGGATCTGTGCAAGTTGCTATCAAGCCTTTGACAAGGTTTGGAATTGATGCTTCTGTTTTGCTTTGTTTGCGTGATGCTAGATTTTTGCAATTTAAAACTAGTACTCTTGGTATGATCCAGTCATCTGTGTATGCTGGTCCTATCCATTTTGATGTTTTCCCTAACATGACTATTTCCCTTGATGATCCACATTTTCTTAAATCTCTGACTTAAAATATTTAGACCAAAGGTTATGATATGGAAGAAGGTAGCAGGCCCCTTGCCATCATCTATCGTATCTATTACCGATTAATGAAAACTAATTTAAATCCGCAAGCAATTTTTAAAGATCCTCATGGATCTACTATGTTGATCCAAAGTTCTACTCAGAATGCTGATATAAGCATTCCAAAAATGATTCGATGGGATGATTTGACTCTTCCCAACGAATGACTTTTGGAGAATGTTTCAAAACCTGTTAATGTGGTCTCCAGACCTTCAAGTGTGGACCTCATTCAACAGTATTTGAATGGGGATGTTAAAATCAACTTTGCTGATTTAAATGTTTCAGGTCGAATACCAAGACCTCTTGGCAATGAGCCAAGAAGAAATTCTTTTGCTGGTTTTGCTACCACAGAAGGATTTAATAATAGAGATAAAGAAATTGATGATTTACTTGCATCTACTTCTGCTTTGTAATTAAAAGGAATCCAGAATGATTCTGCTAATTCCCAAATTTCTCAAGCTTTTTATTTTACTAAATCTCACCCTCTCCATGACAAAGAAGATGATGAGGACAGTGGTCCCATGTCTCCCATTGCTTTGGACATGAATGGTCCTATTCCCCCTCCTCCTCCTTATCAATTGAAAGTCCTTCAAGCTGAGTCCAAATTGACTTTCTCCCAAATTGATTGGCAGGCTTTGCATAAAGATTTTTCTTCAAAGAAAAACCAAGTTTTACGTCATGCTTACCGTGCCAGATTTTCTGAAAAAGAAAAAGGCCAAATCAAGATTCAGTGGACTGAAAAAATGATCGAATCTCAAAAACATATTTTATTTTTTGATTTTTTGCAAAAATACTTCCCTTCTGATCCAGACAACATTGTAAATGTTGTCAAAAAGAAATTTGTTAAAGAAGACAAGTCTGTTGTCAAATCCTCTCATCCTCCTCTTAAAACTATTTTGATTGACTGTAATGGAGTTTTAGTTAAAGGTTCTCCTTTCAAGATTCCTGACGAATCTCAAACTGAGACCAAAATGATTATTGAATAAAACAATTTTGTCAATGTGACGTCCCACATTGCCTGGGTATGGAGATGTGCTTATATGTATACTTCCACCTTCAATGACAACAACGCGTTTTAAAGCCGTGATGGTAATGATCTCATCAGAACTTCGCAGTTAAGCGTGCTTCTACGAAAGTAGTACCAGGATGGGTGACCCCCTGGGAAGTCTGGTTCGGGGGAGTCAAAAGCGGACAATATTGTATGTCATTGGGGTGGGATGTTACAGTCAACCAATCTCTTCATACTATGGGGCAACAGCTTGATCGTATTGAAGAAAAGTTTTCCTCAACCGGTTCTAATGAAGAACGTCTAATTTCCCTTATTGATAACAGGAAATCTCTTGGGTTGAAACCCAAGTCCCAAAAAACTTTTGAAAAAATTGAAGAAATGCTTTTCTGATACCAAGTGGTGGAAGCGCAGAATATATATATATAAAATGCAGATAATGTAATGCATATGATGGAAATAATATAAAAGAAGCAAAATAAAACCAGCCAAAGAGGTGGTAGCAGTTATAATGAACAAGAAATAAAAGATAAACAAAATTTGATATTCAAATCAAAATATAGTAATTAAGTTTTATCAAAAACTTACAATGAAAAGCATTCAAGCTTTTGGTTACGGAAGAGTAAGAAGCAGGAATAGAAATATTACAGACTCAAAAGGACCAGTTTGAGGTTCAGGCTTAAGCAGTTTTAAGCTTCTGCCTCAATGAGAGAGGGGTCCTCCCTATATATAGAGGATGGGTGGTAACGGGATAGCCTCAATCATCTTTATCTGACTTAAGAAAAACAAAATTACATCATGAAAATAGTAAAAGTATCAATTACAAATAGTAAAAGTAAATCACTGTAGTGTCGGTAAAGCACGAGCTTCAATCATAAGTAGAACAGCAACAATGAAAGCAAGGGTGTTAAGACGACAAAACATCTCTCGACAGCAACACAGTCTGTCGAGGAATCATGAATCCACAGGAACTCAGTCTTGTGGGGAAGTCATCATGTCTTCATAAGAACTCAGTCTCGTGAAGCAAAGTAACAAAAGCAGCACTCAGTCTGCTTTAGCAAAAGTCAGGTCTTCATAGGAACTCAGTCTCATGAAGCAAAGTAACATAAGCAGCACTCAGTCTGCTTTAGCAAAAGTTTGGTGTAGGAACTTAGTCCTGTAAGTCAGAGGTCCCATGCTATATCCCTTTACTGTTGATTTTGATGGTGTGTCTACTGTTAAAATGGGTGTTTCTATTAAATTCCCATTTGCCTCAAAATATGAAATCGATGTTTGTCATAGTTCCATGAACCTGATTTCTGCTAAGTCAAAACATCTGAATTTTCTGAAACAAGAAGTTAATTACAAAAGGATTTCTGAGCAAGTGTTTGATAAATTGCTTCAATCAAAAATCAATGCTTTTCAGAATAAAATGGTTGAAACTATTTGTTTTGATTTACCTAATGCTTTTTGGCATAGGAAGAAACACATAGTTTCAACAAATCACCATACGTGAGGTTTTCATAATCAATCATCCTAGTAGCAGTATTGATCAATTCATCTTTCACCTTATGAGCAAACAATCAAGGTAATCCATTAATAAATTTTTCCTTCTAATAAGGTTTTTGACTGCCAAGTTTAAGCATAACACGAGAATGAAAAATATCTTGGTACCATCTATAATCAAACATAGTAGGACATCTAAGATTATTCAGATAATCAAAATCCTAATAGTGATATTAGAAGGAGTACCAATAAAATGTTTGCTTGCTACTGGTTTCTCCGGTACTCTTCGAAGTTGGTGGGACAAACATCTCACCGAAGAAACTAAAGAAGGTATCAGAAAAGCTGTCAAAAAGGGTGACGATGGTTTCCCTATTTTCAATGAAAAGATTGGCATGGGTGAACCTGATTGTGTGAATACTTTGATATATACTATTGTGTATATATGCATATATTTATATATGTTATTGACCATTTAAAATGATAACTTTTAAAGACAACTAATATTGACAACATTCCTTATAAACAGTCAAGTGATTACTTCTGAATATTATTATATAATGAAACGCTACATATTACATAAACATCATACAAATTAATATCTTATAATTAGTGCTTGATTAACGAGAGAGGCAATTCAATCCTTTAAATTGCTTAAACAAATGTTTATGTAAATCTTTTATGATATAAATGGGAAAAATTAACTTTAAATTGTTGAAACAATATATATAAAGTAGATTTTTAGGAAGAGTTACCACAAGCAACAAGAAGAACAAGTAGGGAGAAGGCCAAAATGAACAAGCTCTTCATCATGATTGAGTGTACTTTTGATTGCTCGAAAGAAATTGTGTGAAGGATTGGACTTAAGTGACTGATATTTATAGGAGGATTTTGACATTTTGTTTTTGCTATATTTGAAAAAACAAACAAAAACAAAAAGAGGTTTTGAGTTGTTGTGAAACTTCACAAAGAGGTTGATAACTGCAGACGAAAAACTGATTTTTGTATGTCTTAAAATGAAACCTGTTGCCAAAATGGTTTTAGAAAACCAGTTTTTAGAAACTTTTACTCAAACATGCTTTTCAATTGATGGGTGAGGTGAGGACCAATTTTTAGATTTCAAAACTTGAATACTATATGGAAAAATGAATATAAACAGGCTAGTAAGTTGGATTTATATATATATATATATATATCCTTCTGGCTAATCTAGGGGTGGATAGAAAACTTTTTGGGTAATTATCTTTTTCTCCCATGAACTATAATATTATGTCAATATCCCCTCATAAACTGTCAACCTTACTACCTAACCCTATTAGACTCCCATATTTTTTTTTTCCAAAACCCTCATTCCATTAGTTAACCTCGTGAAATCAGATATAATATTTTCTTTTAGATGTTAAATCTCATTAAAAGACAGAAATACCATCCAAATAAAAAAATTAAAACAATATATATATATTTGTTTTAAATTATAAATTAAAGGGAATTTATATCTAAACACCTTGGATAAACACGCAAAAATTTTAAAATTCCTAAGTTTTTTTTTTTTTTTTGACAATTTACTTCCTAGGTCAATCGAAATTACAATGAAATCCATGCCGTCAATTTTTTTTAACTGCTGTTAGTCTGGGTCAAAGCGCACAATTTTACCTTATTAAAATATTATTTTTTTTAATTTGATTTTAAAATTTAAATATAAAAAAATAAAAAAGAACAAGGGGTGGCCGAACCACACCATAGGGGGTGGCTGGCCACCCCATTTTGCCTGGGGGTGGTTCGGCCACCCACTAAGGCCAAACCCTAAATTTTTTTTTTTTTTTTTTAGGATTTGGCCTTAGGG